>OY728156.1:791026408-792276408 GCA_963277665.1 Viscum album | reverse complement strand
TTAATGGTAAAAATAAAATTGTTAATGTTATAAAATTACACTAAAACATTGATGAGATTATTCAATCTATAATATCCCTTTTAATCTATATGGATGAGAGTATTTAATTTATAATATTATATTTAACAGAAAGTCAATTTTGTCACACTTTTTTTAACAAAATATATAATTTTAATAATGGTTTATATAAAGTGATATGTTTGACTATAAATATTTATCTGAAAGATATTTTTATTCATGTGGATAATTTAATTTAAATTTTAAGGAAATAAATAGTTACCTAATAAGATTCCAAAATTATGATGCATTAATTTACTAATTAATGAATGAATCAAATAAATGACATTAAAAATACTAAAATAAAAATTATTAGAAAATATTAATGTAATGAAAGAAATTTTTAAATTAAATTAAAATGTTAGTTATTATTTATATATATTTTATGAAATTTATATTGTTTTTATTATATTATAATAATGTTGGGAAATGAATAGTTTCAAGAATGACATTGTTGACATTTTAAAATAAATAATATTATATTAAATGATATAAATGTGTGGAAATCCCCAATTTCTTAAAATGGACTGTGTTAAGTATCAAAATTTCATAAATGAATCTTTTATTTGTCATTGTTGAATTTTATAGCAATTTTATTAACCCTCAATGTGTAAATTATATGATATCATGGTATGAGTTAAAGGGTTAATTATGGGTTAAAACATGTATATATGGAATAAAAAAACCTTTATAGTTTTAATTTTTTGAATTATATTAGACCCATAATTATTTAGTACTATAAATAAAAATTTGTTATCCATTTGGAATAGAAAAAGAAATTATAATAAATTAATATTTTGAATAATTCTAGGATTGTGTATCCCCTCTCATATTAAAGTGTACCGATTATTATACAACATTCAAACCTAAAATCCATTTTTTGTCATCCATTATATGCTCAAGTACATTAAAATAATCCATTTACACATTATAGAGGAATTATTTTACACAAAACACCATCTTTAAGGGTGTTAAGGTGTTAATCAAAGGATATTCTTCGTAGAAAATGTTTCATTTCTAATAAAGTATGTATATTTTATTATTTCTTACAATTTCTTAAAATAATATTAAATTATTATTAAATAGTAAATAAAATTTATTAAATATATATATATATGTATTATTATGTTAATGTAATTAAATAATTCAATTTCAATTTTCGTCAAATTTGAGTAGAATTAATCGTCCGTGTTCACAGTAGATTTCCACCTCATGAACTGATATAATTTCATTTCCACCACCGTCACTCAATACTAGTTATAATGATGTAATTAAAATTTATATATGATATTAATAACATATTTATCATTACTAATTGATAATATATAATTTAAATAATTACCTTTCCATGCACATGAAAAAGAAAATCTTTTTCGTGAAAACCAGTCAACAATCACCTCTATAAAGTGATGTGATTCATTTTATAAAACCGAATAATTAAGATGATATATATAACTAAATATAAATGTGTAATATAATATTAATTTTATTATGATAATTGTATAATGATAAAATAATATTTACATTATTTCAATAATGATCATTTTTTAAATGGAAATGTTACACATTCTTACGTATGGCCAACAATCTCCATGATTTTAATTTTGTTCATTTTTAATAAAAATAAATAAAGGGTTGAAAAATTTAATTGATTTATAAAAGAAATTAATTTTCATAAATATTATTCTATACATTACATACATATGACCACATTGATAATATATATTATAGTAATGTCATTTTAGACTCGTGTAGTGAATGGTTTCAAAACATGAAATATGTGATTTAATAAATAAGTAATGGTTATTGGATAATAATATGTGATATTAAAGGAATATTATACAATTAAAGGGTTCTCCTAAAAATAAAAAAATAACCTATGTTTATTATTAATTGATATAAGGAACATATGTGATGAATCAGACTCAAGATAATTATTTCTTCTCAATCTTCTTTTATTGAGGCATTTCTGGATGATATGCACCTTTTTTCAAATATAATTTGTATATAGGTCCTCTTTGAAATTTCATAACCATATTTTATCTATCATAATTTTATTTAATATTTTTGATAAATTATAAAGTGGATTGTGATTTAAATGTTCATACCAGAAAGGGAAACAACGAATGTTTAATTATTTAATTGTCAAACGTTTTTCACCATTCTAATATTATTGATATCAATTGACATATTTATTATATGTATAAAAAATTATTTCCAGGTAATTTTTTTCTATATTATGAATTTCAATAAAAATATTCAAAATGATAAAAAATTATGTGTTTTATATAGTATATTTTTACAAATGACAAAAGGAATGTTCTTTTGATCGTGTGTGTTGGCATCAACTTCTCCACCCTCATGATAATTATTTTATATTTGTATTCCAATATAATTATTCAATATTTTAAATGAAAAAGAAAACCCCATTTTCTGTTCTATATTTTTTTAATAAAATGTTTTATTAAAATGGATTTATTATTTCTATAATATAAAATGTTTCATTATGAGTTCAAATGAAATATTAAAAGTGACATGTTGACAATTAAAAGCTTTTATGTGTAATGATTATATAATGGTAGATGAAATTTTTTTGGGTTGTTACATGATAATTTAAGGATTGGTGGTTCCTTGATAATCCCAATATGGGTGGTATCATTACAACCTTAAATTTATTAGATTTGGGATCTGGTCGTATGGCTATTGCATTTATATCTATGACATATATTGAATTTGACTACATGGTTTTAACAATTATAAGAGTGAAAATTATAATTATGTCCCAAGGTACATTTAAAATTTTTCTATGGTTAATTTGGGTTTTATGGTAATTTTGTGATTAAAAAAAGGTATAAAATGATCCCTCATTCCAAAGAATTTATTATGTACTTATTAACGGTGAAAAGTATTATGTTGTGATACTTTTATCATGGGATTCAATGTTTATCGATAGGAAAATGGTTTACTTACTTTTATATCCCTTAAAATTCTTTTTATGCTCATCCCAAATTTTTTAATTTTTTTGTTGGACTTATGGATGAGTAAGGATATAGATATTTCATGTTGAATGCTATGATGAGTTTCCAAAAAAGTGATGAGGAATTATTTTAAATGATTTTGAATATTTGAAAACAAATAATGTTCCAATGTGTACGATTTGTATTATTATAAATAAAAATGTATTAATTATGACCTAATTATATAATATATAAACCTACAAATATCTGCACAGATAAATAATGAAAAATTATTGAATAAACACTAGATTATATAATGTTTTAAGGTTGGGTCTTTACAATCGTTACTGAAAGGATGGTTTAGAAATCTATGGACATTATGATGTTTTATTAAGTGATATAGATATCATAGTGTGTTTATAATTTTATGTTTGATCATAATTTTAATTTCATGTAAACAATTTTGAAGATTTACGTTACAAAAATATAATGAGAATAATGGGAATTTTTTTGGAGAATATTTTTTGATGTAGTTATTGGTTATTACATTTTGAGATTCAATGTAAAGGGTATGAGATAAAAATTGACGTTAATTTTTTACAATTTTCGAGGAAAATATAAATATTTGGGTATTTTATTAGTATTATATAGATTTAGAAATACAAAAACCCACAAGATGTTGGAAAAACCATAGCATCCGGTGAGGATGTATGAATTGACCCCACAACCGAAACGCAATAAGGTTTCATCACCTACCACTAGCACACATTAATTATTTGTTAATATTTATTTTATTTACTAGTAAAATACATATATGGATGAATAATATGTTGATTTTGAGAATATTTTTATTTATTTATAATATTGTAAAATGATTTCGATATTATGTGATTAAAGTAATTCGAGAAGATATTCATCATTTTTGGAATCATATAAGATTATGGTAAATTAAATATTATAAAGAATAATGGTTGAATAGTATTTTGGAGTAGAATATGATTTTTTTGTAGATTTATAATGATTTAATTTATTAATGGAAATGTTTATCATATCATGGAGATTATCTAATTAGGAAATTTAATTTTTGGTTTCAAACAATATGAGTGGATTGTGTTATTTAGAATCTAATGTGATCAAATCCATCTGTATTTTTGGATTCAATCTTAGTGTTGAATAGTTTTGAGGGAAGATAGTAATTTTTTTGAATGATTTATTCTTAAAATTTGGGTTTTCTATTGATTTTTTAGATATTTAAGTAGTTTTTCATCAAATAATGTTTTATTGTTTTTCAAGAGTTAAATAATATTATCCAAACCATATTTCTTTTGGATATTTATTCACGATAGTATAAATATATAGATAATCTATTTAGTTTTTTTTAAATTATCTATATATTGATTCTATTGCATCAGGAATGAGAAAATCATAATAAACACTCATTGTTTAGTGAAAAAGATAATTTTGTGGTGAATTTGATTAATGGGAGAAACTCTGCTTTTCACGTAATTATATTTGTTCATGTTCTTAGTATAAGTAGTAAAATAATTCCTAATTTTTTTGAGATGTATTTTGAAAAAAAATTATCCCTTTACTTTTAATGATATAAAATCAAGGACCTTTTTAATGCATCATCCTTTTCTGGTTTTTTTATTTTTAACTTTCTCATAACCATAATCATTATCACTATCAATTAGAACATGATATATAGTTTTATAATCCACGTATGTGTTTTCCAACATGGACCCATGTATGTGTTATCTCTTGTGAACATCGTACTTTCCTTTATTTATTTCAATGGGAAAGTACCATTAATACTTTTTCTGATATGGGATTTCAATGAATGTATTTTAAAAGCTCGGGAAATAGTTACCAGGCATGATTTCAAAATTTAGAGGACACAATTTTGTAAATGGGGTAGAATTTAACTCCCTATATTTTATAAATGGAGTGACTGTGTTTGATATCGTGCATAATATGGTACATCATGTTTAAATGATTAATTAAATACAATGATTTAAATGTTACAGTAATAACATAGTCGTTAGAATAGACGGAATGATTTATATTAATTAATTTAGGAAAATATGGTTTACACACACACACATATATATAAATATATATTGAATTAATTGTTCAATAATTTAAAAATTACTGTAAAACACTTTGTAAAATAAATGAAAATGGTTTAAAAAAAATAAAATGTGAAATACTGTGTTTTATTCCAATAAATAAACAGATCAATCTAATTGGGCTATTTTCATGATACATATATATATATATTATATTAAATATATTATTTAAAAATATTTTTATGTTTTCCCAGACAATATATAGAAAAAAATCCAGTTTTACACATAAATGAAGTATATTTAAAAAAATATTATTTTTCTATCATTTTATAGTGCACTTTCATTTCTAGTTTTCTACACATTTATAAATATTATATTAAAAATTAATCTTATTATTTGAAATTGGGTTATAAAAATTTGCTATGACTATATTAATTTAATTTTATGATATGATTGATTTTTATTGATGAATAGAAAAAAAATATTACACATTCAATTAAAGACATACTTTTCATTGAAATAATGTATATATATAAATTATATATTTTTATATTTTTATATTATAATTAGATCATATTTTTATCATTAAATCCAGTTTAGGTCATTAGAATGGTAACGACCCAGGTATTCATAGAATAATACTTTAAATTTATATTAATACATATGAATATGATTTTAATTTTATATTAAAGGGGATTCTATGTTCGATGGTGTACCTGATACTCAACAATGGTTTTCTCTGAAGTCTCATGTTGCAAACAAGGCATAGTCAAATTGAAAAATAATAACATAATATTATTATTTTAAATGGAAGTTAACTCCTAGCTGTTGTATTGTTGTGAATGAACATAACTGACCATATTTTTATTAAACATGTTTTTAAAGTGTTTTTACATTAATCCAATAAACATTAGAGGTCTAAAATAAAAATGAATCAAAAATGAATCATTATTACTCTAATATTTTTAATATGTAGTTTTTACGCCTTTTAAAGGAGAACCCATTTTAAATATAGTTTTATTCACTTTTATATGTTCCTTTTGTCAAAATATATTTCTTCATTATAAGAGATACAAAAAAATTTACTTTGGGTAAATTTGTGGTATTTTTTTCTTAAAGTTCATTTTTCTAATGAATAGTGAAAATACTGCATTTTATATCAAAACTGTATTTTCATCTGATTCATTTATATGGTTATATTAATTTTAATTGATTTTATAGTGTAATAAGATTATTTTATTACCATTTAATATAATTTTTTTCATTTTTAGTAATTTAATATTTTTATTAGACATAAACACATGTCAATATTTTGATTGTTATTATTTTTTTAAAAAACGCTTTTTGGTTTTGACAACGGGAATTAATTCTAAATTAATTTCTGTAACATCGGTGCTTTGAATATGGAAAAATAGATTCCATATTTACAATCACGATGTCCAAATTTTGTAAATAGGTAACATTTATTTGTAGACATTTTGAATAGTAAATTTAGTAAATATTTTATTTACCATGGATAAAGTGTAAGTCGGGTTAATAAGGGTAAAAATAATATTATAATAATATTAAATTACCATAACACTTGTACTAATCCTATATAATGAGATATATCCGACTATGGTCATCCTTGGGTCTATTTTAGGACCACATGTAACAAATTTTGTGTGAAAATGACATTTATTTACTTTCAATTAAAAGTTAAGGAAAATAAAACATTAACATGTATATTTTGATAAAACAATTTTTATATGGGATCATAGAAGTTATATATTAAACTATAAATATTAATTATAAATCTAAAACTATTCCTTAATTCTTTTTATTTTATTTATAATTTTCAGATATTAAATAAATAAATTTAATTCTAACACAATGATGATATAGTGATTGCTTCATTAATAATAGATTCAAATATATAATATTATAAATGTCAAAATAAATGTAATTTGGTTATTTTTATGTCATATAGGGATTTTATGGATTATAATTACATTTTATCTTGTTATTAATGATGATTTTTCGATTCAATAATGTTATTATGGAATTTTAAAAAAGTTACGATATAAATAGTTTCAATAATGACATAATTCATAATTTAAAATATAAAATATTTTATTAAGTATTAAAAAATTAAAAAAATATCTAATATTAGGTTAAATAATTATAATAAGTCAAAATATTTATTATTGACTCCTTAATTGGATATTTTCCATTTTTGGTAATTATTTTGAATCTCACAGTGTCAAATGCTTTGTAAAACCGTAAGATTAAAAAATGGTTAAATATCAAGATAAGGATTAAAAAATATCCAAAACCCATCTAATTATAAGTAGATTATTTTATTTAGACATATATTAATCTTATATTATATCTAACTAAATTTTTAATCATTTATAATAGATGCAGAATTTATAATAAAATAATAATTCGAGATATTCTTCATGTGCCCATCTACCCACTTATAAAAGAGAAGCACCTCTAATCCATTACTCACACAAGTTAAGCCCCATATCTCATTATTACTCATCCAAAATAATCTCCTAATATCCATTTCATACACATAAATGCATTCTTATAGGAAGAAGTAAATTCAAGAGAGCCCTTTTGCACAAATTAAAAAAAGTTACTCGATTTGAGGCAACGTCTTCTCTCAAGTTTCTTTCCATTATTCATTCTTATCAACTACCTATGATGTTCTTAATATTTTTTAATATTAAAACACAATTATCCTTAATATAAAAGGTTGTTTTTTAGAATATTATTTTATCTACACTTACACAAACCTATATCTAATGGATAAGAACGTATTGTTTTTATGTACGACGAACTGGTGCCTCAAAAAATGAGGATTGTTAGATATTCTCATACCACCTCTTATGGTGGCCATTATGATGCCACTTCAATTATATAATGTATTTATGATATTTATTTTGTCTCTATGTATATTTAATTCTCATTTATAACATTCCTTTAGGCTTTTTATGTTGTATAAATACGATAATTTCATTTGAGGAAGTGCGGACTACCGCCCCCTCAAAGTGATATGACTCATTCATGGAATACCTGGAACATATAAAGGTTAAAAGTAAAAAATTTATGTAACATATATAATATATATTATAATTAAATTATAATATACCTTTATATTATATAGTTTTCATTGAATTAAATATGAAAAGTAAATGAAAGTATCATTCATGCGTATGTACGACTTACCGTCTCAATGAATGGTGCATTTCCCTTCTTATATCCAAATGGAATGGTATATTATAAATACAGATATAAAGGACTTATATGATATAAATGATTTTAAAATCATGAATATAGTTTGTTAGATAATTTTATTTTTACCACATAGACAATTTATAATTATAACAAGTTAATTTTTGACTCAAGTTCTGAACATCGACAAATTGTCCAATATGAACTAAAATAATTAACTAATTGTTATATCAATATAATAAGTTATTTAAAAGGAATAATAAACATGAAAATATTTTTTAATCAAGTATAAATAAACTTAAGTTTTATATTTAGGAAATTAATTAATTAACGAGTCAAGTTGAACATGAGGTAAGTGACTTCATCATAATCTCTTTTTATTGGGTCATTTTTTAATAATATGCACCACCTTCTTTTATACGGGGTATAATAAACTCATTTGAATTATACATTTATTCAAAAGGAATATTTATCTATGAATTGTTTTACTAAAATACAAAAGGAATTATTTTTAAAGTATTATGGCAAAGATAACTCTTCAACCGCTGTAAGTGTTATCTGATATTTTGCTTCTTCTATAAGTGATAATGTTTTTAAAAGGAAAAAAAGAAACCCCTTATTCCTTTTTTGAGTATTTTGGTATTTAAAATGGTTATAAAAGTTGATTTAAAATTTAAATATCTTGAAATTATATCTTGTGATTTCAAACAAAATTTTATGATTGAAATGTTTATGTTTTCATTATTTTATATGTGATGATAATATAATGGTACTTAAAAATTTGACTTGTGGTTACATGATAAACCAAATTACAATTGGATATGTGCTAAACCAAGTATGGGAGGATATGTTATAACCTCTAAAAAATTGGGTATAAAATTCATTTTCATGACTATTCAATTCGTAATAATGATTTTTGGATGTCTATCATATGGTTATTCCATTTAAATATGATTATGTACGAAGATACCATTATATTTAATATATTGTTTTCTATGGGAATAATGGAAATATTTTGATCAAAAAAAGGGTAAGCAATGAGTTTATATTTAGTGAAGTGTTTTTGATACTTCTTTAAGGTTACAAGTATTACATTGTGATTAAGCATTTATGGTTTACATATTGTTTAAAAAAAACTTCTTTCCTTCTTTGTCTATCCCTTATTGAGATTTTTATGCCCATCGCATGTGTTTGAAATTTTTTTCACAAGACCTAAGGTGGAATATTTTCAAGGATGGGATCATGGAAAAGTCATTCTATTAATCAAATGGAACTAAACATGATTCATTTCTTTTTAATTTTTCTATTTTTTGATAAAAATGGATACTCAGTAAAAGTGACTACAAGTAATATTCAAGATGTTTTGTATAAGTTATGAAATAATTATCTAATGCTCTAAACCTGGAAATATCATCAATTTTAATTAATAACTTAATTCAAGATTAATTAATGTCTAAGGATGGGGCCTTATAGTTGGTATCATAGGTCGGTTTAGATAAATTTAGGAGCTTCAATTTTTCTAACCGAATATAAATAAATGTTTTTTACTTTTTTGTAAGATTGAATTGATATTTCATTTGAAGGTTACCATGATGCTCAGACTAAGATATTCCTATGTTTTGAATGGTTTTGTAGAGGAATAATGGCAGATATGATGGAATGACATCAGGAGGGAAACAACCTTCCAAATCAGTAACCTAAGATGAGCAGAATTGGAACTGAATAGTTTGTTGTAGTGATGTAACAGATGAATTAGGATATAAATGTTGGTGGTATCCATGGACATGATTATCCAGATCAACCATATAGGAACATGTCAATATTTTACCATTTCATGAGGCAAAATCACCCATCATTTAGAGAATCATATGACCCTGTTCAAGCTGAATAGTGGATCAAAGCACTGGAAAGATTTTTGATGTCATGGTTTCTACAGATAATAAAAAGGTTTGTCTTAATATTTATCTCATTTAAGGAGAATCAGATCAGGGGTGGTCGATGGTTAAAAATATTTGGGACAATGAGGAGATTGATTATCTTTGTTGGGAACAATTCAATGGTATGTTTCTTGAAAAAAATATTCACTTAAGGTGGTTTGAATTAAGATAGAAAAACAATTCATGGAATTGTGGATGGACGGTGACTTTGTGAAAATTTAGAAAGAAAATTTCACTTAACTGGAAAGATATTCTCTAAATTTCATCAGAGATCATGATATTAAGTTAAATTAATATTACTTAGGACTAAAGACATGATATAGAAGAGAATTAGCCTCTCGTGAATATGAAATCTATGAGAAACATTTTTTATATGAAGAGAAGCTAAATATGGTGTTCTTTGATGATCTAGTGTTCCATGAGAGTAAGAATTAGAATGTGTCTAGTTGGTAGGAAAAATGAAATAATTCATTAAAGAAGCCTAGAGGTATGAAAATTAAATTTCTCTATTGCGAGAAGTTGGGTAAAAAAGAACCCTAGAGAATGTCTCTCAAAATATGGAAAGGGCTTTCAATGTGGTATGACTGGTCATATTTCTCGTAAATATAAGGAAGATGATCAATCTAGAAATAAAATTCTATCAGTAAGATGTTTTAGTTATAATGAGTTTGTACATTATGTCAATTTGTTTTGAATGTTGACTACATAGGGTGGAAACTAAATAGATCAAAAACAGAAGGGTGAGGCAAAATCTTTTATTACTTCTACGGTTGATATAGGACCATCAAATGAATTGTTATTAGGTAATTTTTTTTTTTCAGATTATGCTAATTTTTTTTTATTCAAGATCTATGCATTATTTTATTTCTCATAAATTTTCATGTAAATTGGGAATTCCATATCAAAATATGAATCTTGAAGTTGTTGTAAATGAACTTTGGGGAATTGTTGAGGAAAAAAAGAATTATAAAAAACTTCATATCCTTATTTGTGTAATGAATTTACTAGAAACCCATGTCGTTCTTCCTCTATTAGATATTTTTGTTATTTTTAGAATGGATTCTCTTTTTGTTTTCCATGCTAAGATTAACAATAGAGATATAGAGCTTTTGTTTTAGATTAGATTTCAGTTTTTGTACAAGAATAAACCCTTATCTCTGATAACATATCCAGATGCTGAGAAACAAGTGAAAGGTGGAAATAAATGTTACCCGCACATATTTCTAAAAACAAAGGAACTTTTTTAATTAATGATGTGATAGTAGTAAATGAGAATCTTGATTTTTTCCCTGAGGAGTTTCTTGGTATAATATCTGATTGGTATGTTGAATCTACAGTTGACATAGTTCCTGATGCTAAGCCAATTTTAAAATCTCATTATCGAATGGCACAAATTGAACTTTAAAAGTTAAAGAAACAATTGCATGAATTGATAGATAAAGGTTTTATTCAACCTAGAACATCACCATTGGGTACTCTAGTCTGGTTTATTAAAAATAAATAAGGTTCCATGAGACTTTTCATTGATTATAGTGCCTTTAATAATATCATTGTTAAGAAAATGTACCCATTTCCACCTTTTTATGATTTGTTTGATCCGCTCTAGGAAGCTCAGTATTTGTCGAAAATTTACATGAGGTTGGGGTACCATTATTTGAATGTAAAAGAAGAAGAAGTTCCAATGGTAGTGTTTTGTACTATATATGGATATTATGAATTTTAAGTTATCCATTTTTGGTTAACCAATGCGCTTGCTATATTTATGGATCTTATTAATAGAATTTTCCATGAGTTCTTAGATATGTTTGTGATTGTATTTATTTATAACATTTGGGAATATAATAAATTTAAATAGGAATGTTAAATTCATTTAAACGTTGTCTTGAAAACCATAAAATAAATGAAATTGTTTGGGAAATTTAGCAAGATTGATTTTTGGTTACAACAAATTTTCTTCCTTGGTCACATTGTTTCAAAAATTGGAATAAACATTGATCATATTAATACAAAGGCTATAAAAGATTGACCATGAACTAAAAATATAACCAAGATTCGTACTTTTCTTGGTTTTCTAGGCTATTACGTACGGTTTGTTGAGAATTTTTCACAATTATATTTCCCACTAACTATGTTAACTCGAAATAGCGTTTCGTTTATCTGGAAAACAAAATTAAATGATTATTTTCAAAAAATCAATAGAAGATTGTTTAATGCTCTAGTACTCCCACTTCATTCAAGAAATGGTGAGTTTTTATCTGGAGTGAATCTTTTTTGAAAGGACTAGGTTGTTTCCTAATGAAGAATGATCAGGTAATTGCTTATTCTTCACGTTAGTTGAAACCTAATTAGTTAAATTACCCTACACATGATTTAAAATTATCTACTATTGTTTTTTCATTAAAACATTAGAGGTATCACTTATTTGGAATAGAGAGTGAACTATATACTAATCATAAAAGTTGGAAATATATATTCACTCAGAAAGAAATTAAAAATGAGAAAGAAGAGATGGTTTTAACTAATCAAGGATTATGACTTCACAATCCCTTACCATAAATGAAAGGCATATAAAGTGGCTAATGCTTTGTGCCGAAATAGTAATTCTACATATGCCATACTACATTTGGAACAATGTCAAATGATTAACGATTTGATGAACTTTGGAAAAAAAAGTTTTTGGTATAGGAAATTCTTATGTTTAATTTTTATGTGGCAGTGAAATATTCTCCAGCAGACAAGGAGTTGTATAAAAAGGTAGAGTAGGATTAGAAAGGTATGTTACCTGAATTTAACGTTTATAAAGATTGTGTTTTTAGGTTTTGAAAGAGATTATGTGTGCATTGTGATTTAAAATTAAAGAATGAGTTGTTATGTAAAGCTCATAGTTCTTCGTTTTTAGTTCATCTAGGAAGTAAAAAAGATGTAAATAGATATTTTGGAGTATTACTGGTGGTGTCACGACCCACCTTCACCAGAAGGAGGGAAGGGTCAGCAGATGGCCAGGCCCTTCCTTCTTTAAGTTGAAGGAGAGATAATTACCCCGGATACCCACCTTCAATAGGTCCCGGAGTGGAGACTAGCACCAAGGGTATAGAATTTCACACAAATGGAATGCATTACCCCTTTTTGTTTTATAGGATCGAAAGATAAGAAGATGAAACCCAACAACACCAAGGTCAATGAAAAGTAAAGCCAAAAGTAAACCATTCCAACATGCATGTTTCAAAAGTAACAACCACAAAGTACAAAAGATGGCCACAAAGATAAGTACCAAAAGAAGAAAAATAGCAACTGCAACTGCCCCATGGTCCTAGGTAGTGTGGTCCTGTGCGATCCCTGAAGTCCTCCTAGAAACCTGAAAGCAGTTTTATATACATAGGGTGAGCGTACAAGTACACTCAGTAGGGAAAACAAAAGACTCTTGTGCGCAAGTGGGGGAACGTACTAAAGTCCAATGAGAAAAGGAGTAATCCAAACACCTATCAAGGCAAACTATCCATCCAAGCCTCACCAGGGAACACTCCCTAAATAATGAAACTCAAGTAATATATATAATAAGAGCACATCGATGTTTGGGTACCCCATGCCACTTTCCTACTGGTTATTGAGACATCCTACGCATCGAACCAATCCTGCCATTCTCACTGTAGTCCCACTGCCACACCCACTTGCACACACCTGGGCCACAACCACACGCAGTCCCACTGCCGAATCCCGCCCACAAACAACTGGGCCACAACTGTCACACATAACCACGCCTGCAAACACCTAGGCCAGAACAACAACCACCACGCCCGAAGACACCTGGGCTAGAAGATCCACTGCCACGCCCGAAGAAACCTGTGCCTTATCCCGAAAGACTTAGGAAACCACCTGCCGCACGCACCTGGACAATCACCAAACTACCCCGCCCGAAGGTTCTTGTGCTAATAATGGACCTCAGGCTATCAGAGCCTGCTCGAAGATACTTGGGCCATCCAGGAGAGGGAGCAGAAAAAAAGCTAATAACCAGCCACTAAGAATAGTGTTGGGAAAAAACACCCTCCCCCATGAAATGGGGGTGTTTGGCACTAAGTGATCAACTAGGGTGGGGCGCGAATAAGAAACACAAAACAACAAATATATATATAGGTAGAAAGCACTCACCCAAGGTTAGGTTTTTCTTCAGACGTCCTATAGATCACAACAGCGCTCAAGTCCAAGTCACAACTCTCTCCAGCAAAACCCATTTATCCCATTCTTGTTTTCATGATCAGTAATAATGTTCAAATATGTTTATGCTCTACTGGGAAACTAAGCCATAAGCATAACCAAGGAAAAGAAACCAGCCAAATGTCAACTGAGCATCCACACCCGATTCTCTTGTAAATTCACAACAACAAAGGAAAAGTGAGAATCCACGAAGTACTGGAACCAGACAACCCCAAGACACTACCTTGTGTCCCCTCCCCTAAATTGTTTTTTCATCGACAGAGGAACCCGCCCCAAATTGTTATATAAACAAGGTAACCACCCGGTCTTAAAACTCGCAAACACTAAATCCATAAAAACAGGGGATCCCATCCCTGATTCCACAACCATCGAGAGTATAAAAACAGGGGATCACATCCCCTCAAACATCTCCAGCAACCAGCCCATGGAAGAAGAACAAACAAACCACTACCATCAAGAAAAATAGGCCCATGCGGGTAATTTCAGATTTAAAATATTTTAAATGCTCCATGATATTAATTTCTGTGTATTTTAACCGGGGGTTACCATAGAAGGGTTGATCTTGGTGCTTTCAATTTATTCAGCCGGTTATACGTGATTAACTAATTCAATTTTCACAGTAGGATTTTACAATTACAAAACATCCATTTAAACCACTACGAGGGTTTCATTAGTGCATAGACAACGACCACCAATGGCCTTGATTTTCAAAACTCATATGCCAGCACAACTCAGAAAGATGATCATAATATAAACAACATCAACGATCACAACCCCCCTTCTTTCCTTATAGAATCCATTCATTATCTATATTTAGACTTGGTTTATCCAATTCTACGGAAACATAAGCACGCCCACCCCACATGATACACAAAAGAGAGAGACGAATGAGAAATTCCCTACTTGTTGATGGCGATCGCTTAGGCCGGGAGTGGAACTTTATGGATAACGATGCGGCTCACCCGATGCACCAAAAGCTGTTTGTGAAAAGCCTCGATCGAGGAAATAAGAAACCATGCATAACCCTTTAGTTTATAAAGGCCACAGATGG
This sequence comes from Viscum album, assembly GCA_963277665.1. Lineage (NCBI taxonomy): Eukaryota > Viridiplantae > Streptophyta > Magnoliopsida > Santalales > Viscaceae > Viscum > Viscum album. The sequence goes on along the minus strand of OY728156.1, from coordinate 792,260,903 downwards.
TTGAGATAAGAATGTTAAACCGCGTAAGGCGCGAGGTCGTGGGTTTGCCACGTGACGCCACACATTATTAAAGTGGTCGGGTGGTTTAGACCGACACATTAATTCATTAATTAATTAATTAAAACATTCATGTCATTACTAGGCTTTAAAACACCCTTAAACGAGTCAGAATAGGGTTTAAAAGCCTAATTGCGCAAGAAGGCCATGGGGGGGTAGGCCAGAGCCACCTGTAGCTGAGAGCTATGGGTGGGTGACAGCGACTGGTAGCTGAGCTACCGGTATGCTAACAGCCACCGGTAGCTGAGCTACCAGTCGACTGCGGCTAAAGATATACCAAGCTATCGGTAGGCTGCAGCTACCGGTAGGCTCAGCTACCGATAGACTGCGCTACCGGTAGACAGAGCTATCGGTCGGCTCAGCGACCGGTATACCGAGCTACTGGTAGACAGAGCTACCGATAGGCTCAGCTACTGGTAGACCATGCTACCAGTAGACCGAGCTACCGGTGGGCTCAGCTACCAGTAGATCGAGCTACTGGTAGACAGAGCTATCGGTCGACTTAGCTACCGGTAGACCGCGCAAACGGTAGACAGAGCTACCGGTGGGCTCAGCTACCGGTAGACCGAGCTACCGGTGGATATAGCTACCCGTAGGCTCAGCTACAAGTAGACCGAGCTACCAGTAGACAGAGCTACCGGTAGGCTTCGACTACTGGTAGACCAAGCTACCGGTAGGCCTACTACAGATAGGATAAGGCTACTGGTAGGCCTACCATTCCTAGACCAGAAAACCCAACAGAATATTTTTATAAAGTAATGGACCCCAAAAACCCAGGCCATTACATCAGATACCTCTTAAAAGATTCTCATCCTCGAGAATAAAAAAAAACCACAAAGAAAAAGTGGGCCCAAACAACCACCTCGAAAGATACCTCTTAGGGGTGAACCCATCCTAACTAAAAACACTTCCATGTCAAGAACCAAGCAACATACCATACCAAACTTCCCAGGCATGTGGGTTGGGGAGTCTCCTCCCCCATGTCAAGATATTATCCGCTTTGGGCAGCACTGACTCGCCCGCATGGGTTTAATCGCATCCACCTTAATGCGTCTTGATTAGGGGTCAGGTCCTCTCCTCCCCCATAGCTAGGTCTTTTCACACACACCCAGAGGAAAGAAAACTAGTACATTCCATAGCCAAAAACACAAACCGTTCTACTACAATATATACAACAAAGAAAAAATCTCAATACAACTATGGGTACTGGGTATGAATCTGTGCTTCCCTCTCCCACGTACTCTCCTCAAGCCCACTATGTCGCCACAACACACGAGCCAAGGGAATGGTTCTCCCCCGAAGCACCTTCTCCTTGCGATCCTCAATCATCACTGGTCTCTCCAAAAAAGTCATGTCGTCCTCGATGTCCAGCTCACCCCAATCAAGGACGTGTGAATCATCGTGCAGGTACCGACGGAGCTAGGACACATGAAAGAAATCATGTATCCTTAGTAGCGGCGGTGTTAACGCTATCTGATAAGCCACTTCGCTGACCCGCCGCAACACTTCGAAGGGTCCAATGAACCTGGGAGAAATCTTACTCCCCTTGCCGAACCGCTACTGCCCACGCCGAGGGGAGACCTTCAAGAACACGTGGTCTCTAACCTCAAACTCCAAGGGCCTCATCCTGGTATCAGCATACGACTTCTGTCGGTCCTGGGACACCTTCATCCTTTCCCGTATGAGCCGAAACTTCTCTGTCATGCTCTGCACCACTTCTGGGCCAAGGATGCCTACCTCTCCTACTTCGGTCCAACACACAGGTGAACGGCATGTCCTTCTGTACAAAGCTACAAACATGGCCATACCGATGGTAGAGTGGTAGCTATTATTGTCGGAAAACACTACCAGAGGCAATTATCACACCCATGATCCCCTTGAGTCCATAACACATTCCCGCAACATATCCTCCAAGGTCTAGATGGTGTGCTCTGTCTTTCCATCTGTCTGGGGATGGAATGCAGTGCTAAGATGGAGCTGGGTGCCAAAAGCATGATGCACTCCTCTCCAGACTCATGAGGTAAACTATGCATCCCTATCCGAGACTATAGAACTAGGAATCCCATACAACCACACCACCAAATCCATATATATTTGTGCCAAATCATCTACTACACTCAACTCCCAGATCGCCAGAATGTGAGCTGATTTCGTCAACCTGTCCACTACCACCCAGATGGTGTCGTATCCCCCTTGGAGCTTGGGTAGTCCTGTGATGAAATCCATCGAGATGTCGTCCCAATTCCACTCGGGGACAACTAGAGGCTGCAGTAGGCCACCTGGAACTCAGTGTCCAGCCTTCACTTGCTGACATACTAAGCACTTGGCCACAAATTCTACCACCGCTCGCTTAACTCCAGGTGACCAAAACTGCCTCTTCAGTTCCTGGTACATCATGGAAACTCCTGGGTGTACCGCCAGGGGTGAGTTGTGGTACTCATTGAGAACCTTTCCATGAGTCACCTCTGGAACGAACAACCTTCCCTGGAAAATCATCCGGTTCTGACCATCCTCTGTCCATCCTTCCGGAGCATTGCACTGGTCAACTCGGTTGAGCATTAATTCGCACTCTGGGTCTCCCCACTGATACTCCTCCACTTGCTGAAACCGAGATGACTGCACTGTCATCTGATATAGGCAACCTCTTCTACAATCCATACTTGCATCCAGGTGTAAGGAAGCCAACTCCTCCGATAGTAACCCACCAGATCAAGGAAACAAAGGACCTCTGCCACATTCTTGGCTGCTTCCCAAGAAACAAATGCCTCAGCTTTTGACGGGTCCACCGCTACCCCTTGCTCGAACACCACGTGCCTGAGGAAGTTCACTTATTGTGTCCAGAACATGAATTTCGACAACTCCCTATAGAGATGATGATGTCATAGGACATCCAGAACCGTCCTCAGGTGCTCTTCATGGTCCTCCTCTGATCTAGAGTAGACCAGGATGTCGTCGATGAACACCACTACGACCCGATCTAGGTACTCCCAGAAGATGGAGTTCATAAGCCCCATGAACATAGTTGGGGCGTTCGTAATGCCGAAGGGCATAACCACGAACTCGAAGTGTCCATTCCTAAATCTGAACGTCGTCTTCGGGATGTCGACTTCCTTCACTCTCAGCTGGTGATACCCAGACCGTAGGTCGATCTTCGAGAACCATCCTTCCCCTTTCAACTAGTCGAAAAGATCGTCTATACTCAGAAGAGGGTAGCGATTCTTGATCGTCACCTGATTTAGCCTCCTGTAGTCTATGCACAACCTGAGACCACCATATTCCTTCTTTGGGAACAAGACTAGAGCACCTCACGGTGACGCACTCAGTCGAACATAACCCCTCTTCATCTGGTCGTCAATTTGGATCCGCAACTCTCGTAGCTCTAAAGGTGCCATCCTGTAAGAATCCATCGAGATGGGACGAGCGTCGGGCTATAGGTCTATCCCGAACTTGATATCATGTCGAGGGGGTAGAGTCGTCACATACTCAGGTAAAACGTCTATAAACCCACAGACGATCTCTGGCACTTCCACCATTTCAGCATCTATCGACCCTACTAACAGCTCAGCTAACAAGGAGAGGAGGGGTTCCTCTCGCCTGTCGCCCTTCTAACTACTCCGCTCACCGGTGAAAACAACACATTGGCCGCCCATGTCTTAGAACACGACTCTTATTATGAAGTAATAAATGAAGGCACACACCGAGAATAGCCAGTCGATGCCCATGATGACATCGTATGGCTGTATCTGTAGCAGAAGGAGGTCCCTAACTGACTGATGTGGCCCTATCATCAGTCTGTATCCCCGAAAAACAAACAACAAGTCAGTCTGACCTCTGACTAGTGTGCTCAACACCATGGGCACTGGAAGTCTCTCAGCATCTAGAACCAAAGCACGAGCTAGACTGGGTTCAACAAAGGAGTGGGAAGCTCCAGTATCGATCAAGGCATAAGCAGGGGTACTAAACAAACTGATCGTACCTCGAACAACCTCCGGCTCTGCTGGAACTAGTACCTATGAGGCATGTAACTGTCCATGCCCAGCTCCCCAGCACCTCGGCTTTCAGACACCTCCCTGACCACGCCCCAGTCTAGGTCCCTGAGGAGTGCCCTGAGGTCGGCCTCATCCTCCTACGTCTGCCCTTGGAGGAGTGGGAGCTCGCTGTCCCTGCTACTACTACTGGAAAGGCCTGGCTAGAAGCTGCTACTGGGGCGGGTGGTGGGGCTGTCCGCCACCGCCGTACTGTACCCGGTCCGGGCACTGACTCCGGAGTTATCCAGGGCTCCCACAAACGAAGCACCACAGTCCCAGGCTCGAAGGGAAAGGGTGAGGACTAGGGGATCGAAACTGAAACTACTGTGGCCTGCTCCCTGCAGGTCCGAACCTAGAGGGTCCTGACGCTGAAGGCCTACTGCTAACGGCCTTCACCTTCGATGGTTCTAGCTGGATCCCCTCTCGTGAAACTCCTCCAAGAGAATGCATTATCTCCACCACTTTGGCCTTTTTCTGGACCTCCAAGTACGTCGGAAGGGTAAAGGGGGTAACAGCATACTGGAGGGAGGGTCATAGCACCTCCTCCAAATGTCTTACCGGAGACTCCTCGTCGGGAAAGAGGTCCGGAGAAAAACATAAGAGGTCCTTGAACTTGATCCCTAGCTCCCTCATGGACATACTCCCCTGCTAGAGGGAGAGTAGCTACTGTCTCTTTTTCGCCTTCATCATCAAAGAGAGGAATTCCGCACGGAACTCCCTCTCGAAATCAGCCCATGCCACCTCAGCCTCTCTCTTCTCTCCCAGGTAAAGTGTCCACCACTGACGTGCCACTCCCCGCATCTGGCTAATGGACAGAGGAACCCAGTACTCGTTCGGGGCCCGAATTAGGCCGAAAGCTATCACTAGCTCCTCTATCCAGCCTTCCGTCTTCATGTCGAAGGTGCTTCCCTCATACTTCTCAAGTGTATTTTGCTGGAAGGCCCGAAGAGTCTTCTGCCACTGGTCATCCTCTTCTTCTCGATCAGCTCTCTGCCGATTGGCCAAGGTAGTCTGCGGGGCCTCGATCGTCTGTACCACATGCGGTCGCCTTCCAGGTTCCATAGCTGCAAGGTAAACAAGGAATGCCTAAGCCCATGTAGTGCATATTATTGTCTTTAAAACTTCTTAAACTTTTCATTTATTCTTAATTCCCAAAACACCCCAGAAACATGAGAACACAAGTCATTATGATCTATGTACCTTTCCTAGGGTATCTACCCTGCAATCAGCATGGCCTCACTTGGTCGTTCGGTAGGTCTAGAGTCCTTGCATCGGATCACGGGGTCCCTAAAATCCCATGTCCTAGTCGGTCTTCCCTGACCTAATTTCACGCACCAAGGACACCCAACACTGTTTCCTTACCATCCCATGTAATCCTCACTGTGCCTAACTTCAGACTCCATCCTATCTCTCAACCATCACCTCGGATACCATTCTGTCACGACCCGCCTTCACTAAAAGGAGGGAAGGGTCATCATATTTCCAGGCCCTTGCTTATTTAAGTTGAAGGATATATAATGACCCCTAAGACCCACCTTCAATAGGTCCCGGAGTGGTGACTAGCACCAAGGGTATAGAATTTCACACAAATGGAAGGCATTAACCCTGTTTGTTTTATATGATCGGGAGATAAGAAGATGAAACCCAACAACACCAAGGTAAAAGAAAAGTAAATCCAAAAGAAAACAATTCCCACATGTATGTTCCAAAAGTAAAAGCCATAAAGTACAAAAGATGGCCACAAAGGTATGTACTAAAAGAAGAAAAACAGTAACTGCAACTGCCCCAAGGTCCGATCTAGTATGGTCCTGCATGATCCTTGAAGACCTCATGGAAACCTGAAAGCAGTTTTATATACGTAGGGTGAGCATACAAGTACACTCAATAGGTAAAACCAAAGACTCTCATGCACAAGTGGGGGAACGTACTAAAGTATCGTGAGAAAAGGAGTAAGTGAAAAAACTATCAAGGTAAACTATCCACCCAATCCTCACCAGGTCACACTCCCCAAATAATGAAAGTCAAGTAATATATATAATAAGATAACTTCGATGTTTGGGTACCCTGCGCCACTTTCCGACTAGTTATTGAGACATCCTAAGCATCGAACCAATCCCGCCATTCTCACCACAGTCCCACTGCCACACCTGCCCGCACACACCTGGGCCAAAACCACACACAGTCCCACTGCCGAATCCCGCCTGAAAAAACATGGGCCACTACTATCACACATAACCACACCTACAAACACCTAGGCCAGAACAACAACCACCACGCCCGAAGACACCTGGGCTAGATGATCCACTACCATGCCCGAAAAAACCTAGGCCTCATCCTAAAGACATTTGGGAAACCACCTGCTGCACACACCTTGACAATCACCACACTACCCCACCCGAAGGTTCTTGGGATAATAATGGACCTCAGGTCATCACAGCCTGCCCGAAGATACTTGGGCTATCCAGGAAAGGGAGCAGAAAAGGAGCTAATAACCAGCCGCTAAGAATAGTGTTGGAAAAAAAACCCTCCCCCATGAAATGGGGGTGTTCGGCACTAAGTGCTCAACTTGGGTGGGGCGCGAATATGAAACACAAAACTACAAATATAGATATAGGTAGATAGAACTCATCCAAGGTTAGGTTTTTCTTCAGACAGCCTATAGATCACAACAGTGCTCATGTCCGAGTCACAACTCTCGCCAACAAAACCCATTTGTCCCATTATTGTTTTCATGTTCAGTAATAATTTCCATATAAGTTTATGAACTACTGGGAAACTAAGCCATAAGCATAACAAAGTAAAAGAAACCAGCCAAATGTCAACAAAGCATCCACACCCGGTTCTATTGTAAAGTCAGAACAACAAAGGAAAAGTGAGAATCCATGAAGTACTAGAACCAGACAACCCCGAGACACTGCCCCGTGTCACCTCCCCCAAAAAGGTTTTTCATCGACAGAGGACACCACCCCAATTCATGATATAAACAAGGTAACCACCCGTTCTTAAAACTCGCAAACACTGAATCCATAACAATAGGGGATCCCATCCCTGATTCGACAACCATCGAGATTATAAAAACAGGTGATCCCATCCCCTCCCACATCTCTAGCATCCGGCCCATCTAAGAAGAATAAACAAACCACTACCATCAAGAGAAACAGGACCATGAGGGTAATTTCAGATTTAAAAGATTTTACAAGCTCCATGATTTCAATTTCGGTGTAGTTTAACCAAGGGTTACCAAAAAAGGGTTGATCCTGGTGCTTTCAATTTATTCAGCCGTGTATATGTGATTAACCAATTTACATTTCACAGAAGGAGTTTATAATTACAAAATATCCATTTAAAACACCACGAGGGGTTCATTAGTGCACAAACAACAACCACCAACGACCTCGATTTTCAAAACTCATAAGTCAACACAACTCAGAAAGATGATCATAATATAAACAACATCAACGATTATAGCCCCCACTTATTTCCTTATAGAATTTGTTCATTATCTTTATTTAGGTATGGTTTATCCAATTCTATGGAAACATAAGCACGCCCACCCCGCATGATACACAAAAGAGAGATAGATGAATGAGACATTACCTACTTGTTGATGGCGATCACTTAGGCCGGGCGCGGAACTTTAAGGATAACGATGTGGCTTGCCCGATGCACCAAAAGCTGTTCGTGAAAATCCGCAATCGAGGAAAGAAGAAACCATGCCTAACCCTTTAGTTTATAAGGGTCACAGATGGTTGAGATAAGAACGCGAAACCGCATAAGGTGCGGGGTCGTTGGTTGGCCACGCATCCCCACACGTTATTAAAGGGGTTGGGTGGTTTAAAATGACACATTAATTCATTAATTAATTAATTAAAACATTCTTGTGCGTTATCGGGCTTTAAAACTGGCTTAAACGAGTCAGAATAGGGTTTTAAACCCTAATCGCACAAGAAGGCCGCTGGGGGTAGGCCAGAGCCACCAGTAGCTGAGAGCTACCGGTGGGTGAAAACTACCGGTAGGCGGAGGGGAATGGTAGACTGAGATACTGGTAGGCTGCATCCACCTGTAGGCTCAGCTACCGGTAGCCCGAGCTACCGGTAGACAGAGCTACCGGTAGGCTCTGCTACCTGTAGACCAAGATACTGGTAGACAGAGCGACCGGTAGGCTTAGCTACCGGTAGACCGAGCAACCGGTAGACAGAGCTACTGGTTTGCTCAGCTACCGGTAGATCGAGCTACTAGTAGACAGAGCTACCGGTAGGCTTAGCTACCGGTTGACCAAGCTACCAGTAGACATAGCTACTAGTAGGCTTCGGCTACTGGTAGACCAAGCTACCGATAGGCCTGCTATAGATAGGCTAAGGCTACTGGTGGGCCTACCGTTCCAAGACCAGAAAACCCAACATGAGATTTTCACAAAGTAATGGACCCCAAAAACCCCGGCCATTACAGGTGGGATGGAATGAAAATATATATTGATGATTTATTGTGAAGTGTTTGACATGTAAAAAGGTTAAAAAATAGTTTCTGTTACAGAAAGGGATTCTTCGACCATTACCGGTGCTTAATTGAAATGGGAAAATATATCCACAGAAATTGTTGTAGGATTACTGAATACATCTCAAGGTAATAATGCAATCTGGGTTATTGTTGATCGATTGACTAAATCTTCTCATTTTTTTTCTATTTGGGATACTCTATCTCTAGATCAAATTTCTCGATAATATATTAAAGTGATAGTCAGGATAAATGGAGTTCCTCTCTCTATTGTATTTGATTTTCATACCAGGATCACTTATAACTTTTGAAAGGGCCTTCAGATGTCATTTGGTATTGAATAACATTTCAGCACAACTTTTCATCATAAATTTGATGGGCAGTCAGATAGAAAAATCCTTACATTGGAAGATATGCTACGTGCTTATTCAATGGATTACATTCAATGTTGGGACCAAAAACATTCAATGCTTGAGCTTTATTATAATAACGATTTTAATTCCATTATATAGATGGATACATTTGAGACATTATATAGAAAGAGGCATTGAACTCCAGCTTTTTGGGATGATTTAGGTGAAATAAAGTTGATTGGACTTGAATTGGTAGAATAGATGGCAGAATAAGATCAGTTAATTCAAAATCATGTGAGGAAACCACATAGCTGATAGAAAAGTTATACAAAAAACTAGAGGAAGGGTCTTTCTTTTGTGGTTGGTGATCAGGTCTTTCACAAATTTTCCCCACGGAAAAGTTTGATGTGTTTTGGTAAGAAGGGAAAGCAGGGTCTGAGATTATTTAGACCCTATGATATCCTAGATAATGTTGGATCATTTTCATAATGATTGGATTTACCTCCATGTTTATCCCATGTTTACCATGTTTTTCTTATTTAATTCTTGAGAAAGTATATGTCATATCCATCTGATGTTTTTATTATGGAGTTAGTTCAGTTGGAAGATAGTCCTTTTTTTGTGTAGAAACCTATCTAGATTCTTTACTGAAGAGAGAAAGTGTTGCGGAATAAGTCAATTCATCGGGTTAGGGTTTTTTGAAAAAACCACATTGTTTAAAATTCAACATGGGAATCTAAAAATGATATGAGGGATAAATACATACACTTATTTGAAATGTGAATAGAAATGGGGGGATGAAATTCCCAAAAGAGGGAATGATGTAACGAACTAGGTATTTAGAGAATAATAATTTTTATATCTATTAATACTTATGTATAATATATTAATTTTTATTTAAATGGGATGTTATGTTCAATGGAATACTCGACACAAAACAATGGTTTTCTCCAAAATATCATTTTTCACACAAGTGTGAGTCAAACTAAAAAATACTCACATAATATTACTATTTTTAATGGTAGTCATCACCTAGCTATTGAATTAAAGGGAATGAATAGAAATAACCATATTATGGTTAAAAATATTTTTTAATGTTTATACATTTATCCAATAAAATTTAGAGTCTTAAAATGAGAATGAATCCAATGTTTAGCATAAATACTCTAATATTTTTAAATTGTGGTTTTACCACCTTTTAATAGAAAACCCGTTTTAATTATAGTTTTTGTCACTTTTATAAGTTCTTTTCGAAAAAATAAACATCTCTATTTGAATCGGAACATCAAAATTAACTATGGGATTTTTTTTGGTATTTTTTTGATAACGTAAAAAATTTTAATTAATACTGATAAATAATGCATTTTAGGACAAAAATGTCTTTTCATATGATTTATTTATATGGTTGAATTATCTTTAAAATTTGCTTAAAAGTGTAATTAGATTATGTTTTTACCATTTAATCTAATTTTGGTCATTGGATGCAATTATACTTTTTAATTATACATAAACATATATTAATCTTTTAATAGTTATTATTTCTTAAAAACATGATTTTTGGTTTTGAGAACAGTAATTATTTTTAAATTAATTTTCTAAACTTATATGTTTTGAATTTGGAAAAATGGATTCCATATTTGGAATTTGGATATCCGAAATTTATTAAATAGGTATATTTTATTTTTAAAAATTGTGAATAGTAACATTAGTAAATATTTTTTCCCCGTGGTTAAAGGGTAAATTTGGTAAATAATGGTACACACTAATATTATAATAACTAAATTACACTAAAACATATCCTATTTATATTGGATAAGATATATACGACTATGGGAATCCTTGGATCTATTTTAAGACCCCATGGAGCCAATTGTGTGTGAAAATGTCATTTAAGTATTTTTTATTTAATCTTACAGAAGATATAACCTAAACATTAATATCTTGGTAAAAAATTTATTTAAGGTTATATGAGTTATAATTTAGTGTATAAATGGTCAATTTAAAGCTTAAAATATTTCCAAAATCATTTTATTTTATTTAAAAATTTTAGATATTAAACAAATACATTTAATTGGGATACAATGATGATATAATGACTGCTTCATTAATAAAGGATTCAAATATATGATATTATAAATGTTAAAATAAATGTAATTTTGTTATATTTATGTCCTCCATAAATTTTTGGATTATATATACATGTTATCTTTGTATTATTGAATTTTTTAATAATCAATCAAGTTGTTATGATTTTTAAAAAAGTCCTGATATGAATATTGTCAAAATTGACATAATTCATATTTGGAAATATAAAATATTTTATTAATTATTACAAAATTCTAAAAAATATAATATCTAGGTGAATAGTTATTATAAATCTAATATTTTATTATTAGAATATTAATTGGATATTTTTTGTGTTTTGGTAACTATTTTGATTCTCAAAGTGTTAAATGCTTGATTAGACAGAAAGAGTAAAAAAGGTTAAATAAAAAAGATAAGGATTAGAAATTCTCAAAAACCTATATAATTATTATTTGGGGATTTTATTTCAAAAAAAATTTATCTTATATTAGAACTAAAATAGTTTTTACTCTTTTATAATTGTTGTATAATTTATAATCATACAATAATTCAATATATTTCTTAAGTTCTCCTCCCCCATCTTATAAAAGGGCACCACCTCTAACCCATTAATCACATATCTCAAGACACATGGCTCATAAAAAATCTTCCAAAATAAGTTCCAAAAATCCCTATATTCTTCCTAGAATCCCTCCCGTAGGAAGAAGGAAATTCAAGAGAGCCCTGTGGCTCAAATCAAAAGATGTAACCCGATTTGAGGTAACATCTTCACTCAGGTTTCATTCCATTATTTTTTCCTTCTCAATTCCCCATGATCTTCTTATTATATGTTTTTATAAAAACTCTAGTATCCTCATTATTCTAGGTTTTTGTTATGATAATGATTTGAACTACACTCACACACACCTCCATCTAATGGATACAAACATACTATTTTTGTGTACGACAAACAACTCTCTCATGAAATGATAGTTGTTTGATTTTCCCATACCACCTTTTATGGAGACCATTAGGATTAAAATATAATTATATATGATTTCTATGATATTTATTTCATCTCTATTCTTCCAAAATTCTCATTTATAACATACCTTTATTCTTTTCATTTAATATAAATACAATATTTTAATTTTAGGAAGTGTGGACTACCACCACCTCAGAGCGATATGACTCGTTCATGCTATACATGGAACATATAAAGGATGGGATTAATGAAATTATGTAAAATATATAAAATAGATATTATACTGTAATTATAATATACCTATTTATCATTTATTTTTCATTCAATTAAATATGATAATGAAATTACTATAGTATTCATGCGTATGTACAGCTTACCGTCTCCATGAACGGTGCATTTCATTTCATATATCCAAATTCTATAAACTATTTAAATACATATATACTATATATATATGATATATATGATATCTAAATGATCAATACCTTTCTGGAGATAATGGAATTTTGACCACGTGGATAATTTATAATTTTAACAAGTTCATTTTTTACACAAGTTTTGAGCATCAACAAAATGTCAGATATGAACTCAAATAATTAACTAAGTATTATATAAAGGTAATAAGTGATGTAAAAGGAAAAATAAACTTGAAAAGTTTTGTGAAGAAAGTAAAAATTAACTTTAGTTTATCATTCATGATATTAATGAATGAACGAGTCAAGTTGGACACTAGGTAAGGGACATCATCTCAATCTTCATTCAGTGGGTCATGTTTTGATAATATACACATCCTTCTTTTACACAGTGTATAATAACCCCATTAAAATTTTAGTTTCACTAAAAAGAAATCATTTTCTATGAATCATTTTACTAAATGGAAAACGAAAAAGATCCATATTGCAGCAACAAAAACATTTTTACCACTAGAATCGTAATATGACAACTTTCTTCTTCTATAATACTCAATGTATTTAAAATGAAAAAGAAACCCCTTATTCACTTTTTGGGTATTTTGGTATTTAGAATGGTTTTTAATGTTGATTTACTTTTTCAATAAAATGAAATTATTTCTTGTGATTGAAAATTAAGTTTTATGATTGAAATTTTGATATTTGATATCATTTATGGGTGATGATTATATAATGGTACTTGGATATTTGACGGGTGGTTAATTGATAAACCAAATTATGGGTGGTTTTATGATAAACCTAGTATGGGTGGTTATGTTATAAACTCAAATGCATTGGGTGTGGATGTTAGTCATATGACAATTCCATTTGTCAGAATGATTTATTGAAGTCAATCATATCGTTCTTCCATTTGAGTATGATTATGTCCCAAGTTACCATTATATTCTATACATTGTTTTATATAGACACTATGGTAGTATTTTGGTTACAAAATGGTTAACAAATAAACTTATATTTAGTGAAGTGCTTTTTCTAATTATTTGAGGTGACAAGTATTACATTATGATTTTGTATTCATGGTTTACATGTTGTTTTGAAAACTAACATCTTTATTTATATGTATATCCCTTACTGAGTTTTTTTATTCCCATAACATTTTTTAAAGAGTTTTCACAGGACTAAAGGTTTATTAGGGTTAATGATGGGATCAAGGAAAAGTAATTTTGTTTAAAACAAGGAACGAAACATATTTCTTTTCTTTCAAGAGTTTTAATTTTATGAAAAAAATTTATACTGAGTAGAAGTCTTTACATGTAATATTCATGATTTTTTGTTTATGTTATACGGAAATTATCTAAATCTATAAACCTAAAAAGATCATCAATGTGAATCATTAAATTAAATAAGGGTAATGTAATTTTTATGGCTGGGTCATTCTAGAAATCTATTTAATATTGAAATTGTATAAAAATACTTTGTGAACTTTTAAATGATTTTTCTTTAAAAAAATGATCTAACATTATGTAAAATAGATTAATTTTTAATTAATTTCTTTAGTTTTTGTGTCTACAAAATTTGAAAAATGGATTCAATATTTGGAATAATAAGTTCATAATTATGTAATTTGATCCCTTTTATTTTTTTTACATTTCGAATACTAATAATTAATTTTTTTTATTAAAATGGTTATAGGTAAATCAAGTAATTAAGTGTATAAATAATTTTATAAATACATTAAAAATACACTAAAACTTTTCATATTTTCATTTTATGTTATTTTTTCACCTAAAATAATCCATTTTCAGAATATATAACCTTTTTAAACCACAAGGATTAGAGTATGACATTATTAATATTAAATTCAATAAAAATCAAATTTGTCACGTTGTGGTAATTAACAATAAAAATATTAATATTGGAATTTATAAGGTCTAAGTTTGATTATAAATAGTTATTTAAAATATAATATATTTTCATTCGACATAATAATTCATTTTTTATTTTTAGGATATAAATAATGAACATAACTTCCTACACAATAATGATACAATAAGTGGTTAATTAATAGAAGAATTAAATAAATGATATTACTAATAAAAAATAAACTTAATTTTAGATAATTACTGTCATTACCGAAAATTTTATATTAATTAAAGTTTATATTTATGTTTTAGAAGTATTTCATCAAATTTAACTTGTTATTTTTATATTTTTAAAAATTCATGTAATGATTAGTGTCAAAATTAACAATATTCACATTTTAAATTAAATAACATTTCACTAAATGATATATAATTTATTAAAAATCACAATATCTATCAACTGATTGGTATATATATTAAAATTTCATAAATGAATTATTTATTGGTCTTTTTGTCATTTTATAGTTATTATATTAATCCTCAATATGTAAATTATATGATATCAGGGTAAAAGTTAAAAGGGTTAAAACAAAAATACAAGGATTTACAAATTTTCAAAACTACTCTAATTTTCATAGGATGAATGAATTCAGACCCATAATCATCCTATATTAGAAATAAATTTTTTTGTATCAATTCAGAATAAAAAATTACACTATAATAAATTAATATTTTTTAGAATACCAAGAGTGTCCCACCCCTCCCCTACAAAAGGGAACCCATTTTTTCCTTTTCATCATAGCTAAAAACCAATTTTTATCTTCCATAATCTGGCCAAGTCCAATAATAAAATCCCTAAACAAATTCCATAGGACTTATTTATGGAATATAACCCTCCTTAGAGATGTTAAAGTGTCAATCAAAGGAAATTCTCTGATGAAATTGAATCATTTTTAATTAAATTTATCTATTTTTTTCTCCCACGTCATTCAAATCTTATTGAACTATTATAAAATATTATCTCATGTATCCCCAATATAATAATATTTTATTATCTTAATATTTTCACCTAAGTCCCACTCCATTTTAAAAAAATGGGAATAAAATTAATTTTTCATGCGTGTGGGAAACTACCACCTTATGAATTGATATAATTCTTTTTTCCATCATTGTCTCCAATAACTACTTATAATGATGAAGTTAATATTTATTTATGTTATTAATTAAATGTTTATAAATTTTAAATGATAATATATCATTTAAAATTTTATCTTTCCCTTGACATGAAAATGATTATGTCGTTCGTTTGTATATGTAAACTATCACCTCCACCAAATGACATGATTCGTTTTTCCTCACAACATCACATCGATGATATATATAAGTTTATATAAATTATTAATTTGATATTAATTATAATATTATAATTTAGGAATTATAAAATACTACATACCTTCTTTCCATAATTATCATTGAAAAATGGAAACATTACTCATACTTACGAACAACCCACCATCTCCGTTATTATAGCAGTGTTCATTTTTTATTACAATATATAAATGGTTTTATTTATAAATATAATTGTTTTATAAAAGTGATTATTATTTCATTAATATTATTCAAGATATTATGTAATTACGACCACATTGACTATACATCATACCAATGTCATCTTGGACTAATTTACTGAATGTCGTTAAAATATCCAATGTGATATTACAAAATTTAAAAACTATTTTAACATGTTATTAAGTAATATAAAAGTAATAATAATCCTTAAAAATGAACTAAATAAATTATATAAATAACCTATGTTTATTATTCAGGAAGGTAGGGTAAATATCTATTGAATTGTTGTGATTGAAATGGAATTCATCTCAATCTATTTCATCGGTGTATTTCTTGGTGATATGAATGTTCATTGATTTATAATGTATATATACATACTATTTAAAATTTAAAATTCATAATTTATCTAAAATTCTTATATTTAATTTTTCATAAAATATTCATGTGGCTTATGTTTTAAATTTTCAATGTGGTATGGGATGCTTTGAATATTTAACAATTTATTTGATAAATCTTTTTTTGTATGTCAACATTCATGATATTAATTTACTTATTTATTATAAGGATATAAAATTATTTTAAAGTAAATTTTATCTATATTTTTAATTTCATTAAATGGTTTTAAAAATAAATATTTTTATGTTTTTTATATGATTCATTTTGAAAAATTACTAAAAGAATGTTATTTTGAATGTCTACTATGAAAACAATTTCATCACCTCCTTAAAAATAATTCAATATTTTTAATCCTATAAAAGTTTTAATGGGTTTAATATAAAAATTAACCACACTTTTACTTTTCTAGTATTTGTTTTATTAAAAATTTTAATTGAAGATAGATTGGTTATTTTTATGATATATAATTTTTTCTTGTGAGTTCAAATGAAATTATAATATTCCCATGTTGAAAATAATAAAATTTTATGGGTTATGGTTATAAAATGGTATATGAAAATTTTATGGGTGGGTACGTGATAATCCAAGGATTGTTGGTTCCATGATAAACTATTGATGGGAGGTTATGTTATAACCCCAAATTCATTAGGTTTGTCCTTTGTCTGTTTGTATATTTCCTTTGTAATAGTGACCTGTATGGAAGTTGATGACATGGTTATTCCATTTATAAGAGTGACACGTGAAATTATGTCCCAAGTAACCTTTTATGTATTTTATATTTTTTATGTTTTTTATGATAATAATGTTTTTAAAAAATTTATCATATTGTATTATTTTCATTGGAAAGTATTCACAACTTATTAATGCTGAACACTGTTACTTTTTTTGAGTTTTCTCAAGTTTCAATGTTTGTAAATAGACTAATGGTTTTCTGGTTTTAATATCACTTACGGAGCTATTTATTCTCATCAAAAAATTTTAATGTTTTTCAGTAGAGATATGAATGAGTAAGGATTCAGAGATTTAATGTTGAATGTAATGATGTAATTTTATAAAAGTTATCCCGATTTATTTAAAATTCTTATGATTATGGAAAAAATGGAAATTGTTTAGAAGTTTTAACTTTTTATTGTTATATCTTTTTTATGTATGATTTATAGCCTAATTATCTAAATCTATTATCCTAGAAAATTATTCACTGTGATAGAATGAAAAATTATCAACTTAACTGTAAATTATAAAATGTTTAACTATTGGTTCCTTACTATTGGAATAAAAGGAAAAGTGTAGACAACATTGTAGATTTTGATGATTTATTAAGAGATATGGTTATCCTCCACCAATTTGTATTTTGTGTTTTCTAAAAACACATTTAAGTGAAAAGTGCGAACCCTAACACAATTCAAACCATAAAGAAGTCCAAGTGGGATACCAAACATGTTTTGTCCTAATGTAGTTAAACACAATAAGAGGTCACATAATCCCTAAGAATGAGGATAAAATTAGTGGATTTACTTACCTTACATAATCCCCAATGAAGATCATGAAACTATGAATCTGTTTCATCTCTGATAAGATCCTCAAAATTAGTCTTGAGCTTGTCCCATGATAGGATGTAGTTCAATGTATTGTTTTTCTTTTCAGTGAACTATGAGCTATGATCCAGTCCTATTTGTTGATCCATTCCATTTGATCTTTATTGGTTTTTATACGAAGTTCCCTATATAATTTTTCCTCCTTATCCTTCACTAAAGCCTTGATCTCTATGGTATTAACCTAAATTTCTTCATTTTACTGAAGAATGAGCGTGAGAGGTTTCAATGGTTGTTTGGTTGAAATGTCTTCAATGTGTTTTTCCTCTTGATTGGCCACAAACTTCTATTTTCCCCTATATTTTGATTCAATATTGTTATTATTTTTTCTTATTAGTTATCAATTTAAAATTGTTTTTTTATGTAATAAAATACTCCATTTGAGGTCTTGACTTCCCTACCCCTTTGGATCAGAAAATCACCAAAGTGATTTTTTCCATGCTTCCCCTTTCTAGATCCAGCTCTAACCAATGTGTGACAATGAGAATTATCATGATTTATTATTAGCATAAAATCAACCACACTATCACTTGATTCTGGAGATTAAGACCGGCCCTGCTTTCATTCCTATTATGTGATGTTGGTTTTCCATCCATCTGGATCCACATTCTATTTTCCTGCTCCATCCAATGAAGTGAAATGATTTAGGGACTTAAAATAATTTAATGATTCACATTTTATAGTCACTCCTTGAACAATATACACTATCAAATTTATATTAGTGGAGTTAAGAATATATATAACCACATTTACTATGGAGTGAAAACTTTCATTTTTTTAAGCAGCCACCTACTTTTCCAACTAACCAATAACCAGCTCACCTGACATCACTAACTCAGCAAAGGAGGGAGATGTCAAAGAGGACAGTACATAGGAGGTTGGAATTGTAGACATGTTACCACCATATCATGATACATCCTTGAATATTTTTCACTGAATCTTGGTTTGTATGACACTTCCATCAACTTAATGGTTGGACTAAGAATTCTTTCTTTAAGGGGATGCCTACACCTTAAAGATCCTATAATCAAAATAACCTCCCTATATCCTTATATGCACACCCCTCCTAGTTGAGGTTTTAATTGTACTTGATATCATTGTATGTTGGTTCCAGAGAGGCCACAAGATTCTGAGTGGGGGCATACTTAACAAAACAGTTTGAGTTTTTCTGATTTGTATTGTTTCCATGGAGCATATATATCCCAACCATCTCCCCACCTGTATGAGTTTCCATTATTTCATCAATTCTCCCCAAACTCGTCACTGATGACTGATAGAATGTTGGACTCCTATAACTTCACTCTACCAATGAATTCCCCATTTTCATTAATTTAGAACATAAATATAAACCTGATTCAATCAGAATGGATTGTTTATAATGAAACTGATCACTTACGAATACCTAGATAAACATAGTAGAAACCATTGAAACTACATATTAGAAATAGATTTCAGGAAAAATTGGGTGAAAATTCATGTAGTACAGCTATCAGAGTACAGATAGTGACCCACATGTTTCCCATCATTCAAAGGATTGCAGGATTTTTAAAGGGAAGAGGGAGTTCTGGGAATCTTTCCCAAATACCTGTACTCGATGAATCACGTTTAATATAGAGGTCGTAAGACCACTGGAAGTGGAATAATTTGGAACCATCGCAGATACGGGGAGCACAAGATCAGGTAAGAATCAGGTATTCCCTAAATGCCAACCTAACCATGATGTGATTGGAATCGAGAAGTCCTATCGCATCCTAGTCATGTAAACCCAAAGATCCGAAAATATGATAGTCGAATGTGTCCACTGGCCTCAGTGATGTATGGGTTAGTAATTTTTTTTTACTTTTAGAAACATGATTATATGGATGGATAATAAGTTTTTTATGTTAATT
The DNA here is from genome assembly GCA_963277665.1 of Viscum album. Classification (NCBI taxonomy): domain Eukaryota; kingdom Viridiplantae; phylum Streptophyta; class Magnoliopsida; order Santalales; family Viscaceae; genus Viscum; species Viscum album. Next base: position 792,241,204 of record OY728156.1, on the reverse strand, counting down.
TTTATTATTATTTATCATATTGGAAAATGAGTTTTTGATTAAGTGATTAATGTTATTTTGGAAGATGTTCGCTATTTTGAGAATCCGGTAAGATTAATGTAAACAAAATATTATGAGGAATAAATGTGGAAAATTAATTTGGAGACAAATATGATATTATTGTGGACTTATGATGATTTAGTTTATTTATGGAAATGGTTAGCATATCTTGTTGATTATGTAATATTAGTCAATTAAAATTGTATTTTGATATAATAATGGATATTGATGTTATTTAAAATGTTGTATGACCAAATCCTTCTATATTTCTCGTTTCAATCCAAGTATTTAATATTTTTAAAGAAATATGGTGATGTTATGGATGATTTTTTTGTACATTGGTATTACTATTGAATTTTGGAAATTTACGTATTTTTACAATATATAATGGTTTATTTATTTTACTAAATTATTTTAAATCATCCTAACAATTTTGGTTTTGTTTAATATTTCCTCATAAGAGATATAAATAGTTATTTTTTTGTGGATTATGTGATTCTTTAAAATATGATTATATTATTTCATGTGTGAGAAATACATCTCGAGTACTCTTTGTTTAAATAAAATGAATTTTTTGTGTTGGAATTTGATTAATGGGTGAAACTAAAATTTATATTTAAGTATATATCCTTAATATAGTAATTAAAGTACTAAATAAGTCCAAAAATCATTGAAAATAAGTTTGACACAAAAAAATTTATCCATTTATATTTCTTACTATGAAATAAATTAACTTTTAACCCATCATAAATTTATGGTTTTGTAATTGTTCATTTTCTCAAGACCATGTTCTCTATCACTCTCTATCCAAATATGATAGTTACTTTTCTCTTACAATTTTATGTTTTCATATATGTAACCAGATTATGTGTTATCTTAAGTGGACATCATAATTTTCTTTGTTAAGTTTAAATTTAAAGTCCCATTAATCTTTTTTTCGATGTGGGATTTAAATAATTGTATTTTGAAAAGTCATAAATTATTTACCAAGACAAAATTATGAAATTTTAGGATGTAATTTTCAATAGGTGGGAGAATGTGACATCTTTAGATTTTTATGTAAATCATATGTACTATAGTGTACATGATATTCTACATCATATATAAATGTACAATGAAATATTATTACTTAAATGATTCCACTGTAACATAGTTTTTTAAATGGTATGAATGAATATAATTAGTTTTATTATGAAAATATGGTTTTGACATGTTTATAGAATTATTTTTTGGCCAATTAACTACAAAATAATCTAAAACTGCTTGTCATATAAAAGAAAATGTTTTTTCTCAAAAACTATTTAAATGTGAACTAGTCATTATTATTATTATAAATAATAAAATCACTCTTTTTGGATTATTTTAATAATATATATATATCTAATATTATATCTAATTTTTAATAGTTATTTTATTTTTTACGATACATGATATATGATGTAATAAAATTTTACTTAATAAGACGTATTTTAAAAAAATTGTTAACTTTTGATGGAGAACCTCTTTTAAATAATGTTTTTGAAAAATTTATAAATTCTATTTCAAAAAATAAATTTGTTCTTTGAAATATGAGTATCCGAATTTAATTTGTTTAAATTTTTGGAATTTGTTTAAAAATAATATTTTTTTGATGAATAATAAAAAAATATCAAACTACTTGAAAATTTCTTTTTAATTGAAATAATTTAATAAGATAAATTATATATTGGAATAACTCTTTGAATCCTCCTCTCAAAGTGATTATTTTTTTATTAATTTGTGAAATATTTTTATTTTATATTTTTAAAAATGTATTATATATTTTTAATTTCAAGGTAAAAATTATCTAAAAAGTAACTATTTATTTTTGTAAACTATAAATAGTAACTTAATAATTTTTTATTAATAAGATTAAAGGTAATATGGCAATTAATTGTGAAAATAATATTATAAATACTATAAAATTACCCTAAATGATGTCCTAATTTAATTGGATGTGTTATTTTAAACCTATATAATACATTTTCTAATGTTATATTCTTTTTATGCCACATGGATCAGATTATAAAATTTATAATATTATATTCTATGGAAAGTCATATTTGTAACACACTTGTTTTTACCAAGAACACTATTATTAATTTGGGTTTATATAATCAGTATGGTTTAACATAAATATTAATTTTAAAGATACAATTTTTATTTCAATCATGTTAATTTTTTAATTTTTTTAAAAAAGTTATTTTAAAGTCTTACACAATGATGATGTACTTATTGTTCAATTAATGAAAGAATAAATTAAATGATGGTAAAAATAATAAAATAAATATATTTTGGGATGATTTATATCTTCCATGAATTTATAATCTTACATTGAAATGTAATTGATGTTTTAGAATTATTTATTTTTATTTTTTTTATTTTTTAGGAAATGATGTAATGAATTGTGTTATAATTTACATTATTGATATTTTTAAAAAATACATTATCAAAATAAGAAAAAATTTCGAAGAAACATAATTTTGATATAATGAGTGGGAGAAGTCTCAAAATATCATAAATGAAAAATTTATTTGTATTTTTGAATTTTATTCAATTTATATTAACCCTCAATGTGATAACTATAGGATATCCCAGTAAGAGTTAAAATGGTCAATTATTGGTGAACAAAAATATAAGGATTTGAAAAATAATCCAAACCTAAATAATTATCATTTTATTAATTTAGTTAGACCCATAATCATCCAATATTTTAAATAAATCATTTTTGAGACATTTGGAATATAAAATTAAATTTTAATAATTTAATAGTTTTACTAAATCCAAGAGTGTGCCTCCAATCTCATATAAAATGGAACCATTATTCTCTTTTATTAACATCTAAAAGCCTATTTGGTTTGTAAAATACCTAAATCTTTACCTTCCTATAATCAATCCCCACATTACAGTGTAATATTTGTAGGCATAACACCCTTCTTGTAGGGGTAAAGGTGTTAATCCAAACAGATTGTGTGATGAAAATGTATCCTTTTAAATTAAGTATTTATATTTTATTTATTCATCCACTTCCTTAAAATCTTATTAACCCATTATTAAATAATAAATATATTATATTAAGTCTATTTATATTTGTGTTTTTATGTTTATACCATCACCTAAATCCATCTATATTTACATCATATGAGAAAATAATTTATTATTATTGCATACGGTGGAATACCACCTCACAAACTGATATAATTCGTTTTCCAAAACCGTCTCTAAATACTAGTTGTTAGGGTGAAATTAATTTTGGCATATAATATTAATGGAATAAATATCATTATTAAAACTAATTATATCATTTATATTCTTACCTTTCCATGCACATGAAAATGACGGGGTTGTTCATGAGTACATGTGAATTATCACCTCCACAAAGTGATGTGATACGTTTTTCAACAACAAATCCCATGGATGATATATATACGAATACTTAATTTATTAACATTATATTTATGATATTATGATCAATCTATAAATACAAAATAATACTTACCTTCTTTCTAAAATGATCATTGAAAAATAGAAACGTTACTCATGCGTACTTATGGCATGTCATCTCTATGATTATAATGCTGTATATTTTTTATATCCATACATAAATTATTTGATTAAAAATAAAAATAAAAATATAAATTTTATGATTGATTCTTGGATATTATCATTTTTATTAGGGATATATGACCACTTTGACTATATTCATTATAAAAAATTCATTATTTCCTCTTATACTAAATATCGTCAAAACATCCAACATGATCTTAAATAATTACATAATTGAATTAACATTATAATAACTTAAAAAAAGATATAATAAACCATATAAATATTACCAATAATGGAAATAATTAACCTATGTTTATTATTCAATAAGATAATGAACATACACGGTGAATCAGACTTAAGGTAAGGGACTTGTCTCAATCAGCATTCATTGAAAAATTTAATGATGATATGCACATTTATTACTTCCTAATGTGTATGTACATCCCCTTTTACATTTAATATTGATATTTTTTTATCTTCATGTAATTTAATGTTTTTTAAAATGATTATATGGCTTATTATTTAAATATATAAAGTTGAATGTGATGCTATGAATATTTAATGATTTAATTTTCATGTACTTTTCTACATGTTAATATTCTAGAGATTAATTTACATATTTATTATATCGATATAAAAGGATTTTAATGTAAATTTTATCTATATTTTTAGTTTCGTTCAATGGTTCTCAAAATTATTATTTTTAGATGTTTTTTATAGACTTTTTTTACAGAACACAAGAGGAATGTTCTTTTCAATGTGTATGGTGACAAAAACTTCTCCACCATTACGACCATTATTTGATATTTTCATCCCCAATAAGGCTTCAAGGTATTAATAGAGAAGGAATCTTTTTTTTCATTTTCATTGTATTTTATTATTAAAATGGGTTCTGAAAATGGAATGATTATTTTTATAATGGGAAATTTCATCATAATAGTGTAAGAAAAATTATAATATTAACCTATTAAAAATTGCTATATTTTATGTGTTATAATTATATAATGGTACCAAAAAATTTGATGGGTGGTGACATGATAAACCAATGATGGGTGGTTTATTGATAAACCATGTATAGGTTGTTACATTATATCTTCTAATGCATTGGGCCAACAAGTCGGTTGTATGATTATTTCATTTATAAGAGTTATATGTATGGAAGTTTACTACGATGTTTTTCACATTATATATGCGAAAAGATTAATTATATTCCAGGGTAAAATTTATTATTTTCCAAGATTTCTATGGGGTTTTTGTAATATTTTGATATTAAAAATGTATGAAATGAGATGATTTTAAAATGGTAATGCTTAATATTTATTAATGGTGAATTTGTTTTTCTTAATGAAAATGGTTTAACAGTTTTAAGGATTATCAATAGACTAATGGGTTCCTTCATTTGTTATCCCTTAATTGAATTTTTATAATTATCCCAAATTTTTTAATGATATTCAATGTACATAATGAATTGTTAAGATATGGAGACTCCATGTAGAATATCATTTAATTTTTTCATAAAAATGATCATGATTTATTTTAAATTTTTTTATTTATGGGAAAATGTATACTATTAATATATTTATACACTTTATTTTTATAGTATTTTTTCAATGAATTATGGCATAATTCCTTTAATCTATAATCCAAAAAAGACCTCAATTTGAAAGAAAGTAACATTCATTACTTATCTCAATATTATGTATTGTTTTATGGCTGGGTCCTTAAATACTTTTCTCATGGTGAATCTTTTATGTTGAAGTGAGGGTTTTTTGGGTTGTTATTTTAGTAGTGTTTGGGAGATCCAAAGGGAATTATATGTGTGAATCGATTGGTATGGTGTGTGCCTTTTTAAATCTCTAGAGGAGTGGAAATATTATAAATTTTGTGAACGGTAATTCCACCCATGGTTTTACATTCAAGGTGGCTCCAATAATGGTTAAAATTCATCATAGTATAGGATAAGGTCGAAATATGAACATTCAATTAATTTTGAAGAATTCTCTAGGTCATTTTGGCACATAATATTATTATTTCATCACTTATCAATTTAATTTTACTATTAATTAATTCTTTTTAATTACATTATCTAATCATTTATGTAAAAAACAAATTTGATGATATTATACATTATAAATTATTTCTATTCCAAATATGATGTCCATTTTTCTAAATTCCAATCATGTAAGTTGTAGATATTAATTTAAATTTAATCACATGGATATGATGAAATAATCGAGTTTTAAATTATAAATGTACAAATTAATTCTATGTTTTTATATATAAATTCAATTTAAAATTGATTCCAATGTACTAAATTTTATTAAATGATATATTATTTTTCTAAGAATACATTTTATTAAAAAAATATATCTATATTAATAAAATAGAAAAAAATATATTTTAGAACATATAATTTATATTATTAATTATTCATTAAAATATGAAAGTTTTTAGAAAAATAAACAAAAACACTCAAAGTATATTTTTATATTTATCTTTTAAAAATTAACATTATTTTTCGATACAATACTGGAAATGGAAAATTTCCCAATGGATCTGAATGGTTTGGAAAGACTGCAGAACCGTTGGAATATATTATACCAATGGTTTTGCAAACCATTGAAAAGTAAGCCTTTGGGAAGGATTTTCCCAATGGTTTATATAGAACCTATGGGATAGGTTAGAAAAATGAACATATCCCAATGGTTTGGCACAACCGTTAGGATAGTTTTTCCCAACATTTTGGCACAACTATTGGGAAAACCAACCATATGAAGCCCTATCCCAACAGTTTGGAGAAAACATTTGGGAAAGACCTATCCCAACAGTTTTCAAACCATTGGTAAATGTCTCTCCCAATGGTTTGGAAAACTGTTCTGATAGGTCTTTCCAAACGGTTTGAGGAAACCGTTGGGATAGGTAAATATATAAAAAAGAGTTCCAGTAGAGGTTTGAACCCACAACCTCCACGTTATAAATCAATGACTTTACCACTATCCTAGAATATCCTTTGTGAATATATTTGGATATATATATATATATATAATTTATATATTTATTTATTTGACGATATTCGACAAATTTACTCATAAAAAATAAGTTCACCTATCCAAATCGTTCTCAAAACCATTGGGAAATGCCTATTCCAATGGTTTTGAGAACCGTTGGGAAATGTGGCGTCAAAGTTGACTTTTCCCAACAGTTTGGCCAAACCGTTTGGAAAGGCATACCCTTTTCAAATAGTTTGGCCAAACCATTGTGAAAAGTGGCCACAAAGTGAAATTTTCCCAATGGTTTGGCCAAACTGTTGGGAAATCCATACCCTTTCCCAACGGTTTGGCCAAACAGCTGGGAAAAGTGACCTCAAAGTGGGCTTTCCCAATGGTTTGGCCAAACCGTTGCGAAAGGGGGCATATACCAATGGTTTTTACAAAACCTTAGTATAAAAGATTTGGGAAAGGTCAGATTTCTAGTAGTGATATAAAAATTCTAAATGATTAAAATTTTATACTTAAAATGGATATACAATTAAAAGGGGGTAAAACTACCTTTTTAAAATATAGAAATTTTTATGCATAAAATTTAATTTATTTATTATTATTTTAACCCTATATAATTTTTTGGAATAATATAAAAAAATTAATAAAAATAATAATGATATATAAAAAAATTATTCATTCTCTTTGATACAACATCTAGAATATGAGTACTAGATAAAAAATTAATATTAATAGTAAATTATTTTCCAGTATAACTCGTTCTTGTGTGAAACACCAGATTTAAATGAGACACATTATTGTGTTTGAAGTATGATTTTGGATTTAGAGACCCGATTATGGTTAAAATACTGTAAAATTCATAAATATTACAAAATATAAAAAATAATTATTTAATAATTTCCAACGATGTTACACTCATCCCAGTGGAAGACTAGGAAACTCTTCGGGAAATAAATCAGTATAATTGTTCTTAATTGAATTGTACTCATTCTTAATCTGTTACATAGTATTATTCACATGATAAATAGAAAATATCGTAGACTTAAAGAATATACCTTTTATATATGATGGTTCCCAAATATATTCATCCTCTTGATTGATCTTCTATAGAATTGGAGGGTGATTAATGATTCAGATTGTGATTTTCTTCTATTTCCATTTATGTTTTTCTCTAAACACAAATATTATCCATAAAAAAATTGCATTGAATCATGATAATGGAAGTATCACATTGTTTTCTAGGAAATTAAATATGAAAATATGGATGTGGTATAGGATGTATACCCGAGTTTCAATAATTGTCCAATTTTTATCTTCACGGATAACCAAAATTCCATGTTCTTAAGGTGGTTGTTGAATTGATCTAAAAAACATGTATAATATGAATAAATTCATCAAACTATACTCGAAAATTCTCTTAGGTATTTTTTAATGAATAACTACCATAAATTTCTCTACATCATTTCCAAGATCCCACATAGTAATTATAATGCTATAATCCATCACATGATATATTTCACTTACAAGTGGTTGACATTGGTTGTTAGAAACAAAACATTTCATAGTTACTTGCTTTTCATTGATTATATTTTTCTTATAGTTTTAACATTGTAAAATAAGAAAAGGGTTGGTTGGAGAATTCCATTATTACGTCATATTGGGGGATTTCTGTGGTCGACAATCATTATCTAGGTTCTATTCCTTCCCTAATCAAAAGCACTTCCTATCAAACTTTAGAAGAATTATAGGATATATTTTCTCAAACATTTGACAAGTGGGATGTTATAAATTCTAACAAAAATCAATTTCTTGATCATAAGAGAACATTTTATCTATATTTTCAACTTCATATCATAGTTAGAGACTTTTTATATACATATCACAATCTCAACATCAAGGGAACATCAAAAAAATTATTCATAGTTATTTAAGTCTCCAATTTGAATATATTTTCATAAATATCACTTTATCCCAACAAATATGTGGTTAACATTATATTTAAGGGTGATGAAAAAGACAGAGGCATATTTTTCATGTCTAGTGATATTTTTATTATACACCCCAATAGAGTAGCCATCCTTTTTCTTGAGGCTAATAAAATATATTTAAATATTTTATCAGAGTGTGTGAGGAAAAAATTTTCCAAGAGAAAATTTCAGGAATTTCTTCCACTCAACATCATTGGTACCTACCCCATGCTTCAGATTTTTCTTCAATTTCCTTCATCGATCATCCTCTCCACTCATAAATTAATAAAATATATAATCCTTATTATAAAATGATAAATTATGGAAGGAGATGATATGTTAAATGGAGTGTATGGATTGTTCGTAATTTTTAGGATTAGAAGATCCATTACATGCTTAAATATTTATTCACATAAAGGATTCAATTAAAAAATTCTATTTCATTGGAGGATTTTAGAATTCCTCATAATTCCGGATTATTTTTAAGACTTCGGTTAGTGAGGAAATTATTTTCATGAATTTCTATATGCTTATAACCCTTGGTTTGGAATCTCATTCAAGAAATCTTCACATTTCCAATAATAATGGTTTTTGAATCAGTTTCTGAAATGTTATTCTGTGGACTTAAATAAATAATGAATTACTAATGAGCATTTATAATCTATCAAACACATACATGGTAATCTATGAATATTGAATGGAGTACTTGTATATGATATATATTCCTAAACTTTTTTTAATGGTTTTAACCGATGTTATCCATGATGATTTTCTTAATATAAAATATAATTGGAAATTTGGTTCTCTTCATAATTCTTCATAAAGTATTTTTTAATTTCCAAAACATATCCCATATGAGTATCAAACTTCATGCATAATAATGATAGTTATAACGTATGATGAAACACTCAAACCTAGCCCAACATGTTTTTTCAGAGTAATTACCTCTATGTACATTTCTAATATATCCATATTTAATTGTAGTATCTAGAACATTTTTTTATTTATTAGAAACCACAGGCTCTATACATCACAAATATTCTAGTATATTTTGTTAATATTAGGTTTATCCTTATATTTATTTATAGAATTATCCCGAATATTTCACTAAAGTTTTATCATCCTTGTTCCCAAGGTTAACTAAACCGTGGAATTAAAACCGTATAATGAAACTGAATCCTTTTACACGTATTATTTGATGATTATTGATCTTAAACATCAATTTATAAAACATATGGATCAAATAGACTAGTTTTATTCTAATAACTTGGTTTATAATTCATCAAATGAAACTAAAACATGTATTCCTTAATTTATTGTCTATTATGAGATCCTAAAAACCATTTTTCTGATAAATCTACATTAGAAAACATGAGAAATTTATAAATTATTGGTTGATCTAAAAATACTTGTAATGGAATAAAATAAATAAGTAATTATAACATGTGAGTCAAATATATAACCAGATATCATAAAAGAGAATGTACGTAAGTAATCACGAGAAAAAATAACAAAAATAGAATGGTAAAATATGATCATGGAGACATGGGAATGGGTACATGAAATAAAACATGACATAATATTAACTTAGGGATAGCTTCATAGACAACATCACTATGTGGATGGATTCTAATTATGGATTAATTTCACTCACCATTCTCATATATTAAGGTTCATGATAAAAAAATTAAACAATTCATTAAGGGGATATAAAGGTATAGGCCAACCAAAAAAATAATTATTTTTACATGTATATTCATTACGCATGAGGATATAACCAAATAGTATAAAAAAATAATTACCCATCAAAAGAAATGGGTTGCATAATCTTGTCTCACTGCAAAATTAATAAACATTATATAAAGAATTAATTTTAGAGATAGCCATAAGGAATGAATTACGCCATTAATTGAAGAGATAATTATCTACGTATACATATTATATAAATATATATATAATTTAAAATACTAATGTAAATTTAATGATAGATAAATTGAGTAAGAAAAATAATGGACAATACCCAAAGAAGAGAGTGGGTTAGAAATATCCTTCACCTCATCCCTGATTTGTCACATTCATTATTTATCTCCCTAAATAATAAAAATATGTTAATAATTTAAATTCATAAGAATAATTTTCAATTTTTATTTATTTTATTTTATTTATTACAATTTCATACTCAGTTACAATATTAATTAATTCTTTGTTGAATTTTTTAATGATAAATAGGTTGTATTTCCAAAATCACAATGGTAATTTAACTAAATTGAAATATTTTATTATTGAATCATATTTATAATGTTAAAAACGAAATAATTATCATTTTTATTCCAATATTATACTTTTTAAACAAACCATTAAATATGATAATGATGAATGAACAACATTACAATCCTGCAGACGTTAGGTCATATGTACGGATGAGTAATATCTCTATTTTGTGACGTTCTGGGAAAGATTGTAATTATTAATAAATCATTACATGATGATAATTATATAATTTTTTTTGTATTTAAAAAAATTCAGTTACATATACAATCCATTTTTATTAATAATAATTATATATAAAAAATCACATAACTTTGCAAGGAGATAGTTCGTCGTACACAAAAACGAAATTATCATTTAAAATGGATGCAAAGGTAAGAAATTATATATTATATTAACTTTATATAATCATTAAAAGATAATTATTATAATATATAAAACTTAAATTATTTGTTATTATCTTACATATATTGAATAAGTTAAAAATGAACCACATCGCTTTGCAGGGTGGTAGTCTTTTGTAGACACAAATAAGATTATCATATCCTATATAGAATAAAAATTATGAATATATATGTGATATTTTAATTTAATAATTTTAATTATAAAACAAATATCATATGTAAACATTTTATGCATCATTATATCCATCTGTGATCATATATGATGTAAAATAAAAAATTTCATTTCGCGAGGTGGTACTCCACCATACACATGATAAATAGCTTCATTTCCCTATTGAGGGAGGAGAAGAAAATTTTATTTAATTACCATATAATAAAAATATATCCTAATATATAAAATTATGAGTATTTTATATTATAATTTTTAGTAAAAATTGAAGAATATGGAGGAAGAAATACAATAAAATTTTATCAAAATGACATGTACTATTCTTTAAAAATATTATTTTCGTTTTCATCAAAAGACTTCCTAAGAAAAATTTATGACCTATAAAATGATTATAACTTGAGTGGTGGGATTTAATGGAGATATTATTTTAGTTATTTTAAAAATGGATTTTGTATGTGTATAGAGAAGAGGATAGGTGGTGGACTTTTATAAATGGGGTAAAGGACACACATAAACATTTTTAACAAAAGAATTTCAACCATAGTTTTATCATGAAAAAGAAATCCCAATTTGAAAATTTTAAAACCCTAGATGATATAAGTTATAAATTTGACCTTATAATGGTGAATATAAAATATCATTTTCATTTTGAAAAATTTCCTTTTTAGTCAAACCCCTACAAAACTCGTTTTTACTTTGAATACCCAAAATAGTTTTATTGTTTTAACTATTTCGTATTGAAAAAAATTAATTTTAACAAAATATATAATATAAAATATTTTTATTTCAAATAATTAATCCATTTTTTCATATTAAAATCACATATTTGTTTGAAATTTATTTTTAATTATACCCACAAATGTGTCAAAAATGGTTTCCTAAAAGAAAAAGATTCCCAAGATGAAAATGTTACTATAGAGGAATTCAATATAAAATTTATAAAATGTCCAAATTTTGATTAATAAATATAAAATTGAATTATTTAACAATTTAATACCATATGAAAATAAAATTTTTCCATTAAATTCATTAAAACAAATGATATTTTTTTAATAAATATCATTATTTGTCCCTATTCATTGAAAATTGAAACTACTCAAAAAATTAAAAAAGCAATATGATAATTTTGATATGATAATTGTAATAATTAAGCCTATTTTGTAGAATTTAACTTTTTAAATTTATTAAAAAAAATATTTTTTTAAAGTGCGACAAAACCATCATTTGGAAAAATACAATTTTTTTTAAAAAATAATTTTTTATTCAAATTGTTCTTTTTTTATTTATAATTATTTTAATGAATTAATTTTATTTTATTCATGTTAAAACCATATAATTTTCCATATTTGTTTATTCAATTTCATACAAATCTAACATAACAACTATGTTATAATGGTCGTGTTTAAATAAAAGTATTTTAATAGTGTATTTTGTTTCATTTAAACCTACTGTTAAGTGTATCGCAAGATATTGAAATGATAGAATTTATTGATCCTGATAAGTTTAAGATAAGAAATAAAAATTCACATTGATCCTTATTTATTATTCAGAAAAATAGTATGCATTCTCCAAGGTAACTCACATATCTAATTAAATCACTTTTCATGATTTTATGGTTGATACTTCTTCAATTAATTAAGCTAAATTTGGTTCATTATGTAAGTTATCTTTGAATTTGGTATTGAACCAGTTAAGAGTTCTATTAGGAACTCAACATCAAGGATTTTTATATGTTTATCAGTCTATTCCATAAATAAATAAACAAAATACAATGAAATATAAATATCAAATATTTTGAATTCTAACCGACCATCAGAGATAATCAAAATTTCGAGAAAATATATAGAACCAAAAAATTGATTCTATTTTAATTGTATTTTTTTATTTATCATCATAATGATGGATGTTCACAGTTTTTTTGGTAATAATAAATTTGATTTCAATTTCTAAAAAAATATGTGGGATTTATTTAAATAAAAAAAAATAGCTACCAAAAATATAATTGAAATCAACAAGAGGGAGATTAGTTAGATTTACATAAAACACAATCCTAAAATATTCAATCAGATAAAAATCATAGACTTGTGATGTAATAATCATACCAATAGGGATTTTCATTACTAGTTTAAAATATAGTCATTGATGGTATAAATTATTATACGTTTATTCTTTTATTCATATAACTATTATAAAATAGGCTACAAAAATATTTGAATATATTACCACATCAACATCATCATACTGCCATAAATTACATACAAAAAAATTGTCTGTTTGACCATAAAGAATCAATAGTCAGAGTGATCATTCATATTATAAGTAAAATCATTCATTGTATCTTTAAAGTTTGACACCTTATTCTTATTATATGACACCTTCTATGTACCCTAAGACATTCATGGTTGTCTTCATTCCAAATAAATTATTAACATTCATAAATAAAATTTTATTTACTAAATTCATATCCCCTGAAATATTCAAACAATTTCATAGTGTGGGAACCCTCACCATTGACTATAATGATGGATGTGATATACTAATCAAACAATTTAAATTATTAATGACCTTATATGAATCTATAGTAAAACAATACCCACATTTAGTATCCAAAAATGGACTATTTTATTGTAAAATCATACTCTTGTATTTACCATAACATGAGATATTTCTTTATATATACAACTTTCCAATGTGTTATAAAAAACGATTTATCATTGTAGTTTCTAATTCAAATATAAACATAACTCTGATACTAACTATAGAATCCCATAAATTCTTTACATATATATTACACCATATAATTTTAGTAGTCATTCCTTAACATAGTGATCCATGCTATAATTGAATTGGCATGGTATATTTAGAAACATGGATACATAAATAATTTGTTCATAAGTGATATACATAAACTACCAATATGTTCTGAATAACTAGAACCTTTTTTATTCATACAATACCAAAATACCATTTTTCATAAATAGTAGAGTAGAAACATAAGATATAGTTATCTCCAATTCTCATTAACCAAAAAAACTGTTGATATCAATGATCACATAAACATACTATGAAAATAAGGTTATGAGAACCATATAATTACATTTGAAAAACATACCCTAAATATTAATGTTAATAATATTAACTCAAAGAAAAGGGATTGAGAGTTCATAAGAAAATCATCATAATTGAATCAAAGAACATGGCCACGAATTCATAACATTGACATAATACATTTTCTGTTGAATAAACATTGGTATATAAAATCATTTCCATAGAAGTCAAGGATCACTTCTAAGACTATTATATTTGATTGTGATCACTCTTCATTCCACTATAGTATTCAATGTACAATCCCAAGACTATCATAGTGTATAGATTCCTTGGCTTATTTGGGTTCACTCCCCATTTCATTTCTATGCATCACATGATATATCCTTAAATACCCATTTCATTGTAAAATATATATTTATAGAAAAACATGTAATAAAATTTAAACCATACAAATATCTTCCTAAATATCATAAACAATTCATCCTATAATAACCCCTGAAAATAAAATATGATTCATAAATATTTCACAATTTCTTCAAAGATAAACAATTGTAAATGAAATGGGTTTCATAACTTATTTTACACATGGAAATGAAATGAGTTTTATATAATCATTATAATAATAATTGTAAATAATTAATTTATATGGTTTCATTGAATCATATACCTATTAAATTTTAATGTATATATAATGGATGTCATCATAGATGAATATTCCATAAAAAGTTATCATGAATATTAATTGAGAAAGATAACATTTTGAATTTCAAATTAGTTTATTGAAATATATAAAATACCCAAATATTAGGGATTTTTTTTGAAAAAATAATTGGAATCCAATAAAGGATTCATTAAAGAATTTAATTTTCATGATGGTGTGAATATAATTCATTTCTGGTAAGTTAAAATAATGATTCATGTCACATTTCAAAATATAAGTCAAAAAGTACATCTTTCATAAAATATAAATAATATATATTTTAAACTATTTTTTAAGTTTTTCATCATGGTTAAAAGTTCATTTATAAAAATTATAAGAATATTATAAGATTCTCAAAAATATTTTAGTGAAAACATGGACTATTTTTTAAATGCATTTTCAACCAAAGTGAGAAAAAAAGTCGACATTCCTTAAAAAATCTTTCTATATCATGAGTATATAAAGACATGGAAATGAAAGGAAAACCTAAACTACCATTAAATAAAAATACGATAATAAAATTTATAATATTTTTGAGTGGTATGTAATTATATTTCATCATTTTAAAAATAATCATAAACAATCCCAATAGACAATGAGATTGTAACGTAAAATAATTACCACGAGTTCCACTTATTTTGAATGAACAATAACTTCTATTATAATAAATTCAAATATAATGTACTATTATACGATATTCAAAAAAATAACTATAATATAATATTTTATTTAATTTCTTTATTTCATCACAAATTTATTAATTATTCCTTATTATAATCAGTATTTTATGGTGTTAACTTTTTCATTCATCATGAGAATATTAGTTGTGATGTTCAATCCTGGTATATTGATCATGGTTCCATAGTATCTATAATATTAACTTTCATATTTATTTAAAATATATTAATTATATACATACTTTTATTCAATAATAAATGTTACAAATAAAAAATAATTGTTGCAATCATGGATATGATAGACCGTATGTATGAAGTAAAACTATTTTATTTTCTAAAAGTATGGAATGAAATAAATGTAACCAATAATTAAACATTAAATAATAATTATTATATCATATATAACATATATTCTAATTAAATTTATCATTATATCGATCCATGTAAAATTTAAATGAAAAAAATAACATCTCTTCATAGAGGTGGGGGTCCACACGTAAGCATGAATGATATTGTCCTTTTGATCTAAATCGAGGGTAATATGGTATGTAGGATAATATAATTCTATAAATTTAATTATATCATAAATAATATTTTAAAATATTATTCTAATGAAAACACCATTCAAAAAATTATGGGAATGAAACTTAATTGTAATCCTATATGGATATGATTTTCCAGACATATACATGAGTAATATATTCACTTCCTATTTGATTGTAGAGAAGGTTTGTAATTTTGTTTCATTAATAATAGTAAAAATTTACCATATTTTTCATTATTAAGTTATTTTTAATGATAAATAGCATATATTTATAGGAGGTGAATGTAGATTTAAAAATAATGCGATCGGTTAAGACAAATACCTTTTCATTGAATAAACTCTTATAGTTCTCTTTTTAATGACCCTTGATTTTAATTTTTGGGAGACCAATAGCTATATAACATTGATATGGAAGCCTAAAATATAATATGACAAGTATTGGTTCATCTAGAAGTAAAAATATGTTATAATGGATAAAAAAGGAGGGGTTCCCTTTTATAAGGGAGGGAAAGGGAACACATATAATTTAATAATATATTAAAATATAATAATTCCACTGTCATTCAAAATGATTCCAAATGGAAATGAAGTTAAATTAATATAATATGGGTTTGTAATTAAATTATTCCACGAAATTTATAAATGTTTTGGTGTCATTTTAAACCGTATTTTTTATAACCTCAATATTAGTAAATTTTTTACTATAACTACAGTTATAACTATTTCAATATTAAAGGGTCAAGAATGATACCATAAAATGGAAAATTGTTTCATTAATGGAACCCTATTTTTATATTAAAATATAATAGATTCACAATGCGAATGAAAATATTTTATTGAAATTATATATCATTTTGTAATATATTATTTATTATAAAATACGTGTAATTTCAAATTTGGAACTATTCATTTTAAATGAATTTTATGATATAAACAGAAATGTTACATTTTAATATAATGTTTTAATAAATTCCTAATACTACATATGTAAAAAATCACTTTAATGAAATAAGACACTTATATTTTTTTAACTCATATTTTTTTAAATCGGATATTTTATTTTTTTATTAATTGAATAAATATTTTGTCAGTGCTGCATAAGAATTAAACGTAATTATTTAATCCATGTTCCTTATAAATATATTACCATAATAGATTAACATTCAATACTATTTAAATTAAGATTTATATTTGATCAAAAAATTCTTTCTTCCTTAGGAAAACACATAAGATATATTTATAATTAATGGAGTGGCATTTATTAATTTACATATATTAATATAATTAAATGTCGTATTTAAAAAATATGGAACCAAGTAGAAATATATATGATACATGGATGTAAATTCTCTAACTATAATCCTAAAATAGGATAATGGGATACCTTATATTATTTTATACCCTTATCCCAAAATTTTAACCATATTTTACCCATTTAAACCATATCGAGTGGAAAATAGTTACAATGGTTAATATTCATATAGAAAAATAATATAAGAGAACTAATTAAAAAAAATTACCCTATTGATTTGAAATATTGAATCATATTTTTATTATTCAACTTATATTATTGGAATCATTTCACCTTATAATAAGATTGTGAAATGCAATAAATTAGTTTTTTTGTAAAATTCATTTTTAATCATAAACCCACATATATTTTTATCTTGTGGAATGAAAAAATATAGATTACTATATAATTTTTTATAGAATAAATAATATACATATTTCATTAAAATGTTTTTCCAATAGTGATTAATTTAATTTATTAAAATATAGACCCAATGCATATATTAATATAGTTTTTCGAAAAAATGAATGAAAAATCATAAATTATATTTTTATTATACCCTATGAGTTAAACTCAAAGATTATAACACATAGTCCATGAAAGAGATAAAAAATATAAAAATTAATGCAAATGGAATATTAAGGGGAAAATGTGGGGATAGAACATGGATTGACCCCTTATGTGTGTGCTATATTTTTACTACCCCTCATCTGGTAGTTTAGTATCCATCCCCAATATGAAGGTGATGGGGTTTATTTCATAGAAATTTCAACATATTATTTCATTGAACATCCATAAATGGATTCAAATAGTGAGATCCCCCATAGAAATTGAAAATTATTCTACCCCCAAAAATAGATGAAAGAGATATTTTCAGATGTAGATGGAGGTGTTTTAAAAAGTTGTCCATATCAGTTTCCATTTTTTTCTCATCCATATGATATGAAAGTTTATGTAGATGAGGAATTATCATTGTCACATGATACTCAAATATTTTGTCTCCATCACCATAAAAATCAAACACTATATTCTCCTCGGTTGTTTCCACCTCATCCAAATACGCATTAATCTCCAGTTATTAACAAGTGATAATTTTAAAAAAGAATAATTAGTGTACTAAATTTTCCTTGATAATATTATAGAAAAAAATAGATTCTAGATTTATTCCCACTAAATTTTATTTATTAGTTTAATGTGTGATATATTCACAAAAGTGATCATAGTTGATTGTAAATATTTATTCATAAAATGAGATGCATATTTAAATTTAAACATCACTGATGTCTTCTTCAGAAGTTTAAATGATATTTTCTTTTTGTGACTCATCATATAATTTATAAAACTCTACAATATAGTGTGATAATTCATTGACATCGAAGAAAAATTAAGCCAAAATTGGTTTCTCAACATCCCTCTTTTGTTCCTCTATGAGGGATTCGAAAATATCATTGTATCAACTAGAAATTAAAACACCAAATACTCTTCTCATGAATATTTTAGTTGGTTCATACTTATATCATTAAATTTATTATACAAAATTACCATTTTTTTATATAATTTTTATTTTCCTTTTTAATGTTTGAAAATTATTACCCCTCTCAGAAATAGTTACAAAATGATGAGGGGATATTTTCTTGAATCATAAGATAAGAATTTCATATTTTCTAATGAATTCACCATATTTTTCACCGTATTGTCTATATCTTGATGTTTCCACTCAAACAAACATTTTTTTATTTCAAAATTTATATAAACTAACTAATTTAAAAATAAATATATGTAAATATAATTGGATGGTTTTTGGAAATTTTTAAAATATACAAATTTTAATACTAAACATAATAAGTTAGTGAAAATGTGTTTTAAATTATACAATATCATGGTGATGTTATAATTATTCTTTAAATTGTTATTTTATAATATTATATTCCATTTTTAGATCATCCTTATCACTCAAAAACCTCACTTTGAATTGTTAATATATAACTATTAACCTCAAAATGATATTAGAATGATCTCAGGGGGGGGGGGGGGAGGGGGTCAATAAATAGAATAAAAATAAAATAATAAGAAAATTGGTAATCTAATATATGTTAAAAATATAAAGAACTATTATTTTATAAAGACTCCACATTATCTCTCAAAAAATGATTATCCCTTACAATATTACGGTATGTATATATTTATAGAATTATTGTGGAAAATTTTTACTCCAAAAATGTCTTCCAAAATATAGATTATTTTTGGTAAAATTAATTTATAAAAAAATGAAATTATGTCTAAATTAAGGTTTTTAGATATTTCCCCGCTATCTTCCAGAACAATTTGAGCTTCATTGGTCTTGTGTAGCCTAGTTTATGTGATTTCATCTCTGAAAAAATTTCATGCATTAAAATCCTTGCAAATCCAATGTTCCAATTTCCCATAAATTTATGGCATTGAGAGAGGCTGAATAT
The DNA here is from genome assembly GCA_963277665.1 of Viscum album. Taxonomy (NCBI): domain Eukaryota; kingdom Viridiplantae; phylum Streptophyta; class Magnoliopsida; order Santalales; family Viscaceae; genus Viscum; species Viscum album. The sequence goes on along the minus strand of OY728156.1, from coordinate 792,221,075 downwards.
CACATGGAAATAGTAATGGAAAATATTCCCTCATCATTTTTTTTTCTATGAATAATGTCAACGTGTTTGGGATATCCATTTAGAAGATATTGGTCCATCATCCAAATTATTTGAATATGGGAATTAATTTCGAGGGATAGATTCTGATCCTTTTTTTTGGGCTTCAATTTGTCTGATTGGTCATTAGGAGTAGTTGAAGGAAATTAATATCATTATGTAATTGGTACTAAAAAATTGTTTTAATAATTTTGGATATTGAGGAAGAAGATTTACATGAAATCAAAATATTGTATAAATTTTTTTAAAAAATCAAAATTAGTCCATTTTCTTAAATATGTTCAAAATATTAGTAAGACATAACAATATGAAAATTAACTACGAAATATCAATTTAGAGGGATTTTATATTTGAATTACAGATTAGTATATATTAAATTATGAACCTTAATCAGGGAATTAATAGCCAGAAAGTACAAAAAAGATCCCCCTTTTAATACTTCCAAGTACATACCACCCACTCTTTAGTCGGGGTCCACCAGCTTTTTGTTGGCTAGCTGGCCACCTGATATTGCCTTATTGGCTAGATGGTGAGACAATTTGGCAATAGGGTTACTTTATACATAATTATGTAGATACATTGGGTTTCCATCTAGTTGGTGGATATAACAGTATCCTTTTACGATCTAGGAATCTTCCCTTAAAAATAAAAACTCTGGATGCTCACCGAGCATTCATTAACATGTGAACAAATTTGTTTATTGAGTTTTAAAATTCCATATCTTTGTTCAGTACATAGTTCATAGAACAATCTATACACTAAATAAATGGTTCAAATTTAATTAATATTAAAATATCATAACTACATGATTCATTGAAATTAACTTTTCATATAAATTATTTATGATGATGACCCACAACCATTTTTTAATTACCCTATATCTGAGATTCCTTTAGAGTTGAGTCTAAGTAGGGTCCCTCCTAAAAATCCTTTGGATATGATCTAGGAAGTCCCATGAATAACATAAACTGGGAGCCTCTTCTCCCAAATGTCATCTTTGTCTAGTATTTCTATATTGATGGTATATAAGATACTTAATACCATTGGATACTAATTAGATAGATTTAGATTCTAATTATGAGAAAATAAAACATTATCAATAAAACACATTCTTCTTCTTTTCATCTATAGGAATACACCTTTACTTTTACACATTATATATGATGCTCCACCTATACAATTAAATCAAGATAGATCAATCACTATCATCAATGATGTATCGACCACCTCATCCTAACAGAGTACTTTAATCAATTATATTTATTAATGGATGTGAAGAAAAAGATCCATCTTAAACTATCAAAATTTTATAGTGTTTTAGTAACCACCATTAAAGAAAATTTTTAAGTATTAGTGAATAATTTTTTATACACCATGATATTATATTCTATTTTCCAGTGATTTAAAAACTATCATATCCCATTCAACTTCATTGTACCTAGGTGAAAAATGTATGTAATTTTGGGATTGAAATTTTTATATGATATATTCCTACACAATTTGGTCTGTATAAATTATTCCCATAACTTTCTACTAGGTCCCCAAGAATTAATGTTGTATATATCACATTTTCTAACTAAGGAGTTTCATGTAATTCAATAATAATAATATAACTTAAAAAAACGAAAATTATTGAGTATCATTTATTCCATGGAATGTAAGAGGATTATGATAATGGAATTCTTGATGATGGTCACTATATTATGATATACTTGGATCATCTTATCATTCCACTTCATTGATGGTATGAACAAATATATCAATATAGTTCAAATCAATTTGAGTATTGGTCTATGTAAAATTATTTATCCCTCCCTCAAAAGTAGTCGTCATAAATTATTTGGGAGTCATTGATACGAAAATAATATAAAAAATATATAAATGTTACGAAAAACATAAAAAAATCATATATTTGATTCATATATATCATATAAAAACATATGTGGTCAAAGAAAATATTTTTAAGAGAAAATAAGACAAGAAAAAAATGTTTTCATGTGACCTGGTTTTAATTCATGGTTTTTAAATCAATGAACCAACAATGAATAAATCACTATAACTACTAAAATAGGATTCATGGGTTGACATGAATGTTTTTGAAATAATGAATTAACTAAAAAGGGGTTATTATGATGGGTTATTTTATATGAAATTGTAACCTATTAAAATTAATAAAAACTAATGATTTTTTTTGATAATTTTACAAACATGAATAATTCTAGTTATTGTCTTATATCCAATATAATTCTTTTTTTGTCACAAATATTCCTGGATGAAACACATGAAATATGGTGGGGAAGGGATATTAGTAACCTAAATCCACCTTCCATCACAAATAGTATTATTTATGACGAAAAGCAGATCCTATATCAAAGTATATATATTTTAGAATAAATGATTATTACATATGGGGGTATCCACTAGGGTATTAGTTCTATGGTACACATAGTTGGTACCATCCATATATGTTGGGGAAAATGATTATGCAAGAGTCACACTACACTCGAACACTATTAATATTAGGAACTAGGTGATTCAAACTGATTACCCAACCGAGGAATCTTCATCACACTCACGAATTAGTTTTGGGCCCCTACGGGGATTTCATAATTAACTTACACACATTTTTCACATGATCCCATGAATATATGGTGGGGTTTTCCAAGTGAATCCTTATAACTGTAGTTGAATTCCCAACCATTTTCCATATCTCCCTAAATTTATATTTGGTGGGGTCATGTGTAATTGAGGTTAAAGTGCATATGAGAAGGATGGAATCATCATAACACTTCCGACATGAATATTAGTAGAGGAAACCCAGTGCTCGCCTTCGGTGATGTAATCGTACAGGGAATATAGTTGGGGTGATGGTCCTATGGGTGTGTAAGTGAAAGGAGGTGGTGTCACAGGATAACAGTGATACGTAAGGATAAGGAGGTGTGTGATGTAGTTGGAAAAATCCCCGGGTTGTGTGGATTCACATAAAAGATATTGGAGGCCCCATAGTGTCTAATTATGACAAAAAATAAAGCATGGTCAACCAAATATAGAGGAATCCTCTGATTGAACTTGTACATGAGAGCGCATGATGGGAATACACGATATGATATTTCTTAAGGACCTATTGGTTGTGACCTACAACCAACTATAATGGTCTCCCATTCCCACTATTACTTTTGGACTAAAATAACCTACAAATCAAAGAATATAAATCATTTGATGTTCCTCATGCCTTGGACATATATGATATGTAATGGGTTCCTATTTATCCTAAAATGAATAACAAGCTATTTCCTTAATCCATTAAAAAGAATCCTTACACCTAAAATATTTAAAAATAAATAAATATGGTGTGTAGTATTTATGATTGATATAGAAATCCATTTAAAATATCTTTCTTTCTCCATAACTATTTTTTATTGGAAATATATTTGATGATATTTCTATCACTACTATTCCATCATAAATAATATGTCCTATATAAACACACATTAAAAAACCACCTATCATAATTTCTGAGATTATATTCATATTTCTCCCTCACGTCTCACTTTACATGTTTAAATTTTATCATGAACATCACCATAATCAAATCAATTTGTTAATTACTATAAAGCCTCGGTTTTATGGAATTTATTTTTAAAACAAATAATTTATAATGAGAATAAATTATTGTATATTTGGAAAAAAGAAATAAATAGTAATAATAGTGAAGATTTATAACTAGTTTAAAGTAATCAATAATAATTTTAAATAATTATTATCAATTAGAAACCATTAGGAAAAATTAGTATTTGTATGTAGTAATTAGTATTTATTATTATAAAGTAGTATTTATTTTAAGTACTTAGTAGTAGTTGGAAATAATTATTAGTTATTAGAAACTATTAGTATTAATTTTCATTAATTAGGAATAATTATTAATAGTTAGTACTAATTAGTAGTATGTAGAAATAATTATTAATAATTAGTGTCCTTTGTAATAATTAATTATATTTAGTAAAAATTTATTATCTTTGATGGAGTCAAATAAAAATTATTAGAAGCATCATAGATAATTAATATCCAAGACTATGGCTGTCCATTCGTGATATATAAAACATTTTTAATAAAAAAATGATGAAATATAATGATGTATGTGTACCATTCACCGAAGATCCACCCAATCATTGAAACTACATTAAGATATTTACAAAAAACTTAAAATTGGAAAAATGAATCCTACCTCTATAGCTATGAATGAGATGAGATGAATCATTTGATCCTCACATGGGATTCGCATTTTCTTCACGGAATTCTTTTACCTCATATTAAAGGGGTAAATATGAAAATATCTCTAGGTGTTATGGATTTTCCACTAAGGATAATAATCTATATCTTCTTTCATCACATTATAGTCAGTTATATTTTCAATGATGAATGATCTTTAATTTATAATCTATTAATTTATGAATTATTATATTTGAATAGATTCTTTATCCTCATATGTATTCATCATTTAAATATGTCACCTCCCATATATTTCATCTCATTAAATGCTATATAAAATGATAGCTAATATGGGAGAATAATTATTGATAGTAGTTTACCATTTAATTTTTTTAGAATGATATACCCGATATAAAAATATACTTTCATGCAATAAAGTTATTTCTCATATATATATGTATTTTGGGAATATCTATTTCAAAGTCCCACTTTCACCAAATAATCATAGACGTTATGAAATTCAATATATATTCTATAATATATAATAAAATTTGAAACTATATCCAGAAAAAAGTTTTTATATTTTACAAAAAAACATATGGAATGATAAATTTACATCACTTTGTATCAAATTATATAAAATAATTTTTGAATAATCATACAAAACCCGTTGGTATTAACTATATCAAAAAAATTGATTGATTAACTATGTTAAATTCATTACCCATTTATTCAAACAAAAAGTGTTTCCCTATGGGAATTTTTAGCATTGATAGCTAACACAAATCATTATATCCATATGTGTATGAAATAATATCCTCTAGTAATGATTCAATGCAACAAAATATATTAAGTGTTGTAACATCATCTCCCTAACAGACATGTATATCCACACATTTTTTCACCAGTATTCATTATATATATATATATATCTGTGTTTTTGTTTGTGTAAATTCTCATGTTTTACCATTTTCCTAGACATCAAGTTCCCACAATACCCCTTGCATCCCAATCCCATATAGCCAAACTTCTTTGTTCATAACACTCTAAGTGTATACTGAATTGATTGATGAATACATCTCATATTATTCATCCTTTTGTGTAATCACGTCATATGTTAAATATCTGGATACATATATATTATATATATAATTTCTAGGTACCACTTTACACTACAACAATCTGCCTCAATTAAGGTCCTTAATGTCATATATATCATATGATACGAAAATTATTATCCTTGTTAAGCTATAAATGATGACATTATCCGAAAATACCCGACTAACCTCGAAATTGATATTCCACTATGTAGACTTGCATAAGTAGAGTATCAAATTATAGGTATTCTCATGTTTATTATATCACCCAACTCAGATATTGGGGACTCAAATGTTTTTCCAAGAACCCCTAGTGAATGAAATATATATGTTTGACTTTCCATGTGGTATAATTAGTGTTTCAAATGATTTATGTTAAAAATCCTACTCATTCCCTTTCTCCATATGAACATATGTTTTATCTCTATCTAAGAATACTACTCATGTTATATCAAATATTTCATCATAACCAATAATACTCAATGGAAATCATTGGTTGGGAATAAATTCAAATTCATATATTGAGAAGTCAACTATTATTATTCATCAATAAATGTATCTCTGTGTATAATGTTATGTATCAAATATGAGTGATTTATAATGTTGTGGTTTCCTTTAAATTTAATACATTTTAATATCTGAATTCTCATTATGAATATTATAAAACCATTAAGTAGGAACCTTTTTGACCTAACAAATATGAATAACATTCTATCAACCTTATTTCTTCCACACATTCCGATTTTTTGTGGAAATATTACACCATATGTAATCCATGTCACATCTCTATGTGACCATATAATATAACACCATAACAAACTATTTGGTGAAAAATATCGATAATGACATTATATTTGAATAATGGTTACATTTGAACATCAATTTTCTAACTATTAAACTTTTTATTCATATTCAAAAATTAAAACTTTACAACAGCACCTCTAATAATGTCAACTTTAATTTGAAAGTTAAAACCTCTTCTATGTTTATCATCATCAACCTTATAATTCTATTGCATCAATAAAACAAATGAAATAATATTAAGACTTATATTATTTTTTATCAAAACTCAAAAACTACTCTAGGATAAATTGGAATCATATTTTTAAGTTATATAATGTAACAATTTACATTTTTCATTAGTTCCACGACCTAAACACATTTAAGATAACAATTATAATTACAATAAATGTAGATTGTTGTAATTATTATTTTTATCATTGAACATATTCATGTAAAAATATACTCCCTCTATCCTCTTAGATAATATATTCTATTTATAATCATTTTATATGATACACAATTTGGGGAAACCAACTCAGATACCCTCCAAAACTGGTACGCATCCCAAATTTCCACATACCCAATGGGAATTCACAATCCCCACATGCTTATAACTAGCACTATAACATCAAAAAAAAAGCATAGAGAATTATTTCTCTTATACAAGTGAAAAAACATTTCATGGATATTTATAAAAATTAAAAAATTAATAATATATAAATATATTTTATAATTTAAAGAAGATAGTGAAAATGATACAACAACAAAATAGCAAGAACATCTCAATGTACTAGTACAATTATGAGAGAAAATTGATTATATGAAACTAAATACTATAGGTGAAAGTGTGTTTATATCCCAACTACTCAACATGAGATACATAGATATGTGCAACATAAAACATTACTACCTCACTATTGGTACCTTTCCTTTTACAGGATTTATTAACATATATATTATTAAACACTACCAAATGGTTGTACACGGTGTGTGCTAAAAGATTTATAGGATAACACCGATGTGTTCCATCATAATCTCTAAAAAATAATATGATCATTCGTTAAATTAATGAAAAAAGGAATGGTAAACAGTTTATAGTTTTTATATCAAACTTCTGTAAGAACATTTAATATTAACTTTTTCCACATTTATGAAATAAGCATGGTAAAAAACATTAAATTATTTCATATATAAGAAATCATATCAAATAACACATCCAAAATCAAATAAACTCCATGGTGGTTCAAGATAAAACAATACAATAGAAATCATAAATATAATAAATTCAAGGATCTCTATAGGTCAGGATAGCATAATACTCCTAACAGATTCAATTACTACTATACAAGAAGGTCCATATATATCAAGGAAATGCATTATAGAAACACCCCATGAGTGAATCCCCTATTAATTTTTTTTTCAATTTCATAGGTCAACATGCCTAGGGTATATTTATACACCCCATTAGTTAACCCTCAATAACACATGGATGATACTCCTATGTTAAACATTCCACTAAGTATAAATTTATTCCCACGTGTTCTATTTTCTAAACCATTTTATCAAAACAATGATTTTAGAAAACAAATTTAGAAATACATTTCACTATTCATTGAAAATTACCTTTTCATTTATCCAAACAAGGGATAACCCATCATTTATCAAAAAACAATTTTCATATATAAAAAAAATAAATCAATCTTATACTTACATTTATAAACCTATATGAGTACATTTGACCCATCATTGGATAGAGACGATAACACCTTCCTCATACATGGTTTGCACATTCAAATAACAAGATCCACTAGAAAAGAAGCATAAAATGACTAAAACCAAGGCCTTAGATTCAATCCACACGCCTTAGAATTGATTAAATTTAGAAAAATTGTTCGTGAGGATAATATATGACAAAATGCCTCAAATTAAGCTCACAATGCACCACAACCAAAACTAGGATTATCCCCCAGTGAATGATCTCATGATGGATCTAGAAGAAAACAAGAATAATCAACATGATCGTTCAATTGGACTATAACCATAGTACAGTAGGGATGGTCAGATCAAAGGAATGGAAAAAATATGAGGAATAATTCCCTTATGAAATGTACCTCTTGGAGAACTATGATCAACTATAGAACAAAATAGTTTCAAAGGGGTGGAGGTATCAAAATCACTTAGGAGAGTTCATAGGCTGAGAGAGATGAATCTTACAGAATAATAACATATCATCTCACACATTTAGTTCCCTAATAATATAATTCATGAGATTTAATTGGAGTGAAACACATTTTCATCTTGAGTTATTCATGAAAACCAAATAAACCAAATTAAACCAATCACCTTCCATTAGAAATCCCATTTTTTTAATTATAAATTATATAATATTTTTAGGTTACGTAATAATCACACAATGTACTAATTCATTAACTCATCTTATCACCCTTTACAAGTCATTTAAACACATTAAATAGCTTATAATCTTCTTATAACTTGTATGAATTCATTTCTTTGAATCGACCTCAGAAAATCTTCCTTATGATAAAAAGACATCATGTAAAAATATTACACAATGTTTATTTCACATATAGATAAAAAATGAATAGCTTATTCTTAAAAATGAAAACTAAATTTATTATTATTATAACATAGGGAGAATCTTTGAAGTCCTTTGTAATGTTTATATGAATCCTTCATTAATTCAAATAGTCACATCCCCAAAATTTTGGTCATTTCACCCAAAAAATCCCTCCATCCTTAGGAGTACCAAAGTGATCATAAAAAATGGGAAATGAAATGTGTAAATATAAATACCTAAATTTTGATATATAGATGTTATAATCTCCCCATCATAGGACTTTTCATCCTTGGGAGGTCAAGAGTAAAAATGGTATCTAGAAAATAGGTGATGCCACTACTCCCACATCAATTACTCATGATCCCATGTATCATGAGAATCTAATACATGGTTCCATTAAACATTAACCAATGGAATCATCATCCCATGAAGGAATTTCACTTGGGTGTTAATAATATCCACTAGATTCTACACAAAAAATATTCTAGATCCAACTCAATCTCTTCCAAACTAAAAATGTGTGAGGGATCAGAATAGTAGTTCCTAATCTATGATATGTGGACGATATCATTAATTCATCATGATTAAATTGGATATTATTACTAATATGAAAATTCTGAAAGACACACCATGACTTTAAATGGTCAAATATATCTGATCCAACATTCTCTACCTTCCCTGTAGATAGTGAACCAACCTAGTAGAAACTTACATGAAAACCATGTAACCTATTGAAAACACCAAAGGATGATGTTTTTTATTTGAATTATATTTTACTAGACTATGATTTGTAACCATAAATTGAAATATATCAGGGTTCCTTGCAGATATCTCTTTTATAAGACTCATTTCCATAATAGATTCTTCACCAATCATTCCCTAACAAAGAGGTAACATACACGGGTGGCCATTCTAATCCATGAAGGGATCAATTTTCATCGATAACTCATAAAAATGTTTATAATTAAACTCATAAATACCCATATAGTGATCAAAATTTCCAACAAAATCCAAAAAAATAGCATAGATGATATGATCCAATATCTCAATTGCACTCTGTGTCTAACTGTTCATCTTTGTATGATAACATGTACTCAACCTGACATGAGAAAATATCACATGTTGAAACTCTTCAAAAACATTGATATAATCCTAGGATATCTAACGTAAATGATTATATCATAAACCTCATGTATAATTATGATATCATTCACATATAGGTTAACCATATAATTATATATAGTAGTGTCCCTGATTTTAATAAAATGAGATGAAATTTTTGACTAATCAATCACTATACTGATATAATTCCACCCTTAGAATGCATGTGGTAATCCAAAAAAAAATCAATAGAATGATAATTCCACTTCAAAACCAAAATTTGGAGATGCTGGAAAATTCTAGAAGGTTTCAAAATAATTTTATTTATCTATTTACATGTTTAACAGTTGGACATAAAACCAGCAATGTCTTACTTCATACTCAGCCACCAGAATCATCGTATCTTATAGTAATACATATTTTTAGACCTTAATGAATTGAAAATTATGATCTATAAAAATATATCAATAATGATATCTTCAATGATGCGGGGAAGACAACCATATCTCGAAAATAGTGAAAACCAACTGAAGACAGAGACAGATTAGAAACATTCTCCCATTTATATTGGGTTTCAGGAATTCATTTGAACACATCATCCTATTTTTAAATATGAAGAATAGACTCCAGAAGAGATGATGATAATTTAACATTGTTTGGAACCATATGTGAAACATCCTCATGAGAATACATGTGCTGGTGATTAAATAGTCCAATAAGGTTAAACAATTTCATTAATTCCAAAAATAGCACATCATTGTACTTTCCTTCTAAGAGCCTCAAAAAGGACATTACCCTTCACTAGGGAAATGTTGATATCAAATTGAAACATAAAAAGTTATTCTAACCCATGCCATTTAACATATATTTAATACTTTTTGAGAAAAAAATATATCCCAAAATATTATAGCAAGAAAATTACATGAAAAAATATCCAAATAAATAGTGAACCGAACACTTATGTTGATTCATAACCACAACAAGATATAAATCATTAGTGGGGTGATTCTTATCATGTGGTCAAAATGGTTTGGAGTTGTATACCAAAAAATGACCATCCTTTAAAATCACAAAACAAAATATTGTTCCTAAATCGTAACCAAAAACCATAAAAACCATTTTGTGCTCAGGTGAGATCAAAATAAGTGTCAATTTCAAAATTTTGTTTCATCTCATCATAATAAGTCAGACAATTTTCATCCGATATGAATTTCCAACCATTTCAGGTAAGAGATATCAAATGTGAATCCATCATTAAGAAATATTTGAGGAACCATTGATAATATCTATTAGGATTAATGAGGATCTAAATAAAAAATATGTTTCATGTATCCTCATAAGAAAAAATAACATTCACCTTCATAGGATCAACAAATAATCCATGATAATAATTCATGTTCTTCAAGAACATCAATAATTGAATCTTGAAATATCATTTCAAAAGATTCAAATTAAAATAGTGACTCCTTAAAATTTCCAAAAAACAAATGAAAATAGAGATAATGATAATGCATAGAGCATGGACAAATTAAAATATCATCGACCAACATTACCAAAAACATTACAAGATATTGATCCTATTTTTGAATTATTATATCCCTAAAAACTATATAAGAATCATTCTTAGAAAATGGAATAAAAAATTCATAATGGATATAAAAAATACCAAAATCCATGTTTAGTATATTATTCTCCTAAACATTATGTTAATGGTAATATAATCAATTAAAAAACCTCAAAATCCCATTTTTTCATTTAACTAATCAAATGAAATATCAACAAAAGGAAAAAAATACATATAAATCATCATTACATGGTTCAACAGCTGATAGTTCATACTAAATTGAATATTACAATCTATCATATTAAAAAAGTGTATCAGGGTTACCGAAGGTGAAACACTAGGGTGAATAAATTTTTTTTACCTTAGTCAATCCAAAAAAACCTTGATCTATTATATCTTTATTGGTCACATAAGATATGAATGTATCAAAATTGGATATGTACCAAGAACTAGTTCAATTGAATACATTACCTCCCTCTCTAGAGGAATCCATGATAAACCATATGAGATAGCGTTAATATAATCTTGAACAAGAGTTGGATGATCAAAGATGAAATAAACATCATCATACACAACATCTACAACATGAAAAAAACTCCTCATCTCTAGGAAAAAAGGGAATGCACAACCATATCTCAAATCCCACTGTCTCAAAAACACTTCTGAGCTCCCATTTGTCTAATGAAAAGAGACATAATTATGATAACAATCTACCAAAAAATGATGGGAAAAATATAAAATCTATTCAAATAGGAAGTCACATAGATCTAGATTGAGAATTAGAAAATTCCAGACTAACTCTGCATCTCCTATCGACAATGAACATGATGGAAACTGAAACCCATACTACTTTATCTTCTTAATAGATGTCATTGACTCCATATGAAAGGGAATGAGATATGTTGGATTATTAATCAAATAAAAAAGTTATATATTGATGAGTGGGAAGACCAATATCAGATAAATCAATCCCTCGAAAGGAATAAAAAATGGTACCTCTCACTCTCACAATAACCACATCATCCGCAAATAAAAACTGACCTACTATGTGTATGGGATTAACTCTTGAGATCTATGGAAATATCCAAATTATAATTAAATAATCATAATTCCATGTAGTATCCATTGGATATGTTGATCCCTTACTATATTGTGGAATTGACGTAACCAGAAATATGCGATGTAGATAACCATTATATCCACAACTATTTTATGTATTCACAGGTGATATAAAAGAACATTGGGTGTTTCTGACCATCATACATTGATAGAATGTTATGGTAACATAAATAGTGGTAACTGGGGTTGCATAGTATGTAGGACGCTGAGAATCATCTCCACCACCCCATTTTTGATCTTTCCACTTTTAATTTTAACATAGTGCTCTCCTAAATCTACCACTAGGTGGAATATAAGTGAAAAAAGATCCAACCATTCTTATCATGTTCATGTATATTATTATCTCCATGTCTACTAGCTTCTAATTGGTAAAAATATTCAAACTGAATACATGTGATCTGATATCTCTGTGAAAACTCTATTGGTTCTTCTTATCTACCATCTGTAAATTCATTATGACCTATAGAGCTGAAAAAACCATCCAATCAATCATATTGGTGTACACCAACATCAAATTATCTCTATACAACAAATAGTTTAACACCAAATACATATTCATCATTAGCGAATCTGGAACAAAATGTTGGAAGAGTAAAGCCTTGGACCCTTAAATTGTAATACCACATGATTTTCCAAGTCCAAAATTTAATCACAACATCAGTTCCTAGAACCCTTAATTCTAAACACCAGAAACATCTCCGTGATAATCTTAGGCACATCTAGGATTTCAATAGTCTAATTTATCTTCTACATCAAGTACTCGACCTCATGATGCTCACTTGTACACTTAATAGATGGTGGATTCTCATGTTTGAATCCCTATGATCAATCCCGTTATCCTTTAGATATTGGTTGTACCTCAAAAACTATGTACAAGAAGAGTTATAATAAAGAATGAACTTCTAGATAGATAACCACAAAAATATTCTAATATACAATAGTATTCCCCATAAGTGTATCCTATGTACCTTCTTCAAGAACCATGTAAAATGTCTCAGGTTCATCCTTATTCAAACATAAATAGAACAGATAATTATACAATGTAAATAACATAGTTCAAACTATAAATCATTAAGAAAAGAGAAGAGATAAATAACAAAACTACTAATTGAGACACACATCCTGAAATCCCAACGTATCATCAATATCATAACATAATTTTCTAGTTAGAAACTCATTGTAACCTGTCTCTCTTGTCCTAAAATTAAAATTTCCATTTTAATAAATTTACCAAGATAAGTTGCCTTGGGGAAAAATACCTCTAATAACAAACTATGTTGAAACTGAACAAGATACCCTCTCACATTGGTGCTTGATCTGAATTGGTACTAACCTAAAGAGAATTTATGATTCCCATGGGATAAAAACTAGTATTTGGTCATTAATAAATAACTAGATACAATTATTTTCCCTACAATAAAGAAAAAACATGGTATCAAAATATATAGTAGTGTGAAACAATTGAAGAGATAAATATATTTTATAACTAAAAGAAGATTTCAGAAATGATTCAAACTAAAAATAAGTCAGAAAATTCAAAATTAAGTGTCTATTTAATAATGTAAATATAAAATTTTGGTGGGAAATACTTCATAAGATGGCCTGGGAAGTTCCCACCATCTAAACAACAGCTTCCCAGATACAACTAACATAATACCTCAATGTATCACTATGGAACCTTTCTATTCTGTGCATCAAAATAAATATAATAATCTATGCATTGTCGAAGGGATTCATTTTTTGTTTGTTAACATGATCAGTAGGATCCCACCAAGGAGACCTATTACAAGTCTCAATACAATAATCTAAACATGATCACCATTAATAAAAACAATAATTGATATATAGTTTACATTTATAATACCAAAATCATGGGATAACATTTAATTTTGACATTTTAAACATATTAATAATATGTTAGGAAAAAAAGTTTCAAGCATTTCACATATATAAAATTAGTGAAATAATGTATCAGATGGCTTATAAAATCCTTGATAAGATGATATTAAACACTATAAGCCATATAGTATATAATATCACACCATAAATCAATATAGGTCATCGTAGTAGAATAAACAATCCTGAAATAAATGATCAGTGAGCAATCATGTCATTAGAATAATGGTTTAAGAAGTAGAGAAACACCACAGGAGTGAATCCCATGGAAATATAAATATAAATTCACTATATTTTTTTAAGGATCTGAGAAACCCTCTCATGAGTGAACCCCCTGATAATAGACATATTATAGACTTCTAATAATGTATCAACCTAAGTACACAATGTTACCCATGTTATATATTTTCCAAACCATTTCATCAAAACCATGATATAAATCCCATTTCAGAAATCAATTTCAAAATTCATTGAAAAAATTTTCTTCTTTTACAAAAATTACTGAAATTTAGTATCTTAACAAAAAACTGTTTCCAAATACATAACTAATCATCCAATAATTCCATTTCATTTATAAAACAATTTAAAAAACTATATCAATAGTATTTATCCATCATAGGCTAGATAAAAAACCATATACCTCAAACATTAGTCTCAAACGCCAACAACGATATCCCCTGATAATAAAGAATTCAAAGATAGCAATAGATTCCCTAGAATCATTCCCCACATCACCGAATATATTCAATTTAGAAAAGTTTTAAATGGTCAGAACAAATCACAACATACCAAAGGGAATGCTCATGGGGAACCACTACCAAAACTGATGTTGGATACGTGAGGAATATCCCTTTGTAAATCTGGATGAAAATAATAAGAATCAACTTGGTTGATCAATGGGTCTAAAATCGTAGCAAAAATGGGCTTCCAAAATCAAGGACAACGAAAAAAAATTAGGAATACTCTCCCAGAGTATTGAAATGCAAATTGTGTATTGACAAAACACTGAATTAAATGATTAGGAATGATTTGAGGTCTCCAAAAATTCTTTTTAGAGATCCTATATATTTACAAAAGAAGGAAACATATAAATGAAATAATAAATCACATGTATAGAGTCCTAAAAATCCAAATTGCGAGATTTACATTATGTCAATTCCTTTTTCAGTTCATGTAATCCAGAAAACTAAAATAATATGAAAATCCCCTTGACATTTTTGAAAACCCTAATTTTTACAATTGAATGGATTCCAATATTTCCATGACGTGTAATCTGTATATCTTTTATTGGTTCATGGTATCTTCTTGACCCCATATACATGGAATGTAAAAACATTACACCATGTGAATAGTAATAACGATAGGTGAGTAGTTCAAGCCCTAAATCAAGTTCACAACATATTCATTGTGACTAATTGACCGATTATAAACACATTACATGGTGTGTATGTTTCCTCCTGAAAGAGAAAATGTAATTATATAAAGAAAAAACCAAACCAACACAAATATTCTATGAACTTAGGGAGAATCCAATAATGAAATTAATTCATTTATACCAATACACTGTTAATTCAAGAAGGCAATCATCTCATAAATTTATGTCATTCCCCCTTGAAAATGCTTTACTTTATTTGGGTACCACTATGAACCCCAATAAAATGGGAAATAAAAAGTGATAATTAAAATACATGAAAGTGGCTAACTGTATGTTACATAGAAAATTTTTAATGTCAATAAATGACATTTATTTCCTCCTATTTATATTTTTATAATTTTATAATATTGTTAGTCGTTAGATGACTAACCTCTGAGTTATAGATAGAAATCCCCATTCACCATCCTAGGTAAGGCATAATCCTCCATTTAGGTTGGTAGTCTTACCCCATATCCTTCTATATAGGGATACTTTAGTCATTAAATTATCCAATTCATCATAACAATTACTCCTAACATGAAAAATCTAAATTCAATAACTAAATTCAATCTCATATAATCAGTTACAAACTGATGTCAATATATATTAATGAATTAATTTATAATAATGGAATTCTAATCATGTAATTTAATGCTCTATATAGAATCATTTTCGTACTTCTAAAATAAATCCAATATAATATTAAAATTTTATAAAAAATTTACTAAAATGGAATATAGAAGGTAACAACCATTAAATAAATTAATAATTAAAGCAGTTATTCATAATATACCCATTTTAGAAGAGTTTATAATTAAAAAAACAATAATTTTTCTAAAATATTATCTCTAACATTATTGAAATTCCAAAAAATGATTATGAAAATTCTATACTCATTCCAATATGATCTCTTTAATATTTATCATTATATTACACCTCATTGAAATATATGATATTATATGAAAAAAAAATTCTTTATAATTATATTTATATGATGTAAAAATTGGACAAAATTTAAATATCATATACTTAATCATTATTTAAACATTGATCATATAAGTCATAAAGAAATTAATGTGGATAAGATAGTTTCCAAATAGGGCCCCATTTAATTTTGAAATATTTAATATAATTAATTATGAAGATTTTATAATTGGAGTCTAACATTTTATATTTTGGATTTATATCATAATTTATTTCCATATATATATTATTTCTCATTATTTCAAAATAAATACATTTATTTCATTATCAAAATATTTTCCAAATAATTTTTATAGGGTATTTCATATATTAAAAATTAATATTTGTGGAAAATGATTCATAATCATATAATTAATTTAAATATATATATATATATATAATCAATTATTTTATAAACATTTTTATAAATAAAAATGTCCTAAAATAAATTTTATAATTATTTATAATGAATTTTTAAATGATTAAAATAATTTTTAATGTTAAAAACCTTTTAGAATAATTTTTTATGCAACTCTGATCAGACTTATAAATTTGGGTATTCATATATAAGGTTAATGACTTCTACCTGTATGTAGGCTGTTTAAAATAACTTATATAAAGGTATGCACCATTTTAATATTACAAAAATAAATAATATATCATTATTCTTGGGTTTTACTTTAACAGAGATGGGTTGAGTAAGGGAATTCCATTTAGAAAGAAGGCATTGTGTAAGGGTACAAATTTTTTTTAAAAATAAATGGTATTATGGATCCACTATTTAAGGGTACTACCATTATGTAATCCTTTAATGTAAAGGTAAAAAATTAGTTTCTAGTAATCAAATATTCTTCATAACAAAAATCAGATATACCTTTTCTTAGGAAAACCATGTTTACCCTTACATGAAACCCTCACATATAGGTATGCCACTAGTTTTCATTACATAATAACTCATCTACAGGTGACATCCTAGATACCCTTACACATTTCAACTTTCTGTCGATATAATCTAGGTTACCATTACATGGACCATCAACATAAATGTATGGAATGTAGTACCTTTACATTTTCAAGTGTGTTAGGGTAAACCCATTTTCAAAATTCTAAAAAACCCATATAAAAGTTGATATATTATTTGTTTCATTATTTCAATATAAGATTACATTGATATAAATCAAGACCTCACACTGATACAATTATAGAGTTTTGACGGAGAACAATATAAATTATTTGAAGCATCAAAAGAAATTGAATCCCAGGTATAAGGATCTCTATTATTGAAATATGAAACTTCATTTAGGACTAAAAAAGAAATTTTTTTAAAACTCTAGAATTGTTCAATCAAAGGTCCACTTCAACCGTTAATCATTGCAATATTATTTTGATAAAGATATTTAATTTAGAAAGTAATCATCCCACCTCCATATGTGTCTATAGGCTAGGATAAATCATTTGACATTCGTATGTCATTCACACTTTCTTAATGGTACGTTAATACCTTGTATACTAATGATAAAGATGAAAACAACTACCATTATCTGAGTGTTTTTCCCTATGAACGTCATCAATATATACATTCATCGCATGGTAGTAAATTATGTAGATAATCAAGGATGATTCTAAATTATAAAATGAATTATTCAAGTGTTATTATGTATGAAAAATATCTTTGACCAAAATGAATTCATCAAATGAATATTTCATATCCAATACGTTTCATCTCATGAAATGTTATAATAAATGATAGTTAATATGAGTGGATAATAGATTATAATAATTTAC
Source organism: Viscum album (assembly GCA_963277665.1). NCBI lineage: Eukaryota > Viridiplantae > Streptophyta > Magnoliopsida > Santalales > Viscaceae > Viscum > Viscum album. Next base: position 792,202,509 of record OY728156.1, on the reverse strand, counting down.
CATTTAAGTTGAATGGAATGAAATTCCATCAAAGAAAATAATATCTTGAATGAAATATATATATATATTATATATATTATATATATATATATACTCATGGCTGTAGGGAATGTCTAATTCAATAATTTCCCATAATTATTAATAATTACTATAAACTTTTAAAAATATAATAATTAGTAATATTTACAAATTGTTATTAATAATTCATAATAGATATCTATACTTTTAGATAAATGTGCATAATTATGAATAATTATTAATATGTTATGAAAATTAGTAAATAATAGTATCAATTAGTAATAATTGATGATAATTAGTAATAATTTCTACTAATTTTTAAAATTTCCAATAATCAATAAAAAAGGAAAAAATACATATAATTTTTAATAAATAGGAATAATTAGTAACAATTTGTAATTATCAGTAATAGTTAGCAATAATTGTTGATAATTAGTAAGCATTAGTATTATATAATAATACTTACCAATAATAAGTAATGATTAGTTAAAATTACCCTTAAATACTAATAATTTGAAATGATTTGAAATAATTAACGATAATTATCGATAACAAAAATAAATTAGTAATAATATCCAATAATTAGTAATAATTAATGAAAATTATATATTTTTGGGAATAATTTGAAATAATTAAAAATAATTTGTAATAATTTTTTGAATTTTTTTTAGATTTAATAATTTTTAGAAATAACGAATAATTATTAAAAATTTGTAATAATTTTTCATAATTGGTAACGATTACCAATAATTAGTAATAATTAAATAATATTAATAATAATTAGTAATAATCATTGATATTTATGGATAATGTTCTTTATAATTATTGTAAATTTAAAATAATTAGTAATAATTGACGATAAATAATGATATTTATTGGTAATTAGTAATAATTTTTAATTATAACCTATTATGTGTCATAATTTGTAATAATTATTGTTAATTAGTTACACTTAATAAAAATTACTGATAATTAAATATATAAAGTTATTATTATTGATAATTACTAATATTGAGAAATATTTAGTAATAATTATGGATAACTGCTATCAATTATCCATTTTTACAGATAATTAGTAATAATTTGTAATACATTCCAATAATTAGCAATATTTGTTAATAATTACCAATAATTGGTTGTAATCAACAATAATTTCTAATAATTACCCAACAATTTGTATTAATTTTTGGTAAATAGAATTAATTATTAATAATTATTAATAACTACTCTTATTTTATTAACATTAGTAATAATTAATGATTATAAGTAATTATTATCGATAATATGTATTTGCCACTAATAATTAGTAATAAATATTAAAAATCAGTTTTAATTACCAATAGTTATTAATAAGTACGCATAATTGGTAACTATTTTCTTAACAAAACTAATATAATGTTGTAATATATAATAATTACTGGTTATTTGTAATTATATAATAATAATTTTTAATTATTATTGATACTTATAGACAATTATTAATAGTTAGTAATAATTCTTCATAATTATTGATTATATCTAATGTGTTGTACCAATTATCAATAATTCATAATAAAAAGTGATTTTTATTGATAACTTGTAATAAATTGTTATAAATATAAATAATTTGAAGTAATTCGTAATAATTAGAAATAAAAACCGACAATCAGTAATGATTAATAATATTTAAAACTAATCTTAATTTATTACTAATAATTATTAATAATTTGTAATAATTATGAATAATCTATAGTATTTTAATAATAACTAATAACTGCTAATAATTTGGTATAATGAGTTAAAATTACAGATAATGTGTACTAATTATCAAAAAATTAATAATAATTATCACCAATTAACTACAATTATTACTAATTTTTAATAATTTAGGATATCTTGAAAAAGTTTGAAATTATTAATGGTAGTTAGTATTAATTAATGGTAATTTCTAATAATTTATAATAATTATAAATGAATTCAAATAATTTTAAATAATAAATTATAATAAGTATTAATTTGTACTTATTATTGATATTTTTGTAATAATATTTTATAGTTTCCAATAGTTAATAATTATTACCAGTAATAAGCCTTATTTAATTATAATCAGAAAATCCATATATGTAATTCAAATTATTTCTTGATTTTCTATATAAATATACACTTAATAAAACAAAAAATATATTAAGGCCTTATGTCTTCAGGTAATTAGGTACATAACATAAAAAGTTTCTAAATAAATTCAATGATATAAAGAAATAATCTATAACATTCCACTAAATTTACAAGATCTTCGAAAACTACATAGGATAGAATTTTAATGATCATAAAAAAGGGATGAGAAATAAAGCCAGGTATTTGAATATTAAAAAATAATATTGTTAATTTAGTAAATTTTAGTCAATAGGCTAATTAAAGAGACATAATATTGGTGATAACAACAAACATGAAAACTAAAGCAGGAAATGAGATGATTACATCCTGGAAACATTGGAATTTGTAAAGAATATAAAATATAACATTCATAAGAATAAGTCGGGTCTAAACACCAATAAATCATAACATTTTAATATTATTATAACCAATTATGCACAATAAATATCATCTTATTATATTAAAATATTAACTAATTCAACAGATATCAATTGAGTTATGGGCCCTCCTAATACTTTCATATCTTGTGCATTCCTGATGGTGACACCTATATCATAAAAAAAATTGATTCCATTCATTAATTTTAACCCCATGGATAATTAGTTTGGGTTACATACAAGTGAATCACAAATAAAATATGAATTCTTAAAATTATATGAATACCCTAGAGTGGAAATGGAGACAGTTATTCACTATAATATTGTTTAGAAAGAAAAATCAGAGTATAATTTTGGCCACATAAGAGGTGTATATAATGGTGTATGGATGCACTATATAACTGTTAGAGGTGTATCACATCAAATATTAATCATAATTATAGTATGTTGTACGTTTTAGAAACATATACCAACATGAAAATTTGTAAATGAAAATGAATGATATAAATAAGTTTCCTAACTAAAGAAGGGAAGGATATGATTCTTTACCATGGCATGGCACTTCTAAATGGTTGATCGTCTATCTATAATAACTAGGGGAACCTTGAGAGGGACATATAGATGGAACATAACAATAATTTCATTCTCTAAATATTATAAATGAACATGAATGGATGTTTTTGTGGGTTTATATAAAAAATTGAGGAGAAATATTTATTATTTGAAAAAAAGGTTTTGGATTTAATTCATAAATTTATCCAAAACACAAACATTCTTTAGTATTTTTTACATGATATAATAAATAGGGGAGTGGATGTCATTTTTTATATGTTCTCAAAATGATCTCATTAAAATAATAACCTTTCTTATGTGGAAGTTAGAAATGTTTAAAAAGACTTTGATTTAAAACCTTAATATAATTTAAATGATTTGGAGGATACATTAAGGGTTCATTAAAATAACAAAATAACATGAAAAAAAATTATATTGTAATAAAATATCATTTTGTTTAGGGATATAATTTAGATTATTAATTACATCACATCATGTGTTTTATTATGTTATTATAGACATTTTATATTAATCCCATATTTATTTTGGATCCAAAATTTTGAATGTCTTTGAATAAAAGGAAAAATATACTAATGCATTATTTCAAAATTATGATTTACAAAATAATATTTATTTTATTTCAACAATTCTCTATATTTTATAATTTACATTTTTATAAAAAATCCCAATTTATTGAATAATAATAGGTTTTCTCACTTATAGTTTCGTAACATTTTTAAAAATTGCATTTGACGTTAAATTTTATATCATATATTTTAAAATAGATATTATTTATCATGAATGTTCTATTAAAGTCAAATTTATTTCAAAAAAAATAAAGATTTTACCAAAATTTGTTTTTTTATTGATACATTATATTTCTATAAAATATAACCTATGTATCATCACATCAAAATCTAATTTATTTCTAAACTCATTATTTAATCATTTATATTGTAATAATAATAAGGATGAATATATTCACTATTTTATTAGAAATAATGTTATAAAAATAGAAATTATTGGGGATCAAGATAAATAACTACATTTAACACCAACATATTCCGGAATATTAATATTTGTGATGGTATGATTTCTGCATGGTGGTTCGGTGAACTTGTTTTGAGAAGTGATAGTGATGTGCTTAAACCTCTCCATTAAGCAATTTATATTTTCCATTCGTTTTTAATATCATATTGATCATTTTGAATGTAAAAACCCAATGATTATTTTTCCCTAAAATTCTATAATAAATGAGCTTTATAGGGTATTATCCTACAGGTTGAGATTATCACTTCTTTCTTCGACTTCAATTTGATTTATCATGGCCCTTAATAAATTCAAATCATAATGATAATTGTACAACATGTATATTTTCAATATTATTTATGTGTAATGGTATTTTAATTCCAATATTATATAAATTATAACACTACCAAAATAATAAAAATAGTGAATTTTTTTAAATAATTTCGTCCATTCATAAATATTTTTTTTGAAAAGTGATGTCCATTTATAAAACATCTGGTAATTAAAAAATGATCATCACTACAATATGTTGAGTAGGTAAATTTTCTTATTTCAGAGACATTTTTATCTACCATCTAATATCATCACTTGCAACTCCCCATATTAATGATAATTATCCAATTGTATGACCCCTATATCGAGTATATTCTATTGATCCAGTAAGTATTTTTTCCAGTAGTGTGTGTGAAACACATCACAAACTTGAGATTTGTTTGGTGGGAGTAATAAAAATAGAATTTTTAGTGTTGGATATTTTTTTGTATTAGATAAGATTATAACCTTCTCTAAATACATAAGTTGATATTATTAGTAACCACAGATATTGTGGACGTTATATGATTTCAGAGGTAGTTTTAATGAACTGCTAGATTGGTTAGGTAAATTTTAATGTTGTTTATTTTAGTAGTTGTTTGAGCCACCAAAATTTTCTCAATAAATTTATAAAAATAAAAAAATTAGAGGCATTTTTTAGTCAACCATAATTCAATTACTATTCTATATTTTGAATAATTATTACACAATATAAATTTTTCTAGGGGTGATAAATAATTTTGAAGCTCGGTTTTATTTCAAATTATTATAGTAGGCTTATTAAAAACCTTAGGTTAAATGATATAAAATGGTACATTAAAATAGTTATTGTAACTCCATGTAGAATAAATATTCTATTATATATATCATGTTGTGTTGTTAAAGAGAGAAATATTCCTTTATTACAATGAAATTAACAGACTTGGTAAGGAAATGGACTACCACCAATATGGTTTTATTTTCTATATGGTTCATTGGGAGTCTAATGATGAAATACATGGTTGTATTTTCAAATTGTCATAATAGTATGGGATGTAGTTTCATCATTTCACCATAATTATATCATTCCACCTTTACATGTTAGAATACCAAGAATCAAGATACACACTCATCAGTATCCCAGCTGATGTTATCCCACTATATTTTTTTTCATCAAATATATATATATATATATATGATGCATGTATGTATATAGAATGATCAGATATAGACATCATCTATAATTTCCCACATCATTATTAGATTTTTTGGGACCCATATCTGGGATCTAAACACTATAAATCCTGCTTTAGAAAAGTTAGACTCTATTATATTGAATATATTTTTCTATAGAAAGTCATCATCATTTTCGAACTCTTTGATCCTATCAATAATATATTGTTTAAATTTAATTTGACCCATGTAGGATGATTATTCTTTTAATTTTCCCATATTTATACGCATATTGTCCAAGAGTTTTGGATTCTATTAATCCCTCGTCATAGATAGGACTTAAAGGTCCATTAAACTCAGAGAATCATCCACATTTAATTCCTTCATATGATGGTAATTAATTAAGAAATTATAATCTTTATCATTTATAAATAGCTTCATTATCACAAATAAAGTTTCTTTTTTGAATATATACTTATGTATTTGAAGATCCTTGAATTATTTACTCTTTTTTCCAAAGTAAATATTTATCCCAAATATCAACATGAATATCACCACATCTAATTCTAGATCATTTTTTGAGTAGTTATACTATAGTAAAATTAATTGGTGGTACAAATATTCTTTTATCTTTTCATCTTGAATAATTAAACACCCCAATCCCCTTTTCAATGCATCATTATAAATCAATAATCATTCTTTTTGGTGGGTAATGTGGGAATATATGCTGTTATTAGCCTCTAATTAAATTTTTTAAATATGTATTGGTTTTCATTAGCCTATAAAAACATAAATCACATTCATGTAAGCTTGGATAGTGGTATTGAAATGTTATAGTCTTATAACAAATTTATGGAACAAATTAGTTAATAAAAAAATTATAGATTTACATCACATATATTGTCCTAGTACATTCATTAATTTCTATTGATTTTAAAGTATCAAAAATATCGCTTTTATATAAATAACATTCCATAGTAAAGTTACATTATCATTGAAAAATTCACATTTACTGTAATTCACAAATATCTTTTCTTTCTGAAGTATTTTCAGTACATAATTCAGAACCTCCTACCGATCCTCAATTATTTTAGAGTATATAAGAATATTATCTAGAAATACTACCAAAATGTTATGGAATTAAAATCTAAAGACTTTATTAATTATGTCCATGGTGATTTTTTGAGAACTAGTGTGTCTAAATTCTATCATTATGAACATGTAGTGTCTGTAACATATATGAAGAGATGTCTTGGGGATATCCTCATTTATCAACATCCTTTGATAATATCAAAACTGGTGATCTACCTTAAAGATATATTTTTCTCCTAAAAGATAATTGAATAATTACACAATTAATAGAACAGGATAATTGTTAATAATCATATTTTTTTAGTTCATGATAATAGATTAAAAGGCACGTTGACCCATCCTTCTTCATTCTAATGAAGACCAATGTACCCCATTGTGATGTATGCTTTTGTATAAACCATTTATACAAATTCTCCTATAGTTTTTTCTTTGGATCCTTAAATTAATAAATGACCATTAAATATGGTGTCTAGGATATTATGGCATATTTGGGTATATTTCAGATAGATATCTCAACCTCTTGGTAATGTTTTTTAGACCAATAAATTTTTTAGTAAATACATTAGTGAATTCCTTTAAAATGGGAATGTATTATAGAATGATATTTTCCTTAGACATAAGCATTTGAGAAAGATATAATTCTCATATGACAATAATATTCATTCTTGTGATGATGATACCAAAAGAGAATCATTGTAATCCTTTCACTTTTATAGAAATAAATGATGATTCTAGATATAGAGGGTTATTTACAATTCTTATAAATTTATATAGTATATATATAAGAAAATGAAATTCATTCCAAGAATTTTATTAAATTCCTCTACAATGTGTATCATGTGTTTTTTATGAAATACATCCCAAATTTTTTTATAGAAGTTGCGGTGTATTATTGGTATATAATAATTGACCCATTTTCCATTATCACCATTAACTCAAATTCTATGTTTTGAGGTTGTTTTAAATAGTCATACTAGACATGTTTATTATGAAGGAATGAATATAATTATTGTCAAATTACATAATTAAGGTTCTTGAATGGGTGATAAGCATACCTATCACAATTTGATTCTAGTTTAAATTATATATATCAACAAATGTCCATATAGGGATTTTATTTTTTAATATTACGAAAATATAAAAAGTAATATATGAATATTTAAGGCTTAAATCATAAATGAAATATATACCATAACCTTTTAATTTATAGGGTTGAATGTATTTTATACATGATCCACATTCTAATATAAATTCAAATGAGTAATATTTTACCTTAATAAAGATTATTACTGACATTTTGAATTCACAAATGTATATCCCATTGAATTTTTAAACCCGGAATGTAGTAAGGCTTCTTTTCTATGAACCATGCGATGATCGAGTCCATATCAATGCACCATTATTGGTTTTATTATCTAGAGGTACAACGATGTCAGAGTATAATCTACATGTAGTATCCAAGTAAGGACGTATTATCAAGAAATACCTATATTATTCACATTACCAAAATCTATTGATGTTCTCGTGGTTTAATCTTATCCCCATGGTATTTATAGAGTATTCCAATCCAAATCCCCTTAATAAAGACACATTATTTTGATACCAACATGAAAACCGTTCTCTTAAATACACATTATTTCATAATTTATTACATAAATATATATTTAATACATCCCCAAAAGGATTTTGTGGCATACTATATTTGGGTAATTAGGTACCAAAAATAACATCTTGAAATAGAAATATAATGAAACAAACTAAAACATTATAATATGAAGTTAAATTTTCCATATTTTCTACATCTACACTGGATAATGATTTGATTTAAATTAGAAATGGGTGAGATATAGATCTTATTAAGGGAAGACTAATATAACAAATGATTAATGTAATAAATTTGATTAATTGGGTATATAAACCTGAAATAAAAGTGGTTATAATCATAAACATGAACATCATGGAATGTTATATAATGATAAAATTAATGAAACATAAGAACATAGGAACAATATACACCATTAAATAATAAGTATAAGTCAAGGATAACATCCAAGGCATAACAAAATATTGTTCTTTTTATAATCTCCAATGCACTATACATGCATGCTCATTGAATAAAAAAACCAATGAAATGAAGATATATATAATTTCAGGCCCACATGTCATTTTCATATTCTGTACATACATAAGTGTGCCACATAGATCATTTAACATAAATATGTATTTCATTACTTTGTACCCCCATAGTTTAGGATAATAGGTTACATATATGTATTACATAATAAATGAAGTAAATTAAAAAATATATGAATACCCTTGTGGGTTAACGGTGACAGGTATTCACTACCAAAATGTTTGTATTAGAAAACATAAGGATAATTTTAGTACCAAAATAGGAGTATATAATGGTTAATTAAAGTGATTAATGAGAGCAAGAGGTTTATCCCATCACATATTCATAATAATTTTATAATTGGATATGTTTAAAAAATTTCCCACTTGGATAATTAGAAATAAAAAAGGAATGATATAAAGATGGATCAAGAAAAAAGGGGATAATGAGAGGATACCTTACCTTGAGATAGTGTTTCTAAAAACATGAAATGAGTTTATAAAGAGCATTGTGTAACATTAAGATGGATTTAGAATGAGAAGGGTATCATAAAATCCCGAACCATCTGTTTTGAGTGATGATGAATTAGAGGTTGGGTGGGTTTATATCGAAAAGGTTAGTGTATTCATTATTAATTACTAAACCTAGGTTTTTGGATTCCATATGATAAAGTAATCAAAACTACAAACCATCCAATTGGTGTTTCCCAATGTTTTTTATCAAATATGATATCATTTAATAATTTTATAATGTAATTAACAAAAGTCACTAATATAATACAATTAGTGATGTGTGAGTGAGTCCTATTTATAGATAACTAATTTAAAAACAATAAAACATAATATAGGTTTTTGAGGACACATTATTGATTTATAAGATTAATTTATTAATGCATAAAATATTTTAAATTAAGAGATTAATTTTTTTTCATGGATACTCTATACAATATATATTACAAAACTTATAGTATTTTATGATTTTTTAATACACAATATATATTTTACTGTAATTAATTTTCTCCCAGAAATTTGATTACATCTGAAAATATTAAAAAAACTCACCATTGTATAATTTCATGTGTGGATTTAAAAATTATTATTTATCTTCCACAAATAATTCTCTAAATATTATAATTCAAAAATTTTAATTACAATAATTATTTATTGAAAAGTATTGGTATTTTTTGTGTACAATTTATTTGAATCTCGTAAAAATTAAACATCAATTGGTGAAATTACATTATCATTTAAATTTTTATAAATAGTATTTGATAAGAATATTATATTAAAATAAAATTTTTTAAAAAACGTCTTGAATTCATCAATAGGGTTTCATGATTGGAATGATATATTTCTCAAAAATAAAATTATCATTTCATAACAAAAAAGTATATTGTTTCTAAAAAAATTATTTAATAATGTACCAAACATAATAAAACAAAAACTATAATAATTATTTTTATAACAATAATAATTAAAAATTCATTCCATTGGGGAATGGATACACAACCCCTTTATTACCCCTTCACATTCCGTATGACAAAAGTCTGTGAAGGTGATATTTTCTTGGGGATGTTCATCCAACATGGTTTAGGTAATGATCACAATGAGGATAAACTTCTCTCAGACAGAGCTTTGTTCTGGATTTTGTTATTGAGTCTCGTCTTAGGATTGATTAAGGAAAAATCCTAGTGATTCCAAATACATTAGAAGCTATGATAAATATGCTTCAAATAGTATGATCAAACTGTTTAGTTTTTCTCTTCAATCATTTATATCAATTGGATTTATTGTAACATGTAATATATAAAAATTATAATGATCACTCTAAAAATTCTATATTATTAAATACTATGATGTATAATAGACTATTAAATCTAATAAGATATAACTTATAAATGTTCCAAAATAAATAATGTAGTGAAAGTGTTTTCTATAAATTCAATATTTAATAAGGAATTTATTATTTTGAAAAGGTAATTTCATTTAACAAATTTTTGGTCGTTGCAAATAATTATCGTTAATCAGTAATAATTGCTGATAATTAGTAATAATTTCAAATAAATAGTGACCATTTAGTTAAAATATTAATATTTTTTTGTAATTATCTATATTTTATTATCATTAATATTAGTTAATTGTAATTAGTAATAATTACTCATTTATATAAATTGGTAATAATTTAATATAATTATTAAATTAATGATTTTGTCTCTTGGATCATCCCTTACATCTATATGATTAATTATAAGGAATATTTCTATTAAATATTCTTTTTTGGATATTAATATGTTATAAAATTTAGTTATAATTTCTACTAATTATAGACCACTTTTACTAATTTTTAATAATTATCGATAGTAATTTCAAAAAATTATTAGTATTTTTCATAAATTAAATGTTGTAAGTATTTATTTTGCTTTATTTTTTTCATCGGCCATTACTTCCTTCGATATGATTAATTGTAAGAAATAATTCTAATTTTTTGTTTTTTTAGAATAATATATACAAAGGAAGTAGAATTTTTTTATTATGGGATCATGAGTGGATTAATCAATGTAGAAAAACAATTGTTTCTAGTCTAAATCTTATATATATTGAAGGTGTAGAATATTTTTCTATTATTTACATCATCAAAACTAGTTTTTTAAAAAGGGTTAGTTATATGTAAAATTAAGATATTTAATCATGGGATATTTTAATTGATGTATATTGTTTCTTTTCATAGACTGTGATAAAAGAACATTTATGTTTTTTAGTGGAAGAAATCCTTTTTTTGATTGTCACAATATATTTTTTTCCAGAAAAACACACTTTTAAAATGTGCATAAAATAATTTAATACAAGATATAATTAAGTTAGATATACATTAAAAATTATATCACGTGTTAACATAAAATGTTTATTATCAAAAATACCTCATGTTAATATGTGGATGACTATAAATTATCAAAATATAGAAATATTTTTGAAAGATCACAACAGTATAAAGTGGAGTATATTTGGAATCTTCAATATCAACCGAATTTATTGGTCTTTCAGATTTCATATATCATGGAGATTGAGAATCAATATTTTTAGTAGATAATATATTCAGTTTTGGACATGCCTTATAAGACTAACGATTTTGTAAAGGTATATCTATCTAAGATATGTATGTTTAAAAAAAATTGGAGTTACATGATAATTAAATTTTATTTAATTTATGGACATAAAAATATGCACCTGCACTTTCTATAGAAAATGAAATCCAATTCTATCAGTGGATTATATATTTTATGTTATTGTATTGTAATTCCTCTAATTTGGATCAATATATTAGTAATGGTCATATTACTATATTAAAAAATCATTATTGTTATAATATAATAGAATGAATACTACTTATTATCCTTAAAATGTTGTTTAATTATTAAATTTGTCATGAGTATACTAAAATATCATATTTTTTATTACACGTATCTTTGGTAACATCATAATATGATGTAGTGAGTGGGATGCAACAAGATGTTTTTTATATTTATTAAAATTGAAAAATATTTCTTCCATCATCCCATGATTCAATAGAACATTTGATAGTACATTTTATGTATGAATAATAAATTTAAGTACCATTAATGTTCTTATGGACGCATCTATGTGAGCGATTCAGGAAAGAAATTGTTGGAAAAGGCATATTAAAATTCATTAATTTATGTATTCATTATTTTCAATCTATTTATCCATATAAATATAATAAAATGAATCAAAATGTTGGAAATTTTGATGATACAACTAAACATTCATTATTTGTATTTAATCAACTTTATTTATTTGGGTATAGTTCATGAATGATTGCTTAAAAATGGTAAACCACACATACCTAACTCATATTTTAATCTCAATATTGATGAAATGAAATTAATTTTATCATTATTTATACATTCCACTATTGTTAATATTTTATAAAATTAATATTATATTGATTATTTTTAATATTTTATTATGACCGTATCAAAAAATAGTTCCCAAAAATTACACAAGACACTCATAAAAAATGTGGACATTGTATTTTGTGTACCGGATTTAAAGAAAACTAATATAAATTGATTATTTTTTAATATATGAAATCAGTTTAATATGTGTGTTATTATTAATTATTTTTAAAATTTGTTTATGCATCAAATTAGGAAGATAAAATGGATAGTGGATATTTTCTATTTAAAAATCATCCATCCAAAAAATATTTAAATATTATAATGAATTTGTTATTAATGGACATAGATTTTATAAAAATGTATTTGATGAATGAAAACAATGAAGATAGGTGTTTTCTAAAAATTATATAATGATAAAGAATGTGGATTTTACTTTTAAGGTATACTGGATAAAAAATTGAGTGTTGTTATATGGGACAAAATAATTATTAATCGTTTAAATTTCATTAGTATGATAATAGTAAATAGTTGTGAATTCTTTCACAACATGGAATTTTGTATATTAAATAAAATATCATTCTAGAAATAAATGAACCATTTATATTGCCGCATCAATAATATCAAATTTATAATTAAAATTATTGTATGGATTCAATAGATTAAATAGTGGGCTAGGCTATAATAAAAATGAAATACTAGGAAATTTATTTCCTGAATAGTGAAATTTATTTTGTTTTAGTGAATGAAAAAGAAATTATTTATGAGAAAAATTCAAGTATATTTTTAATTAATAGAGTTGGAAATATTATTGATGAAACCCAAATGTTACGGGATGATTGTGTTGACAATGTTGACAATGTAACCAATGTAATTGAGATTGAATGGGATGATAAATGTTGATCATTTATAAAATTGATGTTAATAAAGAGGAAGATGAAGATATTTAGAAAATAGAATATGAATATTAGGGTGAATTTGAGAAATGGAAAAATTAAATTTTGGTTATATTCCTAATTAAAATGTAATATTATTATTCAGTTATTTGTAGACAACATTATTTCAAGGATTTATGTATATAGTGAAGATATCGATGAGAGGTTCCATACCCACACAGATGTTGAACATCTTAGTGATCTTTGTAGGGATTTATTATCTACCCCGGTGTTCTTGAAAATATATTTTCATCTCACAGGGGTTGTGGTCTAGATAGATTGATGGTTCATAACCCCGTTCTTCTGAAATGGCTACCTAATGATTTCAATCAAGGCATCTAGATGAATTTTCAGATCAGTATTTGAATTGATTTTCATTAATTTTCCCCAATTTATTCATGTGTTATATTGTTAAATATTTTATCACCTAACCCAATAGTTTTTAACATATTGATGTTAGACACATGTTCGATTCTGTATAATTAGGTTTCTAGATCTTGGGTGACAATGGATAAGACTCCCATTAATTTTTTTCAATCACAGTCTTGATCACCATATTATATGAATATTAAAAAATATTTTTAAATTTATTTATATATTAACATTATATTATTACATATATATATATATATATATTATATTGGGGTGAAATTATAATGAAATAGACACACATCACAAACATAAGAATTAGGGGTAGGTCATAGCCCCATAGGGGAAACTGACCAATGAAAAACATTTCATTTATTTTTATATAATAGGACAATAAAAAAATTTTATTCATAATTTGTATGGTATCCCGGGAATGATAAAATGATATCCACTATATGAGATTCATAAGATATATTTATTAATGATCATTATCATTAGTTTTTAACAAATTAGAGAAAGGGAACTATTTTGAGAGAAGAATTATTAATTTATTGTCATTCATATTGAATTCAGAGACCTGATCACATCTCATCACCTGTTTTTTTATTGATTCTTCTCATACTATATAGGTTATAATTTTTATAGGTGATCATCATCTAGTTGATATATCCTGGTGAGATAGGAGGTCGCATGTAGATCTTGTAGTGATACCTTTAGTATACATCAATGACATGTGGAGAGAAATATTATTTAATAATTTATATACACATTAAATTTAAAATGATTAATTTATATTCATATATGATGTTTAATATAACAATTTTCACAATTAAATGTTTTTTGAAGATGTAAAAATTTCCCAAAACTAGAGATATTATAGGTGGAAAATAGTGTCATATGGTGATTAGTAAAAATATATGATTTTTAAAATTAACTTATATGAATAGTTTAACAATTTTAATTTTAGAATTACATTTTAAAGTGGAATTTGAGAAAATGATTTATCCCACAAGTAATTGTCATGTTGAGAATTATCATTGAGAAAAGTATAAGGTGATATTTTTTGGGGAATCATTGATGAATAAAACCTGGCGTGGTATCCCAAAATGCTATGTGATTGGAATTGGTTCTAAATTTATGCATGCAAGTTATTAAAGTACTTATGTGCTGTAATTTTCTATATTTTGGGGATATCAAATAGATTATTAATTTAATTATACAGAGTATAAGGACATTTTTCATGATCATAATGAGATTTTTGATTGTATGCATTGAGAGTAGGAAGAGGTTTTTCGACTATCACAACAATAATAGGACGAGAAGCATCAATATGAGAAGAAGTAGCATCAGTACATGTCGAAGAATATGAAATGTCTTGTGAATGGTATAGAGATGACATTCCCTCCACATGATAATTCTTATGCTCACCACCCTCTATAGTGATTAATGATATTTTGTTGATAACTGTGTGATGTTAATTTATGGATGATTATTATAATTGATAGTGTTATTTATTAAAATTATAAATGTGTTTCATTATTTTTATTTTTATTTATTTATATTTTTTAGGGTTTTTCTTTTTTTGGATATAAAAATACAATTCTATAAAAAATTGGTTCCATTTTCTACCCCCAGTCAATTGTGATGGGTTTTCACCATAAATAGTTATAAATATATTAGTGATGCATCAACCGTGTAGACATACATTGATATTTCACAATATTTTCCATGGTTATATATACTCCAAAATATGATTAACCTAACCACACAACCCTAAAATGAACATCAAAATGTTAAAAATCCTAATGATTAATAACTGAATAAAAATCAAAACCAAAAAATTATACATTCATGAAATACCTTTAAAACTCTCGGAGGAATATAAAAACATTAATCTATATTCTTACTCATAGAATTATTCATGACATCCATTTATCTAATATTTTATATACATTATTGTCTAATTTAAATTACATAAATGGGAAATGTTATCATAATGTAATTAAAACATTAAAACAATCCTATAATGGTACATGATCTGGCCTCTCACAAGACCCAAATCATGTTCTTGATTACCCTGTATTATAAATAGATTCAAGTGCATCGAAATTTCACCATTGATAGTAATAGTTGTTGATTAAAAGATAAAATAAAAGCACATATTTTGACTATGAATCTAGAATGTTCATGCTATATTTAAGTTATGTTACATATAATAATTATAGAGTTATGAAATATTGATAATTCTAAAAATGTAGTTACATGAATGATAAAAAATAAACAAAATATTAAAATAATCAAATAAATAACTATAACCAATAAAAGACATATATTCCAACATTATGCACATGTGAAGAATTATTTTATAATTAGTAAATGAAATACAATTGGAAGCTAAATGGGAGAATTACATTTAAAGACAAATAACAAATAACTAAAATATTGATAAACACAACCAATTTCCACCCATCATCATGTAATAAGTGTCTAACCCAAACATATAACCTCGTTTGATCATAAAAAACTATCAATAATCTATTATCCCATAGGGTTGTTTTCTATTTATGTGTATAAAATAAAAAAGGATCAATATACCCATAACGTTTATATTTATGGCATTAGTGAATACACCAAATATGATTACACCATATTCCCTATGTGAGGACAATACAAAATAAACCATTCTATACTAGATTAAAATTAAATGTAATAACATACCATTTTATATTTAATAGGAATTATGTAATAGATGATACACATTTTGGAAAATGTATTTTATAAGTAAACAAGATATCTATGAGAGTTAAAAATATACATGGATATAAGTTAATACATAAATAATAATAATTTTATATTAATGATTGCGTCATGGAGTCCTAGTAGTGTACCAAGGGGACTATGGATGAAACCTAAGATCTTTGAACTTATATGATTCACATACATACCCATATCCTTCTTTATGTTGTTTACTATTTGTAGACTCACCCTACACCAAAGTGAGTTATTACTATATATGGTAGAATCTTTCACTAGTGGTTAAGCCCATAATGGAATCAACAAATATTACAAACTAAAATAGTTCATCCAGGTTAAAATTTCATTATAATGGTGAAGAGCTTGGTTAATATGAGTTTTATCACCAACTAGTATAATTTTTTTACTATAATTATTAGAAAGTTCCCATGTTATTACCATTAATTTAGTTACTCTTATAGATAAATATATAAACACTAAGAGAGGGTGGATTAGTTATCATGTATTCTGTTTAAATAATTTTAATTATCTTTGTAAGGAAGGTTTATTATCTTTTAAAACATGTTATAGCTATAATCCACTCAATTATAATTCTCAAAAACATCTCTTCTATACAAAAAATATAAATAGAGATTATCACATGATATTTAAGGGGTTCATTATATTGTACATATCCATAACATGTTTCTTATTCCCTGCAATAGAAATTATTTTACTATATTCAAAATATTACAATTTCATAAGAATAAATTGGATATATTCCCCAATATTGATTTCTCCAGCATACCAATGTTTTATACCCTAGTAATAATCTACAATTGTAATGTTACTTATAACATTATCCATCATAACTATATCCACTGATGTCATAGGTGGTTATATAAACCAAGAAACAATCCATTTTTACAAGCTGGTCATACCCCCCCCCCCCCCCACCCCCACCACATGCTATGTCCTACTACATTTAGAATATACTATAGAAAGGTATTCCATTCCACCACAATCCTGCGAGATCAGTTCAACCTCCTTACGAACATCATGATCTTCAACAAATCCCTTTAGAGTTCATTGTCATTGTATCCCAATACTAATCATTATAGGAACTAGATGTACTCAATATGATATTTTAGGTACTTATTCAAGAAACTTTCATAAAAATTGTTCTTATGAATTAATCCATCAAATTATCTTCTATTCGTTGGATTTATATGACTTTTCATTGTATGATTCTTCAAAATACACATTGGTTTAGTGTTTTATGTTCAACACTCTGATGGTTCAATCTTTTTTACCTCTATGTTATAGTTTTCTACCTATTGGGTCTTCATCCATTCGATCCCTGATCCAATATCCTCCATATAATTCACTCTCCCACAATATAAAATATAACAAAGTTGGAAAAAAAAAATTTAATAAAGAAATCATCATGTGATCCTTTTCTTATATATGAATAGTGTTTTATAGTTTTAATTTTTGATCCTTTATAACTGTTCTCCAAGAATAGATTTTGTGGGAACCCATTTTCATTTTCTCACTCAACTATATCTCATTAGAATATTCTATAGAATTAAATATACCTATGTAATCTTATTAATTCTTCTATAAAATTCTAAAATCTATAAAATTCATCAAATTTACTTAAAAATATTGCAAAAGAACATCAACAAGCATCCTTATCCTATATAAATTGATAACATTGAATGATAATATTCATCTTTTCTAAGGTTATGGAAACAACACGGTTTATGTGCATTTCCCTAGATCTACTCTTTTGAGTGCATATATGAATATTTCCATAATTTTCACTTCTCTATTAGTTAGTACACGTTTGGTATCATCTGTTTGATTGAACTCACAAATGTCCATCGTGTGATGGACCTTATTCGATTTTCACTATGTTCGGAAAAAATCATACATTCACCTCATAAATTTTGTTCTAGATGATATCTCATATCTTTTTATGTTATATATTCATATAGTTTTCTACAAGATTACATCGTGATCCGTTGTTTTATGTATTTCCATATCATTAAAGTAACATTTATCCCAAATTTCATACACCATTTTATTATTATAACCTCATCAAATTTTACCATTTTTTCAATTCCATGTATCCATTCTTCAGATATTTTGAGTCTGTGTTTGATGGTACATAAACTATGAAACATTTCTGATATATCCATATGGTACACTGTATGGTTTTCCATCAATGAAACATACAAACTTTGATAATCTCATGCAACTTCATTCACTTTCCCCATGTTAAGAAAACATTATTTATTGAACTCATAATATTTGTGTGGTGAAATATCATATATCTCTAAATAATAACTTCATACAATTATCCATATGATTATATGACTAGAAATTTTCAATATCATTCCAATAATATTTATCTCAATCATCACACACCATTTCATTCTTTGATAATCAACAGATTTCTATATTTTTTCAAACTTTTATATATCTACCTATATGATTACATCATGTACCATTATCCAATTTCCATCCATAATATTTCAATAAAATTTATCTCACAATTCATTCATAGTTTTATTCTTATATGTCCTTCAAATTTCTTCCCATTATTTCAGTTCCAAATCACCATTCATTGGATCATTTGAGTGTCTTCATTAGGTTAATTAAGCTATTTTAAAATCATGGACATATCAATATAGTACTCTTCATGGGTTTCCCTTATATTATATCTTTATCAACATATCATCCCCTATATTACTTTATAATCTCCAATTCTATTTCTCATGTAACTTTAAAACCATTATCTGAATAGAACATATGAAATTTATCAGTCTGATTATTCAATATTAGTTATCATATTAAATTGATCTTTCATTAAATACTTCTCTTCATTCTATTTATAGACTACATAACTCATTTAAATTCTTTTTTATGAGGATTAACCATCCTACAATATTCATTTCTTCATACACCCCATAACATAAAAATTGTAACATAGGATTCCACAAAATAAAAACATATCACACTTTCTATTTTCTCTAACTGGGGAATTGTGTCTAGAACACAATGACTAATTATAGTCATCTAGTTCCCTATAGTTATGAAAATATATTAAGTTTCCCATATTCGAAAGAATCTTTGTCTTCTTCATTCCACCTACTACTTCACCCTCCCACATTTGACTTAAGAATGAATCATGATGAACTATACAATATTTGAAACTTGATGAACTACTTTTCATCATCTACAATATTTATGAAACATTACTATATAACATATGTAATGTTCCTACAAAATCCATAGGTAACACCCATAATCAATTTCTTTAAGGATCATTGTACTGAAAAAACATCTACATCTTTCTTAAGTAATATTCTCCCCAAAGACATATTGACATAAATACAGCCAAACCCACTTTGGTACATCAATGTCCCACAATGTGTTTGTCTTCAAAATAGTCATAAAACATCAAATTTCTTATAATTTAATATGTGTTCTCAATACAATATTTATGATGATTTTATATTCATATTATCCTTATTTTCTTATCCCCTTTATTTATAATATCATTAAAATGGTTCCCATAAACTTATCATTCTTCCACTAAGAATCAAGAAAATTTTTCACCATATAAATCTAGCATCACATGTTTTTTTAAGAAATTTCCAATAAATAAATTAGTCTACTACTAAATTTTTAATCATGGGATAGAAAAAAAAGAGTGTATAATAAATAAAAAATCATTTATGAAATATATTCTACAATTTCATTACAAAATATTTATATAAAGGGATATCTAATGAATTTTTAAGAAATTTCTAGCACCATATCAAAAAAACTATCAAAAAATTCAAGTCTGTAATATTTTCCCAATATATCATCTTTCTACTCAATGTCACTTTTTTATGAATTTTTTGACACACATACCATATCATCATATTTTAACTCCCTCAAGGGTAGCACTCCATTATTCATCATGGTGGAAAAAAATGATTCATGACATATTTTATAAATTATTGTAAAACATCTACATCACTCAACAAGCTTTATTATTTATTCTCCTTCAATTATTTAAATGTTATAAAAAATAATCATGTATATTGGATTTAAGAAGGAACCACAATAATTATTACAAGTAATTTTCAGACTAATAATCTTCCTTCAAAATCAAATTTTTTATATTTTTCTTATAGTTTTTTTTGGTTTGATTTAATTAATTATATTTACATAGAATGATTTTAAATTGAATTAATCCCATCAGTTTAGTCTTCATACATGGAATTAAAATTTATTATAGCTTTTATAACATTATCTTCACATTTAGTTTATCAAATTTCCTTAATTTGTTATTTATTGGTATGTAGAATAGTTACGGAATTTTTTGAAATGTGAGCATATTTTTCACACATATTTTATTTTTTTTATTTTAATATCTTTATCTACTGATAAATTTTTATCACATGTTTTCTAATTTATAAAATAGATTTCATTCCATTTCCTTCAGCATATTTGTGTGTTTCTTCCATCTTTTTTTCCATTTAAATTTCATCTGAAATAAAAACTATGAACTCTTTATTTCCATCATAAAATTTTATATCCTAAAAAACATTTATGGAATCTTTTGTTTACTCAATATTTATAAGATTCACGTTTTTCTATCCTAAATTTTTTACATTCACTAATTGTTCAAATATATTTTCAATCGGAATAAAGTTTTATAAAAATTTATAATTTCTTATTAATTGTGTCACCCCCATGGTTCATAATATCTTTTTTGTAGATAACTCTTGTACCAACATTATTATCCTATATTAATAAAAATTATTTAACTCTAATTCTGTCCTCTAAAACTTGATATTTTATATTAATTTTATTAATTCTAGTATGCTTTTTCCAATTTTTAAAATGAGGGAGAATTTTTTACAGATAAATTCAAGATTAATTCTACACTTTCTTAATGATGTTAATTACTCAAGAATCCATAATTTTGAAGATGTATTGTTAGTCAAAATAGAGGTTCGTTTAGATTTTTTGGGAATAGAATAAAACAACATCTTTGAACACTTATTTTCACTATCTTGAGATGTTCTACAATTAATCTGAATTAATTTGGTGAAGTCACCCCTCAACATTATTTAATTACTTTTTATTGTAAAAATCATTCTCAATGTTTCTGATAACTCTTCCTAATTTCTAAAAATTGTATTTTTATCAAACTTATCATATTTATGAATTCATTATACTTCAATCTATAATTCTTATGTAATTAAACATGTTCAGTTCCCATTATGTAGAGATTCCAATACCATGTTGAATTCTATTAATATCTTCTCATTTTCACTATGGCTAACAAGTTTCCATTTTCAATAAGCTAATCACATTGAGGTTTATCTCTTATATATTTATTTAATAAAAAAATTCAAATGATATTTCCATACCATATTAATGAAATATTGTTTTTTCAATATGTTTTGTTTATTTTATTAATTGAATCTTCTAAATTATAATTTAGAATAAACCGAATTTCTATTAATTAATTATCATTGTTATAATTTCTTGATGAAGAACATAATTTTTTGACATGACCATAGAAGTTTACATAATGATTAAGATTCTTTAGAGATAAAAAATAATTCTTACCACTTTTTCACAGCAAACATTTATTTTTTTTGAATGGAATATTTCTCTCATTTTTCATTTAAATGCAATTCTGTGACTTATTATATTATTATTCTTACATATATTATTCGTAATTTTCCTTAATAATATTTTTGTTAAATAGAATTTGACATTAAAATAAAATATTTAATAAATTTCATACCTTTCAACGTTCTATTTATTTATTCTCATAGTAAAAATGAAATAATATTTTTTAATTCATCAACATCTTATTCTTCCACATAATCATATGATTCTTCTTCAACATCCTTATCTCTTGGAATAATTTTTGAAAAATATTTTAAACTCATTTCTTCCTAATCATTATTCTTATAAAAATAATTCCCCATCTCATATGACATAATATTATTATGAAGGTCATCTATAAATAATTTCAATATATTATTTATGGATGACACTTCAACAACAAATATATCAGGAAATTTTTCCATTAGTTTCATAATATTAGTTGAATATTGAATATTTTCATCAAAACCAATTATATTGTTGAAAATCCCATTAATTATTTATAAAAACTTATCAATACATTCTTCATAATTTATATTTATATCTTAAAAAATATTATATATATTTTTAACTTCGCATCATATACCTTATAATTTCCTTCATAGATTCGTCCTAACTTTCCCACATTTTTATCCATTGGAAACCACATAATATTTTAATAAAATTTCTATAAAATAGCTATTAACTTATAATTATGTTATTATCGATCGACTTCCATATTTATCTTATCATTAGATATTATAGAAACATTCTTATTGGAGGAAATCCTACTATTACATCTTCTCTGACTTTTTGGCCAAGAGATAGACGATAGATCAAAATCATATTCTTTCATCTATGATAGTTTCTACCACATAAAATTAGAACACCACTATTTCTTACTAAATTAAAATTTTCCATTCTCAGAGTTGGATAATTTATAGGGAATATATCCACTAATACTAGTTTTTTTCCATGGATCAATGAATAATAACTGATATGGGGTCTGAATTTGTTGCCAATTTTTATCTTATATGAATGTTTCATAACATAATAACTAACATTTACCTTTGATACATGTTATAATTACAATCTAATAAAATATAAATATTAGCATCACCTTTAATATTCAAAAAATATAATGAGATATGAAAATCAATATTTACATTGCCTAGTAAAAATAAAAACGTCTTAACATGATGGTTATTATCCCAAAAATGGATTCTTTTACTATCATTACACGATTTAAAGACATCGTGAACAACAAGTTCTATATTATAGTATTATTTCAACCAACTAAACATTGATCTACACCCTATTATGTAACTCCTCTAGAACAGTTGGTTATACACACCATCCATCATAACTATATACATTAAATTCATATGTGGTGACACACCCCAGTTAATAACAAATTTTAGACACTTGTTTTACCACAAATCTATAAGATATTTCCAACTTCATTGGAAATCTATTATAGATAAATATTATCTTCCTCCACATATAATTTGGACCACCTTAAACTTTTTACAAAAATTATGATCTTAAACAACATTCTTAAGAGTTTCTTATAATTGAAACATCCTCCTGGTTTTTTAATACATTGATGTACTCATTATGATCATTTCCAGAACTAAATTGAGGAATATTCATAAAAAATTATTTTTCTTATTGAATATATATGGTTTTCTTCAATCCATTTCCTTTAACAATTTTTTTCTATTCAATTCATCTCACTATGCTTTGTTTTGATGGTCTATGATCACTGAATTTAACTAATTAATCTATTATGTATTCTTCTATATCATGGAACTTCACCAATTTGTTCTTCATCCATTGGATCTATGATCAATTCCCCTCTACATAATGTAGTCATATTAAAATTGAATGTCAATTTGGTTTGAAAATAAGACTATAATATGAAAATAAGTGTTTCAACATTTTATTTATGATGAATTTTGTTGTAAAGATCTTCCTCTTCACCCTTTTTATAGTTGTAACAAAATTATAATTTACATGAACCCAAGAACATTTTTTGAATATTATTAAATTCAATAGAGTCCTTTCAGGAAATATATAGTCCCCTCTATTATTCGTAGAATATTAAAGAAACAATTTCATTTGTAAACATCTTATTTTTTTACATAAACTCAGAGTTAAAGAATATAAGTAAACAGAAATTTCCTTAGAAATATAAAAAAACTGAATGATCTAGTTAACTTGAAAAATGTCAATGTTTTTTCATAAATTATGTACATATCCATAGATTATTTATTTCTACTATGTATATTTATATTCCCATCAATATGACATAATTATCTTCTGTTTCTCCTTTAATACCATATTTATGATAGAACTCGCAATATTACATCATCTGATATACATTCATTCAACTTTCCTATATTAAGAAAACCATATCCATTTATCTCATCCTAGGAATATACGATGAAATATCAAATCTCATTATAGTATATAAATAAATAGTTTTCTATAACATTACATTATGAAAACACAATCTGAGGTTGTTCTATCTGATTCTAATAATATTTATCCCAAAATTATTTGCCTATTTAAATCCGGGATTGACATTACATTTCTAAAATTTATGTAGGTTCAAAATAACCATTTTTTAGATCATTCAAGTGTATGTTCAATGGTACTTCAACAATTTAATATTCATTGAAATCTCCATCTAGTACACTATATGGGATTCCTCTATCCAATAATATTCACAAGTTATCCTTTGTCTTGAGTAATTTATACCCTTCCATTATTTATCTAATGCAACTCTATAACCATTCATTATCCAACCAAAACTTCTCCATTTTCTATTTCCATTCATTATGCATCTTATATCATCATTTCTAGAATATTCTCTCTGTGATTCTTGATTGTGTATTTATTTTCTTCTCTCCCATTTAATTTCATTTAATATAATTTATATCTATATCATACTATTCTTATTTTTATGCACTATATAACTCTAATAATTAATTATATGTCTATCTGATACAAAATTTACCCCCTATGTGTTTTCCAATTGTAGAACTATGTCTGTAACCCAATTTATAGCTATCATCATCATCTGGTTTCATACCTCTAGGAATATTTATCTAGTTTTTTGAGTCTGGTATCTCTATTTATGGTGCCTTTAGTCTGACACCTCATTCTTTCCATTTGGAAATATGGTTCATTCATGAAACATTTTGTGCTTTTTGAAACACTATGATCATCTAATCAAAATTATACATACATAAGATTTTTTCTTATATTCCGTAATGAATGTTCATTGAAATTCATTAATTATCATCTGTAAGAAACATACTTAAAGAACATTTTCTTAAAACAATCTTCCCCAATATTTTTAAGTGACTTTCACTCTAAACATATATAGACATATTGAAATAAAATACAACCAAAAAATTTGGGAATACACATTTCTACAAAAATAAGTTCAAATACTAAGAATAAAATTACATGTAAAAGAGATAAAAACTCACCTCATCTTCAATAACAATTGATAAAAATGAGCCCTTAATATTAATCCATAAATCATGAAAAAATAATTTTAAAATAAATAACATTTATAATAAAATGGGTCAATAATATTTGAGGAATAATTTACATATATAAACATTAAAAGTAATTCCACATTTCCTTTTTTAATTTGTTGGGATAACAATTCAACAATTATTTTTAATACATATAAAATATTTTCCATAAAAATGACTTACATTATTTCATAATAAAGAACCATTGGTATTTTATAAAATATCATTTTTGTGGACTGAATTTTCAATAGAATTTATACCTTTAAGAAGTTCCATTAACCATTTTAAATGGTAAAAAATACAATAATCCTCATTCATATTCAGTAATGATTTTATTAAAGACAAAACACTTATTGGAAGAAGAAATAATTAATTTTCTTATCAAAAAAGTGAGTCACATATAGTCATAAAGTGAAAATATATGGATTTTTTTACCAATGATTCAATTATAATAGTTGATTAGAGTAATAATCCCTAGATAGTGACTACATTATCTAAAATTAAAAATACCTAAAGGAATATACTTCTAAGACAATCCATTGACCATCATGGAATATTTATATGGAAAGATCATGGGAGAAGAGGATAAATAGAGGGATGAGGATATTTTATAGTGAAATACATGAAGGAACACATGAAAAAGGTTATTAAATCATTGTGGAAATACAATATGAAAAAGAAACCCTATGGAATTGTTATCTTGGACAACACTCACAATGTTCCCCACAAAATGAAGATAAAAAGGGTCACCAAATTTTTTAAAATTTTCAAAATTATAATCATCTAAATATTTTAGATACTACAAGGTTTGAGTGAATAGTTAGGCTCACATGCTACACTAATAATATTTTTTTAGATTATTCATAAATACATATTATGTTTTTGTGTAAATAAAGTCATATAATGAGTTTTAAATGAAATAATTTGGAAAACATAATTACTCGCCTCGATCAAGGAATCCCAAAAAAATCATAAAAAGTTATAAAAATAATGAGGGTAGGATGGGTCTCTAAAATGTTTGTCAAACTGATTAGTTTACTATTTTGGATTAGAATAATCCATGATAAAATAATTTTAAACTAATGGGTAAACTCATATACAGTATAAAATCACTAGTCTCAAAGAGTATAAGTATAAGGTAGACTCTCAATTATGATATCCTTAATCTATAGGGATCAAGAAGGATCTTGATATCTTTGAGTATAATGATCAATTTCATAGTTTAAACCCAATGTAAATCCATATGAAGAAAAAAAATCAAACACAATAAAATATGTTATTTTAGGATCTATAATATAAAAATTTCCCCAAAAAATTCGATCCCTTATTCACCATTACTAATTCTTGATTAGAGTTTTATGATAATCTATGAGGTGGAAACTCTTTCCCCACTGTTGGTTTTGGATAGAGAAGTCATTGTTGTTGTTTAGGCTTTCAATGACATACCTCATCGTCCATTTTTATTGGTACCCTTCTATTGAACATGAATGAAATGAATGCTATCAAAAGATTATGATATTAACAAAACTCAAATATATACTATTACACAATACATGATCATACTTTAATGATTGAAAAATGAGATGAACCCCCATTCCATTCATAGGAGATAATATTCATATTAACATGGTAAATTGGAACCCAATATTAATTTAATATTCTTCCCCTATTGGGTGGTTAAAAAAGTATAAAAAAATAATGAAAAAAGAATATTATGTAATTTTTCTGAAAATAGAATATTCTAATGGTTATATATCCATATTAAAGGTTTAAAAAATTGGTATAATTTGTGTGTTTGGTGGCCCATTTTAATGGTCCTTTTGTACACATCCCATGAGTGAGGAAATTTATATTTATTAGAAATGTTTTTCATGAAAGGTGGATGATTTTTCCTAATTTATTGTTATTGAGGAGAACTCATAACATTATAAAGTACATGTTATAATATTTAAATATGATGTTATATGGAACAAACATTTAGTGTTTTATGTCACCTAAATAATATATAAATGTCATCTCATATTTCATGAAATTTTAACATCTACCAAAATATAATGGTGAATGTTGTAGAAACATCTGATATCGAATCCATCAAGATTATCCAACCATGATACCTAAATGTAACGACTAGAACCCACACTTCCATATTTTCCACATTATAATGATGTGTATTATATTTATTAAAAATATTATCCATTTGATTATTTACACCATTTAAAAGACAATATTTTTATTTGAAATTACATTTATAGAACTATCTTTTAAATATATACAAACTCAATGTTATTAGACGTTTTAACTATAAAATCATAATTATTAAATGTTATTATATTTTTATTATTTTCAATTTTCATTTTCATTCTTTTTGAATATTTAAAAAAGATAAATACTATTTTATATATCAATAGCCACACTTTTCTCCCAACTATCACAAAAAAGTCTTTTCAAATACCCATGTTTAAGGGTATTAGTTAAAATGCATCTAAATTATTCTATGTTCAATTATAATTTTCATAATTTTGTATAACTTCCCTGGAAACACCCCACGATTTAGCACATAAATTTAATATTGAATTCAAGAAACATTATTTCTCTACAAAACACCACTTTGTTATAACCTAGAAAAACCTAATTTTTCCACCTTTTGGATTTGATTTTTGAAAAAACTGAAATACACGGTTGTGGTTAGTAAGATATTTAGAGTCTAATATGATAAACATAATATTGGGTGAATAGTAACATATCCTTATAAATAGTAATATGAATAATAATATGACCATTATGAATAGTAAATAATATTATTATTTTATTGTCTTAAGGTTATAAGATAATGAGATCTTGATTAATTTTTCCATGAGATATAAAATGAAATATAGATTTAAAATTGTTATTTTTTGAACAAATTTTGATACTATATTAAAACTAAATTAATAATAGTAGAAAATTATATTAAAAAAATGGAGTTCATTTTTTAATTCACCACGTTGAGAAATGGTTAGGGTGATTTTCTGGGATCTTTTTGAAATATTATAATTTTTTATGAATTATAAAATACTATAATTTAACATATATATGCATTATCAGTTAAATTCAATATTCTCTGCATCCTGGATGATGTAATCACAAATGTATCTCCCTCTAAAGAACATATAACGATTCATGTTTACAAGAATCAATACTATTGGTTGTATTTAGAAAAATAATATAAAATAACGTGTAAAATAAACGGAAAACCCTCCTCTCTTCTACTATAACCCCCCTCACAACCTCTTCTCTTCACTCCTCTATGCTTTGAATCTCTTAAAAATTCTTCCCAAATACCCCCCTCTAGTCACTCCCTAAATTGAGGCCTCTTGGTCTTTCCAAAATTCCAAAACCCCTTCCCTTAATGATATTATCAAGGAGGTGGATTCAAGAGGTAAGTTTAAATTCTATTTCTTTCAATTTCATATCAAGTTCCTTTCTATTGTCATCCACTCATCAAATACTCTTTCCAAAAGACCATGAAAACACCATTATCATTTATTTACTAAACTTATAGAATTTTAATTAATGAAACATAATCAATATCCTTACTCTCTCTCATTTATTTTATAAACAAAATCATCATCTGTGAGGTGCCAATGTACAACATTCATGGATGATGAAGTTTCATTCTTCAATTTTCCCTTCTGTACTAGTCATGAAACTATTTTTATTCTTTATCCAAACTATAATATATGTATTACAACCTATATAATTTTCATGAACCTTTATATGTACATAATATTAAATCAAAATACAAAAGTAGTTCCTAATAATCAAAATACAGTTAATGTAATCGAAGTTATTGTCATTAATATTTTGACTAACGATTCATCCAGATTTCATGTAAAAATGATATCAATGAAAACTAACACATATGGATTCTAATAAAGAAGATTTAAATTCAATTATAGTTTAACATCTATTCCAAATGAATATCATTACATAAAAATAAATTAATTGATTATGAAAATTAAGAAAACGAACACTCCAGAATGACAGAATTCAAAATTATAACTTATTAATAACGACATAAATTAACTAAAAAAACTATGATAAACTAAATACATATATAATAGGTTATGAATTATGTTATTAATTATTCTAATTTCATATTCCAGGATCATAAGGTAATGAGCAGATCATTTGGACTTAAGTAAGAGGTTTCCACACGAACCCCCATTTTCATTCAGGTTACTTTAATAATCATCTTAACATAATTAAATTATTATTAAATAATATTTAATACTAATATTTTATATTTTAATTTTCTATATATTTGTTACAACTATAATTATATCATCATTTATGTATAGTTACTTGTTTTAAAAGGATCATTAAAAAATCCTTCCCAATAAACAATCCTATTTCAAGGGAATTTCTTGAGTTCTTACCAGTTGTCAAGGGAAATATATAATCTTTCATGGGAAAACATTACCTTTATAAAATCACTCATTTTATTATGAACAACATATATTACCTCATTTCTTGTTTTATAAAATTATTTTTCCCAAAGAACTCATCTTTTCTAAATGAAAGAGTATTTATCTCAAAATTAACATGATGATTTTATAAGTGTATCTTCATCTATTACAACACTCTTTTTTATATTTATGTATTATTTGTATTAATATTTTATTAAATAAAGTAACCTATTTTTTACTGTTTTTTTATTATTTCTACTATATATGTGATACCATAAAACCATTCACCGATCTTCCCTAAATGGTTAGTGCTTATGCTTATTAATCAGGGAAAGTTTTTTACATTTCACATATTAGTTTTTATAGGAATGTATTTTTTTTTATGTTTATAGCCTTTAATATTAGTAATTAATTATACATAGTATGTGTCTTCTGGGGCCTGCTATATCTCGTCGATGCATCTGTAGGTCTCATGTGACAAACTATGACCCTGTCACAAGGCCTTGACTAAATGGTTATTTTTGGTCTTGGAACAAGGCCATGAGGGTACATATATAATGTCCCAAATTATGCATTCCATAATTAAGAAAATAGTATTGATGGTTCATGTGTTTATTCGACTTGTCTAGTACCAATGAATATATTTTACTATGGAATTATTTATTCATATCTTAATACTATCATAATGTGATGAGGTTTATTATTAATGGAATCTGTTTTTTGTTATTCAACATGACTAATGTTTACATTTATGACATATTCCACTTTATTTATTACTCATAATCAGATTTTGTGCTCACCTATTTCTTATGAATCATTTTCTCAGAACATAATGATTTTTATAATGAATGACATTCAGAAATAACCTAGGAGTTATGGATGCTGTCGAAGGAATTTATATGTTGTTTTTTTATTTAAGTTGTAATGTTGAACATATGTATGTATCTTGTTTCCACATATACTAAACTATTTTTTCATTTAGGATACACATTTATTATAAAAATTACAATGTAATGTAATAAGGCACCATAAACAAGCAACTAGGGTCGAGTCATTAAAGTTGGTATTAGAAGAAGTTTAGTAGAAAAAATTGAAACTAGATTTATAGAATATAGATTAGGGGAAAACCCCATATGATAGTCTATGGGGGTAAAAAATACCAGAAAATCCTAGTGTTTTTTTGTAAGGAATAGTTTACGTGAAATTTTCTAGAAAATAAATCTCAGTCTAGATACTACAAGTGGATGTGGTTCTGGAACATGTGTTCCAAGGAGTGGAAAATCCAACAAATAGTTTCGATCCTGACCTGGGCTATCCTGGATTGTAACAATGGTCTTTACTGCACATCTATTTTGACACTCCTTGGGGATATGGTTAGGATAATTCACATTTTCATTAATATCCATTATTAAGGATTTAAACGTAAATTTTTTCTCAGAGAAACCATGTTTATGATTATGAGATTAGGTATTCATGATAAGTATTTTTCGACATTGAAATTAAACATTATTATTAAAAACCTAATATATTGTATACCATTTTATAGAAATGGAACATAGTGGAAGAAATGGAAACCACATGAACGCACGTGTCCCATGTTGGGATTTCCTCTGATGCAAGATAATGATGTTGGCTTGAGAGCTTTTACTGGTGCTGAGAAAATTATATATATACTTGGACAACTGACTCTAGTTTTGATCAATAACCTTACCCATATAGAGCATCCTGATCCATAATGTGTAGGAGCTATATCGGATTGCTTTACGTGACAGTAACCTCCATCAATCAATGGGACTATAAATCCACTTGTAGTTGAGATGTGGATATGTTCCCTAGAAAAGATATTTCTCACTTTGGGATGTAATGAAAGAGAGAAGGTAATCATGGAAGACTGTCTTATATCCTACTATTCGGATAAGTGGTGCTCTTTAATCCCAAACACAAAGGAGGATATTGACATAAAATAATTAAATAGAGGTATTTTAAGGAAATATTTGACAAAAAATATATCCCCCACGAACAATAAGTGTATATGGAAGGGAAATTCTTGAATCAGAGGCAGAACAAGGATGAAGATGTTTGAAACAATGAATCCACCATTATAAGTATGGAAAAGAATGCTACATACAACATACATAATTCAAGGAGCATATTTGATTGATTTTTTATGATTTAAACCCACTCATCCAAAGATATCTTTTCTCCAAAAGTTTCTCATTATCAGAATATATAGTCTCAAGTGCTATCAAGAAAGAAAATGAATTTTCGAAGACTTATGACTATAATTGAAAACAAGAGAAGAAGAGGGATGTCAAAATATTTGGAAAAGGAAATAAGGAAATGGGGAAGAAGTTAATAGTGACCTTCTATCCCATAGTACATATAGGAAGAAACACACTGGAACTTTCCTGAAGAGAATGAGTGTATGGTACTAGTGTGGAGAAAAATTCCACATAACTTAGGAATGTAAAGGGAAGAAAGAATTCCCCAATGTTCAATTCTACAATTTCAAGGAGATGGGACATTATGCACATGACTGTATTAATAGTAATGGAAAAATTCCACAAAGTAGTACAATGAAGAAAGGCCATGCTTATGTGATCACAACTGCGGAGGTTGTAGTTACTAATGATGCGGTTGTAGGTACATTAATCGTTTCTTGGAATATAAGAAATGATTTATTTGATTCTGAATCATCGTATTCTTTCTTATCTTCCTAAATTTCCAAAAAACATTTATATTTTAAACTTGATTTAATAATGGAATTCTTAGTAAAACTCTTAAGGGAAGTATCATTATAACAATGTTTTGTTAGGTATTCCCTATTATAGAATCTAAACGTGATTTATCTATTTATTTTATTGTCATTCCCATGATTATATTTTATATAATACTTGTTATGGATTGGATTTCGATCCTTTATATGAAAATTTATTGCAATAAAAATGAGGTTACAATTTTTTATGATGATGTGGAATCCCTTATCTTTATGGAAGAAACATCACCATCCGATCCACATATATATCCACCCCCAAGTAGCTCTATTGAATTCTATTATTGGGGAGGAAGGGAATTAAATAACTATGGGTGAGGGAAATAATGTTCAAATAGTGTATGTAGCTATTATGAAAGAATATGTTGATGATCTTTCAGATGATTAAACTAAAAATCCTCTAGAGTGGGAAATTTAGTCCTCTATTGACTTAATACCTAATTCAAGGCCCATATCAATGACCCCTTATAAAATTTCCATTACGAAATTAGAGGAAATGAATAAACAACTAGAGAGATTGAGTGATAATGGATATATTCTCCCCAGTGTTTTTCCATGGGGAGCCCCTTTTTTATGAATAATGATAGATCTATGATGTTGTGCATTTACTATAGAGAGATCAATGTTATAACAGTAAAGAACATGTATCCCTGCCTTTCATTGATGATTCATTTGATCAACTTCATGAATAATAATATTTTTTGGAGATTGACCTTCAATATAGATATCCTTGATCGCTTGTGAGGAATGAAGGAATTCCAAAAATAATATTTCAACCTAGTTATGTGCATTACGAGTTTACAACAATTCCTTTTTGATAGATTAATGCTCCTTCTATTTTCTTGGATCTAATGAATAGTGTTTTCAAGGAATATCTTGATGACTTTTTGGTGGTATTTACTGATGATATTGTGGTATAATAAAACGTTATAATGATTATGAATATCATTTGAAAACTATTCTAAATACACTTTGAGGAAATGAATTATATGGGAAGTTTAACATGTGTGAATTTTGGATTTAATCAATTTCCATTCATAGACACATTGTCTCTAAGGATGGAATATCTGTCGATTTTGTGAAGGAAAGGGCTATTCATGAATGGCATACTCCAACAAACATAATTGAGGTACATATTGTTATTGGATTAGTAGGTTATTATCGGCGTTTCTTTTAGAACTTCACCTATTTATCCAACATAATGAGAATTCTTACAAGTAAATCAGTTAAGTTCATATAGAAAAAATAACGTGAGGACTGTTTCAAATAATTGAAAAGGATATTAGTGAATGCTCATAACCTAAATATACCTTTTCAGAATTATGGATTTGTGATCTATAATGGGCCATCAAAGAAAAGAATTGGTTGTGACCTTATTAAAAATAACTGAGTTATTGCATATGCATCAAGGTAGTTAAAAATTCATGAATAAAATGATCCTAATCACGGTCATGAGTTATCTGGTGTTATAGTTTCTCTAAAAATATAGAGACACAATATCAACCGTGTAATATGTGATATATACATAGATCACAAGATTCTGGAATATATATTCCCACATTAATAACCAACAGGTGGAAACAATGATGGATCAATCTACTCAAGGATTATGATTGTTCCATACACTACAAACATGTAAATGAAAATAAGGTTGCTAATTCATTGGGCAGGAAGGATCATGGTGTTTTAAACAAAATGAGGATTGAAATAGATCCTATGTTGATGGATCAAATAAGGACGGACATGGTAATTATAAAAAAAGTTGAAAAATCATTAATATTTCAATTGGTTTTCCAACTATAATTATTATAATGGATTAAAGGCTCTCAATCTGTTGATAAGAACCTTAAAAAGAAAATTATTTCTATAAAAGATGAGAATTTGGCTGACTTCATATATAAAGATAGAGTTTGGAACTTTGGGAAGAGGCTATGTGTTCCCTCTATTCCCAAGTTGAAAAGGGAGTTTTTAGATGATGCCCACAGCTCAAATTTCTCTATACACGCTGGTATCCATAAAATGTATAGAGATTTTAAGGAACATTTATAGTTGAACTACATGAAGTTGGAAATTGCTAATTATGAATCAAGTTGTTTGGCCTGTCAACAAATGAAGTCTGAACGACAAAATCCTAGAGGAGTCACACAACCCCTGACAATTCATACATGGAAATTCGATGACATCACCATAGATTTAGTTACTGGATTACCCAAAACTCTAAGGTTGAATGATGTTATATAGGTAATTGTTGATCGATATACGAAATATTCACATTTCCTCATTATGAGGGAAGATTTTCCACAACTACTCCTTGCACAAATCAATTTAAATGATGTTGTGAGACTTCAGGGAAGACCTCATTCAATGGTGTCGGATTTCAATCCTTGATTTACATCAAAATTATAGAAACTTTTACAGAAATCTTTTCATACTAATCATATTTTAAGTACTTATCATCCTCAAATTGATGGGAAATAAGAATGGAAGATTAAAACATTAGAAGACCTATTTAGATCATGTTTTCTCAACATTCAATGTATCGGGGATTAGTATTTACCCTTTTTGGATTTTTCATACAATAATATTTTTCATTATTGTATTCAAAAGTAACCATATGAAGCATTATATGGAAGGAGATGTTCCACCCCAACATGTTGGGATGATGTTAATGAAAGGAAGCTACTGGGCATAGAGAATGTGCAGGAAACAACCCTGATGGTAAAGACTATGAAATTCCATATCAAATAAGCTCAATGAAAAAAAACTATGCTTATAATCGAAGGATGGATTTGTAATTTGATGTGGAAGATCATGTTTTCATAAAATTATCTCCTTGGAAGGGTGTTAAAAAATTTAGGAAGAATTGGAAACAAGGCTTTAGTTATAGGGGCCTTCATGAAATTATGGAGATAATTGGAGTTGTTTCATATAGTTTGCATATGCCACCAAGTCTACTTAAATTCCACAATGTGTTCCATGTCTCATTGCTAATAAAGTACATGCCAAACCCAATGCATTTCCTCGCTTCTAAAGATGTATATTTGGAACCTAACATATATTACAATGAAGTGACTATCTGGATTCTAGAAAATAAAGAATATGTGTTGAGGAAATAGACAAATCAACAGGTAAATATACTTTTTAAAAATCATTAAATCAAATATGTATCACGGGATCTTGAGGAGCATATGATGACTAACTAATCAAACCTTTTTATGAGGTAATATTCAGTTAATTTCAAGGGAGAAAAATTAGTAAGGATGAGATAATGTAACACCCTAAGATTCAGCACAGAAAGGAATTATTGACTGCATGAAATGATAAGTCTCTACAAAGATCCACTTTTTTGTATCTTATCCAAACATAACTTTTCAACCTTTATGATTTAAATTTTGAGAAAACTGACATACATGGTTGTGTTCAGTAAGATATTTAGAGTTTGATTAAACAAAAATAATATTTGGTGAATATCATCCTACCCATATTAATAGTAATATGAATAGTAATTTGAACCTTATGAATCATAAATAAAAATATTATTTTATTTGTTTATGGTTATATGATAATGATATCTTGATTAATTTTTAAATGTGATATAAAATAAAATGTAGATCTAAAATTGTAATTTTTCAAATAAATTATGATTTTATTTAAAACAATAATTAATAATATATAAAAAATTATTTTGAAAATTTTGATTTGTTTTTTTAATTATACATAATAAAAAATGTTTACGGTGAATTTTTGGGATTGTTCTTAAATACTTGAATTTTGGATGAATAGTAAAATACAGTAATTTACTATATATATACATTATCAGTTAAATTCACTATTCCAAGATTCTTGGATTATATAGGCACACTTGGTTCAAACTCACATGCACAAATTTTTATAATTGATCATAGTAATAAATACTATTGGTTGTTTGGGAAAAAATAATAAAATAATGAGTAAAATAATGGGAAAACCCTATACTCCACTATAAACCCCCCTCATTCCCTCTTCACATTACTCTTATAGGCCTTAAAGATCCTAAATTTTCATCCCAAATAACATTCCAAAGTAACTACCAATTTCTAGTAGCTCTTGGCCTTTCCTGAAGACAAAAAACCCTTGCCTTAAAGACATTCTCAAGGAGGTGGATTAAAGAGGTAAATTCACATTCTATTTCTTTGAATTTTATATCGAATTTCATTCCATTGTTATCCTCTCCTCACCTCCTCGCACCCAATTGAACAGGATAAATCTATTATCATATATTTAATGTAATTATATCAATTTATTGCAAGAACCATCATCAATATGATTACTCTCTCTCTCTCTCTCTTTTATTTTATAAAAAATGTCATCTGTGAGGTGCCAATTTACATCCTTCATGGCCTATGAATATTCCTTCTTCAATTTACCATTATATACAAGTCATGAAACAATTTTTATGGTTAAAATATGATATAATATATGTATTATGACCTATTTAATATTCATGAACCAGTATATGTACATAATATAATGTCATATAACAAAACTAGTTCATAATAATCAAAATATCGCTAAAGTTATATAAGTGGTTGTCATTAATATTTCATCTAATGAGTCATCCTTTTTTCATGTAACCAAATGATAAAAATGAAAATTAACACCTATATATGTTAATAAGAAATATTTTTATTCAATTATTGTGATTTATTTCCATTCCACATGATGTCCGTTATATAAAAACAAGTGAACAGATTATGAAAACTGAGAAAATGAACCCTCTGAAATGACAGAATTAAATATTATGACATATAAATAATGACATAAATGAACTAAAAAATTATGATAAACTAAATTCATGTTTAATAGGTTATTAATTATGTTATTAGTGAGTCTAATTTCATATCATAGCACAATAAGGTCAAGAGAGGAACATTCAGACTTAAGGTGAGGGGTTTCCACCCAGACCTCCTATTTGTTTTGTGTTAATTTTATTATCCAATTACATAAATTAAATAATTATTAATTCATATCTACTAATTATAATTTATATATTAATTTTTAATATATATTTTCCAATCAGAATCATACCATCATTTATGTGGAGTTACATGTTTTAAATGGATCTTTAAAAAATCCTTCCTGATAAACAATCCCATTCCAAGAGAATTTTTCAAATTCATACCAATATTCAAGGGAACATGATAATCTATTTTTGAATACCATTAACATTATAATGTAAATCCTTTTATTATAAATATACTATCATACCTCAATTATGGTTTTATCAAATATTTTTTCAAAATAGTTCTCAATTTCAAAGAGATAGTATTTATCGCAAACATTACTCAATGATTTTATAAGAGTATCATCAACTATTCCAAAAATATTCTTTATTTTTTTGTATTATTATGACTAATATTTTATGAAATCATATAATATATTTAATTTAATGGTTTATGATTATTTTTACTATGGATGGTCTCTTTTAAAACCAATCACCAATTTTCCCTGAATGGTTAGTTCATATGCTAAATGTTTGGGGAATGTTATTTACATTTCCAAAAACCATTTAAATATGAATGTATATGATGTTAATGTTTATCCCCATTTATATGAGGAATGAAATTGAAATATTATATGTCATTTAGGGCCCTCTATAACCCCATGGTGCATCTTTAGGTCTCATGAGACAAACTGCGGTGTTGGCACTAGGCCTTGACAAAATGTTTATTTATAGTCTTTGAATGAGGCCTTAACGGTATGGTTTTGATGTTCTAAATTTTTAATTCCACCATTATGGAAATATTATTGATGTTTCGTGAGGTTATTCGACTTTTATAATACACATGACTATGTTTTACTATGGAATTATTTATTCAACTCTTATTCCTTCCATAATGTGTTCAAGTTTATTGTTAAGGGTATGTGTTTTTAGTTATTCAACATTCCTAATGTTTATGTTTATAATATATTCTTCTGTATTACTTACCCTTAATGAGAATTTGATCTCACCCCTTTCTTTTATTTAATTTTCTCAGGACATGAATATTTTTATTGTGAATGACATAAAGAAATAACCTAAGAGTTATGAATATTGTCAATGGAATTTATATGTTGTTTTTCATTTCAAGATGTAATGTTGAACTTATGTATGTATCTTGATTCCAAATCAACTAAACTATTCATTCATTTAGGATAATACTTTCTTGTAAACATGCCAATGTAATTTAATAAGGCACCAGCTCCCAGAAACTGGGGTAAGGTCTTTACATCGCTCTGGTTCTCAGTGTTTTTTCAATTCTTATTTCTATTACCCTTCTAATTATGGTAGACCTAGTGAAATAAGGCTACATGTTTGGACTTTTTGTGTTACATTATGGCCCTCTAGTAATATTAACAATGCTTTTATTAATTTTACTAAATTATCCACGGTTTCTATTTTAATAAAAATGTAACAATTTAGTGATTAAGAAAAATATTCCTTGCGTATTTTTTTGGAATTTTTTAATCTTACATGTTATATGAATTTAAAAATAATAAAGATAATAAAAATAATAATACATATAAAATTTACTCTTTTTCAAGGAATTTTTGTCAGTGTCATTTTTTGGATTCCATGTGATAGCATAGAGCTTCAACGATCTCTTTGAAACTACAATGCGCAAGAACCTCATCCCAAATAGTGAGGACATTGAAAGTTCATCTAAGAGAAAAAATATCAAAACCAAGAGGAGTAATAATATCAAAATACCATTGTAGCTACAGTAGTAGTACTGTAGAGTGTATTATCAGAACTATTGGTCGGTACTATAGCAGCTGGAACTATTCACCCGTTTGGGCCGTCGGGCAACCGGTTTTGTCTTCGGGTCCTTTAAGGCCTTAAAGCCACCAAAGGCCATTAATAAAGTATGTCTATGGGCCACCACAAGGCCTTCAGGCTTCCTCAAGGAATTCTGGCCACATGATCAATGTAGTTTCCCCAAACATACTCTACAAAATGAAGAATCATAGGACGATGATTCTGAGTAGGCACACTCACTAGAGTAGAACCAATGGATTTTTAAGAGTGATAGGGTATGAAAATGCAATTAAGACCAGCCTGCACTTGCACAGGGAGCATAGCTGGATGACCTTGTGAAGGTGCAGAGCTAAGATCACAATGCATATACTGGGGAGGGGCAGTTCCTTATAGTTATAGTCCGGTAGAATTCTTGAAGGATTTCGGGTCATGTAATTTCTCTTAAGCCTATAGCCCACGTAATCCCTAAGCCTATAAACCATGTAAGGGTTCCCGCTCATCCCTTAAAAGGTGGGTAATCAAAAATATATTAATAAAAGAAGGCGTTCAGGCCACTCGGCCTTTGACACTGCAATAACCACCACAATCACCATCCTTCGATCCGTGAAAGAAAATCATGGATCCTTCACTCAGATTGAGGAATTATTCCAATTTCATTTAAAAGGATAGATAATATCTCAATTCTTAACTGAATAATCATTCATTGTATTGAGATTCTCCCCACTTATATAGTGGATGTTAAAAATACCCATGTAGGATTCTTTAAAACTCGTATATTTAATGTCCACTAAATAAGTAATAAAAAATTAAATATGATGAAATAACTAAAAAATAAATATTATTTATATTTTATCACATAACTATAATATATTTTAGACATATTACATGATAAACTTGAGTCACATACTTGACTATTACTTGCCAATAATATTAATGGAACCTGGAATATTAAAATAATATTCATTCATAGAATATTAATCCCCGTATTAATATAAGTTCTTAAAATTATTTTTAATAAATATATTCATCTGAGAAATTGTTTACATTAAAATAATAAATTCATTTACATCTTGGAGATCAACATTTCTTGGAAAACTCTCAGACCCCATGGTGGGGGGCACCATTTCCTATAATCCTATTCACCATAATAGGGTAGATTTAGATTTCACTAGTGATTGTGACCACAAAGGCCCTTATCTCAATAGTAGTTAATATTATTCATAGTTTATGAGTGGATTCTCACAACCAATTAAGGCCCTTAAAGTGATAATAAATAGCCAAGGCAATAAAAACCAAACTATGAACACCCATTATGTAATATAATATTTTTTCAAATGGTATCTCATGATTCATAACACACTAATGTTTCATCATACTTTCACTCTTTAATCTTTTTTGATATCTCTCAATGGTTTTACCTTTGATTTCCATGGAGATGAATTTTTGAATGTACTTCCATCCTAACTTACCAAGATATAGATATCACTTCCTCTACAGAGATACCAAAAATTCTATATTTATCATGAAACCAATGCCATACCACCAATGACGCACCCATCAAAAACTACATATCCATGAATTTATTATAATTTATTTCCCTGTAATAAAAGTATATAATGAAATTGAACATATTGATAATGATATCATGTCAGCTGACCATTACACATATATATAGATAGGAACAACTAAGGACTCCTGAAACATGTTTTGTTCTTATTCATTTTCTATCATAATTATCTCAACTACTAGAGGTCACCAATTTCAAACATCATGAGAAGAAGTATCAATTCATATGATCCCCTGGAATCTAATATTTTTACATAATTAGTGTCTTATCAGTATGATGTACACAAGTCATAATAATGTAATTTCTTATTTAATTCAATGTACTTATAGGTTATATTTATTTCTTATAAACATCTAAAACCCTTTTATATGACATGTAATCCATGTATATTTCCATAAATAAATTTGTAGAAGAATTTCCAACCCTATTCTAGTCAGATAAACACCTGTACATGTATAAAATAGTATACATGTAGTGGT
The DNA here is from genome assembly GCA_963277665.1 of Viscum album. Lineage (NCBI taxonomy): Eukaryota > Viridiplantae > Streptophyta > Magnoliopsida > Santalales > Viscaceae > Viscum > Viscum album. Next base: position 792,160,521 of record OY728156.1, on the reverse strand, counting down.
AATAAATGTTCTTCATGAGGTTGGTCTAGAGAGCCAACTTTCAACACTGTCACATTCAATAACTATTACATTTGAATCATGCTTCTACTGAAATATATATTTTTTCCCGTCCTCTTCTACATTGTACATTGTGTCTACTCTAATAACAATGAATTCATATCTGAGATTAAAATATCTCATGGGATGAATCTTCAATAGAATATTGTTTTCCCCTGGTGTGATCTTATATTTTTATAAAGAAACACAAAGGCAATATTATCTTGATATACTAAAATAGGTTTTGAACTTTTAGGAACAACACCAATATATGTAGAAATGTTGTATATATAGACTTCTACCTTATATACACCATATTTCAGATATACTTGCAATATTTTGTATAATCAACAACCCTAAGTTGTTTCATGCATCCCCATATGACTGTAAAACCATTATTGAAAAATTTATTGTCTTACTAAGATATTAATTCATAACCCCATATATTGAGAATAGAATTAGTGTTTCCTCTCATTACTAGTTCTCTATCTCCACCTGACACCATTAACATATCATTTGAATATCTCTAGTACATAAATATAGTATTCATAGATTCCCAATGTTTCTCTCATGTATTACCTTGATATCTTCCCTCCATGACTAATTAAAAGGTAAAATAAAAAATAGTACATAAAGGGAATATGCAATGGATCCAAAAATCGAGGCATAAGGGTTTTTACTCATTCTTTTATTCTCCTCCAATAATTTTGGACATATCTTTTTAGAGAGATTGATACCAAATGTAATTAGAAAAAAAACTCTCTTTGATTGTACCATACTATACAAATTTTTATTCTGCCATTATATATGCTTTGTCTAAAACTAATAAACCTCTGAGATATATCTTTAATGATCTCTCTCGCCATAATGGAGGATTCTTAACATAATTCATTCATAGAGAATAATTCATTTAACTTAGTAATAATTGACTATAATGATTATACTTCAATTGCCATAATTAATTTATTGTTAATTTCCAATAATTAGAAAATTATATAATTACCATTAACCATATTATAGACATAAGAATAACTTTCATTTTTGAAAAACCAAAATTCACTAATAGCTTAATAAATATAATAATTACATGATCATGATGTCTTCTTTAATTCATAAATGGATATCAATAGATTAAAAACATTATTTCAAACAGTTTTCCTTAGAATTCCTTTGAGTTGACCCATAAAGGTATCTTTAACAAAATAAAAATTTCACAAATTATTTCACAAAATCATTTTACAAATTTCAAAATCATGGAAGGATACTTTTGCAATCAATATTCTGATTGATTTTAGAATTCAGACTAGTGAGAAGGATTCATCATCTTAAATTCTGTTACATTTTTGTAAACACATTTCAATAAGCCTCTCCCTATAGGTATTAAATTTACCATCCATTTATAGCTTTTTCTTGAATACCAATATTCACCCTACCAGGTTTTACATTATCTAGAGGATCTACTCAAACCCATAAATGACTTTTGTACCTAAAATCCTTCTCAAAATTCATAGAGTCTTTCCATTTAACATAATCCTTGAACTATTCTTCTTCCATGTAGTATAGAGATTCATCATCATCAAGGAGTAACGTGTCACTTAACTTAGTGACAAGAAAAACGTAATAATCTGGTTCTCTAACTGCTTCTATTAAGCTATATAGTAATTATGTCTTGAGAAGTACTTCATCTCCCACTGTCTCTTGTGGTGACTGTTCTTGTACCAACTCCTCTTCTTGAATATAATTATCTTCATCGAATAAAATATTTAACCCACAATATCAATTGAAAATTCATTCTATTTCTTGATGTATTTCTTGTATTTCAACAATAACTTTTCAATATAAAGGTTTACATAATAAATATTATTTGGTTTCATTTTTTCACATACAAAGATTCACATTATGATTCATGATAACAATTTTTCACGTAGGATACTCTTTATAAAAAAACTCACATACCCTTACATGAATGTGTGGTAGATTGGGTTTATTTCAAAATCACAACCCATATGTATTTCTATTTGTATATTTAGTTGGCACTCTATTAAGGGTATATTTTTTTCCATGTGTATCCCCAAAAGGATAATAGATAAGTTAACTTAAACATAATTGATATGACCAAGTCAAAAATGGTCATATTATTCAATTAACTAACACCATTCCATTGTGGAGTGTATATAGGATTAAATTTTGATACTCACCTACACTTCTTATAATGATCAATGAATGATTGTTTAAGATACTATCTTCCATGGTCTAAGTGGAGTTCCATAATATTCTTTCAAATATAGGTTTTTACTTCATGTTACTAATACGTAAACATATGAAATTAATATTTCTTATACTATATTTAGGAGATATATCAATAACGAATATATTAATTATTAAATGTAATGAAGTAGGAAAACCCACCCCTTTACTCTATTGGAAATAGATTACATATGTCAGTATGAAATATTTCCAATAAATATGTGTCTCTTACTCCCTTCCTATAAGATGGTGATTTTATCATTTTCCCTTATGAACAATTATGATATTCATCCATGTGTTTTAACTAAACACAATTAAAATACACATCTTGTTTTAATTTTTATATTTTCTTCTCATTTTCATTACCAAGCCTGAATTTCCATAGGCGGGTATTATAAGAGTCGTGTTCACTAGTTTTTTCATTGATTTCCGTTACATGGTTTTGAAGTTCAAATATAGATAATACTTTTTTATTATGTTTTAATTTTTATCATTATAAAATATTGAATTTTTTTATAAACATATAATAAAATCCAATGATGTATTGAATCGAAACTGATAATATGTTTTTGATTAATGATGGATTATAAAAACCATTAATTATTAAAAGATCCAATGCACTTGGAAAATTCAGATGATTATCTCCCATTATCAGGGTTACAAGACTCGCGCCATTTTAATACTATATATTCACTAAACCCATTCAAATTTTCTTATATCTACATGATTTCTATATAATATTACATATGTGTGAGCCACATCTCATATACAATTCCCTAATTATTGACAATGAATAATTGAAATAAAAAAAATCCAAATTAATAGTTCCTCAAACCTTATTTATCCCATCTTTGAAATATTAGTTATAGTGGCCATTCATTTAACAAATAAACTTCAAAACATCTTTCCCATTACCCTTTCGCTGAATCATTGTATTTTTAGAAGGTTGGTTTAACAATTTTTTTATCTTGAACTTAGTCTTGGATTCCTTATCACATCCCTTCCTTCTCTTGTTCACTAGATGAATGGAGAATTGGTGTCACGAACCGATTCTGGTCGCTGCCAAAACCGGAACCCAACCTGACCCGTGGAAAGTCCCAAAGGGCGTTCCTGATCCCCACAAGCTATCACAAGTGCCTGGGTATCAAAACCGAAAATTGTGAACGATTTACCCGATTTTGTATACTTAAAAAAACAAATGAATCCAAGAAATCAAATCTGGATTTTTCAAGCCAAAACATATTTTACTAAAATTCTGAACTGAATTACACAATTTTAAACAATGTTTGAAGACCATTAGAAAGGTAAAAACTCATTAAATGACAACCCAAGAACCTACACATGGAAAGAGGCACCACCCTCAAGCCATCTCAACGACACTACATCACAATGGACCGCTAAAAAACCCAATCCAATGGCATAAAACCTGTACCCAAACCTATGACACAAAATAAGACAGTCTAATTACACCCTATGGTGTAAGTAGGGTGTGAAGGAAAGCCCAGTAGGATACCACAACTAATAGATTCTATATGATAAACATTTAATGAAGAAAATCATGCAAGTTTTCGAAAACAAGCAAAGCTGGTTACAATTTCTAAAAGATGCAACTTTGAATAAGAACAATTTTAAAGTGGGCTATTTTAAAGAATTAAAAATTTTAAAATAAACACAAAAGATACTGAATTTTTCATACAAATGTACCATATGCTGACGTTAAGTATAAAGTAACTATGAGCACAATAAATAGGAAATAACCTCGAGGCACTAACTAGCTATGGGTCACAAGTACCTCATATCTCGGGGAGAGTAAGAATCAAAAATATTCATTCACATGCCTGAGCCACTAGTAGGGAACATACCCATAACCTATAGGTCCCCAATCATCATCATCATAGTTTAGTTATAGTTGTAAGCGTCAATATTCCTAGGTGAACCTGAGGTCAAACCCCACGGATTCACTAGCATACTAGTACACATCCACCCACCTAGATCCCCAAGTTTTCCCCTTGTGCTCAAATGAGTTCAACAAGTCCTGAAATATAAATTGAACATGAAAATATCATTTCCACAACACTAATTCACCAAACATCCCATATGTATACCACACAAGTAACAAAATTCCATTTTTCATTCAAAATGATTTTGAAGTCTGACTCACACCAAAATAACCCACAACACATTCCACATTTCTTCAACACTTATACAAAACCATTAATCAATTTTATAAAACAATTATAAGATATTTCAACTCATATAACATCCCACACACACAGCACATTACACTCCTTTCATAATAAAAATTTCAATTTTTCAAATCACACTCAGACAAAATAGTCCACATCACATTCACATCACTTTAACACCACAATATCTCCTTTAATCAATTTAATAAAATATTTCCAAGATGATACATATGAAATAACAGCCTTTTCAAAAATTAAATGAACATTTTAAAAATATAATCCTACCAAAAAAGTTTGCTGATATAGTTTCACCACTTACACAACTCAATAAACCATTCAAAAACATTCATAAAACAATTATAAGGAGTATACCCAAGCTTTGCACGTAAAACTCATTCCAAAAACCTCTTTTTAAGCCAAAAGTACACCAAGACCCTTCCAAAACGTAATTTTCAGCCCAATCAACATGTAATAATCTACTTTCAAATTTTATATAATCATCTTGAAAAATATCACAAAAGATACCCATGAGAACACACAAATCCATAAAACACTTTCAAGGAGTATAACAAGGTTATACACATAAAACCCATTCAAATACCCCCCTTTTTAGGCCCACATGACACTATAGCATTACCCAACCAAAATAGGAGTCCCCATTCAACATCTAAAAAATTACTTCCAAATTTTACAAAACTACCACAAGAGATAACACATGAAATACATTTGAAAAATACACACTTCAAACAAAAATGTAACTTTAATACCAAATGCTTTACTATTGCTACCAAAAATGGTTTTCGCATATTTCACAGAATATAAGGAACATGAAGAATAATTTTATCAAGAAAACTAACTCATCATTAAATGGTTACCCACGGAATAACCTACATAAATTGTCAAATCCCTCAAAACATGGTGTGAAACATCAACTGCACCAATCCGGCACCATAAGGATGATAAATCCATCCCTAGATCACAAATTTTCACTAAAAAGACTCATGGATAAACTATAGGTACAAACCCTAGGTTGTGGAAACTTTGGAAAAACAAGAAAGAGGGATGAAACCCAAACAAAAGAGGAGAAATCAAATAGAGAAATACTTACCTGTAGAAATATTGAAGAGATCACCCTAAATCCACAAAAATATGAATCTCCATGTACCCAAAACCGGTATGGAGGTTTGAAGGAGTCATATTTGGTCATTTGGGACTGAAATGGGGGAAAATGATGAAAAGTGAAGGAGTTATGAAATATTCATTTTACCTCGTCAAATCTGGTCAATTTGAGAAATAGTATGGAAGATCTCCCTAATTCTCGGTTCACCTAAGCTCCAAAATTGCGAAAACGATAATGTGGGTGATATATAGGATATTATCTTTGTGAGGGAGGTGTAATCATGGGAAAAGAGTAAAAAATGAATGATATATGGGAAATTTAAAAAAACTTAATCCAGGAAATAGGCTTATGGGCAGGCCCATTACCTTAATCAAAAACACAAATCCATCATTATTTTGGATTTCTATGTGGTCCAAAGGGGTATGATGATTTTAATATATCAGGTTATTCTAATTGGGAAGTTTAATTGGTATAAAATAGTAAATTTTGAACGAGTTATTGAAGAAACAAACTTTTTTTTAAAATATGAAATTGGGTTCACGGTTTGTCCCAAATTTTCAAAAGCAACCATTATCACCAAAATGAGTGGTAAACCCCCAAAACATATCAGGAATGGAAATTAAATGAATAATTAATTTAAAAAAATCCATGGGTGTGATGATTCTCCACACCATAAAACATTCCACCCTCAGAAATTCACATCATGGACAAATCAAAAACCAAACCCAACCGAAAGGCAGAAATGGACTCCTTTGCTAAACTTCACCCCCAAAGGCCAAAAAACCTCCAGTGATCAATTAAGGAAGGAATAATTCACAAAAAAATAACATAAACCTCTTTACTAAAATGATCAAGAACATTCAAGATTTATCCTAAAAGAAAACTCCTCAAATAGTATCTGAACAAGGCTCAAGAAATTTACCCAAACAGACAAAAACATCGAACAAGGTTACACTTAACTTGATATAACTAAACCATTGGGAACTCTCCAATCCCAACGTTTACCCGAGGAAGATATAGGTGGTTATATATCGTCGAATGAGACAACCCAATTCCAAACCAAGACCATGTACAAAAGTGAGTTACTGGTACAAGGATACACAAATTGGCTCCCCAACCATAAGAGACAACTTAAATTTTTTTCCTAGACAGAATCAATACACTAATAGGGGAGCCGCGAACAAACTCCCTGGTACAAGGGGTAGAATCCAATTAGTCATTTTTAATATAATATACATGATACTCATAGTGTATATCCCCACCATAATAACCATCCATCTTAACTGATCAATATGGGGCGGCACAGAAAAACCCCAAAACATAAAGAGTTGGGACGATCGCACGGTTAGCCCGCACAGTTTGGGAAACTGTGTGCTAACCATGTGGATCCTTATACCAACATGGTTTTCTGGGGAATGGTTACTACTAAATGTTCACTCAACATGTCTAGACAAATATAAAACCTTTCCCCTGAAGCTAAATGAATCCAAAGGGGACAAGATAGTCATTGGGAGGTAACATGGGGATGAGGTCCTCCACCACTTTCCACCAAATGAGAATAAAATAAGAAAGATGACAACACGAAATGTTTAAACTATTACCATCTCTCATACTGAGAACAGTTCTTTTTGTAAGGTTGAAAACTACACCAGGATTTCCTCTAACTACTTGCTAGCTTCTCTCTGGGACCTATGGCTGGAGCTGGAATGATTGAAGCATCTTTGGCCTCATAGTTAGGATTTGGAAACCCCCGAATAGAATTTCTTATTCTAATGCTACAAAAAACTAAATGCAATCCCAGATGGGTTCACCAAGACAAAACATACTCCAGAAATCACTTTACCCTAACAAAGAATTTCACTAAAATAAGGGTTTAACGGATGCACTCACATCAGACCGTGTTTCTTCGGGTGATAAACAACAAAAATAAAGGACACATATAAACACCATCCTCTAAAACAGAGGATGTAGAGATCTTCCGAAAGGAGAAACACCTATGAAAAAAATACTAACAAAATATTGTACACTTTCACCTTTAAAATCGAATGAGCACGCGACATCACAATGCATCGCCGAACATGACCAAAGCAACTCATAGAAATAATACAAGGAGGGATCATTATACAACATCCCCAAATATCACAGCATTCCAAAAAGTGTTCATAACAGCCTCTCGTGGCCTGATTTCCCCCACGGGTGGTCTAACATAAACCCCGTCTTCGAAGAAACTATGAGGGACTCACGAGCCCTATTATACACTATCCATAATGACAACCCCAAACAACTTCCACCTTTAACGATTCAGGTAGCTTAAGAAACTATGATCTCCTTCAACCATATACAAGCACTCTTCTGCAACAAGAGGATCTGAAAAAAAACAAATAATGTAAAAGGTGAAGAAAAATTCTACAAAGCCCATGAAAAGATTCCTTACATTGATCAACTGGTGGATTTTCCAATGGCGAAACAATCCGGGTTGCACTTCAGTTGTGCACTAACCCTTAATGGGGGCATATCCTATCCAACGGGAGAACCCAACGAACCAACCAAGCTGGACCTTTGGTAAAAACAATCCACAAAACAGATCCAATCACATTAATGGAACCACCGTAATGTTGTCTGGAAACAAATATCATATGAGACTACTAACCGGTCCTTCTACCCAGCTTTCCGACCAAACACAAACCCAAAACCCAGTTCAAACAGGAGGGGTGCTTAGACTCAAAACATCCCACAACATCAACATTTTTCAAAAACACACAATATATACCATCCTAAACAATTCATCAAGACATCATGTTTTTATTTAAAAACATTTCTTTGAAAACCAATGGTTCATTGGTTAGCGTATCCACCAATGGTACCCCATGGGCCTCACACATGCATGTTTTTGTGCCACATCGGGCACCGTCCTCATATTCATCCCGGTACTCATCCAGTCATTCCATCAACCATCCATAATCCCATATAACCCCATGCATGTGGCCTCTCATTGAAATACCAAAGGGTAAAACTAAAATTCTTTCCACTTTTCAAAAACAAAACGGTCAACTAACCCATCATTTTTCTCAAAACTCCTAACAATGAGATCAAAATCACAATTCACATCTTTCAAGACATTTCATAAGGACAGAACAATTTAGAAAAGATCTCACTTTCAAGTTATTCACATCAATTTGAAAACATCTCATCCCATTAAAACACCCTTTAATTGTTTAGAGAACTATATTGGATACACTTTTGAAAACCAACTTCAATATGGTTCCTGATTTCAAAAGAGGCGTAGGAACACTATTTTCCATTTCAAAAAAATTCTGAAAATTCAGTTCCACCATTACATAAATCAAACCATTCATTTTTTATTTGAAAATCAATTCAAAAAAACATTACGTTTTATAAAACCAAGTCACTTTAAAACCAAAGTTCCATGATTTCAAAACTAAAGCACAAAACAATGAGAGAGGAAACTAGTTTCAGTGGGTGACTTGGACGTATGATTGGCATCCATATTCCAATCGCTTCACCATTACAGAGAGTGTTCTAGGGAATATCCCTGGCTCCACATGGCTTGCCAGACCCTGTGAGCTAACTGAGACAATTAACCAAACTCTCATTTCATTTCCCCTAATCATCGCCAGACTAAGAAAACCAAAAGAAATAGATAAATCATGACTTCCCCAGGCGACTTGAATCCTGACATGAGGTGTGGTGATCAATCACACTACAAATACCAAGAATTTCATGTCTCGAAAATCTTAACTCTGGACTATCCCGACTATTTCCCAAATAACATGACTGAAATAGATAAAACCTTCTCTGATACCATTTTGTCACGAACCAAATCTGGTCATCTCCAAAACCAGAATCTGACCCGACCCATGGAAATTACCGAAGGGTGTTCCCAATCCCCATGGGCTGGCACAAGTGCCTGGGTATCATGAAATGGAAATTGGGAATGATTTACCAGTGTTTGTATACTTAAAACACCAAATCAATCCAAGAAATCAAAAATTTATTTTTCAAACCAAAAAATCGTTCAACAAAATTCAGAACTGAATTACCAAATTTCAAACAATGTTTGAAGACCATAACAAAGGTACAAACTCATGAAATGATAGCCCAATAACCTATACATGGAAAGAAGCACCACCCTGAAGCCATCTCCACGACACTACATCACGATGGACTGCTAAAAATCCTGAACCAATGGCTTAAAACTTATACCCAAACCTGTGACACAAAATAAAAAAGTCTAGTTACACCCAATGGTGTAATTAGGATGTGAGACAAAGCACAGTAGGATAACACCACTAAAAATTCCATATGATAAACAATTAATGATTAAAAACAAGTAAGTTTTCCAAAACATGAAAAGCTAGTTACAATTTTTAAAATATGCATCTTTGAATAAGAAAAGTTTTCAAGTGGGATATTTTAAAGGATTGCCACTTTTAAAATAAACACCAAAGCTACTGAATTTTCTAGCAAAATGTACCATATGCCAATGGTAAGTATAATATAACTAATGATCATAAGAAATAGGAAATGACCCCTAGGCACTAGCTAGCTGTGGGTCCCAGGTACCTCGTAGCTCGGTGAGAGTAACCATAAAAAATATCCATTCCCGTGCACGAGCCACTAGTAGGGATCATAACCATAACCTATTGGTCCCCAATAATCATCATCATAGTTTAGTTAGAGTTGTAATTGTCAATCATGCTAACTGAAACTGAGGCCAAACCCCACGGATTAACTATAATACTAGTACACTTCCACCCACCTAGATACCCTGGTTTTCCCCTTGTCCTCAAACAAGTTCAAAAAGTCAATAAACATACATTGAACATGAAAATAACATTTCCACATCACAAATTCACCCAACATCCCATATGTATACCACACAAGTCACAAAAGTCCATTTTGCATTCAAAATTATTTTGAAATCTGACTCACACCAAAATAACCCACAACACATTTCACTTTCTTCATCACTTCCAAATAACCATTACAAAATTTTATAAAACAATTATAATATATTTCATATAATATAACCACCCACACACATGGCACATAAAACTCCTTTTATAATAAAAATTTCAATTTTTCACATCACACTCACACCAAACAGTCCACATCACATTCACATCACATTAAGACCTCAATATCTCCTTCAATAAATTTAATAAAATATTTCCAAGATGATAAATATGACATAAAAAACTTTTCAAAAATCAAATGAACCTTTTAAAAATATACTCATACCAAAATAGTTTTCTGATATAGTTTTACCACTTACACAACTCAACAAACCATTCAAAACATTCATAAAACAATTATAAGGAGTATACCCAAGCTTTGTATATAAAACCCATTTAAAGAAACACTTTTTAAGCCAAAAGCTCACCAAGACCCTACCAAAACAGAATTGGAATCCCAATAAACATGTAATAATATACTTTAAAATGTTATATAATCACTTTGAAAAATATCACAAACGATACCCATGAGAACACCCAAATCCATAAAACTCTTTCAAGGAGTATAATAAGCTTATACACATAAAACCCATTCAAAGACCCCCATTTTTAGGCCCACATGACACTATATCATTACCCAACCAAAATTGGCAGCCATTTTCATTACCTAATAAATCAATTCCAAATTTTACAAAACTACCACAAGAGATAACACATGAAATACATTTGAAAAATACATACTTCAAAAAAAAATGTATCTTTATCACCAAATGATTTACTATTGCTACCAAAAATGGTTTTACCATAATTCAAAGAAAATAAGGAACATGAAAAATTATTTAATCAATCAAACTAACTCATCATTTAATGGTTATAGACGGAATCACCTACCGAAATTGTCGAATACCTCAAAACACAGTGCGAAACATCAACCGCACAAACCCGGCACCACATGGATGATAAATCCAGCCCTAGACCACACATTTTCACCAAACAGACTCATGGTTAAACGCTAGGTATGAACCCTATGTTCTTAACACTTTGGAACATCAAGAAAGCGGGATGAAACCCTAAGAAAAGAGGAGAAATCAAATAAATAAATACATACTTACAGAAATATTGAAGATATCACACTAAATCCACCAAAATATGAATCTCCAAGTACCCAAAACATGTATGGAGGTTTGAAGGAGTCATATTGGGTAATTTATGGACTGAAATGGTGGAAAAAGGATAAAAATCGAATGAGTTATTAAATATTTATTTTACCTCATCAAATCTGGTCGATTTGAGAAAGAGTATCAAATATCGCCGTAATTCTCAGTTCACCTGTGCTCCAAAATTGAGAAAACAATAATGGGGGTGATCCAAAAGATATTGGATTTGAGAGTGAGGTGGAATCATGGGAAAATAGTAAATCATGAATGAGATATGGAAATGTTAAAAAAAACTTTAGAGGAGGAAATGGGCTTATGGGCATGCTCATTACCTTAAACAAAAACCCAAATCCATCATGATTTTGGATTTTTCTATGTGGTCCAAATGGATATGGTGATATTAATATATCATGGTATTCCAATTGGGATGTGGAATGGGTATAAAATAGTAAAAATTTAAATAGTTATAGAAGAAACATAATTTGTTTTTAAATATGAAATTGGGCTCACGGTTTGCCCCAAATTTTCAAAACCCACCATTTTCTCTGAAATGAGTGGTAAACCCCAAAAACAAATCAAGAATGGAAGCTAAATGAATAATTAATTTAATAAAAAGTCATGGGTGTGACAATTGGGGTTTTTAATATTCTAATAAACTTTGATAACTATGTCTACAAAATATGGGAGTGAGGTTTTTAGGTAATTCATATTGAAACTGACAATGATAGTCGAGAACCTTCCATATAATTAGGAAAGAATGAGATTTTTTAGCAGTTCCCAGTTAAATTTAATCCCAATAAAATATATACACATAATCATTTTGAGTACAGGAGGTCATGAATTGTTCCCTACTTCTAGGATAAACATATGTACTGCATTGGATATTTCATTCCATTCATTCCTTACTCTCTCGTAATATAACTTCTAGAGATTGATAAACATCTTGTTGTCATATTCACTATCACTAATTTTCTGAAATTAATTAAAAATAGATGAAAACATGATAAAATTAATATATAATTTATTATCTACATTCTTCTTTTATTTTTAATTCTCCTCCTTTTCTTCTTCATGGGGGGTTTTAGTAGTACTATGTGATAGCGCATGTACCACTCTTTGAAGTTATTCATGGTATAAATATTTCATTTATCTATTATTGATAAATGTAATATTTTTTCATTGGTCATAGATATTTCCATTTTTATAATATACAAAAAATAAATTTAATTGGCAAGTATTTTATCTTTATTACCGTTTATACATTTATAATTAAATAATTATTAATTCATTAAATATCACCCACTATTTTATCGAACACATATATCAATTACTACTAGATTTGGATTACTTTATTGCTTGAGTATTTGAGTGTAAAGGATCATAGATACCTCACCTAATATTATTTATGCTATAACTACACCAGTACTCGAAGAATTTCAATGGAGGATCTTGGATGGCCAACTACATTAATTTTCAGTTCCTTGATATGTTGACTAATGTCCTAGACTATTGGAATTGTAGCCTTTATCAATAAAATAATTTACATTAAAGTGATAACAGGAAAATTATGTATACTCCTTTGATTCTATATATAGTTTAGTCAACCCATTACTCTAAAAATAACTAACAAGTTGTAAAAGGAACCCTCAACTCCGTTTGATGAACACAAAAAACACCTGTTTTTTCATATTTGTGAAACATAAGGAATTTATGAATTAATATATATTTGAGATATTTTTATTATTTATTTATGAATGTAACCCATTTCTAATAAATATTTTCAATCTATGTTTTCACACTGATAACCGGATATGAATTAATAGAAAAATATTGTCGCATCCTTATATGTTTTTCTTTTTTATTATTTTTTTGGATCTCATAGTAAAAATGAATTTTCATAAAATAAAAAAATTACATAAAGTAAATAATTCTACATGATGGTCTTGAAAATATAATTATGAGTGTTATAGTCCTTGAAATAAAATACTATTCATGACCTAGGAGTTTTCATACCTGAGTCGAGTCATTAATCATATTATATCCCACCTTAGTCTAGTGTATTCACCTCTTGTCCAATGTACTACCTAATTCTGGATGGGTTTATTAAATAATGTGTGTTTATATAAAAGAAATATAGTTTTAGGAATGATATGGGGTTAAATGGAGAAATATACAACAGATTATGTGGACGCATTGGCCCTTATACATATCAAATGAAATGATTATGTGAATACCAAAATTTAATTTTATATTTGTTACAATTATATCACTCATGTAAAAAATGAATAAAGAACCAACACATGAACAATATCAGTATTTTTTCTCAAGACTAATAGGTATATTAACCCAACAAGCGATAAAAATTGTGTTTCAATGATTTTAAAATCAAGTTTTTATTTATATAAATAAAAAAAAAATTTGTATAATATGATCATTAATGTATTTTTAATTCCCAAAATGAATTTTATTAGTTAAATACTGGTATAAATAAATTAAATTTATAAATCCGATCAATAAAATATTTTTAATTCTAAATAAGAAAATCTTAATAAGTTTAGATTGAAAATAAAATTAAATAGGTTAATTTAGATTATATTACTTTAACCAAATATCAAAAAACTATATCTATTCCCATTGTAGGCCAAGACGTATCCCTACAGTCCCATAATGGTCCTGGATGACTAATTTATGGCTATCACATGTCAGACCAGTTTTCCCAAAATAGTTTTTAATTAGGAAAACACTCCCTAATAAACTTTAGAGAAGATCTGCACAAAAGGACCCTTGATTGAGGTTACCTTGAAATTAGAACCTGGAATAATGATAGAGATGGGTTTCTACATAGCCTTTGGAGGAAAAACCAACAACATCAGTGTTTATCATTAGTGATGAATGATAGTCATCTGGGATCTTCTCATTGGGGGCATCGATGATATCCCTGGAACGAGATGGTAACAATCCATCAATATGAGTTGCGATTGTGGTGGTTGAACCTTGATGTAAGGGATCTGGATACCTCTTGGATATTGTACTGGTGGAAATGGAATATCTCAGTAAAGGAGGGAAGGAGGTTGGGACTCCGAGTTTGATATTTGTGACTGGTGAGTGAGGACCCCTTATGGCTTCATCCTGGAAGAGTTATAGGAGAGCAGGTCCCCACAAGCATTGGATTGAGAACATCAAGAAGTGGTTTTGTATTTGTCCGGAGGTGGCGTGACTGAGAAGGGGATATAGATGTTGGTCTATTGATATTGATGGCTGCCTTAGGTTTGGGTCATCTTGACTAGGGGATAGAGGTAACTTGGTTGAAAAAATGGATAATGGTAGAGGATGCAAGAGGATAGGGCTATTCCGCTTGTTGGTTGCTTGAACCAAGGAAACAAGGTTTCCTACTATCTATCTATATCATCCAGGCTAAAGGAGATGGAAAACCCCAAAAACCAACTAGATTAATTTTTTAAAATTAAATATTTCTAAAAAATTGATATAAGTATCAACATTTATTTCTAAAAAGGTCACTCAATACTCCTATTGGTTTAAAAACATCCATATTTGTTTTGTAGATCCTTGAAATTGTACAAGCTTGTGATATTTTTATTCATTGTCTAGAGGAAAATTGACTACCAGATTTCGGTTAAATTCTAATAAATTCATGATTTGAATTAATGGTGTCTTAAAAAACATTTTTTTATTCATGTAAAATTTAGAAAAATAAAAAATATTTCCATTATATATTTTAATATCTGGAAATAAATATCTGATGAACACCTTATTGATCCAAAATGTTTTTCTAGTTGGTCGTAACATTTCCATCTATGGTCAGATCACTTCATGGTCTGATTCAGTAGAACTGATTTAATACCCATATCATAATATATAAATAAAAAAAATTGGATCATAAAATCTATGATATTCATGTGGTAATAATTCATAGGTAAAGGGGCACATAGTTGGAGATAGTGGGTCAGGGATTTAAAAATTTTCTATTACATGAGTGATGAAACATTGACATCTCTAATGATCTGTGTGCTTGTATGTTCTAAGGATCCGTAGTGTGTTAATAAAAAAATATAAAATAAATATAATGGGTACCTTATCCTGATTTAAAACCTACACATCTGTCTCAACACGATAACAATCATTGCACGAAGGCTCCAATGTCCAATCAGTCAATGACATCCATAATACTCCTTGAATCTATGTGTGGGACATCCATCATATCCACGGTGTAGCATGGATATTCGATGATCACTTTGTTATTGTGAATGTCACCACGATCACTTGAATTCAATCTATGATGGAGAACATAGATCATTAACTCAGATTATAATATTATCTCTCTAGGATTTGGGGGGATATATAAGCTCTAAATTTTGAACAGATGAATAGTCTGTCAAAATGATCTTCTCTCCTCTTATATAGTTGACTGTCAAATAGTTATTTTATGGTTCTCTCACCCCCATATATTTATCATCCACTAATTAATAAATATATAATTATTAAATACTAGTTATATCCAAAATATTATTTGTATTTTATCATATTCATGTAATATATATAATAAACAAATTATTTGATAATATTGGTTCACTAACATGACTCATACATCCAAATAATATATAAAAATCCTGGAATAATAAAATTATAATGGTTCATGGAAACTTAATCCATGTATTTACCTAAACACTTCTAAATAATATTAATAAATAAATTTAACCCAGTTATTCTTTACAAAAATAATAATGAAATTATTTATTTACGGGTGATCTATAGTTCATAGAGGATTATCAAACCTTTTGTTGGGTCCCTCGTTGTTTTATATTTCTACTCACCATAATTGGGCTTATTTTCAAATGTGAAACATTTTGTGAACCTCTATGATCTTATCTTCAATACAATGAATAGTATTCATAGACAAATAGTTAATCCTAATAACCCATCAAGGCCAATCAATAGATAATGAATAGTCATAGAAATTAAAACCAACCTACGAACACATGTTGTGTAATATAATTTCTTTTTCATACCATATCCCATAATGTTTGACACACACATGTATCATCATGATTTCTTGAATTTATATTTGTTGATCTCTGTTGGTGAATTTTTCTTAGACAACCATATCCATGGTTTTACAAATGTCCTACCATCCTAATAAACTAGTCAATTAATATAACATTGTCAACTTAGAAGTGAAAAAATTTATTTTGTTAATTCCACCAATGCCATACCACCAATGATTCACACAACACAAACTACCTCTCCATGACTTCATTTTCATGTTTTCTTCCTAGTATGAATGTATTCTATCAAATGGGACGCATTTATAACAAACTCATGTATGGAGACCAATATACATGTTCATATATAGGAATAAAAAATGGCTCTAGAAAAATTAGATATTTCTTTTGGCGTGTATGGTATTCTGTTCACAACTACTGGAGATCAAACAAGGTGAAATTTATGAGAAGAATTCTCAATTATTATAATACAACAACACTTCACAGTCTCACATCATCAGTATCCTATCATTATAATGTATCTAGACAATATGATATTACATTATGACTACTTTCATATTATATCTAGGATATACTTAAAGCGAGCTAATCTCTATTACCATTTCATATGAAACATAATATAAGAACATTACCATAAATATATATAAGTAGAATTATCAACACTATTATGATAAGATAAACACATGTATATATAAAAAAATTTATACATATTTTGGTATTAAATGTACATAATATGTTGGGTCTAGGGAACCAACTGACAACATTGCAGCCCTAAATATGTGTTAGGTGTTCAGATATAACTAATGTGTTTTGGGATGATATCTATAATTCTAATATTATATTTAATATAAATGATGTCACTTTTTGTGATTTTTTGGATTGATTTTAAGAATGATTAAGGATTATTTGGGAAATATATTATAGGAAAAAATTTGGTTTTTTGATTTTGATGTGATTAATGATATTCTTGTATTTTTTTATTCAATTAAGGAATATATACCCCTTAAAATATTATTTGATAAAAATTATATTATTTGTTTTTGAGGTGTAAGATGAATGTTATGAGAAAAAAATTAATTATGAAACATTAATCTATGTAGAGGATATTAGTGTAATATAGGATATATAAGTACTTGTTTGATGAATGGTTTATACAGAACATTTTCTTTTTTTTTTTTGAATTTTGTTGATTAGTGTATTAAGGTTTGTTTATTTTAATAATTACCAAAATTTATGCTAAACAATTTGGATTTTGTAAATACATTAGGAAATGATTTTTATTATTATTTTTGATTATATGATCTGTTGTAATCTTATTCTACTGATCCAAGAATATAAAAACATCTGACTGCTCATCGTTTGGATAAGACGATGGTATTTTAGTTAAAATTTATTAAAGGATGAAATTTTAA
This sequence comes from Viscum album, assembly GCA_963277665.1. Lineage (NCBI taxonomy): Eukaryota > Viridiplantae > Streptophyta > Magnoliopsida > Santalales > Viscaceae > Viscum > Viscum album. The sequence continues at coordinate 792,142,366 of OY728156.1, read as the reverse complement.
GCGTTAATAATATATGTTTACTAATTTTCATGTATATAAGTTAGTGTAATACCTTAACTCTAGGAAAATAATCTTGATGTAAAAATGGTGTCATATTATTATAATTTCGGATGAACTAATTTTCTTTTCACCCATATCAAATTTATGTTTTTTTGTTATTGATTTTATCCTAACCATGTTCCCTATCACTCACTATTAGTATTGTGGAGTTATTTGTTTTTAAAAAATGTATATATTTTTACTTCCCACTACTGTTCTCATACAAAGGTACCTAGTAATGTGATAACCATCATAATCCCCCTTTTCTCTTTTCTAGTGGATGTTTTATTAACCATTTTTACAATGTGGTTGTTAAAATGGATATTTTAATTTGTAAAAACATTGAATCATGTGATCAAGTTCAAATTTGAGGATGAAATACATTAAATGATGGATGAATGTAACACCCCATGTTTTTAAAATATATAATGATGTTTGACTACATATGATATACACAACATTGATTCCCAACAAACAATTATTATTTAAATATAATTATTTTAACCATGAAATTAAATTTGTGTATATGAATAGGATGACCTAAATTATGTAATATATATAAATTTACTATTAAATATAAATATATTTAAAAAATTATATTAAATCATCACTCAAGTTTTAATAATTTTATTTTATTATCTAATAATATTTTTTTTATAAGAAATGTTATTTATTTATGTTTTTTTAGAAAATATTGAAATTAATTTTTTAAAAATTTACAAATTTTATTTGATAAAATTAACATATTTTATGAAATAATAATATTAAAATTAAAATTGGGTGAAATTTTTGGATTTTTCAGTATATATATATTTTTAATGAGTCGTGAAATAATAAAGATCTGTTTGAAATAAAATATTATTGTTTTATGAATTAATTTATTAAAAATTATCATTATTATATTAATATTATTTTAATATAAATTAATTATTATTTAGTTATATTTAATCTAAATCATTACATTTAAATCATCTGTGTCCCAAATTTTAGTAGATGCTTATTTTTAGGCTTGAAATCATATTTTTATAAAAACTTTTTTTAAAAACATATTGTTCCACCTTTTTAATAAATTATAAATAAACATTAAAGGTTAAATATTTAGATCATATATATATCATAATTAATTGAAATTTATAAAATGAATACTAGTATTTATACACTAAACATTAAATCGTCTTTTCGTTGAGAAATGCATTTTTGTTTAAAATTTAATTCCAAAAAAATGAAAGTTTTATTTTAAATGAAATTATTCCACCTTATTTAAATTTTTATGATAAGATATATTTAATTTTTTTAATTATAATATGTTAATAATTTCTTCATATTTTTTAGACAATATGAATAGTCACTATTATAAATATTTGTTACCATTGGAGATGAAAAATTGGTTAATTATGGAAAAAATAATTTAAAAAGGGAATGAAACAAATTAACCCAAATAATCAGAATATATATATATTCATTTAAATATAATATTGATTATATTTAATATTTTCTCTATATAAATAATAATTTATGTTTTTTGATAAAAAATGGATTTTGATATGATAAAACACAAATTGTATTTTTTGGGTAAATAGAAATTTCAATTATTTATATAAAAATTAAAATCGACATAGATAAAAAAATTATTTCAGTAAAATAAATTTTTCTCCAGATTCATCACGTAGAAATTATCCAACAGTGAAATTTTCAAATTTTTTCGATACATTCAAATTTTCTTGAAATACCTTAATATTGTATAAATAAACGATTTTTTATGAGGCCATAATTACCCAAAATTGTAATAATAAATTATAAAAATGGTATCGATGATCATATAAATTATCACGCTTTAAAATAATGTGATATATAGGTTATTTGAATAATTTTATAAAGCATTTATAAATCATTTTAAAATATATTATATATTATGGTTTTAAAATCAATTCATTATAATCATGACTCACTTCCACATCACCAAGTGTAAAATCTTTGTGATTTTTGAACATGAAATTATAAAATAATTTAAAGCATACCACCTTGATAGTAACCATAAACAAAAACCATGGTAAGGTTAAGAGTTTTTATTATTTTATTTTCTAGAGTTGAAAATGTATGTTTGGAAAATAATAAAGAACTCCTCTCTATTTTCTTATATAAACCCATACAATCAGTAATTACTTTTCACTTAAAAATCATTAGATCAAATAATAAATATTCCACACCCACATTATATTCAACACAAGTTTCCCCCAATTTGTTAATATGCTCTAGCCTTGATTTTCGAATCACCCTCCCAAGGTACGAGACCTCCCTCACTTCACTCCAACTCAATCACCTTAACTATGATTAACCTTTTGAATCTTAATTAGTTATTCTTTCATGAATTTATATCTATACCATAATATTCCAATTATTTTCCTAATAATTAAAGATAATTTAACACCTCTCTGTATAGATGTTACAAAAGTTCTTACTATGTATAAACTTTTTAAAATACCTCTCTCTATTCTTTTCCATTAATGAAACTTCTTTCTAATTGTCCATTTGAATCACAAATAGTTATGATTTCAGGAATTTATAAATATAATTAAAATTTTAAATTTATTTCCTAAATATTTTATATCTTTTAAAAAATATCATTATAGCATTTTACTAACACGTTATATAAGGACCCGACTTTAAAAAACTACATAATCTTGAATTAAATAAATATTTAACACTGAGGATCCTTTTTGGTTGTGAGTATTAGATAACTAGGCCATAACTATTACATATCAACATGAAAATTACACGTAGAAACTACTACTCGATAATCATTTTTTCATAAAATAAACACTCTTAAAAAGTACCGGTCTAGTTCCATGTTATGGACACCATGATTTTTCCTTGATCCCATCTTTGATCTTAATCATATTTATGTCATGTGGAAAACATTTCAGAAAATTGGTTTGAGCATAAAAATCTCAGTAAGGGTTATAAAATAAGGAATGAAAACATTATCCCGTCAATAAATACATTTCTGTGAAACCATAATTTTCAATCACAAAATACCTTATGAAATCATCAGTGTAATTAATAACACACAGAAAATCAAAAATCATAAAGGTAACTTGTGTCATACAAAAGATACTTACGTTTTACCCCTAACATCTACATAGGTAGTTAAGTTGGAATACCCATCATAGTATATTCCCTAAATCTCTTAGGAGAAACATTAACATTTACCTATGTCACGTTACAAAATGAATTGGAGAGCTATCTCGGGCTCCCCCTCCCATGGTTTATAATGGAATCTCCTGTATACGTAAACAATTCCCAATAACAATAACATAATCATAACACATAACACAAGTATAAAGGAAAGATAACATTTCCACATTCGAATCACAGTTTATCAAATCATGTTATTGAAATAAACAATGCTTTATCAAAACATTTTCAAAACCATTTAAAACATTTAATAAAGAGATTGTTGAATCATAGTGTCCCATATCACTTTGGAGATTTTAAAGGAATTATAATTTTAAAACCATAACGTCGATATAATTAAATCCTTAAAACCATTTTGAAAACATGGATATTAATGAGAAATATTTAGAAGATTAAATCCTTAAAACTATATTTTAGTTAAGGAGTTCCTAACCAAATGATAGATGCTTGAATACAAATAATTGAGAAATAAAATTTAATAAAAACATCATAATATCATAATAATAAATGTATTCATGATATAATATTCCAAAGGATAGTATATACATCATATAAAAGTGAATTTGCGCATAACAACAATGAAGCCTCAATGACATGTAAATTGAGACGAAATCCATTATAAAGATGGTATCTTTAGATTAAAGATAAATCAATTATAGAGTTATGATGGGTCAAATATAAATAAACTCCACATTATTGGATATTCAGTGTAAAATAATCATAGGCCATTCACAAAAATTCATAGCACATCCTAATAAATAGGTATAAGTTTAATCCAAAGAATAGAAATTGGGTTAAAAAGTTACCTTATAGAAATTTGACAACATAACAATGTCACTTTAAAATTTAGAAAATGAGTTAATGAGAGAGGAAATTTTTTCTCATCACTTTGACAAAAAATTTAAAGCAATATGGATATAGATGAATATATCCCAACATAAGAGGATATAAATTAAAAGACATAACAAAATAAGCCTTTTAAAAAAAGGAGGGTGGAAGGTTCCATTACTGAATTGGGAACTTATGAATCATACACCCCAGGAAAGAAGGATCATACAACGAGGATGAAAATAACCATAAATTAAATTATATATCCAAAGAACACAATCATGGGCAGTACATCCACCAAACAAAATGAAATATTGGAAAATATAGCATGAATCTCACTGGAATAAAAAGTGATATGATAACCCCTTAACACATTGTAATCAATTGGGTCGTACGAAGAAAAGTTAATAACAACCAAATGAATCATAGAATACAAGGGATATAAATAGAATCATGATAATATATATACAAAATTAGTACACAATACACCACATGCAATATATAAGTGGCGAGCAATGGAAATCTCATAGAATTAAAAGTGAGAGAATAAAACACTTACCTCGTGTCTGAGATGACCCGTTCGTTATTTAATATCATGAATAATAAACTATTGTTAATTTATCATTTCAAAAGAACCTTTTCAATTTTAATTTTCCTTTCCTATCACTTATTACTATGTTATAAACATTATTCGATCATTTAAGTTAATAAAGGTCGTTTTGTCGATATTTGGTACTAGAGTAAAAAATGAACATGTAATATTTACAAGTTGTCCTTGTTGTCAAAATTTCATTATCTATAGAATGATATTCAGGATTTAGATATCATATATTATATAAATATTATATATATATATATATTTATTTATAACAATACATACCATTTGGAGATAAGAAATGAAATGCACCATTCATAGATACGGTAAGTCATACATAAGCATGAACGCTACTTTCAATTCTATTTCATATTTAATATAGTTAAAAAATATTTATTAATAGGTATATTATAATTCCAGTATAATATAATATATAATTTCAGTAACATCATCGTTTATACGATCAACGTATGGCATGAATGAGTCCTATCAGTATGAGTGGGTGGTAGTCAGCACTTCCTCAAATGAAGTTATCGTATTTACCCACTATGGAAATCATAAAGGTATTAAATAAATAAAAAATAAAGAAGCATAAAAACAATATAAATATAATATATATCACATATAAATATAGTTTCATCTGAAGGACCACCATAAATGGTGGTAGGAGAAGATTTAAAAATCATCTTTTCATGAGGTAGTAGTTCATTGTCCACAGAAACAGTATGTTCTTTTCCCATTAGATGAAGGTGCGTGTAAGTGTAGTTAAAATACTTCCCATAAAAACCTATTATATTGATTTTACTGGTGTTTTTATAAATGAATGGAATAAAAATAGTTTTGGGGGTTAGAGAAGTAAAATAAAACCAATGAACTTAAGAGAAGACATTACCATTAAATCGGGCATCTCCCTTGTGTTTGAACAAAAAGTTTTAATTGAATTGCCTTATGCCTATGTCTAGGCTTCTAGGAGTAGTATATGGATTTATAGAGATTAATTGGGTAGATTTTGGATGAGACAAGGTGCTATTTATTATTTTTTAAAAAGTATTATTTTATTTTATAATGATTTTCTGTTTCTAAATGTTAAAAACTATTTAATGTCAAAGATAATACGACTCATGATCGAAATAAAATCATCAAATAAGAATTGAATAGGGTTCAGATATTTTTTTTAATCCTTGTAATATTATTTGTCTAAATCATTCATTAATGAGGTAAACACTTCTTCATTATTGTGTCATAAATATTTTTATTTATTCAATGTCAAAAAATTATTAAAATATATTTGGATGTATGAAATATTTTTATCTTTCAAATTAATATTTATAGTTGAATAGATAAATTATATAACCCCATATAATAATTGATTAACTAAAACATATATGTTTAAGTCATTTATTTCTTTACGTTAAATTTAATAATATGAAGTGTCATTATCACTATTAAGTGGCTCCATGGGGTCCCAATATCAACAAAAATGATGTCCATGGTCAGACATGTATCAAAAATGAGGATTAAGACACATGTTAGGGTAGTTAAATATTATTATATTATTGTTTGTTTGCCCTAATTTACCAGATTTACCCTTTAACCATAGTAAATAATATATTTACAGAAGTAAATATTCATAATGTCAGAAAACTAAAGTTACCTATTTACACAACTTGGACCTCCTGATTCCAAATATGGAATCAATTTTCCAAATTCAATTAACAAAATTGGCTGAAAATAATTTAAAATTAATTCCCATTGTCAAAACAAAAAGTTTGTTTTTAAGAAATAATAACTATCAAAAGATTGACAGATGTTTATGCCTGATTCCAAAGTGAAAATAATTAGAATGGAAAACATTGTATTAAATGGTAAAAATATAATATAATTACCCTTTAAAAACATTTATAATGATAATCTAACCATATAAATAAATTATATTAAATGGCAATTTTGAATAAAAATATAGTATTTTTTACTATTCCAAAAAAATAAACTTTATAAAAAAAACAAAATTTACTACAAAGTAAATTTTGATATCCCAATTCTGAAGAAGGATATTATTTTGTCAAATAGAACATATAAAAGTGACCAAAACTAGATTTAATGAGCGTTCTCCATAAAAAAAAGTAAATCAACCATTTAATGAATATTTGAGTAGTTGTGCTTAAAATAAAATTATTTCTTATTTAGAGACACTAAAATCTATAGGATAAATTTAAAACCATTTAACAAACATGTATATTCATATTTTAGCTAGTTCTGTCTACTCCTGCTAATGCAAAGGTTAGGTGTTAACTAGCATTTAAAAAAATATTATATTATTATATTTCAGTATGACTCAACATTCTGTGCAACATAAGTTTTTAAAGAAACTCATTGTTTCATATCGAGTACACCATCAAACATAGCATCCAAATTAAAGTAAAATTAATATTTAATTCACAAATTTTAAAAAATATAAAAATGTTATCTTCATTATTTACCTGTGATATTACACATTACTATGCTAAAATTTAGTAATGGATCCTCTATTTCTCCCCTTTATTCGAGATTATTATTTATTCAAAGAACTTTTTCTTCCAATTTAAACTGATGTGATGTTATACTCCATATCCATTTTACATGCCTTATTATTTCGTATTGATTACTTATCTTGTTCACTCTGATTAATCACTCATATGATTCCGTATAAACCCTCATTATAGTACCGATATTATCCTATGATTTTCAGTAACATGTTATTATTAAAGAACCATCCTTACCTTATGCCTATTAACTCTAACATTTTTAAATAATAATTATATTCTTACATATATATAATAATTAAATTTTTACATAAAATTATTGAACGACCCCCATTATATTTCATTAAATAATATTATTAATCTTTATGTACTTCTATTACAATGCCAAAATGTCATTGTGATTTTCTATACCAAGTTTTTTTGAGGTTTACACCCATACCCATTTCCATGGAAGGGAGTTGAACTAGTTATACATTGAAATAATTTATTGTATAATTTCATGTATATAACCAAAAATACTAAATCGTGAGATTAAATGTGATGAGATATGGTTCTATGTTGAATGATCCCGATAACACACATGTACATGTACATGATACAAAATCTATGGGTGTGACTGAAATTATATAGAGCTCCAATACATTATGTAATATGGTAGTAAAATGAGACATGATATATGGTTTTAGAAAGTGAAAATATTCCATTATGGTACTTTTCCATCAATTTATGATGTCATCGTTGTTACCCTTGACACATATTATGATATCTTGTTTAATGTTGTTGCAAAAAAAGCTATGTTGTATTTATGAATTCATGATTAATCTTGACACTTTTTTAATGATTAAGATTTTCAACCGGTTTTCTCCCATTTAAAACAAAATTTTATAATATTTAATACATAATTCATGATAATATATTCTTTTTTCCATTACTCAATTTTATATCTATCCTTTTATTAAGTATTTCCCAAGGATTTCCCTTATATTTTTATTAATTATGTAAAATTATGTGCATGTTATGTTTTCAATAATATGGATGTACCCCATGATTTGAGTAGTTATATAATGTACCAAATTACCCTAATATAGAAAAATTGCCTATCATTTGGGTTGTATTCAGTGTATTATTATGTATTAAATATTTAATTAACGAGCAATAAAAAATAGGGTTGTCATAATGATTAAAAATAGGTATAGTAATTATGTTTAATTTAGGATTTAAGATTTCATTTTTCAATATTTATTAAAAATTTGTGAATTTAACATATAGATGTTGATAATGTTCCACCACAAATAAGATTTAATCTAATTTAAATGAATTGAATAATATGCATGTATGTGGTGGAAAATAAACATTGTCCATTCATTGATCCAGATTAGAAAACATTAGTCATATATTCTATTATAATACATTTTGGGATAACCTATAGTTAAAAGAAATTAAACCCAACTCTAATGGAGGAAGCATAAAATTTTAATTATTTCAAAGAAATTTGTTTGTTAGAAACAATTTTATGATTTTTTGATGATTTTAGATTCAATATGCTTTATATAATTTCTATTTATTATAATTGAACTTATACCTTCACTTCATTATTTTTATTTCCTACATCAATGAAAAGGGAAGATGCAAGACAGATGAACATGAGTAACACTGAGAGGTGGAGATTCAATGTATACGAGACTATTATAATAAATGGTGTCTATCATTTACATTTCCTAATTTTTAAGATTATAGTTCAATATTTTTTCATTCCACTCAAAGGTTTCTTGCATTATTTTTATCTATATTGAATGAGATTCTTTATAATTCCATCATACCTTATCTTAAATGCCAATTTTTATAAAATTTAATGATTATTATGAGTAATGTGTGAATAATGATGAAAATGATGATATTCATTTCCTGAATCCTGATTTGGATATATTTATTTACATATATAGTAAATATCTCTCTAAATACCTTTAATATTTGATTTTATAAAATATATATATATTTATTTGTTATTATTATTCATGGAATGATTGAATTTATTATTTTATGTTTTCCATTACTCTAAATATTCAATACTATTTTTTCACAATATTTCTAATCTATAATTTCTTGAGAGACCATTGGGTATGATTAATCTTTAGAAACATATTTATCTTGTTAGAACAACAACACTTTAAACTATATTAAGATGATCTAATTCATCAAATGATTATTATTTTACCAATTGATCTTCTGACCCACTATATATTTAATGTTTTCTGATTCATTTGAACCCTGAATATCCTTGATATGAACCCACATTACAATCCTATTTTATTGATCTTGATCAAATTTTTTGTTGCCATTTCATGATATTTACATTAATAATTAAAGATGGAGTTTTGTGATTCATGGTTTTGAATGGTGATAACTCAATGAGTCTATCTGCTTGGGTGATATTTTGTTTGTTTTGGGGAAAAAGTTTTCTAATATATAATTAATCATGATTATATGGTTCCACAATTTATTTGGGGTGAAAAAAGAAGATTGAAAATATTAAAAAAATTTGGAAAGATTCATGAAAAAATATTAAAAAAAATTGGAAAGATTCATGAAAAGTTGGACAAAAAATTCAGCTCATTAAATGTTGTGTTTAAAAACCAATATACTATTGAAGAATGTATAATCAATGGATGATTTATTTTTAAGGAAATTTAAGGATATGAAATTATTAATTATGGTGTATGGGATATAATTCAATGTAGTATAAGTATTTCATATTCCATTTCTAGCTTAAGATTTTAATTTTCCACCACATTTTTCATGCTCTTTTTAACACATATTCAATAGAAAGTTAATATAAATCTAACGTGATTTTTTGGTTAAATTTGTATATGGATAATTAAATTTGTATCAAGACTATATATATATTACATATACCTGAGATTGATGATGGAACTAGTTTTTTTATTATCTTATGGGATGAGAGAAGAAAATTGGAAAGGTAAATCACAAGATGTCATCAAATAAAATAATTAGTTGAATGATATATATATATATAATTTATCCAAATTATCAATATTTTCATGACGAAATAAAAAATATTTTTTCAGATTGTTGTTATTGAAAATTGAATGGTCCAAAAAAAATCTTATCTGATTCTCAAACAATTATTACTTGTTAATAACTGTTTTATTCTTTATTCTGATGTTTAATCATTTGTAGAATGACTTTCCATTATAATTATGTGATTTTTTGTTAATTAATAAAAATAATAATTTAAAATGCAGAGGAGTTTGATAGTTAAATTTCATACATTTACTTTTGTAAATAATTTTTTAATTTAATATAACATTTTTACATTTTTATATTTTATTAGTTTGTTGAAGGAATGTAATTTAGAAGAGTTTAAATGAATTTTGATTGTTCTTTTAAATTTAATAGTGTTTTAGATTTGAATGAGGTTCTTCATAATATAATTTCATAATAATAATATCACAGTGATTTTTTGTGGTTGAATTATGAGGGTATAGAAGATCAACACAACTGGAATTATATTCATATGATTAATTCCTTGGTAAATAATCACATGTAGGATTAACAATTGAAATACTAGTTCCCATAAAAATATATTTATTGTCCATTGAGATCGTGTATAATAAAATTATTTATTTCAAAGATCATGTATGATTAAACATTTTCTAACAAAAGCATAAAAGGATGTAGGAATAGAACATATTAGAGTAATCCAAAAATTACTAAGATTACATACAATTAAATCAAACTATGTTTTCTTGAAAGATACTAACTCAATCCCACATTACTTTAGAGTAAAAATAATATCATTTCATTACATTGAAATCAAAATTTGGGGATGATATAACCATGTAAGATGAACCTAACATTGTTTTTTTAAAAGAAAAAATAATTACACCAAAACAAAAACCCTTATTCCATAAAAATATATATTAATGGAAATGTATTGAAATATATAGAGTAATTCATCAGAAAAATATTTCTTTATTCATAGTAAATAAAATTAAATATAAGAGAATATATGAGACATTGAAAAACAATAGAAAAATTGGGATGATATCATGATGTGAGTTGTTCTCTATTTTATGTTAAAATAGTTGAGTCATGGCTAGATATGGAGAAGATAATGTTTGACTTCATGTAAGGATGTTTTCAAGAGGAGATATGTGTTGTTACATTATGAAAAAAATATTTTAATATGAAATTAATGAATTTTTTCTAATTACACATCATTGAGGTTTGTTTCTCCATGATTATTATATATGAATAAAGTATATAAGGTATTCTGGTATTCTATCATTTGGGTATTATCTATGTTTTATTATTATGTGAGATAGATAATCATTTCACTTTATTTTGAAGCATATATGTGACGATTTAGAGTTTGAAATTAATGTTGAAAATATATATAGGTACACATGATATATGGGGAGATTTTATGGATGTGTTTTCTATCATTTAAATAAAGTCAAATGATGTAGTTTGGAATCATCAACTGAGAGGATTACTAAAATAGTTTCCAAGCTTTTCTAAGGATAAGTATTAAATATTAGTGTTTATCTATTCTATCATTTCTAGTAAGAGGTGTGTATATTCTTTTTACGAAGATATGCAATGATGGGAATTATATTTTTTGAGGTGATTCTTTTTAAATAATAATTCATATAGTGTTTTTAATTCCTTTATTATTCTTGATCCTATAACCTACATCATACCAGATAATTTATGTTGATGGTTGCTAAGAAGTGTAATGGATTGATTGACTAAATTTATTTATTAAAATCAATTTTAATAGGTATAGTAAGTATGTTTAAATATGTTTTTTGGATAAAATATTATTAAAACTAACTACTGTACATGACAATATGATGTGGGTATTTTATGTGTTAGAGAGTGAATGATCAACCAATAATTTTCTAAGACTCAATTTTTATGACATGGAAATTCATTTATTCATTTTAGTTTACTAAATCATTATACATTATTTTCTATTTGTTGTATGGTTTCATCTATCAATGCTCCAATAGTGGTTTTCCTGATTTTAGGAGTTATAATTAGTTTTCTAAATCATTTTCATCATTAGTTAAACAATGTAATTATCTTATACTATTTCTATGTAGTTTCATTTTATGTATCAATCATCTATAAAATTATATATTTGATATAAAATAATAATTGAATAAAACATGGTGTAATTAATGGATTATCAAATCCTCAATACTCAATTTGGGTTCAATAAGGTATAAAATAATAGGAAAATTATTTGGTCTCTAAGTGGTTTGGTCTTGTATAATATAAGGATAATGTGATTAAATATATATATAAATTTAATTACATAAAGGATAAAAAAAATTTAATTCTTCTTTTTTAAATACTTTCTAATAATTTAGAATAGTTAATTGACACATGAATCATATAATAAAATAATGTTGTCATTTATGAGGAATATGATCTCTCATCCCTCATTGTTAAATACAATGAGGATTTATTCACTGAATATGATCATGTGAATGATATAGTATTATAATATTTCATAATAAGTGAATTAGAGTTTCAAAAGAATAATATGCTAAATTTAAATCCTAAAAAATATGATATTAGGACTAATATGTTTTCCCTATATCGAAATAGAAACTCTAGTTTATATATATTTATTAAAAAAATCATTGTCTTATAGGATATGGTAAATGAGGATATAATGAGAGTAGTCAATGTTTTTTATGGAGTGAAACCTTCTTATTACAATTAACTGTTTTTTATCATTTCAAAGTAAAACAATTATAATGAAATATCTAGGTTTTGGAAGAAATTAATGGATAATTTTTAAAAAAAATTGATTATAAAAAAGTAATGTCACTTTTATATTCAAAATATTTATTTCAGAAAACTAATATGGATTCATTAAATGATGTAATGTGAAATAATGTATTAAAAATTCATAGGAATGTACTAATTATCTAAATAAATCAATTTTAGGGGAAATGATTTCTCTATAAAATTACAATAAATATTAATTTCATAAATGAGATAAGATTAAATATTTCGTGATTTTTCCAAAAAAATTAATAATGTCATACTTCAGAAAATAAAATCACATTTTGAATCATTAAAAATATTTGTTTTGTAAATGGACATTCGAAGGGTTTCATCTCATGATATTAAGGGGTATTCTAGTATAATCATCTATCCTATATTATCATTTATTATTTATAAATATATATTTATTTTTAAGAGAGTGACTCTGAGGATAAATTAGCATAGCCAAGATGAATTGGGTTTGGTTACTCCCACCTAATTGATTTATATTCATGAAATTTTATTGTTCTTATGTGAATAAAAACACTATAACTTTTAAATATATTTCACTTTTTAAGTCCCAAAATTTAGTCAGTCTCAATATTATATTATCTTTGGAAAATGGTTTATATAATTAAAAAGGACTAAAATATTTTCTATATTGAGAATTAAATAAGGATTTCACCATTTCATGGTCCATGGATTTACCATGATTTATGGAAATCCTAATGCTATTTTAATTTTATAAATTAGGGCTATAGTTATTAAAAATAACTTTAATTGAAGGATATGACCCTTCCCATGGTTAGAAGAGTTTTATGTCAATAATTTAATTTTCCCAATGTGGATAAACTTTTTGTGGTTCATTATTAGACTTTTAAACCAAATAATAAGGAAATGAATTCTATAAAACAGATTTACTATAGTGTTAGAATGTTATAAAATAGTATTCAATCAATAAAATTGTATTAAAATTAAAATCATGTTAAATTATGGGGTTTGACAATAAAAAGTTTAATTTATTTCAAGGATTTATTGCAATATTAATTTATTTGGAGGTTATTATAATGAACTGAAGGACATAATAAATTTCTGAAATAGAAACTTATAAAAAAAATCACGATCGTAATATATTATTAAGATAATTTTGTGTGGCCTACCATAAATGTTTTTATAACTCCATTACGGTATACACTTGGTGGTTCTTTATAAGTCATAAATATTGTTTTTTCAGAAACATAACTTTTTTGAAACTTATTAAATAGAATAATTATGAGATGATTCTAAAATTAAATATTCGATATATTTACTATGAATAAATTGATATATTCATTTGACTATATCTCTATTCTATGTAATAAATTTTTTCTTTAATATTAATTTATGAAAAATAAATATAAAATTCTATTGAAATTAATTCTAAGTGGAATCTGGAATCTGGAAATTATATTATTTTTTTATTAATGGAAATTTTACTCAAGCCTGGAAAATCCTTATATGATCCCAAAAATAATGTGTTACCCATTCTCCTTTTGTTATACTTTGGAGAATTTGTCCTGGAAATGTCACTATAGATTTAAATATCAAATATTTTGATATATTCCTTTATTATATTTTTTCTGTTATAGTATTGGTAAATATTTCATAGGAGATTTTTTTATATAATATGTTTTTATTTCTATATGGAATTTATTATTTGATATGTTTGGTGATCCTTATTTCAATTATTTTTTATTTTATGTATTTTATTCTCTTATATATTGATAAAATTTTATCTAATAAATTTAATAAGCTCATATTGAAGGTTAAGGTTTATATTATTAATATAATATTGTGATGTTTAAATCTAAGAGTTAAATGAGGTAAATGTGGTGACTCTTATAACTTTTATTTCTCATATTTTGGATACTATGAAAGATTAAAAAATTTCAAAGAAAAATTTCCAATATCCCAGAACATGATCATTTATATCATCATGGGATGGTTATTGTATGTAAATTTTTATATTATAGATGGATTATTTATTTCCCATAGAAATAGACTATTATAGGTTTTATAAAAATTAATATTGATGGAAACATGAAGTTCTAATTGTGTTTAAATATCATTATATAGTTATTTAAAGATCCATCATGGGAATTGGGGGAATTATTTTTTCAAAAATATTGAAGGAAAGTTTCATTAGAGGAAGAACTAAAAGGATTTATAGTGGAAAGCCTATTTAAATTGCAACTAATATGTTGGTTACATTAGACTGAGATAGATAATCTATGTTTGGTGAAGCTAATAATAAACCTCCAATCAGATTTAAGGCAAGGTGAATGGAATGACTAATATTTTTTTAATAACATTAACTCTATTATGTCTCATGTTTTTCCAGAATAAAAAAAACGTAAAGACTCTATTACTAACAAGGGGTTAGTTTAATGGAATATTTTATTTTATATTCATTTATAGATGATATTTAAAATCTATCGTTTCAGTATGGGATTAAAAAATCAGTGAAATGTTGATTATGGAGTTATTTTTTCATGGTCCTCAATGATTCATTATCTAAATGAAATATTTATTTAAAAATATAAATAGTGTTAAAGGATCATTTTATTTAAAATCACTCATATCATGATTTAGATCCGGAATGCTAAATCACATTGTTTCCATGATCCTAAAGATTTATGATGTGCATGATATGGAAAATTTCCTTGAGAACATGTTGCTAAATAAGTAAACCAATGGTAAATAAAATTAAAACTCACTAAAAAATATATAATAAGAATTTAAAATAGATAATTGATAATATTTGTGATATATATTTGGAGGTAGGAATAGGGGAATATTGAAAATATAGAAAACATGATGATTTGAGGAACAATATTTACTAAAAGAATTATTAAATATTTAATAATAATTATTAGAAAGTTAAATGATTTGAAACATAGAAAATGAACAAGAATTCAAAATTAAAGAATTAGATAATAAAAATGGAAAATTTATAAATATGTACATATTTTCACTAAAAAGTACAATAAATTGATATTATACAAGGATCCATAAATAAAATCCTTATATAGAGATCATTAAATGTTAAATAAAAACAAATACCAGAGTGTTATTCTTGCATTTAAGGTAAAAATTGAATAAAAACATTATCATAAATTACCTGTTTGAATTTAATCAGAAATATACATGAAACATTAAAATGTAGTAAGTAAAATTAGTGGATGTGAAATTAATTTTGGAGGATGAATTTAATAAACTCAATAATAATACCTTCCGATAAATTAATATTTCCATTTAATAAAAATGAAAATATAAAACTCATTGGGTTATCCAGGATTTTGGATATTATTATAAATATTAAATCATCAAAAGTAAATATAATGTTAGATTAGGATTTGATTATGAAACACCTAATAAAAAGACTAAAAATAATTTTTTTTAAAAATGATAACAAATATCTAAAATAACTTATTAGGAAAGTATGTCAAGAAATGCATCAAATAAGTTAAATTTTTTTACCAAAAGGGATGTTTTTAGTAGGGTATTATTATTCACAAAATTACTTATTAAAATACGTATATATAGAAGAATGGTAACCCCTATCCCAAAACAATGTGGTTTTAGAAATATTTAATCGAAAAATATATAATATTTTATGATCAATGTAAATTCATAGTTGAATTTTATGTCACAATTGGTTTTATTTTTGTAAAATGTCTCACAATTTGAGTTGTGGATTAAAATCAATCCTATAGTGAAGTACATAAAATTATTTTGTAGTATGTTCTAATGTAAGAAACCAACCATTTTCATACTACCATGTATCCTAAGATATATCCCAACACAAGGACAAAGTTACATTCCTAATCACCATATTATGGAAAATTGTTTAGATTCTTCAAATATTACCGATTGATAATGATTTAAATCAAATTATATAAATTAAAAAATTATTGACACTTACTTAGAATCTAACACGACATTCACATATGTTGGAATTATATGAATATAAAATAAGATATTTAAAATTTAAATGAAACTAAAAATTTCATATTAATAATGAATATCAAAACCAACTTTTTTATATAAAACATCAATAGAGAGAGAGATATATATAGATATATATATATATATAATGTGTAGTTAATGAGTTGAAAAACCAAAATAATGAAGAAGATCACTACAAGAGAGTTCCAAAACATAAAATAAGTCACATATCATGATAAGATCATATCTACATGACATATAGAAACATTTTTATCCTTAATGATACTATTTCAGAGGACAACATTTCAAGATACCAACATGAGAACATATCTTTTATATATATATGAGAGATGATAGTTATATACAAACCAATTTATATGATTTGAGTGTGACTTATACGTTCCCATCATTATTTTTCCAATGTTATAATGAAATTAATTCTAAAATACTTTTCATTTATTCTATTATTAACTAAAACATAGATATAGTTTTATATTGAAAAATAATGAAAAAACCAGTAACATGAACTTACTATTTCAATGTAAATTTCAACATTTTTTATAAAAACATTTTGGAAACTATTTAAAAAAGAAAACATATTGAGATTAAGAAGTGAGATTCTTATAATATTAATCAAATCAAATGATAATATTTTCCCATATTTTAAAATAATCATTAAAAGTATCATTCTGAAACTAGTAAAGATGCAAAATTACCCATAGTATAGAAAAAAAAAATATGAATTTGATAGTCAAAACTCTTTGAGAATTCAACATGAGTGGAAAAAAAACCACTAAATGAGAATCAAGTCATGTAACATAATAAACATGACAATAACAAAACATTAAAAATATATTATATAATGGAAATCAAATAAATCATAATATAATAAAATGAGTATCACAAAAAAATTAACATTAAAAACGGAGAAACCAAATATTTAATAAAGAATCATGAATGAATAAAAGATAAGTCAAATGGGTCATATTATTGGAAAACATTAGTTTTTATTGGAAAATTCCAGGAAGTATCCTAATGAAATCAATTTTAATCTTATTTATAAACTTCTATAAAATCTACTATATATTTTTCTAACTAGTAGATCTCTTTATTTTTAGTGAATATAAAACTTTGGTTGATAGTAGTCAAATTCACATCCTGGCTGGAATAGTAATTATCTATTTATTCACCACCACAATACCCAGGGTTCTCTAGAATCTATCTAATTGAGTTGAGGTAAAAAATCACAATCATATCACATTACCTAGAGAAACAATAAATCATATTCCTTTTTTTACATCCCAAAACCCATTTGAGAACATCTATTTTACATTTTTGTATTAATATTTCATAATATAAAGATTATGAAACCATGGGTGAATGAATATCATGAAAAAAAATTATATAAGGTTCCAAAAAATCCATTTGTTTTTATCCAAAAATTGAAAAATTATTATCCATCATTTAAGTTCATTAAAAAGCATGAATTTATTAAATACCAAATATAAATCTGATAAAAAGCTCAAATATTAGACAAACATGACGATTATATATCAATTATTTATTGTCATCAATTTATATAATTACAAATGAAATAATGAGAAACCATTATATTTTAATAAAAAGAGTATAATTATAAAAGACATTAAAATTATGAAACAAAATAAATTACCTCCATTCAAAAAATTAAGATACAAATAATCCATAAATTAAAGAAATATATTATGAAAAAAACTTTTTCAAATTAAAAATATTAATTTACTTGTCAATTTATTTATGAAAATCATTCATGAGTTTGCTTTTATATGTGAAATAATATGTACCCATGTAGAACACGTTATTGAACAATGGAAAAACAATAAAACCATAAATAATAATAATAACTTTCGAAGGAATATATGATATAAGAAAATATATTTTGATCAAAATTTTGATAACTCAAGAATAACATGAAATTCCTTGTATATTTTATTATATGAAAACTCATAAATTAATTTAATTAAATCAATTTACCTTTAATGAAAAAGGCTTGATCAAGTATGATTGTGAATTCTACAATCCGTATGAAAATAAGAACCCATGAATAGACAAAAACTATATAAAGGGGTTCATCCACCATGATCATTAGGGTTAGAACATGAAGACTAATGAATAAGGAATGGAATAAGGATGAACATAAGGTGAAGAATAGAAAAATCAAGGGAGGTTTACATTAAGAAATAGATAAAAATACACACTTGATAATAGAGGAATAATAAATGTGTTCTTTATATAATCTTATGGAAGCATTATATGAATAGAAGGAAATTGTTAGGACAAAGGGGGGCTAAAACCAAATAAGGTCAAAATTGGAAATTCTAAAATAAATTTACAAGTAACTCACATTTTTATGCTTCTTAGTTAATTAAACAATGAATATACCATGAATCATCCATTTGACACAAGTTTGAAAAGAACATTTTTAACATAAAGACTTATCCAAGCACTATTCTGACTATAAAACATACACTATAAGCTTAACTCAAACTATATATTATTGGTATTAATGTACACTAATAATTATGTTCCAACTATGAATCTAATGAAATATTCAAAATTGATGTTAAATTGTCTTTTATTAATTAAAATAACCCGAAAAAAGTAACATTGGTTTTTCAAAATTATCCCCAACATGATACTTTAAAACTACTAAAATTATAAATTAATTTATAATGAAGTGGGGAAAGATCTGATAGGCTTATACCCTGACTCGACTCATCAATGAGATACTTGTAAATGTTACATGGTGGAATAAAAACACCATAATGTATATAATTTCCAAAACCGCGATATAATTTAGTGAATTTAGCATCAATGACCTCAATATTTTCCATTATATTTCCCAAATAGCAACAATATCACCTTTTGAATAATAAGAACCAATATTTTCTATTAACCCATCTTGTATTATGAAATACAAGAAGTGGTTAATACTCATTAATTTCCCAAAAGAAGAGAAATGTTTGAACCTACATCATTTAAAGGTAGTAACCAAGAATACACCTAGTAATAAATATTCAAAAAGTTTTGAGTCTTACTACAGGTCTCCCAAACATGTATAGTTTGAGCATAATAAAGTGATATATATGAATGTAAAATTTCATGGAAAGACGACTAATGAAGGAATGAATAACCATTCCAATAAAATAAACCACTATATAGACATAAAATTTGTAATAAAAGTGTACCATTGTTAAAAAATAATTATAGTAAAAATAAAATTTGATCAAATAGGTAACCATAATTCACCAATGTAATCTCATGAAAATGAACATAGTGCCTCTAGATAAACTAATTCCATTATTCATTTTGGGATAGGGACTTTTTTCCTTTAATTGATAATTCAATTTAGAATGTTTTTTAATATGACTAAAATTCAAGATTAATAGATATTATTTAGGGATATTAAGAAGGAGGGTTTAAAATATCAAAATTTTCTAAATTATAAACAAACAATATATCCCTTTATTAAAATTGGATAACTTAGGGAATGAGAGGAATGAACCTAATATACCCTACATGATTTTTTTGTTATTTTCTTGATTATGATTCTCATCAAATTCAGTTACCCTAACCTTAAATGATAGAACATATTCACCAATCATCATAGGGTTTCATTTAAATTACATTCCACCATTATGACCTTATGGAAAACATTTGTATTTGAGGTCAGGTTGAGTTCAAATAAAGCTGATATAAGGTGTATATGAATATCTTTATTGATGAATCATACATTTAAAGTGTAATTAAAGATTACATAAAGACATAATTTCAACAACATAAAGAAACAATCAATATATTACCATACCATCTGATCACCCAATTGGATACTCAAAAGCATCATTACTCTCTCGAATTTTATATTTTTAATAATAATTTCGATAAATAAACATCATCTTAAAGATTTAGAATATCATTACATCCCTTATATTAATAGTAACAACAATCTCCCTTCATTCATGAGTCAAACATTCAAATATTCTTATAGTAGTTTCTATTTTTCGAGGCATACAAATTTTCTATATAATTAAATGATCCCCTTGATCCTACAAAACATCTCAATTTAATAATATGGATCATCATATATAAGGATAAAATATAGGTTTAATTGCAATAATTTTTCAATATAGTATAAAAATTGAGAAGTTCTTGGATCCACCACTCTGTTTATATTATGTAAATATTCAATAAATATAATGGTTGAATATGTGTCATGCGCAACACTACTATAAGAAAAAAACCCAAAAATCTTTCTTATGACACATAGATATCTTCTAGTAGGTAAAATCTATATAAAATATGATATAATAAAAAATAAAACATGTTTCAAAATTAAAAATGATGATTCTATTTATTAACCACCCGATAATGTTCAAAATAGGTAACTCAACAATATAAAACATATAAATAATATTAAAAACACTTTACATTTTAAAATAAAAGAACGCTTTTAGAAATATAAAATTAATTTTAGGAAAAAACTTATACCTTGAAAATGATTGACATTATTTAAAAAAAATACTTTATACATTCTTTTTTTACCATAATGGAAAACTTCACCACCATTCAAATTATCCCACTCCCTCTCTCAAATAGATATGTTAAATAACATTTATATTGGTATTGAACATAATAGCATACCCATTCTTAATTACTTTGATGTTCTATTTTTATAATTTTTCCCATATTACAATTATAAAAATTTCAAAATAATAATATTTAACACATAATAACATATAAATTAGTTTTTTAAGAATGTATAATTCAATTTGTGATTTCTTTTAATAAACCTCATATTCACATTAACAAAATATTATAAATCCGATGATTTTATTTTAAAAATAATAATAAAGACCAAATTATATTTTCCAAAACGTCTCAAATTACTCCATTTCCACCTGAAGAATATCCTTAAAAATAATAATCCAAATATAAAATCATTAAATAATTATTTGGTTTCCTTTGATGCTTTCTCTACCCGATGCTTGTGTTTTCACAATTTTTCACATAAAAGTGATTCGATAATAAAAAAGTGAATTTTCAATTAGGGAATACAAAGGTGTTAAATCAAAAAAGGAGGAGGTTCTTATATGTATTAATTGTTTATCCAAATATATTATTATACTAGAATCCAATAATGGAATAACAATTAGAAGGTCTCTAGAACCTTATTCACTAGTTACAAAATGATTTTTAAGACCATGAATCGTAGTCATGATCCTTTTGTTCTTTTCCCATTTACTCCCCAAAACTTATAAATTAAAAAAAATAAGAAAAATGAATATCAAAACACTATAAATTTAGAAAAAAAATATCAGGAATAATAAAATCATAAATTCAAAAATCACTTCCAGAATACCCATATTAATAGAAGTATCATCACGAATAGTATATTCCTAGAAAATTCTCAAGACCAAACACTTGGTTTCCACTATTCCTATATTTATAAAACAATTTATCCCAAAATAACTATTTGGATCAGATACAATTTTTTAGGAAACTAACATTTTTCAACCTTCCATATAAATATATTTAGTTAAACATTATGATTAAGATACATTCAATATCCCATCGTGCTAGAAATTAATTACATGGAGTTGAATAAAATTATCTGAGAATGATCTCATTCAATCAATATAATTTACTAAAAAATAATCTCAAACCTAGAATTTAGAATAGTTTCCTTTATGTTGTAATTATGTGCATGTCAAATAATGACGTTAAAATACAAGTTAAAAAATAATAACTAGTATGAATATTGAAACTCACATTAAATTATAAATCATTAGAAGTGATATATAACAAGAAATTATATAATGAGGTCTATAATATAAGATACTAGAGATGTTGATTCATAAGTACCCCAAAACATACCATATGAATTGAACGATGATAATATCATCTTTATGTGAGAAAAGGTCACCTCCACATTTTAAATGCATCGAGTAATATAATTTAACTTATAACCAATCAATATGAATATAAATATCTTATACATTAGAGGAACATTAGAGCAATATACCCTCTAATTTGTGTATATACTATGTTAGTTACATGTTCCAAAAAGTATTCATACAACTATTTTATATAATATACTAAGTCATTCATTTCATTAATTATTGTTTGAACTAAAATTAGAAATTATTTTTATGATTTTATTGAATGCACGGAAAAGTTGTAACATTCCTTTACTCTTAAAAATTAAATCTAACCAATTTATTATTAAAAAAACATACTGTCACATTTTAAAATAGAACATACTGAGTCTTTGAAAAGCTATGTGTATGAATTTATGGGAATAAAAAAGAGATTTTCCATATTTTCACTTATTTATTTTAAATATCACTAGGTAATGAGTATAAGAGAAAACTAATCTATTGTAGGAAAAAAAATTAATTACATAGTCACAATTCAATGAAAAAATGATGTGAGGTGAAAACACCATTAAAATACATACATGTAATATAATTGAATCAACATATGAAAAAATAAATAAATAAAGGATCATCAAATAAATCAAAATCAAATATAAGGAGGATTGAAAAACATATTATAACAACAAGAATGGTGAGGAAAATCATGTAATAATTTTGATTAGTAATGAAAGAATAGTTAAATCCTATTTATCATGGAAAACATCTTGGGATATAATGAGACAAACTTAGAAATACTAATATGGAAACACCTCTTAGTCTATAAATTAATTCTTATAAAAATTAAACCAGAATTACCGTTTTTAAAATAAATCTCTAAAGTTAGATATTATCATAAACTATATAATACAATACAGAGTTTAATCATAACTCACATACTAATTGTGTCTTTATTAACCACACCATCAACTCATGTGCCCATGAATCTAGAAAATATAGGTGAGATAACATGTCAGAATTGTATCACAATACACATACAACATGTCATTGTACATTCCACATCTAACCAAAAATGTTCCATTTAAAAACAACCCCTACTAATTTTCCTTAGAATAAAATATGAATCAATGTCATATCAAAAATATATACAATCCCATTTAAAAAATAACTCAATGGAGATAAAAAAAAGAGAAAATCAAGGTCATGATAACCTTTTATATAATGTTCCAAACAACCCATTCTCTTTAAACAAATAATTTAAAACATAAATTACTTAATTGATGATCATTAAAAAAATTATTAATTACACACCACATTTAAACCTAAATATAATCTCAAATATTAAATCCACATGACTAATATATCTTTTTTTAAACTAACATTAACTGAATATAATTTAAATTAATAGAAATAAAAACCATCATATTGTTATAATAAGAATAAAAAATATTAAAAAATTAATCTTCCATAAAAAATGTAATTCAATCAAAACATTAAAAATGAAAAAAAGAGTCATCAAATTCTATAAATATTTTATGAATAACCATTTGAAACATTAAAAAACACTTCTTTTTTAAATTAATTTTTGAAAAACCACATATATATTTTCAAAAACACCTTATTTTCAAGGAAACAAATTTCAAAAGTAATGGAATAAGAATCCATGTAAAAACATTTTTTTAAACACAAGAAATGTTAAAAACAAGAAAAAAATTCATAACATTTGAAATAATTTCACATATTGGTTTATAATTTATAAAAATAAATTTTGTAAACTTAGGAACATTATTAAATTCCATATAAAAATATTTTCCACAAAACAATAACCTTTGGGTAGAAAAATCAATTTGCATTTAGTGGAAGAAGTAGAATCAAGGTATAATATGGCCTTAAAAATTCTAAAGAAACTAAAACCACATGATTAAACTACCCATAGAGAGGGGTGTTTATCCACCATTATCGTTAGGGTGAGTAGAATAGTTTTAAGGAAGAAGCAGTAGAAGAAGGAATAAGATAAATGAAATAAGTGTAAATGAAATATATTTTTAATGTAATGACCAAATAAGGAATCCACCATTGATTATGGAAAAAGAAAAATGAAGAACATTATATCCTACATTTGAAGAATTGAATGAATGAGAAAATGTGAGCATAATTTACTGTTAAAACTACACAAAGATGAAATTATAAATACCAAAAATAAATTACTATCAAACTGAGATAGTAAAGAAGAACCATTAGGTAGACTATGTTCTATGTTTTCAAGACTTTTAAATCAATATGTATTGACTTTTACCTATGTTTCATGGCTTCCCAAATTGTGTGTTAGTCAAGATGTTTCTATTAAATATAAAACTCAAACTATTTAAATTATATGTTCATGGTTACTACTATCTGTGAACAAATTTCATAATTTTTAAAATTTAAAAAATATTAAAATCTCAATAAAAAAACTCCCCCGAATTTGAAATAATATTAAATTAAATAAAATAACGCGGAAATTTTCATTGGGTTATCAAAATTCACTTTACAATGAGAAAATCAATCTATATAATGTTATTTATGAAATTATATGGAAGGGGGATGAGATATTATATGGTAATATATCGACTAGACATATAAAAGAGGGAGGAATCAATGATCCTCGATGAAAAAGAGACTCTCGAGGGTATATAATCTACCAAACAACAATGGTGTATTAGAATATCAATATTCCATCACCCTATCATGATTTTTTTCATATATAAATGCACAATAAGAGAATAATCTTAATACAATACAAAAAAATTGAACCTTAATATACTTTTAAACATTAATTACAAGATATTTCTTATTCACCTAATCATCAAACTTCTAAGAAAATGTTTTTTTGTCATGTCATAATATGGTTTTAATAAATACAACACATGATAGAATCTTTTTAGAAAACAATAATTCCACCTATAGACCATTTAAAATGATAATTTTCTTCATAATATAGTGAAATTATAAATTATAATATCTATTAAGGATTGTGATCAAATGAATAATGTAAAATCCCATTACTATACAAAATTACAAAACATTTAGATTTATAATCAATGTGGTATCATCAAATGAAAAAATTATATGATCAATATTATTATATCAAATAGATTCATATTATTAAATATTTTTTCCATGGGTAAAAAATTATGGGTCCTCATATAATCTCATAAGTATATTATAGTTGTCTTTGAGAATTCTGTTACTTTTAATAATAATTCCGTTTCTAAGATTTTTTATGTTGAAAAAAACAACCACAATCAAAACAATTGAAATAATAGAAAACTAAGAGGGGGTGAATATGTGTGTTACTGAATTTTATATCCTACTATTATGATCTTGTCCCTGAGTTTCATGGAATACTCAATTGACATTATATTTCATTCATTTTCCCCCACTCGACACGACATAAAAATATGTTGAGAGAAAATAATACAGGTTCATAATGATTTTACATGGTTCACCCTTATATAATAATACAAGGAGTACACACAATCAATATGATTGAGTTAAAGGTTTTTAATAAACTTCACTAGGGATATAATGAAATAATTTGGAGGGGTGAACTTATAATCCCACGCACAATGCATATTCCCTACTCAAAAAAATAATGAGTGTGGAATGGGTATGTTTATATACATGATGGTCTCTTCAATAATTTATATTAATGATTGTCTTCTTATTCTGATCAACATAGGTTTATTAAAATCCTTTAATCATTTATCTTCAGATAAATGGAATTCAAATAAATTTATTTTCATTTATAGATTTCATTATTTATAAATGAGTCCCACTCCTTGTACGGAATTATGACTTATTCCATTATCTTCAAATGCCAAATGGTAGTCACATTTATGTGAGGATTTATCATTATATTCTAGAATTAGGACAAAACCATCTTATTTTCATAATGATAAAGTTATTCCAATTTTATAATTCTCTTGATTCTATATAATCTTCATAAAATGAATCCAGTATATATTTTTTACACTTTTCATACATATACAATTTATTATTAAATGTTAACAATATTTGGAAATACAATGAACTCCATTTTTATACAATTTAAATTTCAATACATCACATGAAATAACCATTTATTTTTCATTATAAATTGTATATATAAAAATATAATTCATTATATTATTTCTCTAAATCCACCACATGTAGTATTAAATACAACTGCATCATCCTTTATGTACTACAATAAATAATATAGATTATTTCATATTCATTTCATCTTCCTGATCCTTGTAATGAGCCCATTCATATTTTATTGTCTTATTTGATACTAATTTTAAAATCATCTTCAAATACCTCTTTGGAGATCTCTAATAAAAAACATTTTACTTATTCCATGTTCCCTATTTTAAATTCCCCAAATGATATTAATTCAAGGAACCACTATTAAAATTCCATAAAATCATAGCCTAAGACTCTAGTTATCTTAAATTTCTTACTGTATATATATCTTCAGAAATAATATTATCTAAATCATCAAAATCTTGATATAATCTATATGGTCCATGTTATTCTCCATTTAGGCCTTCAACTATAAATTCATAGATATTCACATAATATTAAATAGTGTACTTAAAATTTTGGAACATTGAAAATGTCCATTTATCATACTGAAATTTCTCGCAAAATATCATCAATGTATTCATGCTTCCTTCATTGACTCTCCATACATGGGCCCACCTTAACAAATACCATTCCCATAGTGAGGGTCATGATATTATCTGATTTAATTATCTAGATAAAGCACTAATATCCTAGAAATTGTAATTTATTTTTTCTTATTTTAGATATTTTTTGAACATAACAGCATCACCCACGGTCACCATAATATATTTTTTTTATAGGATGACCATTTTTAAGCCACCATAATCATGTTTCTCATTCCATTTGTGATATCATATTTTCTTGATTACTAAATTCCCTCATACATATTCTCAATTAACCCATATATGTTCTTATGTGATTAATATGTACCTTTATATAATTCTTTTTAGTGGAATGAATATTAAATAACATTAAATTTTATATATCCACATTTAGAAAACATATATTCTTCCATACATATATTGTATATTTTATAAATAAAACATTTTTTTCATCAATTTAGTATGGTATATTCCTTTAAATTATATGTAAATTTCAATATTAACTATAATAAACCTTACATAAAATGAAAATCTGTGATAAAAACTACAAACATACTGGTTTCCATTACAAATAATTATTATAATGATCTCTGTTTACCTTTTCATATAAGATAAATGAAAATTACACAATAAATCTTCATCATAAAATACAAATAAATGTCTTGATGTATTGCAATTACGTAATCAAAAAACGAATATTATGTAGTGCATTAATATTTATGTATGTTTATTATTTACCATTCCAAACCCTTGTTGGCCACCTAAGACAACTTCGTTGAATATATCATTATGCATCCTCAAAAAAACATCTCAAATCAGTTCAAACCCTCATAAATAATGTCATCAAATATTTCACTAAACCAATTAAACATTATTATAATCCAATTATAAACCACTATCAACATCAAAAAATCTATAAAATCACCGATTAATTAGTAAAAATTATAATACTTCTCTAATACCATCATCAATAACCCTTTTCTGGACATCCTTAATGTAATTCATACCACAAAACATTTCATCAGTGTAAATCATGAATTATTCCATTTATGGTCCCAACTATCATCGACGATGGATTCATAAAAATCATTCAATAATAAGAATTATATAATTCATTTTAATAATTAATAATATCTAATGGAACAGAATATACTAATCCTTTTAATCCTCCAATCATTATATTATAAAAAATAAAACGTCAGCTCTAGGTAAAAAAATTATATACCGTTGGTTTTTATAATATCCATTAACAACCATCTTCTCTCTTGTAAATAAAATAAAAAGGCTACATCTTTACTAATTTAGTGTATATAAACACCCTATTTGAAATATTCAATTCCATTATTTCTCCCCTTTAACATTAATACTCCGTGAAGAACATTTAACAAGTGAATTAATCTCCATAACACTCATTGATGAATTGTAGATTTTGAGATGTTATTATATCCCATAAAACATTCTTTAATACTTATTATTTTAGTATCTTTGAATTAATTACACATATTTCATCCATATATTGAATCCACAATAAGATCCATTACATTATCATAAAAATATTCATTCTACCTTTCAAATTTCAATGACTAAGATTCTCCTCTTAGGTATGACTTGGAAACAATGACTCAAGTCCTTTTGAGTTGAAAATAAGTTTATGGACTAGGATTTGTTGATAATAAAGTCAATTATTTCCATATTACCCACATTATAATTCATATTTAGGGAGAGAAATGAAAAAATATAATAACTAAAAAAAATTCTCTAAAAATAGTTTGAACATTAAATGTAATGCACATTGGTGAGGAATATTCCATTTGAAATTCAAATCATTAACATTTTTAATAATAAATTTTATTTAAAACATTGGACTTAATGCCTTCAATTTCGACATAAAACATATATCACTACTTCAATGAAGGTAGACTATCCTTCATGTTTCAATATTTAACTCCCCTAATATTTATTCACCTATGGTGACCATATGTTTTATTTTAAATAGAATATGAGACATCTTATGGGTACAATATAGTTAAATTTATTTTTTCAATTATAAAAGTTTTTATTTCCTAAAAGAAACATTCATATGATACCCTTTTTTAGTTTATAATTAATATATATGATGTTATAAGAAATTTTTACTTTCTAACTAATTTATGAACTCTTTTATCTATTACATATATCATAAAATATATCCATAGTTAACGTGATATGATTCAAAAAATATACCAAATTAATTGAGATAACTTGAGTTTAGAAGTTGATGACTAGATTCACTCAAAAAATCCACGATACCCAACACACAACAATAGTTCAAATTTATTATATTTTATGTATGAATTGAAACTAATTTACTATATTAATGAAATAAATTCTTTTTCTATTAACATATACTATGATTCAATCAATGAATTTTCAATGTTGTCAACTTATAAGTTAAAATTGTAAGATCCAGAACTGGTATATATTTTAATTTTTAAAATTCATGCATTTATAAATCCACAGTGAATTCATGAAAGAAGTAATCTAGATTAGGATTGATGTTTTGTAACAAAAAAAATCATTAATAAATATAAGTATTTTATTTTTTTTATCAATAAAAACATATGGTGCAATTCCACCATTTCTTGTATCCCATCATTCAACTTGTGTACTTTTATTTTTTAGATTTAACAATAGATTTCAAAGTGGTTAGGGGTACTAACATCATCTTTTTGGTGTGAATTTTGTTTTTCATTTTTAGACTAACCCTTTTCATCAAGTATTATTCCATGATCCTCTCCCACTAACACCATTTTAATTGGAATACTTTTTTAATATACAATATTCATACATTTATTATGAATCATCCATCTAATAAATAATTCATCCCTCATTTAATCTCATAATTAGTAATCTCACAATGACTTTCTCTGTGTATGGATTATCCATTATTCTTCCATTTATGTTTAATATTTGTATGGTTGGAAGAACATATAAATGTATTTTCCTTAATCTTTAATTTTGAAATCATATTTTATTCATTATTATTGGATCTCAATACCTTTTTCTTCAAATATTTATCCATCATCCACTTGATAGAATAATTCTTCATATTAACCATGGTAGAAATATCTTCGCATAATATCTCTATATATACCAATATTCCCTCTTTATAGGTTGGTTGGTAGTTATAATAATTGTAGGATATATGAAATAACTATTTTTTATTTAATTACACATTAAATAATATTGAAAATATATTATTCTATATATTTTTTCTCAAATAACTAAATTAATGGATGATGTGAATTATACATTAGAAATAATTTTGGTATCTTATTTTTATTTATAATTTTCGTTGAAATATTGATGACTATAGATAAAATATTTGGAAAACAATAAATATAATAGAGCATGGGGTATCTACCAGAAGATAATGAATTGAAACTGGAGAATTTTGGAGAATAATGAACAATTTTTGTGAAACATGTATTATGAATAAAAGAAATAATAAGAATAATAATTAAAAAATGTCACCTAGGAAGATAAACAGAAATTAAGAGGTTTGAGATTCCATTTCTTTTAATATTTCCAATTTTAAAATTTTTCTATAGGAATTCAAAATTTCACCAGAAGATGGATTGAAGAATAGATTTTAGAGATGATATTTCAACAACACTAATATATCAATATAATGAATTTTAATGCACTGATCAAGATAATAACTAATCATTATATGTGATGGTGGATAAATAGTATATCATTCTTCAATTTTTCGGACCAGATCTAAAATATTTTTTATTAGAAATTAAAATATTTAATAGAATAGATGTGGCATTAAATTATTCAATGATTCATTTGAATAAAAAAATATAGGAAAATTTTGATTTAAAAAAATAAAATATGCTAGAAATATATATGAAAATTGCAACTCAGAAATAAATGATGTCCAGTATTCTGTATCTAAAGACCCAACTAAAATAGAATGTCTCTAGATAATGATAAAATATAGTTTAAGGATACTAATTCCATGTTGATAAATAAATATGAGATCATTAATGAGATTTAGTCAATGATGTCCTCCATGAAGGGAAAAGGGATGGTAGAGATTACCTTGATGGTATCCTCGACATGTTGAACATAAAAATACTAAAATTTGGATTTCTAAAAAAATCAATCCTCTTGAAAATCTGAAAGTAAAGTATATCAAAGTAGTATTTAATTACACATTTTTATGGTAATATTACACACACAATGATTATTCATATCGAATATACATCGTTCAATGAGGATGAAATATATGATGTAACATCCCAACATAGAAAACAAAAACATTTCATGATTTATAGTTTTTTTTGTAGAGGTTATATTTGTTCTAATATAGGTTATACATGAGTATTCCTTAGTATAAAAAAATTAAATAATGAAATCATACTGAAAATATCATCTTTCATAATTATAAGGAGACATGAATGGAATGATAAGAAATATAATTTACCAAAAATTATATTCAGTGTGATGGGTGATAATCTAACATGAAATAGTGTTTATAAGAACTTCATTATATAGATATATAATAAATATTGTTACTATTCATAAATATCCAATCTTATTATATGGATTATTAAAATCAACATCCCATTGAATATATTTCATAACCATAATTAAATAATTCTACGGGAACATGATCAATAATTTTTTATAGCTATCGAAATTAGTTCTAATGAAAAATAGAGGATTAAACATTTATTATATTAGGTAATAAATTAAAATAAATTTAATTATGACCAACAAGTCATACCCATTTAGCTCTAATAACAATTATCGGAACCATATACACCATTATAAGTTATTGAGTCTTTGTGTTACTTAATTCAATATATTTTTTAGGATATCATCACTGAGTTCCTAGGAAATCTCATTAAAACTAATATAGAGTTTGAATTCATATAAACCACATAACATAAACATATGGTGAATGTAAATAAAACATGGGAACTAAAAACAATTCTCACCGAAATAGGAACATCAATGGGGCACACACCAATAGTGTGTCAATGTACCAAAATTTCAATACATTATACTAGGGACATTAAAATAGATTACAGAATGGTTCAATAATGATTATTTGATAAATGAATCCTTTCAACTATAATACACTATATTTCTGAGTATTTAGTAAATTTATAGAATCTGGGGCCCTGTACTTTTTATATATAAATTAATGAATTGTTTTTACTTACCTAATGGGTTTCTAAAAGACCCTTCATCTTTTATCTCAAAATAAATTCACTCTCAATATCCTCCATTTCTCACTATTATTCATGTATGGATGAGTCAAACTAATTATAATGATATTATTCTTTCTCTATCCACTTCAAACACTAGATGAAAGAATCCACTTTATGTGAATATTCCACTTTTTATTCAAGAATGATCACAAAAAAATCCCTTTTATTACATATTAACATAATCCCATTATATCCTTCTCTTTATTCTCTATTAATTATCAACCAAAATTAGTAGTAATGTGTTGTATTCCTTCACCTCAAGACTCTTTTTCTTCAAAGTAATCCAGATATGGAAATGTATTTTTTATCTTCTTTATCTTTATTAGGTATCTTGTTATACCATATGAATTCTCTCTTAATATTATATTCTAAAAAAATTATATTGTAATATTATTATTCAAAATATTTATCTTTAACATACTACTATTTTTGAAATATGAATATACATAATCCATTCTGATCCTATCAAAAATGGAAAATATTTTCTCATTAAAATTTTAGCTTACCAATCCTCACCGATTTCCCATTGATATTTTTCTAAGTAATATAATCCGGTTTCAAAATCATCTAATTTTATATCGATGGTCTAAAATTAGGAAATCTATTTACATCATCCATGATCAAATTTTAAATTCATGAACTACTTCAGAATATAATGGAATAAAAAATTTCATTTCAAAAAATTCTTAAAATCATCATCAAATACATTGTAGTATTATTACATTTCTTAATCCTGGTATATCCTTCATAATTATTTTTACGATCATCAAGAAATACACATATTTTAAAATACACGATATTTACCCTCATTTTATTTTTTAATAAATAACTCTATAAAAATTACAATTTAAATCTCAAAAATCTATACATTATTTATAAGCAACACAATCTTATCCTTGATTGATTTCAACTATAACTACAATAATATTCCAGTAATATAGGAAAATATTCCCAAATTCCTATAACATTGGAAATATACTTTTACCTTTATGAAATTTGTAGTAAAATATGTTCAATGGTTGACTACTTACTTATTGAATTTCCATATATTGGTAAACCATTATGGCCACTACACCCATGGTCAGTGTTACTATTTTTCATAGGTAATTCCCTAGTGAAAAACATTGATCCCTAATGAGTTTTGAATTTCAATTTCCTTTTTTATGTGTCTTTGAACATTAAAGCCTCAACCAGGTTCTTTATAATGGTGGGGTTCCTAATGTCTCCCCATTTCAAAACCATAGGGGGTGTGGATCACATTGTTAGAACCCGGAGCTTTGTTTCAGGTATGGCTTTCCTTTCTATAGTTTTTGGGAATTTTTTGGAGTTTCTGGAAATTTTTGAAGTACACGATGTGTACTTTCTGAGTACATGTTGTGTACTCTTCTCCAGATCGAAGCCATGTGATGGCCGTGCCCGGGCCACACACACGGTGTGTAGGGATGACGTGGAGGCCTATTTTGGTGGATTATATAAAAACCCACTACACTCCGTGTACATTAAAAATACACGCCATGTATTTTTCTTTTTTTCACTAAACGGACCGAGGTCACGCCTCATCGCCATATTTTCTTCTTCTAGGTCTGGTTCATTTGAGAGTGACTCATATGGCCAGATCTTCCCTGAGCTCCCAACTCTTTGTCTATTCTCTAATTCGAGCACGGTCGATTACATTGGAAGTGCATCAGTGATTTCTTCCTTCTACTTGAGCATGGTTTTCCAATTCTTCCTCTTTCTCACGTTATCTAAGGTTGAACGTTTTTTTGATTTTTCTCAGATATACGACATTCTAGGTGGAATTAGCCGTCATGGTTCAAGTATATCGATCTCCTAGGATTGAGGTAGGTGGTTTTTTCCTTACCATTCAAAGTCTCTATGTTTTATGTGCAAATTCCACCAATTACCGTGAACGGGGTATTGTTTGTTTACCTTTTTTCCCTCGTTTTTTTTCTGCCTTACTTGTATGCTTGTATAGAGGTAAATTGACCTTGTTAGAGGATTTTGTTTTGTGCATGGATGTGTATTTTTCCCTTGATTTGTTCTGTTTGTGACCCTTGGGTCTCGTTTGCCTATGGCTACTACACCTGGTCTCATGCATTGCGATTATAGGTTGAAGTGAAACTCTTTACATGATCGTTGTCTTGTAGACTATTTATCTAAGTAGCTCTATAGGTGCACATTGTTTAGCCAAGTAGCTCTATAGGTGTACTTTGGCTTTATAACATTATTATGCACTGACTGGCAGGAGGCCGAGAGAACCTGGTGCTATAGACAATAAGGGATAGATCGAGTTAGCTTCTCAAAGAGTCATAGATATTATAGACTATAGAGGGGATGGACTGAGTGTGATCGAAGAGAGTCTTGGATATTATAGACTACAGGAGGTTAGACCGAGTGAGATTCCTCAAAGAGTCTTACCTTATTTGAATATCTTTAAGATCCTTCCCAGGCCAGAGGAGGAATTGACCGAGTGGGATTCCTCAGAGAGTCTGTGGTATACCTGAGGCTATAAGAGGAATTGACCGAGATAGCTTCCTCAAAGAGTCTCTAGACCTTGGGGATAAGAGGGTTAGACCGTGTGATCTTCCTCAAGAGGGTCCCCAACTTCCCTAGACTAAAAGGGGAATTGACCAAGTGAGCTTCCCCAGAGAGTCTCATAAATTTGTATGACCAAGCCAGAGGGGTTAGGCTATGTGCACTGCTCAGAGGGTTGTGGTACTTCTTGTATAGGACCAGAGGGGATGGTTGTGTGAACTTTCCAGAGGGTTTCCAGCTTCTTTGCTGTTTGTTTCACTGCTACTGATTGGTTGTGGATTGTTTCCTACTATGCATCATCCTGTTTTACTGCTTACTGTTAATGTCTATTACTTGATGTTGCTGTTTACTGCTTATTGCACTTTTACCTACCATATACTCACTGGCTGTTAGGCACAGATCTTCGGGTGAGTTACTACTAGTATTTTATCTCACACCCTATTTGGGACATGATTTTCGGCCCAAGCATACTATGTTGTTGTAGGTATAGACTAGGTCAAGCACCGTTCGACTTTTGGAACTTGATTTCTTAAAGCAAGGGAGCATGGGACCAAGATTTGGCTTGCGATGCTGAGGAGATGTTCACTTTTCTTTTGTACTTGTTTTGGTACTGTAGTGTTTCCCAACATTGTTACTTGTTTGGATTCTTTCCTATTTATGTATCATTCATCATTTTATATATATACATATGTGCTCCAGGTTGTTGATTTAGTCTTTTTCTGTTTATATTGTTGGTTATTACTGCTTCCGCTATTGCATTTTTATTCTTCTTTCGCTGTGTACTCTGGCAATGAGGGAATAGTTTCCCCACTGTCACACTCACGGCCATCGCTACTAGTCAGCAGCCTCTAGCATTTGGGTAAATGCACTTGAGGTCATGTGACCAACCGGGTACAGGGCGCCTCTAGGTGGCTTCAGGAATCGGGACGTTACAAAGTGGTATCAGAGGAATTATTTTCTCTTGCTTTACTATTTGGAGACGTTAGTCAGGGATAGGATATATTCGATACATGGTAATATGCTATGCCTGGAAGTATCTAACCCGTGTACAAGTAAAAGCCATACTACCTCGTTTATTGTAATTTTCTGGTTTTGAGATTTTATGGTTGATACGATTTCACCTAGTGTGATTCACATGCTTTATACTGTTATTGTTTTGATATTACGGTTCTATTTCTATCGCAAGCCGATGAGATGAGGGTATGCCATCTCATGCATCATACAGGAACTTATAGAAATCACATGCCATGCATTCTTTCCATGCCATTTTGGGTGCATTAAAGATTTCATGTAGTTGTGACAGATGTTGGGTAGATTTCGCATGTTGTTGTGATAAATGTTTGATAGAATCTCTGATGCTTGTTAGAGAATTGTCTGTATTGTACATTGTTTAAAGGAACACCAAATTTTGATTCTTGAGGTGTTATGGGCCCTCTTGAATCAGAAATTGGTGGATCATGATCTTGTTTTCTCTTGTAATTGACTGTAGGGGATGCCAAGCTTTGATTCGCGGAGAGTATGGGCCCTCACGGATCGTAATTTGGAACCTCTTTGCCTTGTTTTCCGTGTTTCTGGGCTTCTGTGTAGTTTCTGAGCTACTGCCCAAAAAATCCCAGAATACATGGCATGTACTTTCTGGTTACACGCTGTGTAGTTTT
Organism: Viscum album; assembly: GCA_963277665.1. NCBI lineage: Eukaryota > Viridiplantae > Streptophyta > Magnoliopsida > Santalales > Viscaceae > Viscum > Viscum album. Next base: position 792,105,332 of record OY728156.1, on the reverse strand, counting down.
TAGGTCGTGTTTCTGACTATGTGTGCAGGAACACGATGTTGTGAAAACAATGTTAGGAGCACACCGTGTACGGTAGGTACATGCTGTGTAGTATAGAGCCTTGTACCCGGCCGTGTCACTAACAACACTAGTCTGGGAAGCTCGAGTAGAGCACACCGTGTTTAAAAGGAACATGTCTTTTATTCCTGTCCAGGTACCTGACCATGTCACGAACAACACTGGTCGACATGACTTTCTCGAAGACACGCCATGATGTTTTTGGAACACACCATGTAGTCTTTCCTAGGTACTCGGCCGTGTCACGAACAGCATGGGACGGTGTCACCTTCTCATATACACACCATGTTTGTTATGAACACTCCGTGTAAGGGCCATCCGTGTTGACGACCGTGTAACTATCAACACGGGCCACCGAGTCAGTGTCTAGTACACGCCGTGCCCCTGGGGAACACACCGTGTAGTCTGAGGTTAGTTTGAATCGTGTGAGTTAGCTGTGTAAAGTGACTCAGGCAAGGGAATAGTCTTTATGTACATGCCATGTGTTGGGTCAACACACCGTGTAGTTTGAGGTGTTACCCGACTTGTAGGGTAGGGGTACACGCCCATATCAATGGCTTAAGAAGACACACTGTTTAGTTTTTATACACACCGTGTAGTCGTGTTTTGTATACTTGTGTGTTTTTCTTCTCCGGATCATGTTTTGTACTCTTGTTTTCTCTGTCGTTGTTTTTTGATATAGGTTATACTTTTTATCTTTCAGAGATATGCCTCCGAGATGTCCTCCGGTTGTACGTCAATCGTCAGGTAGTGATCAGATTCCAAATATGGTTGATCAGGGACTTCCTACCAATCCTCCTGTTGATCCATCCTTGGAACCAGCTGTCATACCCATTGCAGGCGCTGAGGCGCAGTTCAAGGAGGACTTATTGAGGATGATGCAGACCTTCTAGGAAGCACATTCTCTTGCCTCGTCGATGGCTGAGTTGATGCAGGTTTTCTAGCCACAACATCCTCCAACATTCTCAGGGGATGGAGGACATCAGGCTACAGAGTCATGGATACATGCCACACTGGCCATCTTTCGGAACCTTGATATCCCTCCAGAGAAAAAGGTATAGCTGGCTACTTATATGCTCTAGGACACCGCCAAGAGGTGGTGGGAGGTGATCTCATGGTCAGGGCGTCAACAGTATATGTCTTGGGACAAGTTTCGACGCACCTTCTATGACTACTTCTATCTGGAGACCATGAGGGACGATCGAGCCCGAGAGTTTATGAGTCTGCAGCAGGGTACCCTCTCTGTTATGGAGTACTCATCTCACTTCACTGAGCTGTAGTGTTTCACAATGATCCCAGCAAGTGATGATTTGTTCCTTGCTAGGAAGTTCGAGGACGGTCTCAGGAAGGAGATCAATTACCAGGTGAATATCTTCAAGTTGACTTTGATATCTTCCATCGTCAACCGAGCGCTGATCACTGAGCGCAATCTGAGATATTCTGGAGCAGTGATCTAGGGAGGATCGATATCCAAAGCTGGTGTTCCTCCTATGGACTGTAGGAAGCGTCGTAGAGAGTCTTCTTGAGGAGATTGAGGTTTTCGGGATGCGTCTTCTGGTATCCATGTTGTATTCTTCCAGTGTGGTAGGAGTGGGCATACTAGGCCTCAGTGCCAGAGGGATCCGATGGAGTGCCTTTCTTGTGGCAAGATGGTCCATCTTTAGCGCTTCTATCATATCATCTCACCTTCAGCTTGTGGTAGGGGTTCCTCTATGACCCCACGTTCTGTGGATGATTCACCAGTTTCCCACCAGTCATGGAACTAGAGTTGTTCTGGCCGTTCAGGCCGAGGTGGAGGTTGCAGTCATAGTGGTCAGTCACCAGGTCATCCGCGATAGCAGAGTTGTTCATCTCAGAGTGGTCAGCCAGGGGCGGAGGGCCGCGGTGCAGGCCAGTCTTTCGCTTTGGAGCCGACCTATCAGGAGCAAGATCCCGTCCCTTCTACAGTTCGAGGTACGATCCTAGTAGCCTCAGTTTTATCTTCAGCTATTTTTTATACTGGTGCTTCGCATATCTTTATCTCTATTGCAGTTGTGGAGATCCTTGGGCTCTGTATCCTTTCGTCTACCGACTTGTTGACTCTTGACACACCGTTTGGAACGAGGACATCAAGCGTACGTCAGTGCAGAGAGTTCCATCTCGAGGATGTGGGGTGTCATTTCTTAGGGGACCTCTATGTCCTAGAGATGCTGGGCTATGACGTCATTATCATTTTGTACTAGTTGGTTCCCTTCCAGGAAGTCGTTGATTACTATCGCCGCAGGGTGAGTATCATATCACCAGGGGGAAGATCTTTCTTTTATAGAGGCGAGTGGGATGTCCAGGTGGGAAGAGTTGGGCCAGAGCATCATGGGCTAGGGAAAGATACATCCCATATTGCTAGTATTTATCTAGATGACTAGGGGACTTCACAGTTAGACTTTCCTCCAGTGGTGGATCATTTCAGGGATGTCATTCCCAAGGACTTTTAAGGTTTTCCTCCACAGCGTGAGGTAGAATTCTCGATTGAGCTCGTGCCAGGAGTGGCACCAGTGTCCATTCCTCCTTATAGGATGGCTACACCTGAGTTGCAATAGCTCATGAAGCAGTTGGGGGAGTTGTAGGAAAAGGGTTTCATCCGACCCAGTACTTCTCCTTGGGGTTCGCCTATCCTGTTTGCAAAGAAGATAGACGGCACCCTTCAGCTTTGTGTGGATTATCAGAAGCTGAACCCGTTGACGGTTAAGAACCGATATCCCATGTCGTGGATCGGTGACCTATTTGATCAGCCTTTTGGAGCCCGGGTGTTCCCGAAGACCGATTTAAGGTTTGGTTATCATCAGTTGCGCGTTATACCATCAGATATACCTCTGACAGCTTTCAGGAGCAGGTATGTTCTTTTCGAGTATACATTCATGCCGTTTGGTCTTACGAACGTGCCTGAAGTCTTCATATCATAGATGAATCGAGTGTTCCATCCATACATGGACTCATTTATCGTGGTCTTCATTGACGATATCTTACTCTAACACTTGACACAACCATGCCACGCATCTTGAGATCATTCTAAGTACACTGAGAGAGCATCGACTATGTGCTAAACTCCAAAAATTCCACTTTTGGATGGATCAGATTCACTTTGTGGGTCACGTCATCTCAGAGGATGGAGTATCTGTGGACCCAAAGAAAGTGAGAGCTGTATTTTCTTGGGAGCATCCGAAGATCATCATTGAGGTTCAGAGTTTCCTAGGGCTATCCAGATACTACAGACACTTCCTTCAGGACATCTCACACCTAGTAGCACCGTTGAAAGGTTTGACCGAGAAGGGGGAAAAGTTATTTTGGTCAGATTCTTGTGAGTCTGCCTTTAAGGAGCTGAAAGGGAGATTGACGACAACACCAATACTAATATTTCCAGAGCCGGGCAGGGGCTACACTGTTTACTATGATGCTTCAGGTATAAGGCTGGGAGCCGTGATTATGCATGGAGATGGAGTCGTTGCGTACGGGTCTCGGCAGTTGAGGCCACATGAGAGGAACAACCCTACGCATGATCTGGAGTTGGCAGTTGTTTTTCATGACTTGCACTATTATATACAGTATGTTATGGGAGAGCACTTTGTGGGTTTCACCAACTACAAGAGTCTCAAGTATATCTTCATTAAGCGTGATCTGAATCGGAGACAGCGCAGGTGGGTCGAGTATCTTTAGTCCTTTGACTTCGAGCTCACCTATATGCCGTGAATGGGCAATACAGTGGCAGATGCATTGAGAAAGAGTACTCAGATTCAGGCAGTTCAGAAGGCCAGTAGTGAGTGACAGCTTATGGCTCTATTCTCTGAGATGCATCTGGAGGTGCACGATAGGCAGGTATAGACCTTTCTTTCATCTATGGCTGTTACCTCTACACTTCTTGATCGGGTACTAATGAAGAAGCTATCAAATTCGGAGGCCTTGGTCCTGCAGGAGAATGTGTCAGGAGGGGATCCTCTTCCTGGATAGATAGTGGGCGAGGATGAGATCATGTGTTTCTAGGGACGTGTATGGGTGCAACAGAAATACGTGAGGAGCTGATGCGGGATTTCCATTTCTCAGATTGGGCAGTTCATCCTGGAGTCACCAAGATGTATCAGGATCTACATCGCCAGTACTGGTGGCCATGTATGAAGAGAGATGTTGTTGGTGTTGTCATGAAATGTTCTACTTGTCAGCAGGTGAAAGCAGAAAATCAGCGACCAACAGGGCTTTTACATTAGTTACCCATTCTGGAGAGGAAGTTGAATGATGTCGTGATGGACTTCGTAACCGGGTTACCAAGGTCACCTCAGGAAAGTGATTCTATTTGGGTCGTCGTTGACAATCTTACGAAGGTAGAACACTTTGTGCCTATCAAGGAAACCCGTTAGTGTTGATGATCTGGGACGACTGTACATCCGAGAGATTGTACGTCTACATGGAGTTCCACACTACATTGTTTCCGACAGTGATGCTCTCTTTACCTCTCGGTTCTGGCAGGGACATCAGAAGGCTTTGGGTACACATGTACTTTTGAGTATAGCATACCATCCCCAGATTGATGGCCAGTACGAGCACACGATCCAAGTGCTGGAGGATATGCTCCAATCTTGCATTTTAGACTTCAGTGGTTCTTGGGAGAAGCATATACCTCTTTTGGAGTTTGCGTACAACAATAGTTTTTAGGCAACCATTCAGATGGAAACATAAGAGGCTCTGTTCGGTAGGCCATGATGATCACCCTTATGCTGGCTGGAGGTAGGAGAGTTAGCTTTGTTGGGACCTCGTCTTGTTCAAGAGACCTCTGAACAGATAGAGCTGATTCGGAAGAGGATGGCTACAACACAGTCTTGACAAAAGTCTTATGCTAATCAGTGGAGGCGACCTCGGGAGTTTGAGGTCAGAGATCATGTTTTCATGCCTGTCGCACCAAGGTTGGGACACAAGAGGATTCAGAGATAGGGTAAGCTTTCACCATGGTACGTCAGGTCGTTTGAGGGGTTGGAGAGAGTTGGACTGGTTTCCCATCGGTTGCAGCTACCTCTAAGGTACTAGGCCATGCATGACATCTTCCACGTCTCTCAACTCTGATGTTACTTTTCAAACCCGTCTCATGTCTTTCTGCCCGAGGAGGATGAGCTCAAAGCGGATGCGTCATTTGAAGAGCATACTTTTCAGATTGTCGATCATAGTACAAAAGTTATCTGAGGCCTGCCTATTCCTCTGGTACGAGTGCTGTTGAAGCACGGGCGAGTACAGGACGAGACTTGGGAGAGGGAGGCCGAGGATCGATTGTAGTGGCCGGAGATGTTTGAGGATCTTTCTGCTACGCCCACCTAAGTAAATTCAGGGGAGAATTTCTTTAAGGGGGGAAGTGTGTAAGAACCAAGATCTTTGTTTCAGTTATGTATTTCCTTTTTGGAGTTTTTAGGAATTATTTGGAGTTTTTGGAAATTTTCGAAGTACATGCCGTGTACTTTCTGAGAACACGTCCTGTACTATTCTCCAGCTCGAATCCGTGTGTTGGTCGTGCCTGGGCCACACACATGGTGTGTAGGGGTGATGTGGAGGCCGATTTTGGCAGAGTACAGAAAAATCCACTACACGCCATGTACTTTAAAAATACACACTGTGTACTTTTCTTTTTTTCACTAAATAGGCCAGGGTCGCACCTCATCTCCATATTTGTCTTCTTCTAGGTCTGGTTCATCCGAGAGCGGCCTATACGGCCGGATCATCCCCATGCTCCTGCCTCTCCGTCTATTCTCCGATTCGAGCACGGTCGATTGCGTTGGAAGTGCAACGGTGAGTTATTCCTTTTTCTTGAGCCTTGTTTTCCAATTCTTCCTCTTTCTCATGTTATCTATGGTTGAACGTTTTGTGTGTTTTCTCAGATCTACGACGTTTTAGGGGGAATTAACCGTCGTGGTTCAAGTATATCAATCTCCTAGGATAGAGGTAGGTGGTTTGTGCCTTACTATTCAAAGTCTTTGAGTGTTATGTGCAAATTCCACCAATACCCGTGAACGAGGTACTATGTGTTTACCTTTTTTCCCTCGTTGTTTTCCTGCCTTGCTTTTATGCTTGTGTAGAGGAAAATTGAATTTGTTAGAGGATATTTTTTTGTGCTTGGATGTATTTTAAGACCTTTCATAGTTCTGTTTATGACCATTGGGTCTCATTTTCCTTTGGCTGCTACACCTGGTCTCATGCCTTGTGGTTATAGGTTGAAGTGAAACTCTTAACATGCTCGTTGCCTTATAGACTTTTTAGCTTAGTAGCTCTATAGGTGCACTTTGGTTAGCCAAGTAGCTCTATAGGTGTACTTTGGCCTTATAGAATTATTATGCACTAACTGGCATGAGGCCGAGAGAACCTGGCGCAATAGACTATAAGGGATAGATCGAGTGAGCTTCCCAGAGAGTCTTAGATATTATAGACTACAGAGGGGATGGACCGATTGAGCTCCCAAAGAGTCTTGGATTTTATAGACTAGAGGAGGGTAGACCAAGTGAGCTTCCTCAGAGAGTCTTACCTTGTTTGAATCTCTTTTAGAACCTTCCCAATCTAGAGGAGGAATTGACCGAGTGAGCTTCCTTAGAGAGTCATTGGTATACCTGAGGCTATAGGAGGAATTGATTGATATAGCTTCCTTAGAGAGTCTATAGACCTTGGGGCTAATAGGTTTAGACCGCGTGATCTTCCCCAAGATATTCACTGACTAGCCTAGAATATAAGGGTAATTGACCGAGTGAGCTTCCCCAGAGAGTCTCATAAATTCGTATGACCAAGCCAGAGGGTTCAGGCTGAGTGCACTGCCCAGAGGGTTGTGTTACATCTTGGATAAGAAAGAGGGGATGGCTGCGAGTACTTCCCAGAGGGTTTTCGGCTTCTTAGCTATTTGTTTCACTACTATTGATTGGTTGTGGATTGTTTCCTGCTATGTATCATCAGGTTTCACTACTTACTGTTACTGCCTATTGCTTCTTGTTTTTTGTTTACTGCTTATTTCACTTTTACCTTCCATATACTCACTGAATATTAGGCACAAGTCTTTAGGTGAATGCCTACTAGGATTTTATCTCACACCCTATTTGGGAAATGCTTTTGGGACCAAGTAGACTATGTTGTTGCAGGTATAGACAAGGGCGAGGGCCCTTCAACTTATGGAACATGATTGCTTGAAGTAGGGGAGCATGGGACCAAGCGTTGACTTGAGATGCTGAGGATCTATTTACTTTTGTTTTGTACTTGTTTCGGTACTGTAGTGTTTTCCAAAATTGTGAGTTGTTTGAATGTTTTCCTAGTTATGTATCATGCATAATTTTATATATATACATATTTTCTCCAGGTTTTTGATTTTGTCTTATGATGTTTATATTGTTGGTTATTACAACTTCTGATATTGCATGTTTATTCTTCTTCCATTGTATACTCTAGCAATGAGGGCATAGTTTCCCCACTGTCACACCCAAGGCCCTCACTACTAGTTGGCAGCCTCTGGCGTTTGGCGAAATGAGCTTGAGGCCATGTTACTAACCGGGTACGGGGCGCCTCTGGGTGGCCTCCGAAACCGGGATGTTACACACATTGCCTTAGAGAATTTTTCATTTCTACATTCATAAATACCCATTCACAATTACACTATTGAAATATACATGGACTTGTAGATTTTGGATTTAGAATTACATGAATACCATGACTATGAGGTGAAACTAATGTATCAATATTATTTATCTCTAGACATTTCAATATCATCTATTTACCCTTATGGTTAATATATATTTGATCACTCTAAAATGTTTCTCATAATTGTAGTATGATATATTACTTCACAACCTAATAGTATTTTTGGGTAAACTGTATTCGAGCATCTATACTGGAATAATCTTGAATAACCTCTATGAACATACCTCTTTTCACAAAATAATACATTTATAATAATCTCTAGATGCCATTATATTAAGGTAGGATGGCCCTTACATAACTATTGTCTATTGATAGAGACCCTTTTGTGAGTTTTGTTTTTACCCTTACGTGATTCAAAAATAACCCATACCATGTCAACTAAAAATTACATAAATTTATTATTTTAGATAATAGCATTACACATCCTAGTTTCTCATTTTTGTACAAGATTTTATATTTTCCCTTATGTAGACTCTAAAAAAATCTCAAATATGTTCTAGCCATTAAAAATAACATCATCAATTAGTTTCATACATCCCATAAACATGGTTATCATGGATTATCCAAACTCTATAAACATCCAAAAAATAATTCATCTCATCCCTAAATTATAAAATAAGAATATTTCTCTCTAATACCTATATTAATAATCCTTCATTAAAATTAAGAAATTCAATTTGTGTCATATTTAATTTTGGCCATATAACCATGAATTATTCCATATATGGTCATAAATTTATTCATGGATGTATTCATAATAACTATTGAAGGACCACTATTATTAAAATCATCCCAATCATATATGAAATCCAATGACACTGAATATACTACTCTTTTGTGTACTTTATATATTATGTTACCCAAAATTCAATATATACTCATGATTACAAAGATAATATATCTTAAAATAACTAAATTTATAGGGTTTATAATGTCCTAATTTCAGAATTAAAAACCCATAATAGATAAATTATTCATAGTATAAGTTGTTTAGGAATGAGGTGGTTGACTAACATCAACCCCACATTCTAACCTGGTATCTTATTTCTTCTGCTTCTCACAAGATTTGGTTCTCATTTTTACACTATATAGAAAATATGGGCATCCTATCATAGGTTATACTAAATGATTATTTTCCACAACCATTTCCATATCAATTTTTTCTTCATAAGAGTCCATTCCAAGTTCAATGGAAATAAATTTTAGGTATAATAGTATGCATATTTTGAATAATCTAACCCTTATGCAGTTATTAAAGTCTCAGTCAAGAGTTAATAGGACTAAATTAGTTGAATGATAAATATATTCTTCTAAAATATGTTCACTATTTTGGAGCCTCATAACTTTCATTACTCTCACTAATTTTATATTTTCATAATAATTCCATTAAATGAACATCATAATTATTATTTTTAAAGGTATTTATTTATATAGTTGAAGAGGAATAAAATTATCCCAAAATTTCTACGTTATATCTCAAAAAATCCTAAGAATGATTCCACTTTTAGGATTTAGAATCATCTAGATAATTGAATATTCCCATGATTATCCATATCCATTATATTTAATCATATGGATCATTATCTAGGTGGAATATAGGTATCTTTAAATCTATGAATTCATAGATATGGGGTAAGTGTATACATGAAATTTACTCTGGAACCCATTTTAGAGTACAGGTAGAGTTGGTAACTAATAATGATGTCTTTAGGCCAGTAGAGATACTATTAAAAGAAAAACCTCAATGAAAACCCTTCTCATTACTCATAAATATTTTTTAAGAGGAATTATCCAAATAACAAAATATCCAAAACACAATCCATACACATTTAAAAATACAAACTACATTTTTTGATAATATACCATTGGATCAGCATAAGTACAGTGAAACACAAATGATATTATTAAACATAACACAATCAGAAATTATATTTTACCTGAAAATAATTCTTATAGAATCATGAAATTAGTTTTACAAATTCACATATACATTAAGAATTATATTTTTTTACTTAACAACTATGTTTCATCTACTCTGCATTTTTAACATAAATCAAAACAACTATCCCATTTTATCTCTCTCTCCTAAAAGTATGTTAAAAAAATTCACATTTTTTTAAAAATAACAACCTCTTCCATCATAATTAAACACATATTATAATTTTTTCTTTCATTTCAAAATAATATTTTTTTAAAATCAAATAAAATTACATATAACACTTAAAAACATCAAAAAGTGTTTTCAATAACATTATAATTCATTTCCGGAAACAATTTCATAAATCCCACCATCCCTTTATAAAAAACATTATAAATTTTGTAATTTAAAAAAAATTAAGACACATAATATTAATATAAAATTTAAATTATCTAATAAAATAGTTTTTCATTTGAAATATATTACTTATAACATGAAACTATGTTTCAAAACATGGAATATAAAATGTGTTTCAATTAACTAAAAGTGAAATAGGTCACAACTCAATTTGACTCATATTAAAGAGATGCTAATTAATTAATTGAAAAATTTCAGATCTTTAGGGGTTAAGTCATTGAAATGAGGGCAATCATATGTTTTTTAATGGTTTAGAAGAAAGGTGTGTAAAAACATAACACAACCATGTGAAAATCACTGATCGGTGTCTAAAACCTGATGCATCCGCAACCAAAGATTTTACAAGCCATCTAGCATTACATTGATCCTTTAGTGGTTCTATTATTTCAACAAAAAAAAATTAAAATATCTAAAACAACACCTATAATTTAAAATAAATATCATTCCATTGAATATTTAGGAAATTATATGTTTAGAATAATCTAGAACAAAACTCAAATTCAAAAAAATAATTCATTAAAATGCATGGTAACTCATGTATTATCTTGAAAAATAATGATCATGAACCAATTTGTAACCTACCTCTTGGGTTTAAATTTATATATCATTATACTAGAATTACTTGTCAAATAAAAAGAGGGATCTAAGAATATATCTTTTGAAAACCAACAATGGTCAAAATGATGGGTCATGAAAGATGGATTTCCATACTTCCATATTTTCTTTATCAATTACCACATGCAAGAAACTAGTCAGAAAAACTCAAATAATGTCAAGTATTAATTATTTCACACCCATAAATCAGTTACTAGTCTCTATAATCTTACTGATAATTTTACATGATGCACCCATATGTTGAAATCCCATATATATTAAATCTGGTGTTTCTAATAGAATATCAAAAAATATATCATAACTAGCATGAATATCAAAACTAACATTAAAAAATAAATCATCAAAATTGATACATAATTGAAAATGGAACATAGATGAAAAATATATGTTATCCGAAGAGGTTGATAAATTAGAATCCCATAGCATTCAATAAGACTCGAACCATGACAATATCATAATCAATTGAGTTAATATCTTTTCTATATATAAAATAAATTTATTATTGTTAATTCCATTACATGTTATTCACATAAGTATATTTCTCATATATTAACATTATACATGATAGTTATATAAAAACCAAGGTGTGTATGTATGGTGTAACCTACATGATCCATATAGGATTTCAGAAAATACTTTTTAAAATTCCTTCAATATGAAATTTTCTTAATTGTTTTTTGAAATTAAGTTATAATATTTTCCTTTCGTGGAAAAAATTATACAAAACAATAAACAATTCTGTAATATTTTGTAGTAAATTTCACAATTTTTTATACAAACCAAAAGTGATTTTTTCAATTTAATAAAAAAATACCCAGGAATCTGTAAAAACTGATTCTGAATTTATGTAAATAAAAAGTATTTTTCAATATTTCATATATAATTATTCAATATCCTATTTTGAAAACTAGTAATGATATAAACTAATATATTATAGTTGAGAAAAAAATTATTTTACAGTCACAATTTATATCAAATATGATGTGAGTGAAAATAACATCATTAAGAGATATAAATATAATGTAATGAGAAAATATAAGAATAAGTAAATATAAGCATCATATAAAATAAGAATTATAAAATATAATATAATTTTTGTCAATGTGGATCATAAAAAATAATGTAATAATAAAAATAGTAAAATAAAATATTTAATTAAGAATCATGAAAAAATAAAACCATGACAAATAATATATATCATGGGAATCTCCCTATGTGTTATTAGGAAAATCTATGACATACTTGGGTGTAATATAATGCCATAATATCTATTTTTTCATTGAAAAATGACCATTATATAACTCTTCCTAGAAGAACTCCACATAGTTAAGGATTGTAATTCATAGAAGTATAGTAGTCAGAATATCTTCATGACTAGCATAACAATTGTCTCTCTATTTACCACCTATATACTTGGGAATTAATAAACCTTCCTAATTTAGATATATTAACATTTAATAATTACATCATAGTACCCATAAAAACATCAATTTATTTTCCTTATCTCACCTCTAATTACCCTTTTAATAATAGTGCATTTTAATTTTCATAAGCATATAATAATAATAAAAATCACCTAAGAATGTATATATTCTTATATAATGAGAAACACAATGTGGATCAAACAATGGGTTAATAAAAACTTTGAATACCGTTTATATACATTCACAAATACTCTATTACCTCAAAATCTTTTGAAAACATAAAATCATTTGATAATATAAAACAATTATTTGATGATTTATTAAAAAAAATCACGGATTAGAAATATAATTTAAACTTAAATAGAAACACAATAATTTAATCAAAATGTCAAATATATATCATTTAATCACTAAAATCGAATTGATAATATTCATAATGATAAAATAATAATTTAAAATTTAGGTATCATAAGATTATAATAATAAAAACCAAAAAATATTAACAAAATTAATTTCATCCAAACAACAACATAGACTTGTAAATAAACATTAAATCCATGAAAAATATTATGTAAATCCTTATAAAATTCTAACAATCACATTAATTTTAAATTTATATATGGAAAACCACATATACATTTTAACAAACACCTTACATGAAAAAAAATATTTTTTACACATAGACTATCAAATCATGTAAAAGACATTATTAATTAGCATTGAAAAACATTACAATCTTGAAAATAATTCATTAACTTCATAATAATATCATTTATAGTTATATATTAGATAAAAATATATTTATAAGACTCAATCATAGCATTCTATTTAAATGGAATTTTAAAAAATTAAACAATAGGCTACCATAATCAATTCTTCATCAATAAATAAAGCAGAATAAAAATATACAATCTATAAAATACCCAAGAAAACAAACCTGTATGATTAAACCAAAAAATATATTGGGGTACAAGAAAAAATTTTCTCAGGGACATAAGATGTGTATTAGGAAATAACAAAATTAATAGGACAAAAGAAAAGTGAAAATAGACGAAAATTATGGGAAATATTTTTTATCAAACTAAGAAGGAATTCAAACGTGATAATGGATGAATAAAAATTATGATCTTCGTGTGTTATTGAGGATGATTACATAGAATAAGAAAAAGGGGGAGGCTATAAGAAGTGGAAAAAATAAACTGGGAAAAAATAAATTCCATAAATTAATTTATAGTTAACTAGTTTGGTTATGTTTCATGAATACAAAAACTATGGACCAATAATGTTACATCCCCTAGCTCATGATATATCGAATCATAGTTAATTTCCATTATTCTCATGAAAATTAACCAATTATAAACTTTTTATTATAATGATAACTCACACTATGCACAATTGGGCAACCTAGATACATCAAACTGTAAATATACTCTTTACATTGTAATTTTTAAATAATATTAAGATTTAAAATTTAAAAATTACATTGATTAAATGTAATACAAAAGTAAATAAAATTACATTGAAATGGGATATGAGGGTGTCTTAGATACATTCATAGAATGTAAGGAAATGTATTTATATACATAGGTAATAATTTAGTGAAGTATCATTCATTATTTAGTATTTTAAGAGAAAAAATGTCAAGTGATATAATTATTTATTTGGTAAACATTTTTAATGTAGTGATATCAATTTGAATGATGATAATAATGTATATAATAATTCTAGGATTAAAAAAAATGATAAATATGATCTTATATATCAAATTTAATGTTAAAAATTGTTTATTTAGTATAATGATTTTGATGAAATATTTTGTAAAATAAAATTCCATTTTTAATTTAAAATATCCCATATAATGAGTGGATAAATTTGGAGAAAGAATTATGAAATATAATTACTCCAATATAAATTATAATTAATAAAACATACAAGGTTAATTGAGTATTTCTTAAGTTGAAATGAATGGTTTTGATAGTGACTTAAGGGGTAAAAATGTATCATTGAAATTCAATAATATTTATAAAAGGATGAAATTACTATTATCTTGGAATTGGAATCAGGAAAAATAAAATAATAACTATCACTAAATAAGATTATTAAGACAAATTAAATTTTTCAGAACAAATAATAACAAAACCAGGCTTTACTGTTATGCATATATTGTTATTAAATCTAAAGTGTAAATTTTGATGGGGAATTTTATTTAGTATAAATATTGGATGAAACTAGGTTGTTCCATAATATACATATTTATTAATTTTTTTAATTTTTTTATGGATATGAATTTACAATTTCTCAATTAATTTCTTCCAGAGGTAACAAAAATAAAATATGAAAATTCCTTATAAAATGATACTTATGAATAAATGGTTTTAGTATTTATGGAAGAACTGTATAGATTAATATAAAAACATTAATCCTAGTATACAAGTTTGATCTCAATTTTCAATCCATTTAAGTGTGTGTTAGGATTATTATATTAAAAAACTATGTTTAATGTGAATTTGAAATCTAAATTATGGTATTTGTCTATACATATGTCATAACATTTTAGAGGATTAATTTAACAACTAAACCGTACTAATATGCATAAGAACCTCCATCATCAAAAAATTTCATTATGTCATGGCCCACCAAGAACCACTACATTTATCAAAGATATATGTCATACCATCTATAAAGCTACTCATATTCCCAAATGATCTTCTACATTATTAATGACTATCCCCATAAAAAACAAATGTTTCATTAGATTTTATTATACCCATGCATGAAAAATCTAGAAAAAATATATTTAGGTTGTCTTTCATGATACTAATCTAGTATAATGAAAATAAAAATTTTAATTTTAATTATATTGGCTTTAAAAAATAATAGTGTGCCATAATAACATAGGAATTTTTTATGAGCAGTTTTAGCCTTGCTTTTTTAGGCATGTTATTTTCATGTCCCTTCAAATTACAAAATCCATCTTATAAAGAACATTTTTAAAACCTAGTTATTTATAAAATAGTTCATTATAGGTATTTAATCATATTTATATATGTAATAATCGGGAACTCCCACATGCACGACCACCCACATTTTTCTATATTTCCCTACAATATTTTCTTATAATGCACTAAAAGTTTCCTTGAAGGAATATGTTGCCCTATGAATAACCCCACCCATAGAACTGAATTGACACTTTTAAAACTATGTAATATGACCATAAAAATGAATTTTATTTTGAATATAGTGTATACCCACTCTCATGCATCCTATAAAACCAATTAGAATGTAACATTTATGAACACTACCACATCACACACCCACATAACTATAGAGTATTAATTATCTCGAATCTTTGAAAGAAAAAAACACCCTATTAAAATGGGTGGGGTAAATTTATATTTTAATTATCACTTCTCTATGTGAGATATTATCTTTAAATAGAGCCCATTAACAATTTATTATTACTATATATAAAAAGAAATAAATTTTCCAAAAAAGTGAACTACATTTTGTCATGGTTTTACGAATTCTTCATATAAAATAAGGAACATTTATTTTATAAAATATATAACAAAGAGGTACATTAGATGTTTCAGATAGATGATTGTAAACTAGAAATAACTCTTATAACTAATTATACATTCATTATGAGTGTTGAATAATGAAAATAATTAAACATCACTAAGTTCAAAATGAACATTGATATATTTCAATATTTTATTTCCTTGAGGTCTTCCTTGGTATCTGATACAATATATTAAAAGATAAAAAAGTGAGCCTATAGGGATTTATATTTGTATAATAATATGAAATCTCAGGTATATATTGGGAACATTTTTTATGTATTAAAATATAGGAAAAAGGATAATAAACATTACATATAATTAGTGGATTAGGTCAATGGATGATAATAATTTCAAATAAAGTAATATTTATAATCATAAATTAAGTGACTCTCCGAAATGAGAAAAAATTTAAAAATATATCATTTGAATGTAAAAATATATCTAATTTTCTTAAGATATAATTTAAAGATTCTCATCTCCATACAAATTCAGGATTATAGTTTTCCAAATTATTGTTATAATATATTGAAACTAAATATAAAAAATTTATCAATATAAAATGTTATTTAATCTATAGTATAGTGGATTAAAGCCTAGTGATGTTATATTAGGTTCCTATAGATGAAAGTGTCGTAATATATCCACCAATGAACTTTCAACAATCTTATATGTGAATTATATATTTAAAATTGGTGTTCAATCTCTTTTTGAATCTTAATCTCTTTAAGTACACATACAATTATGTGTTAATTAATTTTTTACTTCATAATAATACTTTTTGGGCATTTATTTCATAGGTAATGTGTGGTTTGTAGTTATTTAGAATGTTTTAATATATCAGGGTGAATTTAAATCAATATATCTTTTTAATATTTAATGAATTTCTTATATAAGACCATACATTTTAAATAGAATTATTATATAACTTTTAAATTTCTATTATTTTCAAATATATAGAGTAGTTTAATTTTATAAGGGATTTATTAGTGTATATGGTAGCATCCAGGAACTACTGTTATATATATTGTGATAAATTTTTGTGGAAAAAAATAGTCCAAGAATACATGTTCATTGTATTTTGATACTTTTTCTATTATATACTAAGAGTTGCAATTTATTGTTCAATAAAGTTATTGATAATAAAGAAATTTATAAAATTAAAAATTGTACATCAACCAGTTAAAATATTTCCAATAACTACGTAGAAAGAGAATTAGTGACAATATAGTTTTTTTCATTCGTTCATTTGTGAATAACAATGACAATATAACATGTTTATTTGTGATAAGGTTGTGATCAGTCATTGACCACATTATTGAATTATTATATAATTGTTAATTTACCAATTATAACTATATATAATCAATGAAAATACCATGGTAATATTTTATATGACTCTGTGTTATTTGATAATCAATTAAAATATAACCTAATAAACTAAAATCTATTCCAAAATGAAAAAAAAACTCAGAAACATATATGTATATATTATAATATTCCCTATTGATAATGAAACCAAGACATCTACTAAAAAATATTTTCATTGGAAGGAAACATTACCAAGTCAATATATTTATGTAATTTCTCACAAACATGGTTTGATGTGGTCCTATTTTATTTGTCAATGTGAATGTTGTGATTTCAATTAAATATTCTTATGTTGGTATATTTATATAAATAATAACTAATCATTATTTCAGATGAAAATAAATTAATTTATACTATAATTTAAATAATGTAAAACCAAGGTCTGAATAATGGGAAATATTGTATACCTTTTGTGTATGATTGGATATGTAAAATAATGATTTTGTTTTCAAAATATAATATAATAATCATTTTTGTGTACTCATATTGTATATTCCACTTTATGGGGTTATTGTTACTATGAATGAAATGATTCAACAACAAAGTATGATGGATGTTACAGGTGAAATTATCGTGGCACATGAAGTGATTTTTATTGCATGAAAAAAAAATATTTATGGGTAAAAAAGTTTTATTGGGAAGAGATATAACACATATAAAAAGATGCAACCATATATATAATATACAATGAAAATGGTGTAGAACACATTGGAAAAAATATTTGTGAAGGATATATTATTTTTTATGAACATAATCATTTCCTGATCTTAGTATAAGCTCATAAGAGTACTGTAGATGTATATAAATACAAGAGGTGTTAATTTGTAGTTAAAAATATTTAATCTAAATGAATAACAAAGCCTCTTGAAATAAAATTTATCGAACTCAGACTTAGTCCTATTATCAAATTAAACAACTAGAATTAAAATAGATCAAATTAAAATCAATGTATGTTACTAAAATATTAAAAATTAAACTGATATAAAAATTTATAGAAATATAAGTGTAAGGTGTGTAGTTATATAATATGCATAGTTGAATAGAAACTAGTAAGAAAAAGGATAATATGTAGTAATAGTTATAGTGACTTAAAATCTATATCAAAATGATTAAATGTATTTATATTTAGAGTATGGTAGCCAATAACCTTAACTAGAGGTACCCATCTTTTTATACTTATTGTAATATTTTTCTATCCCTACCCTGAAATCCCTTGATATAATGACTGTTATAAGATCTATCTTTCTATCCTAGGAAGCCCTCAATACAATGATCGACATCTATCTTCCTATACTCAGAAGCACTCAATCTGTGGATCAGATTCACTATCATCCTATCCCTAGAATCCCTTAATCATATCTATGATCAAACATGTAATACAAATGAAAAAAGTACTAAAATAAATAATCTTACAATGACTCCATATAACTTCAACACTCTAAATAATTACAAAGACTGTGAACAATAATTTCATGGTAAGAAATCATCTCAACATTTTCATTGTGAAATGGATCATGTCAAAACTCTTCAAATGACCTTGTATTTATAGGAAAATATCTTAAATTCATATTTCGGAATTTCTTGTAATGGACACAGATATATGGTGCTTGAAATTTCACAATGCTATGGTATACCTAAATTTATTACATCATTTTTTATAAAACAATTACAGTTCTAAGAGTATTCCTTAAACGAGAAATAGGTTTTATATATTATTATTATATATAAAGGAAAGTCATATTGACATCATTATTGATCCATAATTCAGAAATCTTTATGAGGATTAGTCTGTTATATCAGAGCCAGAATTAGTCAGATATTCATGGGACTTTTAAATGTGATAGAAACTATAAAATTTTAACTCCTAATCTAATTAATGTTATGTTTGATGACTCATTAACATAATCAATTAGATGGTCATAATAAATAATGAAAATTATATATTCATAATACATTATAACTTTTTCTATGTTTGGTAAAATTTGATGTTCTATACATAAACATATTAAAACACATTGATCATAAAACATAGAATACATGTTTTAAGAATGTTTTTGTGAATTCCAAAAATAAACTAATGGAAAAATAATAATTAATACTTTTGACTAAATAATCTCCCCAATTTAGGATTTCAAAACCCAAAACAATAAATGAAAAAATAACTTGAAAAAATACCATCTTTTTTCATTTAAGAACTATGAAGTTATTCTTTTCAGTATAACTCCTTCATTATTTGCAACTCATTGTTATATGATAGAGCCTCATAGAGCATATCTACTTTGGTGGATACTTCTACGTTATTAAATAAAACTTATCCAATTTTATTAATAATTCTCCTCTTATGTATAAAATCACTACAATTAACAAAAACATTTTCTCCCTTTGATAGAAATAATACCCCTTTAAAACTAATTTGCTTTCACTAAACATTCTCCCCCATAGTGATTTTAAAAAAGGAATGGGATATAATACTTTTTTTTCGAAATAAATTGAGAAATATCATATGGAAGAATAATGAACAAACTATGGATCCATGAATATATGAAATAATATATATCCAATCCAAAATGGGAAAAAATCTGAAAAAATGTAGTTTAATGAAAAGAAATTCATTATAAGAAATCAGATATTTTATAGTAATACCTCGAGATTTCAAAGTGAAATAAATCATTCATTCATCATCGCATTCATGATAAGTCCATTCATTTTCATTAGCTCAGGGTGATCCATTTCAAGCTTTGCGATCATTTCCTCAATATTGAAATTCATACAAAATTATTCATTCAGACATCATACTTCCAAGTAAAGATCTTTTTAATATTCCATTAACAAGATAACTTCATATTAAAAAAATCTTGGACTAGTAATCTATATCTCCTTGTTTCACATTATTTATTTCAGAAATTTCTCATTCTATATCTTTTCATGTATGGTAACATTGAATTCCATAACTAACATAACTCTATCTGCCATGTCTAAGGATAATTTTTTTAAAGATTCATCTAATTCTAGAAAAAATTTCATTACCTACAAAAATTTGTCATCATTCTTCAAAATGTTAGTATAAATTTGATTCAACCATATCACCATTTTATTATATGAGTAATTTTTAGTTTTGATGTTTTTTTGAGAAATATTCAAGTCGATATTAATCCATATAATATTTTTATCAAAACCATTAGAGACTCTGATTTCTCATTTATTGGTACCTAATGTTTCACACACCATGATTCAATATTTTTAAATAATGTAATCTAATATATTAATATTTCCAATGACATTAACATAATATTATCACCTTTCTGTGATATTGTTACTCTTGTGTTTGATTGATCAGGATCAAGTAGGGGAGGTTTGGGCCTTTATGTTTCAGTTTAATTTTCTATTCCATTGATAACATATATCATTTAGACTTTATTATAATATAACAAATCATTAATTTACATATCCATATTTATTTATCTTCTTCAAAACATTTTTCATTCATTGTTAATATCTATCTCTTTTGTTAATTGTGATTATTCTTCCTTTTATGAAAAATATTCTTAATCTTAAGTACATATTGATTTTATGTTATTATCAGATTTTGAGGATAAATATGATGAATATGATGATTCATATTATTACTTATCTATTTTTATGTCTTCAACATCATCCTATTATTTATAATAAAATTCATCATCTTCTTATACCAATTTTTTATAATTTATTTTTATTCAAATTAATATTCTTATTATTATTCTTTTTTCCTTCTTTTTCTTCTACAACCTCTTCCTCAATTTCTCTTTCTAGCTTCATTTTCATTCTACGAGCTACATTTAAAGATGACTCTGTTTTTTATTGTTTCTCATGAATATTTTTTTCCAATTCTTAGACCAATATCTTTTATTCTACCTTATCATACAAAAAAGGGATATCAGTATAAAAATAGATTTTTTCCTAAAAATATAATTCAACATATATAATGGTCTCGTCATTATGGTTTATTGGATGAGTTTGATTTTCAAAATCTATTCCAATAACTTTTAATAAAATTTCAAAAATTCTCACTTATTTTAATCTATTCATTTTTACTTGATTCAGTTTTCTTCTTCCTCATCTCGTTACCCTATCTAAACCATTACAAATTTAGCTTCCAAAGGGTCAATTCAGAGCTCAAATCCACTATATTATTATAAAATTCATTTTCCATGAGAATATATGAAACTTAATCTATCATTTTATTTTTTATAATTTTATATATGGGTAGATATGTCTCAGTCATTATCTTTTTATTTTTATCATCTTCCATAGCTTTCTTACATGGTTGGAAATCAAACTAATACCCATCTACTTTTTTTAAAAAGTTATTTAATTTTGAATCAAAGACCAAATTCATTCTTGACATAGTATCTTCACTGATAAAAGAAATAATTTCACTATTATAATATGGTTTTTTTCCAAATTCAATATGTCCATATGCTTTATAATAAAATTTCCTATAAATGTACAAAAAATATTTATATTTGGCATGATTTAGAAATATTTTATGTTCTACACCATAATAAAGATGAATTTCACCAAATCAATCTTTATCATGTTCAAAAGGTAGTTGAGAACAAACACATATAAAACAATTAGTGCATCCATCATTTTGTAGGAATAAAATATACTTTCATTAAGAAGGAAGTGATTTTTTTGTTCTATGTTAGATGAGGTACTTTCATTACTTTTTCATATTGGGAAGATATAAGTTCTTCATCCTTGTTCTTATCAATGGTTCTAGGCCTATTAGGAAACATATGAGATGGTATATTTGCTTCTACTTCAGAGGGGACACCATCAATATATTCTAACATTATATAAGAAATATTATAAAATTTATAAATTAGAGTAAAAAAATCTTCTCCCAATCAAACATCCTTTTCAAATTGAATAGAAGAAAATGATATTGAAACTACATCAGGATATTATAAATATTAGTCATTGTCAGTATTCTCTACAAAAACTAATTACCATAATCACAATGAAATAATCTTTTTTAATATACCATCATACTTTTAAAACCATGATCATTCAATCAACCTTACCTGAACTAAAAACAACTTATGATTTTTATATTTCCTTTCTATGATTACAGGTATAGGAACCATTGAAAAGATGAAAAGGTAAACAATTGGACTAGTGAATTCAAAGGGTGTTGCAACTCTTGTGTGATGTGTCTGAAGATAATATGGGGGACATGGCGTAATCGACCCTTATATAAGTGTTGGGGGAGACAATTCCACCTTAAACCAATCGTTAAAATGGAAACCCTTTCTGATCTAACGAAAATGATTTATTTGGATAATTTTATAATGATTAATTTAAACTCTAAAAGATTTTAAAAAAATTATCGAAGAAATATTCATTCCAATTAGAATAAATTTGATTTTTTTTACAAAAATATGAGTATAACAACAATAAGTATAAAATAAATTAATGACATAGTGAAAAAACTAAAATTATTAGAAGAGTGTCTTTGGGAGTGGAAAGATTCATTAGAATGAATTACTTGTTCTTCATTTTTTGTAAAATTAATAGATTATAATAACAATATAAAAATTTATAAATAAAATATTTTTATTTCTAAAAATAATTATAATAGTATAAAAAACTTATTAATATAGTTTAAAAATAAATATATAATATGATATTTTTTTATGAAAAATCATGAAATAAAAAATTATTCACAATTTTTTTTAACAATTACTGAGTTAGTAAGTTATTTTTTAGAATTCTGAATCAACTTATTTTTAAAAAATATGACGCAATAAAATATATTATGATAAAATTTTTGGATTCACATGTATTATTATATAACAATACGATTTATGAAAAACTAATATATTTGAAAACTAAAAAATATATATACTCTATCAATGGTAACAAGTATATTATTTTTAGGCTATTTTTAAACTACGTGTATAAATTAATAATCAAATTATATTTATCATTCATAGATTCTATTTAATATATTAAAATCAATCATAAATAACTCATTTAATAAAAATATCAAAAAAATATTATGTTCCTATGAATTTTAAAATTATATCTCTTTTATGTCTGTGATCCCCAATGAAATAGATTCTTATATATATGGGATTAGAATGTGAGTGATGTTATGGGTTTTTACTTAATAAATGGAACTTTTTTTATCAAAAAGTATATTAGTTTTATTAAAACTCATGGCATTGTGAGTGAGTGAGTGTTGCATCTACAAAATTTGAGCACAACAACTTCCTTGTTCTACATGTTCTACATCAGTAGTAGAATGTGATAAATAGTGTTATTTATTACATGACCAAGAAAATAAAAACCTCATAAGAAATGGAACATTCTAGATTCGCATGTTGTATCCATTATACATTTAGTAAATTTAGTATATAGAAATATTTTATGTTCAAAAATATTTCCAGATGAATATAAATGACCTAAAACCATACATCCCTTAAGAAAACAAAGAAAATTGTATTATAGATTTAATATTGGATTATTTTTTATATCCTACATATATTTGATATAATAGTATTGGAAAAACTAAATAGTTATGACTAACTATTGTCTAATGTAACATTTGAATCTAACCACTAATGTTTTTTTGATGAACTCATTTCCCAGCTTCATCTACATTTATGTTATTAGAGGTACGAATATGAGTACTAATACTTTTCGAGTTTTCATATCCAAATTTCATATGAACATATTTTATATATTTATGTTGGGAGATAAAATATCCTTCTGGTTATTTTGAAATTTGAATATGAAATAAATATGTTGGCTCACCCTTCAAACTCACTTAAAACTCATATATCATAAGATCTGAAAAGGAATCTATTAAAGATTATTGAATTGACCCAAATATAATATTATAAATATAATTTTTTAAATAATTATATTTTTATTATGTTAATTTATAAAAATAATTCAATAAATGGTTCATTTAGAAAACAAAATTTATAACAAAAATCCTTTTAACCAATAATACCAAGCTCTGGGGGCTAATTTACGTACATATAAAGCATTGGTTTGTTTTTTAAATTATTTTATATGCTTTTAATTTAAAAACCATGGGGTTTTTAATCATAAAATTCCTACTTAATGTATCCATTAGGGATAGAAAACTTCTCAGGAAATTGAAATATTTTTCAATTTAATCATTCGACAATGGATAGAAGTATTCGAATAGAATCATGTATTTCTACCGGAGCATATGTTTCTTAAAAAAAATTCTTCTTCGTGATTATTTATCATAAAATCATATGAAGCTTTATTTATAATATTTAATTCACTTTCATCACAAAAATTTTAAAAAACCCACATTTAACTACAACTGTATCATTTTAATAGGTTGTTCATTTAATGTCATGTATTTCATCATTTCAAATTCATTAATCTCATATTGCATTTTCTTAATCCAATAATCATTACATAAAGACTCATAAATATTATTTGGTTAAAATTTAAATAAGAACTCAAGAATTTTTATTTCTTTTTATTGGAATTCTAGTCCTAACGTGTTAATCTACATAACCAATGATACATTCGTCAAGATTATTCCTATAAACCAAATGATTCTTTGTGCTTTTAAAATTATTTCATTCAAAAATTGGGAGAAAATATTCTTAAGTAGTTACTTAATAAACATATTATTAAGTTACTTCCTTATGAGAATAAATCTATAACATTGGTTGAGAATGGATTTTATAAGTATCATCTAAGGATGTAAGTGGGGGTTGTTTGAAAACAAAGGGATCTGTTTCATCGAACATAACCCATAATTTTTCCTCAAAAGTAAATTAATTTCATTTAAAAGAACTATAATCCTTAGAAGTAGTATAATACCCTAAAAATATTCCTTCATAGTATTTGGGTGAAAACATATATAATATTCTTTAGTATTCAAAATGAATAATTTGTAACCAAATATGTTGAAGTGATAAATAATTTTCCTTCCTATACACCACTCATAATGATTTTTATTATGAAAATGTATAATTAAAAATTTATTTATTGTATTGTAAGATGTACTGACTACCTCCTCCCTAAAAATATTAATAACTAGGTATTCACTTAGCATAGTACTAATTATCACCAAGATAATTCTATTTCATATGTCAAATACACCATTATTTAAGGGATTCCTAACTGTGTAAATGTTATTCTCAATACCTTTAATACTACAAGAAGTTTAAAAATCAAAATTTATAAATTATACACCATGATCACTATAAATTGCTATCAGGGAGTGGTTTTCTCATATTGTCTCTAGATGAAAAGGTTTTAAAAAAATAGTGACATAAGATTTTATTTTCACAAAATAAAGACAGATATATCTAGTGTAATCATCCACTAAGACACAAACGTAG
Organism: Viscum album; assembly: GCA_963277665.1. NCBI lineage: Eukaryota > Viridiplantae > Streptophyta > Magnoliopsida > Santalales > Viscaceae > Viscum > Viscum album. The sequence goes on along the minus strand of OY728156.1, from coordinate 792,079,900 downwards.
TATTTTCTAGTAATACATCCAATTTATGTACAACCAAATAAGTTCATGTGAACTAACTATAAATATTCATATTTTCAAAAAAAAACTATATTTAATTATTGACATTGGTTTCTTACCATATTTAGAAGGGATAAATAATTTTAAAATATAATTCCTAAATTATATTAGATCATTGAAAAGACATTTATTATTCCACTTACAAATATTTCTAAGGTTATAGTGTCCTAGAATTTTATTATATAACCAAGATTGATCTCCAACTGCACTATGTAAAGGTTAGTCTTTGATCATAAGGTCATCCATGTTTAGTGTGTATACATTATCAAATAAATTTGTAGAAAGAATAAATTCATCCTCGAAACTATATATTTTACACATATCATTCTGGAAATTTAACAAGATAAACTTCACCCCATAATTTAAATATTTTTATAAGTTGTCTTAGGCCTGAAAATTAATCCATTTGAAATAATAACTCTTCAAATAAGAATATTGTTACCTATTCTGATAATCTATACTTGAGCATTATCTTCGAAAGATACATTCCCACCACTCAACTTTATTATATTTTTTATAACATTATTTCTTCCTGTCATGTTCTTAGAATATCCCCTATCCATTTGGAAATATTCATTTGGTAGGACACTTATTTTCCTATAAACAAAAACATCATTTTTTTGAACCCAAACTTTGTTATATCTAGTTATGTTTGAAAAAAAATTCAGATAACCACATTTTTTTCCTTTTTTATTTTTGAAAAATATAATTTCCTTAAAACAATTAAACATTATAAAAAACATGTGATTGAACTATTTTTTAATATTAATTCTTCCCCCAGTTCCCACCACTTTGTAACTTCATGAAAAATGTTCACACTTTGGAAAAAAGTAAATTTTATGAAAAATGGGGTTTTTATTGTAAACCACATTATAGAACAATAAAAATGAAGTATAATTTTTTTATAAATTGTTTAAAATTTATCTTTAATTGTTTTAATATTTGATAAAAATTTCGTCAAACTATATATTTTAGATTTTATTTTGATAACTAAATTTCTACCCTCATCAGAATTTGTCTTAGAATTATTATTTTCCTTCAATTTTTATTTCATAAATATGTTTTTTATAATCTCATAAAATAGTATCATTATAAAAAATATTATTTAATGATATTTAGAAGTAGATGATATTTCCTTTTTCAAAATATTTATCCTTTAATCTTCATTAGTATATATGTCTTTGGCGTTATCAATTTCCAATAGTTCTAAAAATATTGAAACATCATCAAAACTAGGTAAATTATTATTTGCCATTGATTGGAAATATTCTTCATCAAGAGATATATAATTTTTTCTTGTCAATATAATTTAAATTCAAGGTAATATTAGTAGTGGATTCAACTCTATGTACCTTTTCTATTAGATAATGATTTAAAATGGGTAAATTTTCAATAAGTTCAATGTTCTTTTATTCTAAACATTCTTTATCAGAAGAATTATCATAAGAAGGACCACCACAATCACTCCATGTGTCAGAATCATTTATAACTTTATTTCCTTTTGACTTATAATACTCTTAGAAATTTATTTCTAAATTTTTATTTGTACTATCTTTCATTTAAAATATTGGAAAATTTGGTCAGATATTTTCACATTCTTACATTTATAGCATGTGACTTTATAATATTTCTTTTGACCTTTATACTTATGAACATTTGTAAATAGGTTGTGAAAATATTTATTTCCCAAAATCTAGTTCATTCATATAGCTTGGTTATCCAACTCATCACATAATTTTTTGATATACTAGAATCTGAAAGAAAAACATATTTCTTCTTCCATTATTATTTTACAACATTCCTAGTTGACCGAAATTTAGAAGGATCAATATATGTTGTTGATAAAGTAACAAAACTTTTCTATTTTTTTATTTTTAAGAACCTATATTAATTCTAACCTCATATTTCATGAGTGGTTCAATCAATAAATCAATACTTTGATTAGTTAACTTCTTTTTATCATGAAAATCTATTATTTTTCCCCACTCATTGGTAATTATATCTATAATATTTTAAACTAAAATATCATCATCAATCCATTTTCCTCTATGATACTATAATCTATTTAGGATATTCACGATTCTTCGGATCATCATTGAAACTTACTCTCCAAGAGAAAAATAAAAGGATTGGTAACCAACTATTACTATAGCTCTTCTTGTTTCCATTACAATGGATGTAGAAAAATCTATAACATTCAATTTACTACAAATATTATTGGGAACATAACAAGATGATATCTTAATATATACTTTCCTTTTAATAAAACCCAATAAATAATTTGAGGCACAAAAAATCAATCGATATTCTTTTTTCTGTTCATTTTAAAAATAAGAAACATCCTTAACAAAAATATTGTATTTTCCAGTAAGCATAAAAATTTATCAAGTACAATATTGATCTCAAAAAGATATCATTATGTATCTACAGTATTCATAGTCATTCCTTTAAAATATAGGTGGTTTATTATCATTGAGATTTATAATAGACCCAATTTTCATACCTTCTATTTTAAAAATATAGATAATCATTTCCAAAAATCTATGTTAGTGTAATATAATTTTATAAACATAATTTTTATACCAACACAGAAAATTCTTTTAATAAGAACAAATAGTGACAAGTCAAAAAGTATATAAGTAGTTGAAACCTTCTCTAGTACAAATTTTGGGATCTTAGAGAATCTTACATGTCTATACATACAAGGGGTTAGTGGATTATAGTTTAAAAATATGTAAATTAAAGAAATAACAAAGAATTTTGATGTAATTTTTTTTGGACTCATACTTAGTCAAATTATCATAGTGAATAATTGAGATCAAATTGGGTATGATTTATATCATTTCATGTTTTAATTATATTAACAATTAAACAAACAAAATAAATTTTATATATATGAAAGTGTAGTTAATATCATTCTATAATATGAACATTGTAATAGACAAATATAAAATCAAGAATCACAATATCCAATAATAGTTTGAAGACTTAAAATATATATAAATTTTTTTAAATCATTTAATTATAACAGTAAGGTATTCAATAACCAGGATTAAATTTAACCATAGTTTTATAATAAATCTGGAGTTTTTCATTACATTACTGGAATGATCTAGATAGTATTATCAAAATAATATTTTCCTTCCAGTCCTCATAATACCAAGATTGGATGATTGTCATCTATCTTTCAATCCCTATAATCACTCTACCTGATGGACCAGATTCACCATCACATTATCTATGGAATCCATAAATCATAAAAATGATTGGATGAGGAATAATATTGATAACTTTCTAAAGGAAAAAAAGTCAGGAATGGATTCCTTAGAATTAAAACTCTCTATATATTTACAAGGATTGAAAATTAGCAGTTCAAACTAGGAAATCATCATAAGACACGAGTTTCAAAATGTAACAGATCAAAACTCTTCAAATGACATACTATTTATATGTAGAGATCTAATGGTCTTATTTCTGATTTTGTTTCATTTTACTTAGATAGCTGGTGCATGATATCTCACAATTCCCTGGAATAACAAAATGTTTGATGTTATTTCTATTCAACACCATTATAGTTCTATAACTATTCCTTACATTAGAGAAAATTTTTATATGTTATGATCATAAAAATAGGATAATTTTATGTAATTAAGTATTGATCATAATTATACTAATACTTTTGAGGATTAGCTTAATGTATCAATACCACAATTGTTCTAATAGTCATTATTCTTTTCAATGTGATAGACATGCTCAATTCAAACTCCTAATCTTATTTAAGATAAGTCTGATGAGTCAGACCCATACTCAATATGATGACACTAATAAATAATAATAAGTTTATATTCATAGTACATTAGATCTTTTTATGCATGTTAATAGGTTATTTTTTCTATAAAAACAATATAAAACACTTTGGACATAAAAATATAGTAAACATGTTTTATGAAAGTGTTTTATAACCTATGGAATGAAAAAATAAGAAATATTACTTCTATCTCAAAACTTCGTGTTAAATTACTCACTAAACATATTGGATATTGTTTGATACCTTGATATTATGATTTTCCAATGTAATAAGTAGTTTCTTATTTGTGTGTAATAATATTTTACACATTACATAAATATATATATGATTTTCATAGTGACATGGTTTTCTAATGTAAAGTTTTCTTCTACCTATATTTGATTTCATGTTTAAGGGGAACCGTACAAATTACTATATTGAGTTTCATATGAAATTACTTTTTTAATTTATAAAATATACTGTAAAAATATTGAATTAAATATTCTATAGATATGATCTATTATAGAAATATTAGATTTAAAAATTTTAATGTTTTTCGAGATTAAATATTCTCATTCAAACTACCCACTCTTCTTTAAAAACTATTCATTTATTTAGATCCTAGTTTACTACAAAAATAAATTTTGAAAATGAATTGTATAATGGTAATTTTATACATATTAATTTTTTCCATAACTATTAATTGACCATAACATCACATTGATAATTTATGATCTTATATCAAGGAATTTTCCAAATTAATATTCTAGAAATGAATCTGATTGTTGAAAATATAGAATTTATTTTATAATAATGGATAATGGAGAAGCCTTGTTTTATTGATTCCATGATCTTTGTGATATTAAATTGATCATTTTATTTTAGTAACATTTTTTAATAAACCCTTTATATGATGTGATTCTAATGATCTTCAATTAAGATGGGGTTTTATGACTAGAGTGTGTTTTTTTAGTTTTTTATCAATGACCCTCATAAACAATATGGTATATATAATATATAAATCATTCTATATAAAAGAATCTCTTAAACAGTTTTTTTTCTTGATGTAGCATAATAATGATTTTTTTCATCATGTTTAATATGGTTTTTATATATGTTTATGTGTGATTCAGAGATGTTTTTTGATATTTTTTATAGTTATTTAGAAGAAAAATACAAGATAATAATTTAAATGGTAGCCTAATATTATTCCATATGATCTTACATTTATGAGTAGAGATAATTTTTTGATATATTTATAAAGATTATTTAACAAATACATACATTCAATTGTGTGTGATCTTCCGTAAATTAGTATATTGTATTATAAAATTCCTTTATCACGTACATTCATTTGAGATATGTAAAAAAATAAGATATGGTTACATAATGTGTGGTAATATCTTTCCAAAATCAGTTCATTTTGGTTTTGGATGGTTGAAGGTGTTCATAAAAGGATGGGTGAGTGGAATTGTGGCGATATTCTAATATTTCATTTAGTAACAAGGATTATAGTGTGGATATTTAGATGATGAAATAGTGTAGTGTTTCATATGAGACATTTATATTTTTAAGTATACTTGTATTGTGGATAATAAGTATGTGGGTTTTGGTATAATTTCCTCTATAGAGGTAGTCATACCATGTGATTAGGTTACACCATATGTTGTTGGGGTTATATTTCCTCTCCATACAACCAGTGGGGAAACTAATAAATAGGTGTAAGTTTTCCATGACACACCTAGGTTTATTGGTGATGGGGGCAGATATGTGGGGATTTAATCGTAACTTCCTTATCGAGTTTAGACTACATCCTCTTTGTAGAATAGCATCTTATTCTCTTATTAAGATTTAGTGAAAACTTAAACTACTATAGTGTAGATGAGGGTGTTTTTTCATGGTTATATTAAAATATAATTTAAAAAACACAAATATGACATATATATTTTTAATTTCTCCCTTTTTTATAATACTAGTATTATTGATGTAATCCATCAAAGACATTAATTCCCATTTTCATGGATTTAGTCCTCTACTTCTAGATTTCATTTCCCAATGAGCCATGGTGTAACATCATTTTTTTTCATAAACCCTTATTTTTTTAATTGACATTTCATTATATGAATATTTAATAATTTTAAACTATATTTTTACCAATAAATATTGCATAGGGCCTTCATTAGGGTAAGTGAACCTTGACCTAATTTAGGGTGATTTTTAATTGATTTATTGGGATAGTGGTTATTTATATGTGTTTTTTAAGTGTACATGATCCACTATAGAAGGGTATTGGGAAATTATATACATTCTATAATGATAACCCGATTTCATACCACTTTTTATAATTGTACCTCAAACACATTTTTAAGGTTTGGCTCATTTGCTATTTATTGTGGAAGGGTAACCCTTAAATTTTAATGGACGTGTAATGGTTGGTTTGACATGTATAAATTTAAGCCCAATTTTATAAAGGATATTTAAGGGTTACATAGTACCATAATAAGATTATTGTGAGTTTCATAAAGGGATAAAATTATTACACTAATTATTTTATTTTTTGGATAATGTAATTCAGAACCATGTTTTTTGTTTTCTATATCCGAACTCATTCATGTAGGAGGACTAATAGTTTCAAAATCATAAAATTCATTATAAATATTTATTTTGACAAGATAAATCTAGAAACTAGTTTTAAATAATATATTATAATCTCTATTTTAAATATCCCTTTGAATAATTAATTTAATGATAGTTTATTTTTTATGTTCCTAAATGTTGTAAATAATAATATTTTATAATCATTATTTTCTTTGATAAAATGAGATAAATTCCAAGTATGATTTTTTATTTTCCCTTCACAAAATTATATGGGCATTTCCAAAAATAAATTTTTCAGAGAAATGGTTTGATTATGAAATTTTTTGTAATTTAATTATAGTTTTCAGAAGTAATTAACCAATAATCATTCTTATAGAAAAATTATTTTACAGAGACTAAAAAATCCTCACATGTATAATTTATAATTGTTCACGATAAAAGGATTTTTAGCATATGTGTTGCAATTAATTGAAAATTTTGAAATTATCATAGAAATATAATGTCTTAACACAAGTGTTGTTTATATTTATTTTAGAAATAAAATATTTAGTGATGGTTATAAAAATAATTGGAAGAAAAGATTGAACCCTTTTATGTGTGGATTATTTCTACATGGCGATTCCTTGGGGATCTATGATATCAACATCAATAACCATTAGGTTATAAATTCTTTACCATGTATAGTCCTTGTTTATGATCATTAAATTGATATGATGATCTGTGTTGGAATTCATTAGACCATGATGATTTTGATCAACTATGAGTTTTTTTGGATTTTTGTCATACCCATTATATGTAATCATTTCTTTTATATGGTACAATTATTTCCTTATGATGTAAATTTCTCAATATTCTGTGTTTTAGTTCCTCTATGCATGGTACAAAAGTGATAAGGGGGCCATTCAAGGCATGGTATCTGTATATGTAAAGCATGTTCATTTAATGGATGTGACATTATGATAGAACCAAGGTATATGATATATAAGAATTGAATTGTGTGGAAATACCTAGGGTTAGAATGATCATATGTGATCAGTCGTATGAGATGAAAGAAGGGAAAGATAGTCTATGTGACTAACATATGAGGAAACAGTGGGGTAAAATGATATTTGTGAAATGGCATTTTAGATAGTAATCATGTGTTATGGTATATGAAGGTATATCTTACTATCCTAGGACATGTAAAACTACTAGAGAAGTTATATTTTTTCCCTTTTTTATGAATACACTATTAATAATTTGGAACCGAGCAAATGTATATATGATCATCAATTTTGGAGACTTGGTTAGCCCACAAATGCTCAGTATGGTAGTTTTTCTTATATAATCTTTTACTTAATATCATGAATTACATTATTTTGAACGTTAACAGATGTTTTGGATTCAATGGTGGTGTCATGGAGGGTTTTAGTACTCACATCATGTACATGAAATTCGATGTGTATGTAGACTTCATGTTTGGGGTCATGAGAAAGGGAAATGAGCTCATAGTAGACAATAGAAACAAGGATAATGAAGATGGTGGATATAACATGAAAAAAATAATAATATTTACCACCATTTTATTTACTTATTAAATGGTTCACATTTAATCTATTTTGGGTTAAAATTTGGAGACCTTTTATTTATTTTTTGTTTTGAGTTCCAATTAGATAGTTTTGGAATGTTTACTATGATTAATATATTTAATTCATTTCCATTATACTATAATTTTTTTGTAAGGGAATGATATTGATGGTATAGTTTCCCCACTCATAGACATATACCGTCTCTACTACCGAGCATCCTCTTACATATGGGTGGGGATGAGGTCATGTGACTCTCGTGCTCATACCTGTTGATTTGGGTTGGAGAGTTACAGATGGATAACATATCACCCTTTCTATTTTCTTTTTTGAAAATTCTAGGAATAATTATAAATTATATAGCTATATAATAATAATTTAGGGGATTCTATATCTACTAAACCAATATATGTTTATTGGAACTCTGTGTTAGCATTAATGGGATTTTTTGGTACAGTTTTTTGAGATTTGGGTATTGTGCACACATCAAGACTAACCATGGAAGGCCATCTTCTATATATATACTGAATGTCATGGTTCATTGTAGTTATTTAATGAGATTAAATAATGTGATACATATTATTGGAATATATTTTTTTATGTGTGATATGGCATGGCTTCATTGATGTTATGGTATATCTATTATATTACTTTTTAGTTAAACTTAAGCATGTTGTTATGCTTTGATATATATCATAATGACTAACATACCGGGATGATAACATGGTTTTTTCTATGATGGAAATACATGGGGTTGTTGATATATTTATAAGGGAACCATTATGTGATCTCATGGACTAGTTTGGATCGATTATAACATCTTTAGACATTTTAAATGTTTATTTTATGTCTTAGATAACACCCCCATGTTGCAGTCCCGAGTCTAATTATGATCTGAGATAGTATGGTCCTCCAATGGAGGATGTTTCTTCTCTACCACTGTATATCTATGAGCATGTGGCTGAAAATTATCTTATACCAACTGTTATGTTTTGTATGTAGGCCCACTTATGCCACCAATATTTCATTTATTATCGGTACCAAGTGTATGAGTTTATAACTATTTCCAAATATGTTGTGACATTCAACTCCATCATTATACACAATTATATCGAAAAAGGACCTCATAATATTGAGTAATTGGTTAAATTGTTGTATACATATTTCACCATGGATTGAATATGATGTTTTTTTAGGTTATGATAGTTGGTTTCATGCTTCATGGGTATCCAATTCCATCATGCATGCCCATGTGTTTTTTGGAATTAACTTACATGTAAAGTCATATTCTGAGTCAATATACCTCAATTCACTGTTGGTTAGGAAATTTTTCCCATAAATGATTAAAAAAATAATGTTAGTCCTAGAAAATAATAGACATTTTTGGGATGTTGTGATTTTAGAGATGATGAGAAATAATGTGATTCTCGGCTTAGGCAGAAAAACTTGTTTCTAAGCTCATATTTATTGTTATTGAAGACAAGAATCCTTTACATCACCTTGGTGTTATATGTTCTTAATATCATGGGAAGGGTAGTTTATAATTGGTATATTTTGTGACACCCAAAGATTTCATATTATGTTATTTTCTTTAAAGTAATTCGATAACATGTTCGACACACAACAACAAGTTCGAGCGCACCACGACTTACCAAACTAGCCGTTCAACAAAATATTATGAATAGTATTAATTGAATTTTTAATTTTATATACTGTATATAATTTAACATCCATATTCTAGGTTTCTTAGACATAATATAAGAAAAAATTCAATTTTTCAGGTAAAAGAATTATTTTTTAAACAAAATTGTAATTTTACTGCCTTTAAATGGAGAACCCTTTTTATATGCAATATTTGATAGTTTTATAAATTCAATCTGACAAAATAGACTTATTATTTTGATTCAGTATATAAAAATTTAGTTTGGATAAATTTTCAGTGCTTTTTGGTATCTTTCATATTTGGATGAATAGTGAAAAATACTACTCTTTTGTTGATACCTAATTTTTTAATAAAAATAACTTATATTGTTAAATTATACGTTTGTATGGTTTTGAAGTATAAATAAATTATATTTTTATCATTTAATATAATTTTGTTCATTTGAAGTAATTTTACAATTTAACTGGACGTAAACACACATCAATCATTTGATAGTTTCTACTTCTCAAAAACCTGCATTCAGGTTTTGACAACGGGAATATTTTTTTAAATTAATTGATACAAATTCTATGTTTTGAATTTGGTAAAATAGAAGTAATTTTTGAATTTGTAATATCCAAATTATCTTTTGGTGAATTTTTGGTATTATTCTAAAAACATTCAATTTTTTATGAATACAGAAAATATTGTTTTATTGGTTAAAGCCAACTTTTGATTTGAATAATTATTTCTAATTTGAATTTATTTTATAGTCCAAATAGATACATAATACCTAAATTAGTCCAATTTAATTCAATTATGAAATTCTATAATATATATATATATATATGTAGTTTTATTGAACGGTTTACGATCATTTACTCACATTCTAGGAACATTTGAAAATTATCATAAAACATAATTTTACCACTTTTTTATTTGAATTTCAAAAATTTGAGAGACGCGATTGACATCTGTAAATAAAATTGGGCTCAATATTATAAAAATAATTTTTGAGGAATAGTAACTTTTGAATTTTATTTACCACAGTTCAAAGTAAAAAGGATAATTAAATGTAAACATGATATTATAATTACCCTAACACATTTCATATTTCTATTTGATAAGTGTATTTTGAACAAAATCAACCTCAGGAATAAAATATGATCTTTTTTATCAATTTGGATTAGATTAGGATAGTTATTATTATTTTATTTAAATAATAATTAAGTATCAAATTCAATGTTTAATAACTAAACCATTTTTTATATAGGTTTATAAATAATATAAATTAGACTATATATATTTATTAGAAAGGGAAAAAATTTCCTAAATCATTTTATTTTATTTATAATATTATGTCATTATATAAAATAATTTATTTATGACACAATGATGATGCAGTAATTACCTCATTAAATAATGATTAAAATAGTTGATATTAGAAAAATCAAAATAAATGTAAATTGATACTTTTGAGAAATTACAAGAAATTCATATGTTAATATAACATTTTAGGGTTGATTTAATGTATTTTTTCAAAGTAATCATGTTTTTTTGACATTCACAAAAAACCAAAAACTAAATAGTGTCAAAATTTACATAAATGAATATTTAAAAAAATACTATATTATTAAATGATATAATATTATTAAAAATATAAGTATTATCCAATGGACTTATATAATTATTTATATTTCATTAGTGAATCACTTTAGGTTCCTTTGGCAGTTTATAGTATGTTAATTAATCATGTAATATAAAAATACAAGAAGACATGGTAAATGTTAAACTATATAACTAAAAATTAAATTTAATAGAAAAGGTTAATATGGTGACATAACTTGTCTAAAACCTATTGGTTGAGAGGATTTAAAACCATCCCAACATGATCCACGAAATAAATCCATCTGTAACAATTATAAACACAAAATGAATTTATAATAAAATAATATTTCTAGTTTTTTCTATAGTGATTGTCACCTCTCTAATAAAAGGGTAATTCCCCTTCTCCCAATATCACACCTCCAAAGCCATTTTTCTCGGCCAAACCATACTCAAATATCCTCCCACCTACCCAAAATTTAACCTAGAGGGATTAAATTGATTATAAATCTAGCCTATGGAGCCCTTTTGATCAAATCAATCAGAAGCACCTGAAGAAGAGGTAATAATTTCATCACCTCTTTCAAATTTCATTTCTTATTCCACTTCCTTTTTCATTTTTGTTTCCATAAGAAAAAAATATCTCCATTACCTTCCATATACTGTTATTTTATTATAAATATTCCTTAACTATATTTATTATTCAATCGATCCTCTGCGTGACAAAGTCACCATATGTGCGTAAGTACAACTTACTGTCTCCACGTCGTGGTGTAGTTTTTTATTCAACACTTCATTATTTTGAAGTGTATAATAACGAGTTTAATTGATGTAAATAATAAATTTAACATGTTAATTATTATTTATTTAAAATATATCAACCAATAACTTATGATTTCCCCACTAATTTAATGATATAGTCTCTCATGCGTACGTACAGCTTACCATCTCCACGACGCGATGTGATTTTTCTCCCCATCATAACCATTCAAGAATAATTTTCATTTGATGATTAAAATAATGTTTAAGAAATTAATATCATTTTGGATATGAATAAAATACATCCTATAGATAACAAACGTGACTTATGTAATAAAAAATATAAATGAAACCGAATCAGCTAAAACCCCAAACAATGATACTACTGAAATATCATTAACAAAGCAATTTTAAAAGATCATATATGATTTCATATTTATGTATGTGTTTCTGGTATAATTTGATAACAATGATTCCACCATTATACCGGAGTTTAACCTACCCTCTCTTAAGGAAAATTACAAGGTAAGGGGTTGTCTTCTCACTTTTTATTCTCGTGAGATTCATGCCATATTTGCCACTATTTCCTTTTGTGAGGTTTATATAATGCCCTTGATTCAATTATTTGTGTAATATATTTTAATTTATGGGTATTTTCAACTTCATTTTATGATCCTTCTTTCATGGGTTGTATGTCATACATAAGTTACTGATTTATTATAAGAATTTCAAATTTCAATTTCAAATCATTAGGTTCTACGAAAACATCATTGATTATTTTACTCCAAGATTATGTGTGAAATAACTATTTATTTATTTATATAGTAATTATAAGCCCCCATTGTGGGGATATACTTTTGATACACATAATTAATACATTGATAAATTCTCATGTAATCGATATGAAATTAATAAGAGTAATCTTAACTCAATTTCCATTCATTGAGTTAAACATTCATGTCATTGGTGTTGTTGTTACAAGAATATGTGTGAATGTAATCTGATTGATATAAACATAATATGTAATCACATTGAGTGTATTTATATATTAGTCACATAATTATTTCATTGATTTATGTTTAACCTAAAGATACAGTATTTATAACGGATTTCATGTAAATTTCAATTCTATTGAGACATCTTTGTTGTTATGCAACAATTCACTTTTATATGGAGTATATACTTTAATTTGACATAGTATATCATGAATTTAATTATTCTCATGATATTATAAGGTTTTTATAACCTTAATTATTTTAATTCAAGCCTCTCTAATTTGGTTAAGAGCTCTAACTAAAATATCATTTTAAATGTTTTAAAGGATTATTCTTCTAAATCATTCTCGTTAATTTCCATGTTTTCAAAATAGTTTTAAGGATTTATTTATATCAGAATGAATGTTTTAAAATCGAAATTATTTTTAAAAGTTTCAATGTGGTATGTGAAACATTGATTCTGAAATCATTTTTAAATGGTTTCTTGATAAATAATGACACTTTTAAATGTTTTCTAGAAAAAAGGGATATTCCTCTAAAATAGGTTTACAGATTATTTTCAACTATGTCAATATCATTCATTATTCTTTATTACGGTTGATTTATTATAATAAAATCTCCATATTTTATTGAATATGTTATGTTTGACTATAGATGTGCTATTTTTATACCATTCATGGTTTGTGATTGAAATATTAACATTTTTATGGATGTTTTAATACAAATGTTTAGATTATGTTTCATCCTTTTCATATGTGGAATACATTGCAATTATTATGTGATGACAGGAGCCCGCTATAGCTCCCCAATAAATCAGTCGGTGTCATGAGACAAACTCGTGTCTTGGAACAAGGCTTTGAAAAAATAATTATTTGTAATCTTGGCACAAGGACTTGACTATGTTGTTATGATGTCCGGAATTATGCATTCTATCATTATATAATTAGCTATTGATATTAAATGTGATTATTCAACTAGTAGAATATCCATGTAAATAAGTAAATGGAATTATTTGATTTATATTTTCCATATTATACAGATTTTTATTATTAAAAGGATTGTGTTTTAGTCTTATAAATTTCCATAAATGTTTAAGCTTATTTATGGTAGTTCGTGCTATATTGTTATCCCTACTGTGCATCTGATCTCACCCCTTTATTATGTTTTCCATTATCCTAATATTTGAAGAAGTATATTATGATTAACAAAAAAGGATAGGCCAAAGGATATGAGTTTTTTAAATGGGATATAATGTTGTTTTTATTTATTTCATGATGTAACGTAAAAATTATATTTGTATCTTTTACTTCCTAGGATACTAAACTAATTGGTCCTTTGAGACATGATCTCTTGTTATCATTCCAAAGTTATATAATAATGCACCGAATTTGGTTAACTAGGGTCGGGGCATTATAGTTGGTATAATAGGATGTTTAGTACTAACGTTGTATGTTAGATTTAGAAAAACTCTGATTAGAAAACTCTACCATAAGATAAACTCTGATGATTAGTATATAAGAACATCCAAAAATAATGGTAATGTAAATGTAATGGGGGTTTCCAAAAAATAAATCTCTATATGGATAGGAGTAGGTAGAGGCGGCTCTCCCACAGTTGTACCTTGGGGTAAAATCCAAAAACATCACTTTGAGCTATATTCGAACAATAACTGTTGCATGGCAGCTGGTTGGCTCCACTCTTGGTTACGACACTCCCGAAAGATATGCTAAGGATAATTCATATATTCCTCACAAACCGATTTGAAGGATTTTAATATAAGATGAGAATAAATAACCTTGGCTAATAATAAGGTGTTTTAGATTGAAAATAATATTTCATGATATTCTCTAAATGATTTTATGACCATTGTTACTCGCAATAGGATATCTAGTTTTAGTCAATGGCTAGATTCTACAGAAGACATAGTAACATTAAACATGATGTACATAGTGGGAATTATGGTGGAAATGAGTAGCTAAATAATATGCTGAAAGGAGTAAAAGATATCATGTTTATTCCAAAGCAGGATTCCAAAAATATGATAAACAATATATACATTAAAAAACTCCCAAACTCAAAAATGAAGAGAAATGTGGAGAATGATAAGAGCTCTAGCAGTGAAAAACATAGAGAAAAGAAAGCTCAATTTCTATCAACATCGAAATGTTGAAGTTGAATCCTAGGAAAGTGTATCAATGGAAAAAATAAATGCTATATGTGTGGGAAATAAGGACATAAATTAATGAATTACAGAGGGAAAATGTAGAGTATTATGTAAAAAATAGAAATGATCCTAAGAATCCATTTACAGTAATTTTCCATCAATGTAAAGAGAATGTGCATTACCTGAGTCAATGCCATATTCTATAGGATTACAACTATGTAAAAGAAGAACCTATGTGGAAGTAAATGGATGGTGAAATGCTAAAAAGTATTAAATTTTTTTTTGATGGAAGTATTTTTGCCTTGTATGTTTAGCCCTGCAGTTTGTTATGTGAAAATTCAATTTGAGATAAAATTATATTTTCTTTTTTAGGATATAGTTATAAAGAACCGTTTAGTCTTATATGAGCTGTGAATTTTAGGAAATTATAGGTTATTGATTTTTGGGATGAAAATTTGAGGTATGAGAAAACATTTGTGGTTAAATTATTTTATGGCGATTTGAAGGAATTTATCTCATATTGGGAATTTTATAAAATAATTTTTTTGAAAAATGAAAACAAACAAACCGGGTGACAACCCATCGGGTCAGGCAATACTGCTAGAATCAAACCCATAACCAAAGTGTGAATGGGATTTATCACCTACCACTGGACAACATGATTTCCATGGTTATTGTGATTTTTTTGTTAAATGACTTTATTGATAAATAATTATATTATTTGGAATCTTATGTTTTATCAAATTAATATCCTTAGTATAGGAAAATGATTTGATGATTAAGTGATAAATTTTATTTTGGAAGACGTTTTCTATTTTGGGAACAATATAAGCTAATGTAAAACTGAATAATATGGGATTTCATTTGAGGAGATATGGTGGATTTTTCTTATTTTGGAAAAATCTATGTTTTTTCATATATAGTTTCAGGTTATTAATTGAAATGATTAACCTATCAAAAATAATTTGGGATTGGGTTAATTACATGTCTGAATGAGACTTTAAGACTATTTGATGTTATTTGAAGTTAAATGTTATGATTTACTATGAATGACAATGTTATTAACTTATTATGAGTTTTGGGTTTCAATCAAAATTTTTATTACATTGAAGCATTTTAAGGATAGTTGTTTATTTAATGGTATTTATTTAACTTTAGGTATTTTTTGTTTAGATTTGGAAATTAATATTAGTATTTCATTATATAAAGGGTTATCCATTTTGAGGGTCATCTGATCTCGTAATAACCATTTGGATTTGGATAATCTATAATGATGATGGAAATATATAGTTCATACTTTGTGGATTATGTAATTATCTATATGTTGATTCTAGTGCTTTAGGTGTGACCAGGTCATCTTGAATACTCAACATTTAGAAAGAATAAGAGTTAGTTGTCAAAATTTATTAGTGGATGAAACTCTAATTAAAAAATTATGTATATATTTTTATGTTCTTTTTCAATCTCAAAAATAAATAACTCAACATTAAGAAATGGAACATAAAACAAGAAAACATTTTCCATTAACCTTTCCTACTAGAAAACAAATAATCATTTATCCAGTCCAAATTTTGTTGTTTTCTTGTTGTAAACATTCTCATGATCATGTTTTATATCACTATCCATCATAACATGAAATTTATTTTATTTTCTATATCAATTTTTTCTTACAGGTAATCCTAGTGTGGGTTATCTCAGGTAACCTTTATAATTCTCTTTCTTTCATTTTAAGTGATAGTTTTATTGACTCTTTTTTAGATGTGGAACATTCCATGATGTTACCAAATCCAATTATAAAATTAGGAGGATGCAATTTCGAAATGGGGGGAATAATGTAACACCCCTAGATTTCATATTAAGTTATTTTCTTTAATATAATTCTATAGCTTACCGAAAAAGCAATACTGAGTCGAGCGCACCACGATTTACCAATCTAGCTGTTAAAAAACGCTTATGAATAGTATTAACTTTATTTTGAATTTTATATACTCTATTTTATTTTAACATCCATTTTATGTGTTGTTTAGAAATAATATAACAACAAATTCAATTTTTTAGATAAAAGAAAATTTTTTCAAAATATAAAATTTTACCACCTTTTAATGGGGGACCATTTTTAAATCCAATATTCAATAATTTTATATATTTACATTGAAAAAATAATCTTCTTCATTTGAATCAGGACATTAAAATTTAGTTTATATAAATTTTTGGTACTTTTCTGATAACTTTCCTATTAGGATGAAAAATGAAAATACTAAATTTTAATTGAAAAAAACTATTTTAATCTAAATAATTTATAGTGTTAAATTATACATATGAATGGTTTTGAATTATAATTAGATAATATTTTTATCATTTAATACAATTTTGGTTATTCTATGTAAAATTTTATTTTAATTGGATATAAACACATATAAATCTTTTGATACTTTTCTTTCCTTAAAAAATTGCTTTCGGGTTTTGACAATGCGAATTTTTTTAAAATTAATTAATACAAATTTTATGTTTCTAATTTGGTAAAATAGACACCATTTTTGAATTTAGTTTAAGTCAACATAGATATATAATACTCATATAAGTCTAATGTAATTCATTGATGTCATTTTGTGATAATATTAGTTATATTGAATTTTATTGAATTTTTTACAGTATTTTACTCACCTATTAGTCCCATTTGAAAATTTTCATAAAACAAAATTTTACCACTTCTGTGAATTGAATTTCAAAAATCTAAGAGACACAGTTGACATTAGTAAGTAAAATGTGTTTGAGAAGGATGAAAATAATTTTTGATGAATAATAACTTTTGAATTTTATTTAACATGGTTAAAAGAAGACAACACAATTAAAGATAAAAATGATATTTTAATTACCATACCACATTTCCTAATTCTACTGGATTATAGTATTTCGACCAAAATCAACCTTAGGAATAAAATATAATCATTTTTATCCACATGGATTAGATTAGGAAATTTGTAATTATTTTATTTAAAGAAGAGTGAAATTTGATAAATTCAATGTTTAATAACTAAACCATTTTTAGTATAGTGTTATACATAAGATAAATTCAACTATAAATATTCATTCGAAAGATACAAAAATTTTCAACATCATGGTAATTTATTTATAAATTTTAGACATTTAATAATTAAATTTATAAATGACACGATGATGATGTACTAATTACCTTATTAATAAAAGATTAAAATAATAGATATTATAAATATCAAAATAAATATAAATTGAGACTTTTAATGCATTAAATGAATTTTTTAGGATAATGTGACATTTTAGGGTTGATTTTATGTAATTTTTTTTTGAATTAATGAATTTTCATTGACTTTCAGAAAAAAAAATGCTAAATAGGGTCAAAATTGACATAATTAAGTATTCCAAATAAATAATATATTTTTATATGATGTATTATTCCTAAAAATATATGTTTCTACAAAAGGACATATATAATGATAGATATGTCATTAATGAACCACTTGTGGTTCGCTTACCATTTTATAATATGTTTGTTAACCATGTAATATAAAAATACAAGAAAACATGGTAAAAGTTAAACTATTTAACTAAGAATTAAATCTACTAGATACAGTTAATATGGAAACCTAACTTGTCTAAAACCTACTGGCGGAGAGTATTTCATTTCATACCCACATTATCCTCGAAATAAATCTATTTGGAACTATTATAAACTAAAAATTATTTTATAGTAAAATAATATATCAATATTTTCCTAAAGTGACCCTCACCCCTCTTATAAAAGGGTACTTCCCCTTATCTCAAAATCACAATTCCAAATCAATTTTTCTTAGCCAACCCCTGCTCAAATATCCACAAAACTACCCTCAATTGAACTTATAGGCCTTACTTTGATCATAAAGCCAACCTATGGTTCCGTTTTTATCAAATCAAATGAAAGAACCCGAAAAGAGGTAATAATTTCATCACCTCTTCAAAAGTTCTTTTCTTCTTCCACTTCTTCTTTGATTGTTGTTTCCATAACAAAATAATATCTCCATTTCCTTATAAATTTTTTGATGTTATTATAAATATGGTACAACTATATTCATTATTCTATCTATCCTATGAATGAAAAAGTCATCATATGTGCGTACGTGCGGCTAACCGTCTCCACGTCGTCGTGTTGTTTTTTATTCAACACTTAATTATATAGATGGGTATAATAATAAGTATATCTGATTTAAATAATAAATTTAACATGTTAATAATTCTGTAAATATATTATATCATCCAATTAAATACGATTTCACCACTAATAGAATGGTATTTTCTCTCATGCGTACGTACAACTTACCATTTCCTCAACACGATGAGATTTCATTCCCCATCGTAACCGTTCAATAATAATTTTCATTTGATGATTAAAAATTATTTTCACTAACTTAATATCATTTTTTATATGAATCAAATACATCATATCCATAAAAACATGACTCACGTAACAAAACATATAAAAGAAAACGAATCAGTTAACACCCACAACAATGATACAACTGAAATATCATTAAGAAAGAAATTTTAGAATATCATATATGATATCATATTAACGTATGTGGTTCTTGAATAATATAACAATAGTGATTTCACCATTATACAAGAGGTTAGACCACCCTCTACTAAGGAAAAGTATATGGTAAGCGGTGCTCATCTCACTTATTAATCCCTTGAGATTCATGCTATATTTTTTACTATATTATTATGAAGTGTATGTACATTTCATGATTATATTATTTTTGTAATATAAATTAATTTATGGGTATTCAAAAATTAATTTTATTATGTGTATTTCATGGGGTTTGTGATTGGTAAGTTACTGAATCGCTAAGGGGATATCTAATTTCAATTTCAACTCATTGAGTTTTTCAGAAACTTTGTTGAATTTATTACTCCATGATTATGTGTGAAATATCTATTTATTTATTTATGTTTTAATGTCTAGTGACCTTTGTGTGGATATAATTTTTATAACCATAATAACTCCATTGATAAATTTCAATCCATCAATATGAACTTGATAATATTAATCTTAACTCAATTTCTATTCATTGAGTTAAACGTCCATGTCAATGGGGTAATTGTTATAAGAATAAGTTTGAATGTAATCGGATTGATTTACAATGAATATCCAATAATATTGAGTGTATTTATATTTGTCTCACATAATTATTTCATTGATTTATCCTTAACTTGAGGATACGGTCTTTATAAGTGATTTCATCTCAATTTACATTCCATTGAAACTTCTTTGTTGTTATGCGCCAATTCACTTTTATATGGTTTATATACTATAAATTGACATATTATAACATGAATTACTTTATCCTCATGATATTATAAGGTTTTTATTACCTCAATTATTTATATTTATGCATCTATAATTTGGTTAGGAACTCTAACTAAAATATCATTTTAAATGTTTTAATGATTTATTCTTCTAAATCATTCTCATTAATGTCCATGTTTTAATAATGTTTTTATGGATTTATTTTTATAGTCATGACTATTTTAAAATTAAAATTCATTTTAAATTTTTCAATGTGGTATGGGACACTTTGATTAAAAAAATATCACTCAAACAACTTCTTGATAAATTGTGAGACATTTAAATGTTTTCAAGAAAAAAGGGATTTGTCCCACAAATAGATTTACTGATTATTTTAATCTATGTCAATATCTTTAATTATTCTTTATTAAATATGTTTATTGTAATATAATCTTCTATATATTATTGAATGGGTTATGTTTGACTGTGGATGTGATATTTTTATACCATTCATGGTTTGTGGTTAAAATATTGACATTTCGAATGCTAGTTTTTATACGAATATTTAGATTATTTTTGAACCTTTTCATATGAGGAATTCATTGGACTTTTAAGTGATGGGTGTAGCACTCTATAGATCCTCTATGAATTGGTATCTATCCTGATACAAAATATGGTTTGTCATAAGGCCTTGAAAAAAATCATTATTTGTAGATTTAGATGAGGCCTTGATTATGTGGTAATGATGTCTGGAATTATGCATTCTATCATTATAAAATTAGGTATTAATATTAAATGTTATTATTAAACAAGTATAATATCCATGTGAATAAATAAATTGCATTATTTTATTTATATTTTCCATATTATACTGAAGTGTAAGTTTAAAAGGCGTGTGTTTTAGTCTTATACATTTCCTTAAATGTTTATGCTAATTTATTACAGTTTCCACTATTTTTTCTTACTAAGAATCTAAGCTCACCCCTTTCTTATATTTTCATTTTCCCAAGATGTGAAGAAGTATATTTATATTAACCTATAGGGATAGTCCAAAGGATATGAGTGTGTTCAAATGGTATGCAATATTGTTTTTCTTTATTTCATGATCTAATGTAAAACTTCTGTATGTATCTAGTACTTTCAAGGCTAATAAACCAATTGGTATTTCAAAACATGATGTCTTATGATCATGCCAATGTTATGTAATAATTCACTAACTCTAGGTAACTGGGGTAAGGGCATTAAAGATTTATTCTATAAATAAATAAGTTCAAGAAGATCCCAAAACTAATAGAGAGGATGAATATTTCAATAGAATATGTTTTATCCCCCCACATCATTTCCTCGATACATGGATATGTATCTCTTTTTCTTCATAAATGACTTCAAAAAATTTCTCCCAAGTAGATAATTTGAATATGATATATATTTAATTCTTAGTGCACATCCAATTTAAATAACACCTAATCATAGCTCATGTGTTGAGCTGAAGGACATCAATGTGAAACAATAAGAGTTGGAAAATGGAATTATTAGACAAATTATGTCAAAATAGGGTGCACCAGTTTAGTTCATGAAAAATTTGGATGGTAAACTTTGATTTTTCATTTAATATTTTAAGTTGAATGAGGAAAATGGGAAGATTAATTTTCCTTTTCCATGGACTGATGATATTTTAGATTAGTTATAGAGATCCCAATAGATCTATAAGATTGATCTTTAATTTGGGTATCATATGTTATGTTTTGGAGAGGAAGACATATGTAATAAATAGTTTTTTAGAAGGTATTGGATATGTGAATACATTGAGATACCATTAGGATTAAATATTTCAAAAGAAGTGTTTATGGATCTCACAAACATTATCTTCTACACATATCCGGACTCATTCATTATGATGTTCACCGAATAAATCCTTGTCTGTTAACCAACCATAGAGACACATGACAGATATCTTGAGATAGTCCTAATTATCCTTTTACGATATTCAATTCTAGTTATGTTTTCAATTTCTTACATTTTTTACAGGCAAATATCTTAGGATATGTATTGTATGGGATACCTATATATTTAGAAATTAAGAAGGATGAGGTATTAATGTATTAGAAATAAAGTTGGATCAAGATAGATATCATCGTATTTCTAGATTTAGATGAATACATATAATGTTTCATCTTGTATTTATCTTTTTTTTCATAACTAATGACTATTTTTATGAAAATTGGAGTGGAGTTCCTATTGTCAGGCCATTGTGAATATATATTTTTTGATCTGAAGAGAATGGAAACTACATCTCTTGTATTTATCATAGTAGTTCCTAGGATCGGAATTATTGTGTATCGTGAAGCATTATACATTAGTTTGGAGACAATTCTAATATATATGTATTATGTATTGGTAACATCCCATGTTTTAATAAAGAAACACTTTGTTTGATAGTGTAAATGATATGATGCATCGAGCTTAAACAAACAACTAAATATTATTATATAAATGATACCATTATAACCTATCCATTCGAATGGAGGGAATGAACTAAATTAACTAAATTATTAAAAAAAATTACACATGTATATATATTCATTCATTGGTTACCAAATTAATAGTAATTAAACTAAAATCAAATTGAATGTAAATGATGTTTTTTCTGAAAAAAAATATTCATATGAAAATAAGTGATTTTATAAAATACTAAAATCAATCTTGACTGTTTTTATTAATTCAATATATATTAAATATATTTTATTTAATGTTTAATATTCAACTTATTTTTTTTCTATACCTGACATAACAATAAATTCAATTTTCTGGATAAAAGAAATATTTTTTTCCAAAATGTTGTTTTAACACCATTTATTGGTGAACCCAATATTAATTTATTTTTTTCATACATTTTTATGTTAAATTTTACTTAATAAACTTCAAATTTTTATGTGGTAAATAAAAATAAACATTTTGATATATTTTTGGTATTTTTATGATAATATTCATATTGTAACAAATAATGAAAAACACTGGATTTTAATTAAAAATGTTTTTCTTATAAATTTTTTATATTAATAGATTATCTTTATATATGGTTTTGAATAATAATTATATTATTATTTTATAATTTACTCTAATTTAGGTCATTTAAATCAATTTTATGTTGAAAATAGATATAAAATATTATATTCTTTTGAACATTTCACTTTAAAACCCAATTTTTGGTTTTGTATTATAATTAACATTAAATAATATTTTCTGAATTATATGAATTTAATTTGATATAATTTATTAAATATTAAGAATAATATGGTATAAATTAAGTTTTAAATTCAAATTTATTTTAAGGTATAAAAATGTTAACATTGTAATGATATTATTTATCGTAGTAAAAGTAAAATTTTTAGAATGGTAAATGTTGAAAGTTAAAAGCATAACAAACCTAAAAAATACAACATATAATGGTTTTTTTTATGGGTTTCATGACACTAATAACCAATTAAAACATTAATTACAATCCAAGTCATTTAATTTAATTTCACCTCTATATGGAGGGATTTTAATATAAAACAATCAATAAATTATTCTTTTGAAGCCACCTCTCCTCAAGTATAAAGTACACCTCTCCTCTACAACATATAGAGATAAGATGCTTTTGGATATATAAATATCTTCCAAAACCATTCCTCATATCCCTATCCACGTCCAAGTTCTTCTAGTATCACCAAAAGACAAAATCCATGGTCTTCAGTGTCTTTCAAGGAGGTGATATTCAAGAGATAATTTTCTCAATGTACCTCTCTTAATTACGTTTCATTTTCTACATTCTCCTTACCTCTATCATCCATCAATGATTGATTAATACAGAATGATGTATATACTGTATTTTTATGTTTAAAATTTAATATCACTTTCCTATTCCATTTCTCACCTCCTCTTATTCAATTAAATGATCTTGTTTTCCATGTTATGCTGATTAATCCCCTCTATGAATAAATTTTTTTTTCTATTTACATTACAACCTTCAGGGATAATCTTAAAACAATTATTCTATTCCAATAATATTTTGTTATGTATATTATAAACAATTTAATATTCTGGTCATTTTATTTTAAACATTCATTCATTCCATCATAATGTTGTTATATGATAACTTCATTTGTTAATGTGTGGACAACCGCCTACTCAAGATGATGTGATTCATTCACGCATCACATTGAATTTGTTATGGATTTTTTTAGTAATAATATGTGATATATATGAAATATTAATTATTATTTAATGATTTTATATATGTATACATATTTATATACATTTCATATAATTTCACTATTTCAATATGACAGGAAAAATGAAAATGATGTTCATGCGTACATACGACCCACCATCTCCATAAACAGTGTTGTTAGTTTCACATTAAAGATTATTATAAAAAATTATATAATGAATATATAAGATATTATTTTCATTTTTTATATTCTATATATTTTTTATGTTAGATCACTTGTACAATTTTCATCATTAACAATTTCATTTTTGAATCAAGTGCCCAATATTGACAAAACAACCGATATGAAATTAAATTATTATGTAATTATGACAACATGACAATAAGTGATATAAATAGAATAATGAACATAAAATATTTTATCTTGAGATTATATATTAACCTAGGTTTTTTATTCAGGAAGATAAAAAATGTACAAGATGATTCGGACTATAGGTATGTGATTTTATCTCAATCTCTTTTCTTTGAAGAGATTATGGAAACTATAAACCTTTATTCTTTTATATGGTGTATAAACAGCCTCTATGAAATTTTATATCCATAATTTTTCTACACTAATGTTTTTTATTGTTTTGGTAAATTTATTAATTAATAAATATTATGATTTAAAATTTCAAAGATGAATGAGACACCATGAAAATTTAATGATTTAATTATAACTTATTTTCTACATGATATTAATATGAATATTTATTTATGTTGATATAAAAGGATTATAAATGACATTTTATTACTATATTAAATTTAATTAAATGTTTTCAAAAGGAATCTTATTATAAAAATCATTTTACTTTCATTAATAAATGAAAAAATAAATATTTTTCTTATAAACTAATACAACAACATCTCTACCACCATAACAATTATTTGATATATGGATTTCTCTATAATCCTTATTGTTTTTAAATGTAAAATAAATACCTTATTCCTTTTTTCTGTATCTTGGTACTGAAAATGGTTTCTTAAAGGAAATGGTATTTTTATATTGAAATTTTTTTAATATGGGATGAGAATATGTTTTCAAAGTGGTTTTGTGATTGATGTATTTTATTCATGAAATTGTACTTGAGAATTGTAGGAAACAGGTGAGACTAATAGAGCGTATTTGAAGGGTTGATTCACATTATAGATCAATGGTGATCCATACACAACTTATATGTTGGTTGGAGACCCATTATAACTAATAGTTGAGCCCATTATAGCTTATATAAAGGGATGATCCTGATTATAGGTCATAGGAGATAGTGATGTATCATGCAGAAAGGGTAATCCATATCATAGATCTCTAATTCATTGGGTAATAATAATATTTTATGTTGGCCATATTTAGATTCTAACTAAAAATGTGTTTGAAAAGGTTCTTTGTATATGATGTTCAAAGTTACCAAAATGAATTTTAATTTCATGATATTGGTTTTAGAGTTTTTATTTGAGAAAAAACACTGAGTGTTATTCATGATAAATTTTTTAGTTTCATCTTCTCAAAAAACAATAAATGGGATACCATGTTCTATATACACATTGGGTTTTCAATCTCTTTATGTCCCTTAATAATATATTTTTCACATCCCCTTATTTTAATGATTTCATAGGATTTAAGGGAGAATAAGTTCAAGGATAGAATCAATGAAAAGTTACTATGATTAAAAATAAAAAGTATTCTTGTTTGTTTTTTAAAGATTTTATTTTATGAAATAAATGGATACTATTATTAGTGTCCACTTTGTATTTCTTTGGTTTGGATAGGTAATAGTTATGGTCTAGTTATCTAAAACTATAAACCTAAAAAGATCTTCAATATGAATTCTTGACATAACCTATGATTATATAATGTTTGTGGCTGGGGCCTTATAGATGGTATCAAAGGTCATTTAGATTACATTGGAGATTAATATGGGATTAATTGATTTTCAATAAAGAATTTTAATTTATAATTAGGTTGAAATGACGTAGAATTTTATGATTAGATTGTTTTATCATCTAAAATCGGTCAGTTCAAAATGGTTTTAAATAGAGGAAATAGGGAATCAATAATGGGATGAAAGTTAGCGGAAAAAACCATTAAAAAAATCATGAGATGGACGGAATCAGAACTGAATAGTTTGTTGCAGTGATGGGACAGTTGAACCAGGCTATAAATGGTTTTGGTATCCATGCAATAGATCATATGAATCATAAACAGTGGAATATTTTAGTAGTGGGACATTTTATTTGGAAACATCCCTCATCATTAAATGAATCATCTAACCCAATAGTATCTAAAGGATGGATCAATCCAACAAATGGATATTTTTAGTCATTGGATGATTGGAATATCAAAAGGTAATTCATTCGATCTATCGTTTTGAAGGTGAATCTAATAGATAGTGGTCATTTTTAAGAATACTAGAGTAAAAAATGATCCTTATACCAATGAATGGGAAGAATATAATGATATTGTTCATGAGAAATATTTCCCTAAGGATGTTTCCCTTATTATGGTGAAATGTTTTTTGGAATTAAAGAAAAAAGATGATGATTCTATTTCCTCATATGAAGTGAATGTCACAATATTGGCCATGTATGTCCCAAATTTTATTCAAAACATTGATTGTAAAATTAATATATTTTACTCATCATTGAATCAAGAAATATGAAGTTCTCTAGACTATAGAGAATTTAAAAGTCATGAATATTTTATTCGTTGTGCTAAGATAGTTGAAATAGAATTTGGCGACACTTATATGCCACAAGATGATAACAGTATGAAATTGTTAAGTTGGTTGGAAATTGAGACTCAACCAACTAAGAATTCTGGATTTAAGACTAAAACAAGTTACTAGTGTGGAAAAATATATTTTTTGGAATGTTTGTATGGATCTGGAATGTGATATAGGTGGGGTATATTTTGTAACATGGATTGTGACTCCATGGAAATGTGTATTGAATACTGAAACAGTGAGATAATTTATATCCAACCTACATTAAGATGTTTTAGTGGAAATAAGTTGGGAAATTATGGAAACAATTTTTTATTTTTATTAGATAGGGATGAAATAATTATGATTAAAAACAAAAAGGTTCTTTATATTCTTTTTTTCTACTACAGTTTATGTTGAGACATCCAGTGAAGTCATGGAAGCTCTTAAGATCCTGATATTTTTTTATGGATAACCATAAGTTGAAGGTTTTAGACACACTTTGAGGTTTTTATGATAATAGGTTATTAAGGAACTTTTTGGGATATCTTTTTGGGGATTATGTTTATGTAAGGATTTTTTTTAATGTGGAATTATGCCTTTACCTTTGGACCATATTTTTAAGATATTGATTTTGTTTATGGTTTGGGTGATCTCTTATTCTTCTGGTTATTCATAGTGATGTAAATAATTATTCTAGGAATATTATAAGGATGAAAATTTTCATATTAAGTAGAAATACATCAAGTATGTATGTTTTTTATGTTATTATTTTCAGATTTAAATTAATTCCTCAACTCTATGAAAAAGATGCTAAAAAATCTGATTTCTTTACATAACTGGAACTAAATAACCTTTTAACCAATCACCCATTCATGGTTTAGAGATTTTTAAAATTCTCTTGACAATGTTTT
The DNA here is from genome assembly GCA_963277665.1 of Viscum album. Taxonomy (NCBI): domain Eukaryota; kingdom Viridiplantae; phylum Streptophyta; class Magnoliopsida; order Santalales; family Viscaceae; genus Viscum; species Viscum album. Next base: position 792,051,561 of record OY728156.1, on the reverse strand, counting down.
TTTCTACACTCCATTAGAACAAGATGGTTCATTTTTCTTCTACGTCAACATTTTCTTACATAGAGCCATATTATTTTTAATCTCATGTGATATTTGTACTTCTCATTATTTCTTTTAATGTGATAGTTTTATTATTCTTTATTTTGATGTGGGATTGAAAAAAAATTTATACCGAACATATCAACCACAAATTTAAATTATGAGGATAAAATTTTTTAAAAGGGGGGATAATGTAACATCTTGGGTTGTAAGAAAGAATCATTAAGTTTTATACTGTACATGATATGCTACATCAAGCTTAAACGAACCACTAAATGTTATTTTTTAAATGATTTCATTATACCCTATCCATTGGAATGAAGTTAATGAAAAGTATTAAATGAATTATAAAAATAAGGTTTAAACATGTTTATATAGTAATTCATTGGTTACCAAATTAACTAGAAATGAAAATACAAACAAATTGAATATAGAATTTGCATTTTTATACAAAAAAACAATTTAAATGAAAATAAGCGGGTTTATGAAATAATAAAATAACTCATGACAAAATTTATAATGAAATATATATTTAATATATTCAATTTAATGTTTAATATTCATCTTATATATTTTCTAGATATGACATAATAATGTTTTCAATTTTTCGAATAAAATTTGCAGTTTTTGAAAAAATGCTGTTTTACCTGCTTTTGAGGGAGAACCGCTTTTAAATATAGTTTTTGACACCTTTATATGTTCAATTTTACAAAATAAACAATTTTTTTTGGATACTGGACATAAAATTTACTTTGGAAGTTTTTTTGATATTTTTCTGATAATATTCATATATAAACGAATAATGAAAAACATTGCATTTTAATTAAAAAATACATTTTCATCTAGTTTATTTATATTGATATATTATCATTATTTTTTGTTTTAAATTATATTTAGATTATTTTTTATCATTTAATTCAATTTAGGTAATTGAAATAAATTTCAAATTATAAATATATATAAAAACATTTAATCAATTTGAATGTTTCACTTTAAAAACATGTTTTATAGTTTTGTTTATAGAATTAATTTTAAATAAACATTTCCCAAATATTTGAATTCAATTTGAAAAAATATATTTCATATATAAACCTATACATTCCAAATTATTCATTTAGGTAAATTTAATTTACGGTATAAAAATGATACCATGATATGAAATTTTTTTACCCCAGTAAAAGTAAAATTTTGAAAAAAGTACATATTAAAAGTTAAAATCATAGAATACATAAAAACTACCAAATTTAATGGTTTTTTTTTGTTTTTTATTAATTATAACCATCCAAAAAAACATTAATAACATTCCAAAGTAGTGTAATTAAATTCCACCTCTCTATGGATGGATTTTAATATAAAATAATCATTAAACAGTTCACTTGAATCCACCTCTCCACAATTATTAATACCATCTCTCCAGGACTCTATTTAGACAAAAAAATTGAATAATCTCCTCAAATATCTATCATATTATATCATCCTCACTCTACCTACGTGCAAGTTCTTCTTTCCTCGCTGAAATACCAAATACAAGCCCTCATGGGTCATTCAATGAGGGTTTATTGAAAAGGTAATTTTCTCAAAGTGCCTCTATTAATTTCATTTATTTTCTTACTTTATTCCCACCTTTTTCACCCATACATGCATGATAAATCCAGAATCATAAATATACTTGACTTATATATTTCTAATTTAACATCTCAGGTCCATTTCATTTCTCATCTCCACTTTTTTAAGGAAATAAAAATTTTATCCATGTTAAGCCGGTTAATCGCCTCCGTGAATAATGGTTTTGTTTATTTTATTTTTCCACCTTCATGTATGATATTAAAACCATTATTCTTTTAAAATAATATTTTAATATATATATTTAATAACCCATTTACTATTTTTATATGTTATATTAAACATACCTTCATGCTTTCCATATTGTTGTTAAATGGTAACTTCATTTGGTGACGTGTGGACTACCACGTCCTCAAAATGATGTGATCCATTCAAAAATCACATGGAATATATTATGGATTGTTATTGTAAAATTATATGATATATATAACATACTAATGAAATTTTAGATATATTATATTTGTTTATATATTTATATAAATTTCATTTCATTTCACTCTTTCAGTACGATAGGAAAAACGAAATAGTGTTCTTGCATACGTATGTCATGTCGTCTCTATGAACCTTGTTTTTATTTTTCTCTCAAATATTATTATAAATACATATATAATTAATATATAAGACATTTTTTTCACATTTTATATTCTTTAGATGTTCGAACTGTGACCACATGGGCAATTTACATCATAAACAAGTTCATTTTCGGCTTAAGTACTGAATATTGACAAAATTACCTATATGAACTTAAATAATTATGTGATTTTAATAAAATGATAATTCGTGAAAAAAAATTAACATGAAAAATGTTCTCAATCAATAAAAAATTTACCATATTTTATTACTAATAATGATAAATAATGTATGAGATGTTTCTGACTCGAGGTAAGGGATTTCTTTTCAATCTACTTATATTAAGGTATTTCTTAATAATATGAACCTTTATACTTTTATATAGTGTATGAAAATACACTATGAAATTTAATATACATATTCTATTTATACTAGTGTTAGTTTCTGTTTCGGTAAATGTATTAATTCATGGATATTATAATTTGAATGTTAAATGTGGTATGGGACACCTTGATTGTTTAAATATTTAATTATCAAATATTTTCATCCAGATATTAATTTTCATATTTATTTATTTGGATATAATAGGATTATATAGGACATTATAGTCTATATTTAATTCCATTTTATGTTTTCAAAAATAATCATTTTTAAAAAACGTTTTACTTTCATTAATAAATGAAAAAAGTAATGTTTTTCTGGTAAATGACAACAATAACTTCTCTACCACCATAACGATTATTTGATACTAGGATTTCTCAATAATACATAATTTTTTTAAAAGGAAAAAAAATATGTTATTCATTTTTTTTTTGTTTCTCGGTATAGAAAATGGATTCTTAAATTAAAATTGTATTTTAATATGGAAATTTTTTCATATGGTTTTAGAATATGTCTTCAAAAATGTTTTGAGATGATTTTTTTTATTCTTGAAATTGTACATGAAAATTTAATGAAAAGGTTGATCCTGATACAACTTATTTGAAGGGTTGATCCACATTATAGCTCACAAGTCCAACACAGCTTATATAAAGAGTAGATCCCCATTATAATTCATAGTTGAGCCCATTATTTATCATATGAAGGGATTAGCCCCATTATAGATCATGGATGAGCCCAATATAACTTATATTAATGTTGATCCCTGTTATAGATCTCTAATTCATTGGGTAATAAAAAAAATTGGATGTTATCCATATGGTTATTCAAATTTAAAATGGGTTTGAAAAGTATTTATGTATATGATGCTCTATGTCACCTAAAAGAGTTATAATTTATTATTATTTCATTTAGTGTTATATTTAAGAAAAAAGTGTGAGTGTTATTCATGTGAAAATTTTCTATTTCATTTTTTAAAATAACATTAAATGGGTTGTCATATTTTAGCTAATCTATGCGTTTTATTTTTGTATGTCCCTTGCTGATATTTTTCTACTCATCTAATTTTTTAGTGTTTTCACAACATTTAAAGCAGAATAAGTTCAAGGACGGAAACAAGGAAAGGTTATTAGGATTAAACATGAAAATAATCCATGTTTTATAATGTTTATTTGTTATATTAGAAAAGGATACTGTTGGATATGCCCATATTTAATTTATATGGGTTTTTAAGTAATTGTTATGGTCAAATTCTATAAAGAACTATACCTAAGAAGTTTCTCAATGTAAATTCATTACTGATCTCAATATTATGTAGATATTAAGGATGGGTCCTTATAGTTTGTATAAAAGGTCAGTTTAGATAACATTAGTGGTTTAGATTGTTTTAATTTTTTTCAATTAAAAGATTTTATTTATGGTTAAGTTGAAGTGATATAGAATTTTAATATTAAATTATTGATTTATATAAAAAATTTATTTTCACAGTGGGTTTACATAGAGTAAATAGGAAAAATTTAATGGGAAGGCATCAAGAGGAAAAAAAACTTTCTAATCATCATCATAAGGTGTTCATAATTTTAACTGAACAGTTTTTTGCAGTGATCGGAAAATTGACTGATTAAATAAACGGTGTTGGTATCCATGAAGGAGATCATCTAGATCAACCAGAGAAGCATATGCCACTACTGGAACTTTTTATAGGGAAAAATCCCCATCATTCAATTGATCATCTGACCTAATGGTAGTTTAAGGATGGGTCAATATCACGAAGATGATATTTGAAGTCATGGGATTTTTGTAACATCAAAAGGTAATTCATTTCATCTACCGTTTTCATGGTGAAACTATTCAATGGTGTTTTTTATTTAATAATAATATAGAAACAAATTATCTCGATGCCATGGAATGGGAATAATTTAATGATATTTGTCTTGAAAAAATATTTTCCTATTTTTGTTTTTATTAGGATGTAGAAACAATTATTGAAATTATTGAAAAAGGATGAAAATTCTGATGTTACATATGAAGATAACTTCACAAGATTATCTAGGTATCTTCTAGATTTTATTAGTGGATTTGATATTAATATTAACGGATTTTACTTAGGATTGAAACTAGGTATACAAATAACATCAACCTCTCAAGAATTTAAATGTTTTGAAAAAGTGGATCATTATGCTAAGAATGTTGAAATGGAGTTTTTAAACAATTATGTGTAATGTGATGATAAGAGTAAGAAATGTTCAATGAGGTAGGAAATTTAGAAGAACCCAATTATGAATCTTAGAGGTAAGCCTAAAATGTTTTCCATGTGTGGTAAAATACATTTTGGGTAATTAATGTAAGGATTTCTAAATTGTCAACGGTTCGGTATGATCAGTCACAAGGTTCATGACTGTAAGGAAAACGGTACTAAATAGTCCTACAATGAGTTTACAGATAGCCAATATATTATTGAATGATATAGCTACAAAGAGTTGGGACATTATGAAAATATGTGTTTGAATTTAATTACATAGGAAGAAAATCATTATTATGGGAAACAAAAAGGTTCGGTAAAATATTTTTCTTCTACTATAGTTGAGGTTGAGACATCTGGTGAAGTGATGAATGCCCCTAAGATCCCCATATTTTTCAATGGATAACCATTATATGAAGGTTTTACACAAACCATAAGAAGTTTTATGTGATTATATGACATTAAAGAACTTTTTAGAAGATGTTTTGTGGGGTTATGTTTATGTAAGTCTTTTTTTAATATGGAAGTATGCCTTTACTTTTGGATTCCAATTTTTAGATATTGATATCCTTTAAAGATTTTGTGATCTTTTATGATTAAATTGTTTCTTAGGGATATACATCATAATTATAGGAATATTATAAGGATAAAATTGTTATTATAAAATTTAAATACATCAAGTAAGTATGTCTCTTTATGTTCTAATTCATTGAAGTAAATTAATTCCATGACTCTGTGAAAAGCATCATAAAAATAAAAAAAATGTTATCTGATTTCTTTACATAACAGGAAATAAATGACCTTTTAACCAATAAAAAAAATTACAGTTTTTTGGTTGTTAAATTTCTACTAAAATTATTTATTTATCACTATCCCATAGAACATGATGATTAGTTTTTCTTTTATATCCATTTTTTCTTACATGCAACCCTATTATTTGTTATATTGAGTGATCTTCGTACTTCTCTTTTTTTTATTAAAGTGATAGTTTTATTAAAACTTTTTTCTATGTGGGATTGAAATATAGGTATACCATATTTACCAATTGGAAATTAAAATTTCAAGGATTCAATTTATTAAAGGGTAGGATGTAACATCCAGAGTTTTATGAAATAACCATTTTGTTTGATAGTGTATGTGATACGCTACAACGAGTTCAAAAAGACAACAAAATATTATTATTTAAATGATTACATTATAACCAAACCATTATAATGGATTGAATTTATTGTATTAAATTATTAATGAAAATATGTTTTACACATTTTTATAGATTCATTCATTGGTTAACATATTAATTATAAATGAAACAAAAAACAAATTCAATATAAAAGAAGTGTCTATGAGAAAAAATATTTAAATGCAAATAAGTGAGTTTAAAAATACTAAAAAAAACTTTATGGGTTCTATTAATTAATTATATATTTAATATATTCAATGTAATGTTTAAGATCCATGTTATATGTTATCTAGATATTAAATTAAAACAAATTATATTTTTTCGATAAAAGAAGTATTTTAAAAAAATGATGTTTTACAACAATTTGATGGAGAAACCCATTTAAATATAGTTTTGACACCATTATATATTATATTTGAGAAAATATTCTGATGTTTTCAGGAGGGACATAAAATTTTATTGTGTATAATTTTTTGGAATTTTTCAGATATCCATAATCATTTATCTAATAACAAAAAACACTACATTTTAATTAAAAAATTATTTTTCATCAAATTTATTTATATTTGATTGATTTTCATTATAGTTTTTTATACTTTATAATGATTTTTTTAATTTAATTAAATTTATGTCATTTAAATCAATTTCATGTTGTAAATAGATATGAAAAAATTTCAAATTTTTGAACGGTTCACTATAAATAACCAATTTTGTAGTTATGTTTGTGGAAATAAATTTAAATAAAAATATCCCAATTATGTGTATTTAATTTGATAAAATGGATTCCCTATTTAGAGTAATAAGGTCAATATTATGATTTATCGACCATTTAATTTTTTTTATGAAAATTTTACCATGATACAAAAATTACTTACTCTAGTAAAATTAAAATTTTTATAAGGGTGAATGTTAAAAGTTAAAAGCTTAAAATACCAAAAAAACAACTGCATTTTATGGTTTTCTAGGTGTTTGTAGATCCGAACCAGCCTATAATACAATAATTACATGAAAGTGTATTTTAATATAATTCCACCTCTATATGGTTTTCTATTAATTCAAAATAATTAATAAATAAATCACACGAACCCACCTCTCTTAACGTATAAATATAACTATACACCACCCTTTTTTAATCCAAAAATAATTTTAGATACTCAAATATCTACCCATAACAATACTCATAACTCTCCCCATGTAAATTTTCTTCTGGTACCACCAAAAGTTGAAATCCATGGTCATCAAGGGTCCTCCATGAAGGGGATATTCATGGGGTAATTTTGTCAAAGTACCTCTCTTGATTTCTTTTTTTCCACATTATTCTGAGCTCATTAATCCATAAATAAATGATAAATCCAGCTCATGAAAATACTGGATTTTTATGTTTCTAATTTAATATATCTTTTCCATTTCATTTCCAAAATCCTCTTACTCAAAGAAACAAAATTGTTGTCCAAGCTATCCAAGTTAATCACCTCTGTGAATAATGTTTTTGTTCTTTTTCCTTCACTGCATTCATGGATTATCTTAATAAAATTGTTATGGTGAAATAATATTTTAATATGTAAATTAAATCCTATTTAATATTCGGGATATGTTATATTAAAAATACCTTCATGCTTTTCTATATTGTTGTCAAAAGATTACATCGTTTGGGGATGTGTGGACTACCGCTTCCTCAAAATGATTTGATTCATTCACACATCACATAGAATGCATTAAGGAATTTTTTAGTAAAAATATATTATATATATTTATGATATATTAACTCTAATATAATGATATTATTTATTTATACATATTTATATAATTTTCATTTAATTTCACTCTTTCAATACGACAGGAGAAATGAAAATAAAGTTCATGCGGATGTACGACCTATAATCTCTATGAACATGGTTTTTAGTTTTCCTTAATACATTATTATAAATAGTTATATAATGAATATATAAGATATTTATATCATGTTTTATATTATGGTGATGTTGGACTTATGACTAAAGGGACAATCCACACCAAAAATAAGTTTATTTTTGACTCAAGTATAAAATATTGAGAAAACATATGACATGAACATAAATCATTATGTAATTGTAATAACAATATAATAAGATATATGAAATGATTAGTTAACATAAAATAGTTTCTCACTAATGTATAAATTAACGTAACTTTAAAATTCAAGACGATAATGAACCTATTAGATGTTTTTGACTCGAGGTGAGGGATTTTGTCTAAATATCTGTTCATTGAATCATTTCTAGATAATAGTTACCTTTATTATTTTATATGGTTTATATACACCCACTATTACTTTTCATATCCATATTCTATCTATACTAATGTTATTTATTATTTTTAGGAATATGTTCATTCGTGGAGATTAATATTTAATTTTTCAAAGTGGTGTGGCACACCATGATTGTTTAAGAATTAATTATCAAATATTTTCTTTATTAATATAATTTACCAATTTATTTATATGGATATAAAAATATTATAGATGAAATTTTATGTCAATCATGAGTTAAATTAAATTTTTTCAAAAGGATACTTTTTATACAAACTGTTTTAATTTCATTACAAAATGAAAAAGGAATTTTATTATTTTATATGTTACAACGACTTCTTTTCCATTGCAATCGTTATTTGATACCTAGCTTCCCCTATAATATTTATTTTTAAAAAAAGGAAAATATACCCCTTAATCTCTTTTTGGGTATCTTATCATTGAAAATGGGTTCTTAGATTGAAATGGTATTTCTTTCTGAAATGTTTTCATATTGTATTAGAAGAATATTTCCAAAGGGTTTTTTTATTAATATATTTTATTCATAAAATTTTACATGAGAGTTGTATGAAATTGGTGATCCCAATACAGCTTATATTAATGGTTAAGCCCCATTATAGCTCACGGCTAATCCAAAAATAGCTTATAAGAAGGGTTGAGAACCATTATAAATCACATGTTAGTCTACTATATCTTATATGAAGGGATGGACCCCAGTATTATTCACAGGCGATCCCAATGTATCTTATAAGAATTGTGATCCACATTATAGACCATTAATTTGTTGGGTAATAATAATATTGGAAGTCATGCAATTTTTATTCAAATTTAAATAGTCTTTAAATGTATTTTATGTATATAATGCTCTAATTCACCTAAATTGTAGAGACCCGACTCTTGACGTACATGGAAATTACATTTCTTTTTCGGAATACTTAATAAATAACAAAAACAGACACATAAGGACCATAATAGTTTAGTGTCTTTGGAATCTCGGAACACAATCTTCTAATATTGGTGAAAGATCTTCAACATCTCCCAATAAAGATCTTCCCCTTTTTTTCTTACCTAAAACCTTTCTTTGTATCCTAGGGATAATAAAACATAAAATGGGTGATCTCAAAAGCTCAGTAAGGGTAATAATGGATAAAATAAAACATACCATATACATTTGAACTTAAAAACATGACCATAATGTTTAAACATCAAAATCTTGTGCAATGACATAAAACATTGAGGTACGTAAGGCATAGATCATAAAGAAACATTAATAATGATAAAATAGCATCGGAATAAAACATGTAATTGTGGCAAATATTCAGCACATGATATGATTTCCATATTAGCCAAGGCATTGTTTCCAAGAACATCTTAGTGGACAAAGTCCCTTTCTAAATCGAGTTCACTCCTCATTTAAGTGCTGTAACACTAATCCAGATTAACTTACCGTTCCGGCCAAGTCTATCTCATTAGATATAAATATTTACCCAATTAATTAGATGTAGATATAGGTCCCACCCATCTCACAATTAAATCATTCTTACTTGTGCCATAAAATAAACTTGAAACGCTCATCATAACCCAAATAATAAAATGGGTTTCATAAACATCATCCCATCATCAAATAATCCATATAAAACAAATGGATATATCAACATAAGAAAAGTGAAACCATGTAAATCATAGGGGCATTATACTTGAAACATACGCATATAATGTCATCTTAGATGTAAAAATTGTTTTGATAAAACACTTGAAATGAATTTTTGAGGAAAATATCCTTTCTTCTTCAAAATCAATTCTTTTCACAAAACGTCATGCAATTTTAAAAGAAAGAGATTTTTTTGAAAATAGTCATGAAATATTTTGGAGAAGCTTCATAAAAAGATGGCTTTATAAAACCATAAAAATCCTTTCATGCCTTATAAGTTAAAAAACATTCTCCTCATACTTTTAGCGAAAAAGTCAAAAAGTACCTCGTAAAGTAAAAAATAATGATTCCTTACATATCATGTAGTAAAAGACAAAATGGGTAAAAAGGACATTAAACATACATAAAAACACTTTTATATAACATGGACTTGGATGATAATAATTACCCCAGTAATTACTTATGAATAAACAATCTTGGATAAGAACGAGATTGGAAAAGTTATCCCTTATCGTATGTCTGATATGCTTCGTATGTATCTGAACCTCCTGTATAATTATTTAAATAATGTTATTGACTTATTACAGAATCATATTCATTGTTATGATATCATATATGGTTCACTTATGACTTTATATTACCCATTATTTTGTAAATTAATGTTAAAGTAGCATTTTGGGTAAAATCATCTTATCTATCGTACGTGTTTGGACTTGTTATTATTGATGTTATTATTACATATATCATGATTTACATACTTCCAAAATGTAAATCATGATTTATATATAATATACATTCATTATATATCCAGCATATACAAGCATTTATAATAGTACATAACATATGGATGTAAGAAATGAAACACACCGTTCATGGAGACAGTAAGCTGTACGTACGCATGAACACTAATTTCATTTCTATTACCTATTTCAATGGAACTAAAAAATAATTATACATAGGAATATTATAATTCCAGTATAATATCATATATAATATCATTAACCACATCCTTTATACAACCCACATAAGGTATTAACGAATCACATCACATTGAGGGGGCGGTAGTCCACATTTCCTCAAATGAGATTATCATATTTACCGACTATGGAAACCTTAAAGGATTGATATAATTGGGAAGTAAAGAAGCATAAAGAAATCATAAACATAATATATATTATATATAAATACAGTGTCATCATAATGGCCACCATGAGAGGAGGTAGGAGAAATTCAAACAATCATCGTTTCGTGAGGCGTTAGTTTGCCATCACAGAAACATTATGTTTTTCATCCATTAGATGGAGGTGTGTGTAAGTGTAGTTAGAATACTTCTCATAACAAAATCCTAGTATAATTAGGATATTGTTGTTGTTAAATAATAAAGGATTAAAAAGAGTTTAGGGGTTGGAGAAGTAGAATAAAATAAAATAACTTAAGTGAAACTGTTACCTTAAATTTTGGTAACTTCCTTTGGTTTGAACCAAAAGGACTTCTCGGAGAGTCTTCTGCCTAATGTAAGGCTTTAAAGGCGAGGATAGGAATGTAGGGAGATTATTTGGGAAGTGTTTGGACGAGCCAAAAGTCTTGAGAGGTGTGAGGAATTGCATATAAGTGGTCTCTTTTTATAAGGGAGAGGAGGGGCTCTTTAGGAAAGTGTGAAAACATTATTTTATTATAAACATATCTTCGGTTTCAAGAGGTCTGAAACACATTAATGTAGAATATAAGATGACTCATATTCTAAATAAAATCATACAATTGGAATTGGAAATGTTTTGGGTTATCTTTTAATTAATATAATCTAATTTATTTAAATAATTTATTAATGAGGTAAACACTACATCATTATTGTGTCATAAATAATTTAATTAATTTGATGTCTAAAAATTATGAAACAAATACCATGATGTAGGGAATCGTTTTATCTTTTCAAAGAATATTTATAGTCTAAAATATAACTTATATAACCCCTTATAAAAATAAATTAAAAACTATTTTTTGTTAAAGTCAATTTTGTCTTTACATTAAATTAATTAATCCAAATTGTCATTTTCACTACCAGGTGGCTCATTGGGGTCCCAAAATAGGACCAAGGATGCCCATGGTCTGCCAATACTCATTCAATAAGTTTTAGACAAGTTTAAAGGTAATTTGGAATTATTATAATATTTTTTTAACCTTGAATTACCCTATTTACCTTTAACGGCAGTAAATAAAAATTACTATAGTTACTATTCATAATATAAAAAAATAAACCTATTAACATAATTTGGACCCACTGATTCCAAATATGGAATCCATTTTTCAAAATTAAATTCACAAAATTTTCAGAATTTAAATTAAAATTAATCCCATTGTCGAAAGAAAACGGGTTTTTGTTTAAAACATTGCAAAAGATTGAATTGATTTAACCTACGAATTCAATCTAAAATCAATGATAATGACATACATTATATTAAATGGTAAAAATTTATTCTATTTATACTTTAAAACCATTCAATATTATAATGTAACTATATAAATTATTATAATGAAAAAATTTGTTTTTAATTAAAATATAGCTTGTTTTTACTATTCATTAAAATATGAAAGTTATCAGAAAATATCAAAACTTTATCCAATGTAAATTTTTATATCCTGATTCAAAATAAGAATTTTATTTTGTAAAATTGAACTTATAATCATGTCAAAAACTAGATTTAATGTTCGTGCCCCATCAAAATGCAGCAAAACTGCATTTTTTGAAAAATACTTATTTTACCCGAAAAATTAATTATGTTCTCATACCATGTTCTAGAAAATATTTAAGATTAATAATAATGTTATAAAATTCAATATTTATTAAATACTATTCATAATGGCTAGTTTATAATAATATTATAACCATATATCATTGTTTAGTGAAACCTGATATTGCGTACAACACTCGCTATTGAAGAAGGTTGCGATTGCGTGTAATGAAAGCCAAGTTTGGGTTGTGTATAGCGCTAGATAATCTTTGTGTATCGTACAACAGATGATATGAATGAAATTAAAAAGAATGTATCTTATAAAATCTCTGGTTGTTACATTCTACCCCCCTTAAAATGAATTTCTCCCTCGAATTTCGTTGGGCTTATAAATCGTTTACTATTCATAGAAACCCACATCGTAAAAAGGAATACTAAAACTTAATTTTAAAAACTAAAGTATGAAATGTAACGATTACCCAAAGTAAATCATCACTGGGTTTCCATATAAGAGAACATAGGTTAAAATATTGATATGGAAGAAAAATCTAACAATCATGTTCTAATAGAGAGTGGTAGAGAACATGGCTAAAAAAAATCCAACAATCACAAATCCATAAATTTGTGATGATCTAAGGTACCATCAGATTCATCGCATATAAGAGCACTAGGAAAACATTTTTGGATTTCAATATCATTTCCCTAAATTTGATGAATTAAAAGAAATACTAACATGATTTTTTTACAATCTCACTATTGTTCATGAATAAAACAATTTCCACATCATCTCTTAAAGAAATGAAGTTGAGTATGTTATTCATGAAGTGTTAGCAGATCATGTGATAGAATGATGCGTCATTCCATCTATTTCAAACAAAAGTTTAGCAAAAGTTATAAGTCCATATTATGGTGAGATTAATTGTATATGGTTCCAAAAATGGACTTATACTTTATTTATCATATCGCTTAATAAAATAAAACTACTTTCCACTAACTACGGACTTCATGTAGGCCATTGGTATACGATAATGGCAAGTCTCACTTTAGTTGTGGGTTCGATTCCTACAGCCTTATCCGACGCGATGGGCTGTCACCCGTCCTATAGGTTGTCCTTTTTCTAAAACTGCATTACTATAACATCCCATCAATAAGATAAAAAAAATCTATCCTTAAAGAATACTAACTTATGTCCATCATAATCCATTCCAATCGTTATGCTTATCTAAAATACTTCGGTCCAAGCTCATAGTATAAAGAAAATGATTACATGAAATGTCACATAACAATCACATGAATGCCATCATTTATCCTACATATATCATAAGATATATCTTTTTCATCAAATTACAAACATGTGAATACTTTAATCATGTATTCTCTTGAAGAATGAATACCCATTGATCCTTAGTGAAAACATGAATGCATTCAAAAGTTAACACTTTCCACTTACCAAAATCCTCAAAATTCTGTATACTCAAACCATGATATCACTTAGTCCTTATATAAATCATGAGCTCATGAATATAATCAAACTTCTCATTATCCTCTTATCCCTTAATTATGTGCATATCATCTGCTTTCCAAAATATTTGAATCACTTTTCATGGTTACCGGTACCATATAATTATTGAAAATCACAATAAACCATTATATAGATATTCCAATGTCCCACAATACTATAAATGAGATTCACAACATTATTTTGAAATCACTTTACATAAACACATAATCATTCCATCACATCATTGTCATACTCAACATTGCTGATAGTGATAGCATGTGACTTACCTTTTTCCTTTTCCTTAAGGGGTTTCTCACATTGATCATCATTAATCCTTGGATTAGGGCATTGATTAGCAAAATGCCCCATTTCCTTGCACTTGAAGCATTGATGTGTTGGTGGAGCGTTCTCTGAATTATTTTATCTATTCACATCATTTGAAACCTTTTTCCCATTACTTCGACACTCAGCTGCTCGATGACCTTCTTTTCCACAATTGTAACATTTCCTAGTACCTTTTAGACGATCTCAACCATGCTTATTTCCACACTTTGAGCCGAAAGAAACATTCACCTTCTTTTCACTAATGTTCTGAGATTATTCCTTGAACTCCATCTTTCATTTCTTGTCAAAACCATGATATGGATGTGTAACACCAACTTCCATTTCTACCTTGATAGCACAACAAAAAATTTATTCATAGCTACCGAAGTCTCTTATAGCTAATGCCATTCGAAGAATTGGTTTTAAGCCACTGAAAAATCGACTAACTTTACTTTCAGGTTGGATGATAATGCCAGATGCATACCTTTAAAGTCTTGTAAAATTCGCTTCGTATATACCAACAGATTCATCATCCTTCTTCTTAAGCTCAAGAAACTCCTTTTCCATCTTTTTTCGAAGAATACGAGGGAAGTACTTACTGAAAAACAAGTTCTTGAACTCATCCCATTCCATGGACTCAATTTCATCTCTTTGCCTCATATTCTTGATAAGATTCCACCATTGATCAGAATCACCTTCCCAACGATATACTGCTAAGATGAATTTATCACGCTCAGAATATTGTAGAACTGAAAATATATTTTCAGTAGTATTGATCCATTGTTCAGCCACTAAGGGATTAGAAGACCCGCTGAATGAAGGTGGATGCTGCCTCATGAAGGATTCAATAGAATTTGGCTCCTTTATCTGCTCATTTTGAAGTCCAGAATGATTCATAGCTTGTGTAAGTATAGAAATAATATTGTGCAATCCATCTCCCATGACATTGGTTTGGTCAGGAGGACAATCATTGCATTGTCCATTACATTGATCAAAACGGTTCCTTCGGGTTCCCGCCATCGTATAAAACCCAAAAATAATAGTGTGAGAAGAAAATAACATTCTAGGGAAAACAAAATTATAAAGGGGGAGTACCTTCAATATCTATCATCATAGGTTAAAATCTAAGATTGTTACCATATTTCTCGGACTATATTCTATACGTATACTTATCATTAGGAAAATCCCTAAATATACCACAGAAATATCTCTAGGGATCTCACTAACGTTTTTGCATCCTAGTTTCCAAAGGTTGACTAAACCTTTCCTCTGATACCAACTGTAGAGACCCGAAGCATGACATACATGGACATTACATTACTTTTGCGGAATACGTAATACATAACAAAAACAGACACACAAGGACCGTAATAGTTTAGTGTCATTGGAAACTTGGAACGTAATCTTCTAATCGTGGTGAAAGATCTTCAACATCTCCCAATAAAGAACTTCCCCATTTTTCTTACCTAAAACCTTTCTTTATATCCAGGGGAAAAGAAATCATAAAAGGGGTGATCTCAAATGCTCAATAAGGGTAGGAATGGATAAAATAAAACATACCATATACATTTGAACTTAAAAACATGAACATAATGTTTAAACATCAAAAGCTTGAGCAATGACATAAAACATTGAGGTACGTAACGCATAGAACATAAAGAAACATTACGAATGATAAAATAGCATGGTAATAAAACATGTAAATGTGGAAACCATTAAGAACATGATATTATTTCCATATTAGGCCAGGCATTGCTGCCAAGACCATCTTAGTGGACAAAGTCCCTTTCTGAATTGAGTTCACTCCTCGGTTCAGTCCTGTAACATTGAACTGAATTAACTTACTGTTCTAGCCAAGTTTATCTCTAGAGATATAAATCATTACCCAAATAATTGGAGGAAGATATAGGTCCCACCCATCTCATAATGAAATCATTATTACTTGTGCCACAAATAAACTTGAAACCTTCATCATAACCCAAATAATAAAATGGGCTTCATAAACATAATCCCATCATCACATAATCCATATAAAACAAATGGATATATCAATATAAGAAAAGTGAAACCATGTAAATCATAGAGACATTATACTTGAAACATAAAAATATAATGTCATCTTATGTGGAAAAATGGTTTTGATAAAACACTTGAAATGAATTCCTGAAGAAAATATCCTTTCTTCTTCAAAATCAATTTCCTTTCACAAAACGTCATGAAATTTTAAAAGAAAGAGATGTTTTTGAAAATGGTCCTCAAATATTTTGGATGAAGCTTCATGAAAATAAGGCTTTATAAAATTGTAAAAATCATTTCATGCCATATAAGTTAAAAAAACATTCTCCTCATACTTTTGTCGGAAAAGTCAAAAAGTACCTTGTAACATAAAAAAAATAATGATTCCTTACATATCATGTAGTAAAAGACAAAATGGGTAAAAAGGAAATCAAACATACATAAAAAAAATTTAGAAAACATGTACTTGGATGATAACAATAACCCCAGTAATTACTTACGAATAAACAATCTCAGATAAGAACGAGATTGGAAAAGTTATCCCTTACCGTACGTCTGATATGCTTCGTATGTATCCAAAACTCCTGTATAATGATTTAAATAATGTCATTGACTTATTAAAGAATCATATTAATTGTTATGATATCATATATGGTTCACTTATGACTTTATATTACCCATTCTTTTGTAAATTAATGTTAAAGTAGTGTTTTGGGTAAAATCATCTTGTTTATCATACGTATTTGGACTTGTTGTTCTTGATGTTATTATTACTTATATCATGATTTACTTACTTCCAAAATGTAAATCATGATTTATATATCATATAAATTCATTATATATCCAGAATATACAATCATTTATAATAGTACATAACATATGGAGGTAAGAAATGAAACGCACCGTTCATGGAGACGGTAAACCGTACGTACGCATGAACGCTACTTTCATTTATATTTCTTATTTTAATTGAATTAAAACATAATGATACATAGTTATATTATAATTACATTATAATATCATATATAATATCATTATCCACATCCTTTATACATCCCACATAAGGTATTAACGAATCACATCACTTTGAGGGGGCGGTAGTCCGCACTTCCTCAAATGAGATTATCGTATTTACCAACTATAGAAACTGTAAAGGCTTGATATAATTGGGAAGTAAAGAAGCATAAGGAAATCATAAACATAATATATATTATATATAAATACAGTTCCATCATAATTTCCACCATGAGAGGTGGTAGGAGAAAATCGAACAATCATCGTTCCGTGAGGCGTTAGTTTGCCATCACGGAAACATTATATTCTTCATCCATTAGATGGAAGTGTGTGTAAGTGTAGTTATAATCCTTCTCATAAAAAAAATTCTAGTATATTTAGGATATTGGTGTTGTTACAAAATAAAGTATTAAAAAGAGTTTATGGGATGGGGAAGTAGAATAAAAGAAAATAACTTAAGAGAAACTATTACCTTTAATTTTGGTAACTTCCTTTCATTTGAACCAAAAGGACTTCTTGGATAGTCTTCTGACTAATGTAAGGATTCCAGGGGGAGGATAGGGATGTATGAAGCTTAGTTGGTCATAGTTTTGATGAGATAAAAGTCTTGAGAGGTGTGAGGAATTGCATTGATGGGGTCTCCTTTTATAAGGGAGAGGTGGGGCTCTTTAGGATAGTGTGAAAACATTATTTTATTATAAACATATCTTCGGTTTCAAGAGGTCCAAAACACACTAATGTTGAATATAATATGACTCATATTCGAAATAAAATCATCCAATTGGTATTTGACAGGTTTTGGATGATATTTTAATCATTATAATCTTATTTATTTAAATCATTTATTAATGAGGTAAACACTACATCATTATTGTGTCATAAATAATTTAATTCATTTGATGTCTAAAAATTATGAAAAAATACTGTGATGTAGGGAATAGTTTTATATTTCCAAATAATATTTATAGTCGAAAATATAACTTATATAACTCCTTATAAAAATTAATTACTAAAAGATTTTTTGTTAAAGTCAATTTTGTCTTTACATTAAATTAATTAATCCAAATTGTCATTTTCACTACCAAGAGGCTCATTGGAGTCCCAAAATCAGCCCAAGTATGCCCATGGTCGGCCACTACTCATACAATAAGTTTAGGACAAGTTTCAAGGTAATGGTGAATTATTATAATATTCTTTTAACCTTGAATTACCCTATTTACCTTTAACCGCAGTAAATAAAAATTACTGTAGTTACTCATCATAATATATAAAAAATAAAAGTAACCTATTAACAAAATTTGGACCCATGGATTCCAAATATGGAATATATTTTTCAAAATTCAATACACAAATGTTTCAGAAATTAAATTAAAATTAATGTTGTTGTCAAAAGAAAACGGGTTTTTGTTTAAAACATTGCAAAAGATTGAATTGATTTAACTTATGAATTAAAGGTAAAATAAATGATAATGACATACATTATATTAAATGATAAAAATATATTCTGTTTATACTTCAAAACCATTCAATAATATAATTTAAACATATAAATTATTATGATGAAAAAAGTTGTTTTTAATTAAAATATCTTGTGTTTTTACTATTCATTAAAATATGAAAGTTATCAGAAAAATATCAAAACTTTATCCAATGTAAAATTTTATATCATGATTCAAAATAAGAATTTTATTTTTTCAAATTGAACTTATAAACATGTCAAAAACTAGATTTAATGTTTGTGCGCCATCAAAAGGCGGCAAAACTGCATTTTTTTGAAAAATAATTATTTTACCCGAAAAATTTATTTTGTTCTCATACAATGTTCTAGGAAATATGTAAGATGAATAATAATATTATAAAATTCAAAATTTATTTAATAAAATTAATAACAGAAAGTTCATAATAATATTATAACCATATATCTTTGTTTAATGAAACCCGATATTGCTTACAACACCCGCTATCGAAGAAGGTCACGATTGCGTGTAATGAAAGCCAAGTTAGGGTTCCGTGTAGTGCAAGAATCCATTGTTGTTGCGTATAGCAGAATCCAACCATATTTTATTTATACATTGAATATATATATATATGTATATACACTAAATGTTGCGTAGAATAACTTCTATCAAACGAACTTGAAATTGTGGGTAACACGAGCCAAGAATAGTGTTGCGTATACTGCAAGCTAATACGGTGTTGCGTGTAGCGCAAGATAATCTTGGTGTATCGTACAACAGAAGATATGAATGAAATTAAAAAGAATGTATCTTATAAAATCTCGGGTTGTTACATAAATTTTTTTTAATTGTTTCTTATTTGTTTTCATGTTTTTCTTAGAGAAAATATATGACTGTAATTCATGTGAAATTGTTTTATTCAATCTGATAAAAGAAAATTAAATGGGTTACCAATTTTTAACTAGGCTGAATATTTTTTTTCCAGTCTCTTACTGAGATTTTTGTGCGCATCCCATGTTTTTAAATGTAACCATAGTATTTGAGGGAGAACAGAGTCCTGGAAAGGAATAAAAGAAAATTTATAATGATTAAACGTGAAAATAATCAATATTTCTTTTCAATTTTTTTTATGATATATAAGAAATGTATACTGTTGGAAGTGTCTACATTGTATTTCAGCAGTTTTGTTATGTAATAATTATGATCTAATTGTCTAAAACCCTAAACCTAAAATGAATCTCATTGGGAATTTTTGACTTAAATAATTATTAATTAATGTTTATATCTAGGCTTGATAGTAGTATCTTATGTGTCATATCATCGATGACCCCAGAAGTGGAACTATCCTACTCAATAATTTGACCAAGTTGTGGTGGGAAATGATTTTAAACTTTTGAAATATTTTCTCTTCAGTGATATGATTGGTCTATACTAATACCATATGATCATTCTATATATATTCACATAGAGAAACTTAAATTTTAGATAAAGAAATTTTGTAGAGTATCTATAGGAGTTTAAGTACATGATGGATTTTGCAGGTATGAATGGTTGCATCAATTCAAAATCACATTGCGACTTGTCATAGACAGTTTAGGAGCCTAATGAGAATACTTCTTAGTGGTTTTGGTTCATGATGAAGTTTTTTTATGATTATATAGTGGTTGATTTTGAGATCCATTGATTGATGGAATGTAATCCTTTAATGATCATACATTCTCTATTAAACTAGCAGAAGTTAGGTTTTGAGGCTGGACATGAGTTCACAATGATCCAGGAATGGATAATGGATGGTGACCCAATACCAAGGGTGTCAATGGATGGGGATGATATGACCCTTTTACAAGAAAGCGGTGTAACCTATTCTTCCATTATGTATGTTCTATTGAGAGACTTCCATACCTCCATGTGGGTGTTACAACAAATATGGGAAATGATATATCATAGATATAGGAGATAATTTTGGTACCTAGTGATAAAGAGAAACATTGTTAGATTCATTTCATTATTACTTACTTTACAAAGTATAATGTTTGAGCATCAATATCAAATTCAACTAATCCAACCAACCCCCATGACCTTATAAAAGTGTTAGGATGTCACAATGGACTTTTATAGGGTTAAAAAGGACCCTAAAAAGTTGTGACACTATTTATGTGACCTTTTATCAATATTCAAAATTTTATCATTACTTACCAATCAGTTAGAAAAAATCAGTATTTGAGCTAGGTAAAATTTATTTTCATTAGATTTTATGATTACATTGAGTTCATATGATCATTGTATCTAATAGAGACACATGTCTCATGTCATTATTTTGGAATATGTTATAAAATACCTATGGGACTCAGGAGATATTTTTAACATCCTACTATCCATGAATGGACAAACACTCTAAGAAGATGATCTATGCACTAGAGGATGTGGATCAAGATTCAATCCTAGAGATTAATACAGTCATATGATGACATATCCATTAATCATTTTTTTATGAAATAAATGTTTCTTGGAATCCATTTTTATGGAATTGTTTCAGTATCTCTATAGATGATCATTTCAACCACTATT
Source organism: Viscum album (assembly GCA_963277665.1). NCBI lineage: Eukaryota > Viridiplantae > Streptophyta > Magnoliopsida > Santalales > Viscaceae > Viscum > Viscum album. The sequence goes on along the minus strand of OY728156.1, from coordinate 792,029,982 downwards.
TTATTTGAATGAGGTGGTGAGTGAATATTTTTTGTTACTAGTATGTTTTATGAGACCTCACATATGGTGTAGTTGATCCAGAAACATTTGGTGTCTTCTTATACCAAACAGTGATCATATACATACTGTAGGAGATGACCACTTACTTTCACTATCTATGACCAAGATTTCTTACGAATATTACCTCAATTAGGGAATTATTGGTTATAAAAACATTATAAACTATCAGATATGTTTGTGTGTTTATTTTAGTCCCTCGAGTGTTTCATAGTAGTGTCTTACTGAGTATACATTCCTCTACATTATTGAGGTATGCTTGATGTGTTACAAAATTATTATCTTACAATGTGTGTATCCAATTATACGCATGTTATATACTATGAGGAAATTGAGTTGGAGAAAGATAAATCAAATAAACTGTGTCCAATGTAGATTTTAGACTATGGAATGATGGTGTTGTGGCCGAAGATAGTGTCGCATCATAATTTCTTAGGGTAGCATGGCTAGATATAAGAGAAAATGTGGGAGTGTGAGTCTAATATTCAATCTTAGTGGACAATGTTGTCTGAGAAGAACCATTTAAGGTACTTATAAAACATAAGACTTCATTAAATGGTGGGTATTGTAATATCCACTTTTTTGTAAACAATTAATGGATTTAATTCCCATTAATTATTGAAAAACAATTATAATTATAATTATAATTATAATTATAATTTTTAGTTTTTTATAAGTCATAGGTATAATGAAAAGGTAAGAACTCTCTACCCTTATGTAACTTTTTTTCATGAGTTACATTTTGGGAAATTATTACTTATAATATTTGAGTATGGTTACATAAAAATATTTGTATGGGTAAGTTGAAATTCTATATGATTTGAATGGTAAAAAAGTTTATCAAAATTATGTTTAAGGGTATACCAGATACTACCAAATTATAATGCTAGTTTTCTATGTATTTTGTAGTGGTAATACTAAACTTTACAGGCATGAATAAGGGTATGATTGATCTGTGTAAAGGTAAAAACTAATTTCTAAAGGATACATAAGTGCATCATAGTACCCTCACATGGAATCCATGAGCAATTTATGGTTAATACCATGTTACCATTACAGAATTCTCTTTGGGTGGGGGTTTAAAAAATGTGTTTTTTGTTTTTGTCATCTCATCTCGAACCTACAATACGTTTCATGGATTAAAAAATATAAAAATAATGGGAATTAATTCATTTTAATCACTATATATTGAAAAAAATTAATAATGATTTCAAATTCTCTAATTTGAAGATCAATACGAATGATATTTTAATATTTAATTAAATTTTGGTGTTTTCAAATGCTACTAAACAAAAACGCATAGTTGTTTCACTAAAATCCTCATCTTTTCCAAAATTAAATTTTTGGGTATTCTCATAAGTTACATGATTTATTGATTAATAATTGATGATTTTCAATGTTTTTATTGATCAATCAGAGTTTTAATACTACTTTCCTTGTCTGTGAGAACCTTTTATCTCCTCTTCGAAGGTTAATCACTTATAGTGAGAAATTACAAATAAGAATTTATATGTTCAATTCTCTATATTTTATTTTCATTTAATGAAATATTATTTTTTGAGAAATTTTGTTATTAAACATTTAATGATAATGACCAAAAAATTTCAAGAAAAATAAATGGATAAAATTCTTGTCTCTCTATTTTGTAGATAAAAAATATAATTATCACATGTTTAATTTATAATTATTCAAGGGAAAGATAATTTTAAAAAATATTTCTTCTTTCAATCAGTAATTTTGAAATTATCCAAAAAAGGGAAATTGTTATCACATGTGGAATTTTTATTTTAATTGGAAATAATATATTAGGAACTGGTTTTAAGAAAACTTGTAAGATAAATTAACCTTTTGATACATGGATGCATTTCAGATGATGATTAATTTTTTATCCTCAATGCTGATGTCACAAACATTGAGTTATGTAGTTTTTTACCCTGTATAGAAAGTATTTAGGATCATTATCATGTTGTAATTATTCCAGTTGACATGATTTCACCCATATTGACCATGATAACATGTTTGGGTGATTTGGATTTGTTTTAAACTCAAGATATGCTATGTCCACATTGATATTGTAAAACTATTTCGTCATTATATATATTTTAGTCTGTTCTATTTTTTTATTTTATACATGAGACCAAAGTAACATGTTTACCCTCTGTGGTTTGATAGCTATTGAACTAGGATCTGTTCAAAACATACATATGAGATGGTGCCAGGACTATGATAGAAAATGGGTGGTGATAGCCTTTTGTATCTTTACTAAGGGGAATAATGATCATATTTAATTGTACCCAAGGGAATATATTATGATAATATGGTCTATTTCTGCCAGCCTATAAGGCGAATGTGGGGCATGATGATCAATGTGACCTTACTTGAGAGATAGTGAGAGGGTTTGATAGATAAGTATTATTTTAACTTAGAGGCCTAAGGCCTGTATCAATATTACATACCTTAGAGGCTAGTTCCCTAATTTTAGAAATTTACAAGAATAATATTTTTTTATTCTGCCATAGAGGTCAAGAAGGTATGGTTGGGGTTTGTTGTACATTTTTTAGCATATAGATATTTTTTATTTTTTACATATATTGACATTTATTTATAATCATTACCTACAATCAAATACATGTGAACTCGTGTTAAGGATTAATTTTCATTGTTCTACTATGATAATTATTTACAAACTATAATGGGATTTTTATTAATGTGTATCCTTCATCTATAAGGATCCAATCAAAGGAAAGGGGCCCATAGTCGATGGTTGAGATGAGGAGTGTGGTGGTGGGAGTTTTACCAGTGAAACCTTGGGTTTTATTGTAGTTTTAATTTTCTTAATACTTTTATTTCAATTAATCCTATTAGAATTTATAAATTGGTATCTCATAGACTTATTATATGGCTATTATTCTATTTAAATAGATTCTTTATTTCTCCTCTAATTTTTTATATTTTTTCTTTTATATTACACTATTGTCTGTGAAATGGAATGATACTAAGCATATAGTCTCCCTGTTAACGGGAATAGACACCTACATAAATTTGGTAGCCTATGTAATATGGGTAACCACATATTTGATCATGCGAATCCTCATATTAAAACAAGTATTTTGGTTCAAGACATTACAAAAAGTAAATTTTCCTCTTCTCAATTGGTTCTTATCTCTATTATGTTTAATTGTTTTTATAATGTTTCGTTTCCCTCATTTTTCATGGGGTTTTTATTGTTTTATGGTAAATTACAAGTGGGATGACATCCATTTGGATATTATATTCCATATGGAATAAGTGAATGGATATATGTTCATGTTCCTCAATTATATCTCTAGACACATAAAAATATTATGTAAGGATATTGGATTTAAGACCTTTCTTATTATTTGAATAATTGGGATTATCATTCCCTAGTTTATTTTGATAATTTTTCTATTTACCTAAATTAATATAATAAATTGAATTGAGAAACAATCTGAAGATTTTTTTATCCCACAATGTTTTTCTATGTTGATAATTCCACATGACATTTTCTGGATATCTTGATATTTATTTCCTGTTATTTTTTTCATATGATGGTTAGCATTATTTTAATTGATGAATCAATTTATAGATTGTAAATATAATATGAATAATTAATGAATCTTGTTAATTTACTTATTGTTCCTCCTAGAAAGCTATTTAATATGAAAATGTTACATAAAACATGTTATGTTTATTTTCATCTATTTTTAGATGCTGATATTTGGATTCATTATTCTAACACATATTTTTAATTAATTGTTTTGTTGAGTAAAAAAAGGAAAAAATATAGAGGTTATTATTTTTGGGTTCGTTGGGTGCCCAACCTAACTGTTGTTCCACGTTTTCAAGGCATGTGTTCATGATTTTATATCTTTTATTTTCCCTTGAGATTACTATGAAATGAATTCATCATGTTTCTACTAAACTGTGTTATTAGATGATTAATTCATTGTGAGATGGGTGTGTTATATTTTTTATACTTATGATTTTAGAATATGGGTGGATGACACTTATTTATAATAGGACATTCATTTTCTGATCATTGATACGATGCTAACATTGCGATGAATGGAACCAGTTTAGAGTTAGTTTTTCCCGATAACAATTTTTTGCGGTTGTTTATTGGATAATTGGTATAGGGGAGAACTACAAGATCCCTTATTTATTTATATTTTCGTATTTTCAAAAAAAAAATTCCTAATAATTGTTTTTTATATTATTAACTCTTTTTATAGTTTACCTACATGTTGTTAATGCATCTTTATTTTGGTATTACTGGTAATCTCATAAAATAAACAGATTGCGAAATAGAAAATGGATTTTTTTAGAAATAATGAGATTTTTATAAATGATGCTAATTGTATGACTTAGAAATAAAATTAGAACCATGGGATAGTTAGATTAATTATACTAGAGAACAACATATTTATATATTAAAGTTATTTTAAATTATGAAAGAATGATAACATTATTCAAAAAAAAATTATTAAACAATAATTTATAATGTAATTAATAAAACCTCCGAATTTTTTATTAGCAAAAGAAAATTATAAATTTTGTTGAACCTTAATGGTTTTGAAGAAAAATGGATTCTAGTTTCCTACACCTTAATAGTCGAAGGTGGCTATCTTGTGGGATTATATCTTTTGTTGAGACTAAATCGAGGTAGTTACCATTATTTAATTATGTGATATAATTTTTGTTATATTTTTTGAATATATATGATACACCATGTGAGTTTTTTGGGTATTCAGTTCCCATATTATTTTGGATTAGGGTGTTTTCCTTAACGTCCTGGTCGGTGAGGGAATATATGGATAACTTCTCTTACTTCCACTATCATCCTTCAAATGTATCATGTTGTGTGTGTATATTCAATTTATAATAGAATAAATTGTAGTATAGGTTCATACATAGGCTATGATGTGTCATAGTTTTAGTATACATGGTTGGAGGGATCAGATTGAGGTTATAACACATTCTAGTATTCTAATGATAGTGAATATAGATACCACAAATTTACATTCATAGGATGTGATGGAATTATGTATAATTAATAATAAAATGGTTATAGTCGATTTTTTCTTCAATTATTTGGTTATTAGATGTGGTTTAGATATTTATTTATGGTGTGTAGGATGAGATGTAACATGTGTTCTTCTAGTTTTAGTAGTCTTAAGGAATGGGTTAAAGAAAATTATGTTTTACTTTAAGGTGGGAGAGAAAAAACCAGTTAGAAAGTAGATGTAGTGTCCCTTTCTTATGTATAAGTGTTTGAAATAGAATGGCATACATCAATTCAATAGTGGGTGACTGAACCTTGGTGAGAATGGGATATACTTTTATTAGTTCAGATAATAATATTGTTTCATTATTTATTCAAATTTTTTAGTATGATTCATTCACGTTATGATAAAATGTTTTTGTAGAGGATCCTATTTATTTTACCAATAGGCTCTCCCCATATATATATATATATATATATTATTTTTTAGTCATATTGGAGTTGCTTTGTGATCGATCTAACAGTTACTATTTCAAAGTTGGTATTTAAGAGTTTTTGAGTTCATGGATTCTTCATAAAAATGATTTTATTAGTATGTTTTCCATTTTTATAAAATTTAAATCACATATACATTTAGTTTATTAATCCATATGATTGGGTTCATTGGTTGATCGCATATCATATCTTTTTCTTAAAATTTATAATGAGGTTAATTCATCCAATTTTTATAAAATTTACAATATCATTTCTTGTTACTAACCCATAAGCAATTGGTGGTAGGGTTTGGGGATTATTCCTTTCATCACCATTATCTCATAAGGGGTAACAATGGTGGTTGATTTATTATATAGTGATATTGAATAAAATGTGTAACATATAGGATAGAGTTTGGATATATGAACTAGTGAAAACTTCATAGGTTGTTATGTAAAATATATCATGTAAACATATAAAGTGAGGTATGAAAGTAATAATGTCCTGGCTAGGGGTATTTTGGGCCACCTATAATCTATCATAAGGACCGTAGTTTTTTTATTTTCTAAGTGATGTGATTATTCTTGTATGATAGATTACATGGTAAGAATCATCAGATATGATTGTCTATTACTATGATTGAATTTTTTGTGTAGTTGGAAATATATATAATTTTAATCAATTGAACTTACAAATTCCATATTATAGAAATATGAATCAATTAATAATTTTCTATTATAGGTACTTATTTAGGTCCGCATTTCTCAGAGGATCAAAGGGAGATCTTCAAAATGATTTACAAATATATCACCACATATATGATATTTATGACGATGAAACATTGAAGAATAATTATTCCGAGTTTTTTTGTCGATCAATTGAATTATAAGTTCCCCCATTTTTTGGACCTTTTGAAACTGAAGATATGTATATATTAAAATAAATGTTTATAACATTCCAAAAAGCCCCTCCTCACTCTTATAAAAGGACACCACTTATAACCCATTCGTCACACCTCTCATGCCCATTGTCTCATCTAACACTGGCCCAAATAAGCTATCAAGATCCCTCTCTTCCTCATAGAAGAATTATTTTTGACGGAGGGAACTTCAAGTAGTCCTTTTGGTTCAAACCAAATGGAGTTACCCGAATTAAAGGTATCAGTTTCTCTTAAATTATTGTCTTTTATTTTACTTCTCCAACCCCAAAACTCATTTTGGTAGCCATTAAGATAGAACTGAATTTATATATGATATATATTATGTATATGTTTCCTTTATTCCTCTTTATTACTCATTTATAGCATACCATTATGGTTTCCATTATGGGTAAACGTGATAATTTCATTTGAGTAAGTGAAGACTACCACCCCCTTAATGTGATATGACTCATTAATTCCATTTGTGGGATGTATAATGAATGGAGTTAATGATATTATATAAGATATTATACTGTATTTATAATATAACTAAGTATCATTGTGTTTTAATTACATTAAAATATGAAATAGAAATGAAAGTAGCGTTCATGCGTACGTATGACTTATCGTCTCCATGAACGGTGCATTTCATATCTTACCTCTCAATGTTATTTAAAAAAATAAATTCATATATATACTGGATATATATGATATGTATGATATCTAAATCAGGAATATAATTCTGGAGATAATGTACTATTGACCACTAGGACGACATGTAATTATAAGAAGTCAATTTTTCACTCAGGTACCAAATATCAACCAAACGACCATTATTAACTTAAATGATTGCATAATTATTATAACATGGTAATAAGTGATATAAAAATAATAATTAAATTTAAAAAGTTCATAATCGAGTAGAAAATATCATTAGTTTATTATTCAGGAAGAACAATGAACAAACAATTCTTGTTAGATAGGGGGTAAGGGGTTTCTTATCTCACCTTTAATTCTGTGAGATTTCTAGTGTTTGCCACTTATTTATTGCATGTGGTGTATTTTGTACTACCATTTGATATATATTTTCATTATTTTATCAATATAAACGGAATTATAAGATTCATTTGGTGTTAATTAAATTTTGGTCACATGACTCAATTGATTACAATGTGGTAAATGGTTTCTTATCTCACTTTTAATTCTATGAGATTTCCATTTTTCACCACTAATATATTGCATGACGTGTATTGAGTACTGAAATTTGCTATATACTATCATGATTTTCTTTATATTCATGTTATTCTATGAATCATTTTGTTTTTATTAACTTTTGGTCATACGACTCGATTGACTACAACAAGGTAAGGGATTTTTATCTCACTTTTTATTCCCTTGAAATTCAGTCTATATTTGCAACTATTTCCTTCTGTGTGGTGTATGTACTACCAGAGACTGTATTCATTGAGTAATATACTTAAATTTATGGGTATTTACATCTTCATTTAATGATCCTTAATTCGTGGGTTTTATGTTTTTCACGTTACCAAATCGGTAAGGGAACCTTTTAACCCAATTTCCATTTCTTGGGTTAATCTTCTAATTCATAATTATGTCATGCTATGATTATGTTTGGAATCACTATTTACTTATTTATGTTGTAATTTCCACTCCCCTATGTGTGGATATACTTTTGATACACATAATCACTCCATTGATAAATTCTTAAGTCATCGATATGGACATGATAAGAGTAATTTTAACTCAATTTCCATTCATTGTGTTAAACGTCTGAGTCCTCGGTTTTGCCTTAAAAAACATGTGTGAATTTACTAAGATTGATTTAAACTGAATATCCAATCATATTGAGTGTATTTATATTTGTCACACATTATTATGTAATTGATTTATCTTTAATCTAAGGATATAGTTTTTTATAATGGATTTCATCTCAATTTACATTCTATTGATACTTCATTGTTGTTATACACCAATTCACTCTTATATGGTGTATACACTTCCTTTTGACATATTAAATCATGAACATATTTAATCTCATGGTATTATAATGTTTTTATTCAATGTGTTTCCTCAATTATTTTTATTCAAGAGTCCCTCATTGTTTTAAAAACACTTCAACTAAAATATCATTTTAAATGTTTTAAAGATTTATTGTTATAAATCATCATCATTAATGTCAATGTTTAAAAAATGGTTTTAAGGATTTATTTATATGGAAATTATTGTTTTCAAATGATAATTTATTTAAATTTTTTGAAGTGGTATGGGTCACTTTGATTCCAAAACCTCTTTATTAAATGTTTTAAACGGTTTTGAAAATGGTTTGATAATGCATTGATTATGTCTATATATTGAAATGATATGTTGTGATTTCAATGTGGAAATATTATATTAACTTTATTTATTTTTTAAGTGTTATGAATATGTTATGGTTATTTAGAATTGTTTACGTATATGGGTGGTTCCCTTAAAAAACTAGGACGGGTGAGCTCGAGATAGCTCTTAAATGCATTGGGTAACGTGACAGAGGTAAATGTGAATTTTTATCCTACGAGATTTAGAAAATATACTATGATGGGTATTCCAAATATGACTCCCTCAATATCTATGATAGCTACAATGTAAGTATGACATAGATGCCTCATGTAACCATTATGATTCAGGATTACTATGTTTTATTCATTAATATTATGTTTTCATAAGGTATGTTATGATTAAAATTTATGGTTTCATTGATTTGTATTTATTGATGGGTTAATGTTTCCATTCCGTATTTCATAACCCTTACTGATCTTTTTATACTGATCCCATGTTTTTGAAATGTTTTTCACAGAATATAATGAAGGGTAAGAGAAAGGATGTATTCAAGAAGATTTATATCATGAAAATAACTCTATTTTTATTTAAGGAGTTTTATTTTTGTGAAAATCAGTTATAGTATAAGTGTCTACTATTTAATATTCAAGTTATTAAACAATAGTTATTTACTAATTCTCTCAAACAATAAACCTGAAAAGATCCTCAATGTGAATTCTTTATTTAACTCATATTTTAGTAAAGTTTAAGGTCGGGTCCTTATAGTGGGTATCAAAGGTCGGTTTAGACAACTTTAGGGGTTAGGAGTTTTTGTTAGACACATGGTTAGTCCCTATGTCCATTATTTCAGTTAAATCATCGTTTTATAAATTTTTTTGATCAAGGAAATTTAATTATCAATGGAAGCAGGAGGATCTCAAATGACATTCCTATCTCTTCTTGATGACATGCTTGCAATAATTATTGCAAATCCATGTTCGGAAGATTGTGAATATTTTTCCAGCATACAACTCACTTGCAAGTAGTATTCTGAGATATCAAACACCTCCACTATACCTCGTTATAATTGTGGATCATGGATTGTATTTAAAAAAATCATATTTCCATAATATTATTATATTATCAAGAAAGGTTAATATTATCAACGCATTTTCAAATATTTTACCTTATTGTAATATTTTTTAGCATATTATGATTTTGAAAAAGGTGATGAATAAGAAGAACCTTTCATAACATATTTATATTTACATTTACAATATATTCTCTCCCTGCATATCTATGGTATTTTAAAAGGACCATTAATTGAAATTTTAAACTCATATCTAGTCCGACTATTTTATAGAAATCATGTTTTATCAGATTTATTAAAATTATATGTCATACATGATTATTTTCCAAAAATATTTCTCTATGAACAACAATATGACAAATGTTGTACAAGGTGTATGGGGATGAAGGAAAAAAATGATTTTCAAGGATCACTAAATCATTGTTGCAATACATGGATCTTATACCTACATGAACAAGATGGTGATTAAATCCAAGTAGACACCATGATCTAGGGATGATGTTCTTTATTTTGGGGATCATCTTATTTTATCACATGGTGGTGAAAAAAACTGAAATTATATATAAGACATCGATAAATAAGATGTTGAGATCAAAATGAATTTGGATAAAAATGATCGGTATAAGGAAACCATTGAGGTTAAAGCGTGTTAGGGTTATTTTTAATCTTCATAAAAAGGACAACTCTCAAACTGTGTGACAACCTGTCACATTGGACAAAGCTACGGGAATCAAACTCACAACCAAAGTTGGATTGTGATTCGTTTCCTACCACTAGAATACATAATATACCTGGTTAGTATGGCTTATTTGTTTTAGTTAAATGATTTTATTGATCAAAAATAATTTTATTTGGGATCATATGTTTTATCAAATGGATATCCTTAGTATAAGAAAATGATTTGGTGATTAAGTGATAAAAGTGATTTTGGAAGACGTTCTATCTTCTGAAAACATTATTTCCTTAAGAAAATAAAATACTATAGGATTAAATTTTTGGATTAATGGTTGAAATTTTATTTTGGAAGAATATCCAATTCTATTGTGGACATATAGTGATTAGGATTATTTATGGAAATGATTAACCTGTAATAGAGAATATGTGATTTGGTTAATTATGCTTCAGTATGGGAAATTATGAGTAGTCAATGTTTTTGGAGTTAAATATTAAGATTTAATGTGTATGAATTTGTAATAAAATCCTTCCGAGTTTTGGGATTCAATATTAGTTTGGATTATTTCGAATAATTTTAAGTACAATTGTTTATTGAATGGTCTTTATTGAACTTTGGGTACGTTTTTTAGAATTTTTGAGATTAATAATTGTATTTATTTTTATAAAGTATTATCTTTTTGGGGGATATAGGATCTCATACTAACCATTTTGGTTTTAGTTGATGTATAAAGACACGGAAAATATATAGTTCTTCTTTTGTGGGTTATGTGATTCTCTAGAAGATGATTCTTGTGCATTTGATGTGACCATGTCTTTTTGAATTCTTGTTTTTTGGAGAAAAGATTAGTTTTTGGTAGAACCTTATTAATGGATGAAACTCTACTTGAAGGATAAAATATTTCATTATATTATTATTCTATGTAGTAAATGAATTCTTCAAAATTATAAAAAGTAATGTAAAAGAAATACGTTGTTGGTTTATTTTTCCTACTAGTTAATCAAATACCAATTAACACATCATAAGTATTTTTTTTCTAGTGGTTAACTTTCCCTTAATCATGTTTTCTATCACTCTCCATCAGAACTTGTCGGGTTGTTTTCTCTTCAATATCTATGTTTTCCAACATGGAATCATAGTATGGGTTATCTCAGGCGACCTTTTTACTTATTGTTCTTTCTTTTAAAGTTATAGTTTTACTAAATCTTTTCATATGTGGGACTTTAAATGAAGTTTCCACGTGCAGTTTTAAAATTGAGAGGATGCAATTCCCAAAAGGGTGGAAGGATGTAACATCCCAGGTAAATAAATAACATTAAATTTTTCATATTTATTAATATTTTTGAATTAAATATTAATTTTACTTTAAAGGGGACAGTATGTTCAATGGCGTACTCGATACGCAAAAATGGATTTCAGTGAAATCATACGTGGCACACCAATAATCTAATATTATTAATTTAAATGGTAGTTAACACCTAGTCATTATATTGGCGGGAATGAACATAACTAACTAAAATATGATTATACATGTTCGTTAAATGTTTTTACATTTACTTAGAGGCATAAAATAAGAAGAGAATTCATTTTTAAGCATAAATACTCTAATATACACTAAAAGGTTGATTTACTGACTTTTAATGGTGAACCTTAATTAAATGTTGTTTTGTTAACTTTTATAAATTCTATTTGACCAAATAAAATTCTTCTTTTGAATCGGGACACGATAATTTATGTTGGGGAATTTTTTTGGTATTTTTATGAAAAAATTCATTTTTAATGAATAATGAAAAATATTTTATTTTAATATAATATATTTATATGATTATATTATCTTTTAAATTGGATTTAAAGTCTAATTATTTTCAATTTTTAAAATTTAATCTAATTGTTGTCATTGAAATTAATTTCACTTTGATATAGGATATAAACTATTGTCAATCTTTTGATAGATATTGTTTCTAAAAAACACAGTATTCATTTTCACAAGAATTAATTAATTTTAAATTAATAAATTCAACTTCTATGTTTTGAATTTTGTAAAATAGGAATCATTTTTTAATTTGGAATATCAAATATATATTAGGCTGAATTTGTTTTATGAAAGACATCAATTTTAAATTAATAGTGAAACCACTAAGTAGTAGTTAAAAACTAAATTTTTCATTTAAATTAAATTTTACGACAATAGTGAATTGAATTTTGAAAATCAGATATACATGGTTGTTATTAGTAATTAAAATTTGGTTCAATAAGATGAAAATATTTTTTTGTGAATAGTAACTTTTGACTTTTATTTACCACAGTTAAAATGAAATAGGGTAATTCAAGGTAAAAATAATATTATAGTAATACAAAATTACTTTAAAACTTGTCTTATCCTTATTATATGATTCATCAAAGACCATGGGAATCCATGGGTCGATTTTGAGACCCCATAGAGTCACCTAAGAGAGATAATGACACTTTAGATTTATTAATTTAAAGTAAAGGCAAAAATGACACAAACATATATCTTTTAGTAAATTAATTTTTACATAGGTGTATATAAGTTATCATTTCGACTATAAATATTCTATTAAAATATAAAAATAATAATACATCATGCTGATTTTTTTTATATTTTTTAGACTTAAATTATATAAAATTATTTATGACACAAAAATTATGCTATATTTACCTCATTAATAAATGATTTAAATAAATAATATTATAAATATTAATACAATATCCAAAACATGTCCAATTTTTATTGTATGATTTTATTTCAAATATGATACATCTTATATTCTACTTTCATGAGTTTTGTGCCTTTATAAATAGAAGATAAGTTTATAATAAAATAATTGTTTCAAACCATCAAAAAGAGCCCTACCTCTCCCTTATAAAAGGACAACACTTCTAACCCATTCCTCACACCTCTCAGTCTCCATTGGCTCATACAACCCCTGCCCAAATAATATTTCAATATCCCTCTATACCTCCTTGATGCCTTAACAAAGACAGAAATCACTTCAAGAAGTCCTTTTTGTTCATATCAAAGGGAGTTAACAGAATTAAAGATAATAGTTTCTCTTAAATTTTTATCTTTTATTTTACATCTCCAACCACTAAACTCTTTTTATTCCATTAATTTATAACAAAACTAGTATCCTCAATATAATATAATGTTTTTATGAGAAGTATTTGAACTACCCTTACAGACACCTTCATCTAATGGCTGAAGAACATATTGAATCTGTGGATGGGAAACGAACACCTCATGAAGCGATGATTGTTCAATTATCTCCTACTCCCTCTCATGGTGGCCATTAAGTTAGAAATTTATTTATATATGATATATATTATGTTTATGTATACTTTATTCTTATTTATTTTTCATTTATAGTATTCCTTTATGGTTTCTATTATCGGTAAATTCGATAATTTCATTTGAGAAAATGTGGACTATCGCCCCTTCAAAGTGACATGACTCGTTAATGCCATATGTGGGACATATAAGGGATGGAGTTAATGATATAATATATGATATTATACAGGAATTATAATATTATTTTGTATAATTATATTTTAATTCCATTAAAATACTTCATATAAATTAATTATCTTTCAGGCGTACGTAAAACATACCGTCTCCTTGAGCGGTGCATTTCATTTCTTACCCGTAAATGTTATGTGATATTATATATATATATATATATAATTGTTATATATGATATATATGATATCTAAATCAGGAATTTATTTTTGGAGATAATGTACAATTTCCCACAAAGACAACATGTAATTATAAGCAGTCCATTTCTAACTCATGTACCAAATATTGACCGAACGACCATTATTAACATAAATGATTGAATAATGTTTATAACAAGGTAATAAGTGATATAAAATGAATAATAAACTTGAAAAGCGTTATTAAGAAAGTGTAAGTTAACATTAGTTTATTATTTTGGAGGAACAAGGAACCAACAAGTCAAGTCGGACACGAGGTAAGGGGTTTCTTATCTCACTTTTAATTCCGTGAGATTTTCAATTTTCACCACTTATTTATTGCATCTTGGGAATTTTTTACTACCATTTGATATATTTTATCATGATTCTCTAAATATTAATGGAATTATGTGATTCATTTTGTGGTTATTAACTTGTGGTCATACGAATCAATTGATTACAACGTGGTAAGGGGTTTCTTATCTCACTTTTAATTCCATGAGATTTCCATTGTTCACCACTAATTTCTTTCATGTGGTGAGTTGTGTAATTCCATTTGATATATATTATCATGATTATATTTATTTATATATTATTCTATGAATCATTTTGTGGTTATTAACTTTTTTTCATACGACTCGATTGATTACAGTGTGGTATGGAATTTTCATCTCACTTTTTATTCAAGTGAGATTCATGCTATAATTTACACTATTAACTTTTGTGGGGTGTATTTTCTGCACAGATTGTATTCATTGTGTAATATACTTCAATTTATGGGTATTTATATCTTAATCTTATGATCCTTCTTTCATGGTTTTTATATTTCAGATGTTACCAAATTGGAAAGGGAACCTTTTAACCTAATTTCCATTCCTTATGTTAATCAACTAATTCATAACTATGTCATGCTATGATTACATTTGGAATCACTATTTATTTTTTTATGTTTTAATTTCCACTCCCCTTTGGGAGGATATAAATTTGATACCCATAATCACTCCATTAATAAATTCTTAAGTCATCTATATGAACTTGATAAGAGTAATTTTAACTCAATTTTCATTCATTGTGTTAAACATTAAAGTCATTGGTTTGGTCTTAAAAATAACAAGTGTGAATGTCCTATGATTGATTTCAACTGAATATCTAATAATATTTAGTGTATTTATATTTTTCAGACATTATTATGTAATTTTTTTATCCTTAATCAAAGGATATTGTTTTTATAAGGTATTTCATCTCAATTTAAATTTCATTGAGACTTTATTGTTGTTAGGCACAAATTCACACTTATATGGTGTATATACTGACCTCTGACACATGAAATCATGATCCTATTTATTCTAGTGATATTATAAATTTCTGATTCAATGTTATTATTTAATTATTTTTATTCAAGAGTATCCCATTTTTTTAGAACTCTTTAACTAAAATATCTTTTTAAATTATTTAAATATTTATTCTTCTAAATAATTATCATTAATGTCCATGTTTTAAAAATAGTTTTAAGGATTTATTTATATGAACATTAATGTATTCAAATGATAATTTATTTAAAATATTCAATATTTTATTGGACACATTGATTCAAAAATCTCATTACTAAATTTTTTTAATGGGTATGAAAATGGTTTGATAAATCATTGATTATGTCTATATCATGAATTGATATATTGTGATTGAAATATGGAAATGTTATGTTTCCTCTATTCTTGTTTTAAGTGTTATTAATATGTTATAGTTCATGGGAATTGTTTACTTATATAGGTGGTTTGGTGATAAACCTAGGTCGGGTGAGCCAGAAATAGCTATCTAACACATTGGGTAACATGACGGAGGTAAACGTGAATGTTTCTCCTAAGAGATTTTGGAAATATAGTGTGATGGGTATTCCAAATGTGACTCCCTCTATAGTTGTGATACCTAAAATGTAGGTATGATATGGATGCCTAAATTTACCATTATGATTTATGATTACTATGTGTTATTCATAAATATTATGATTTTAGAAGGTAAGTTATGATTGAAAAGTATGGTTTAATTTATTTGTATTAATTGATGGGTTAATGTTTCCTTTCCTTAATTTATAACCTTTACTAATATTTTTATGCTCATCTCATGTTTTTGAAATGTTTTTTCACAGGTTATAAGGAACTATAAAGGAATATATTATTCTAGAAGATTTATATCATTAAATGAACTCTTGTTTTATTTATGGGGTTTTATTATTGTGAAAAAATAAGTTATACTAGAACTGTCTAATTTTTAATATTCAAGTTGATATGTAATAGTATTTTTACTCATTCTCTAAAACACTAAACCTGAAAAAATACTCAATGTGAATTCATGATTTAACACAAGATTTTGTAATGTTAAAGGTCGGGTCCTTATAGAAATACATTTTTTTGTGTCCGAGGAAGAGAATGATAAGAATCTATATGAAATATTGGGGGTTATAAAATATTATCAATTATTTGGTAATATATCCCAGATTATGTTATGGTTTTATTTCGGCCAGTTAAAAGGATATGTTTCCTAAATTCCCGGGGGAGCCTTGGATACTTCATAAATTTAGGTGGTGTTTTCTAATGTATTGTCTAAGTATTTTACAGATTTGTAGATCTTACTGGGTCTTATAAGATATTATGGTAGGTTCATACATAAATTATATCATATTATGACTCCAATGTATTGTTTGAATGAAGAGGATCAGATTTTTAGATGGAGAAACTAGTTTTGAGATTATTTTGATTAATTTAATGGGAAATAGTTATGTTCCCATTTTATCCTTTTTCTAATGATTGTGTTTTATTTGAGTAATATTGAAATTCTTCATATGTCATATCAGGATGTTTCATAATACATCATTGAATGGTTTTCTCTTATGGATCTCAGTAGTTATTTCATTGTGAGAGTAACTACACTAATCTTGATGTTGATCTTGTTATAGTTATGATTAAATGATGTTTTTGTTAAATTACCTTGTCACTCAGCGCTTATTGGTATTTACATATAAAAAGACAATAAGTAATATAATTTATTTGAATTTTAATTAGTGATATAAAATGATATTTTTTTATTATGAATTAAATATATCCTATAAATTGGGGAAGATAATATTGTAGTTGATGCATTGAGTAGTAAGACACATAGTGATTCTCTGCATGAGACCGATTATATTTTTAGTGTAATGGAGGAGCTCTTCATGATTCACCTTTTTGGAAACAATGTTGGTAGTAGTGGGTTCTATAACACATTATAGTGTTTTTTATTTACTTTAGAATGTGTAAGATTCAAATCTAGGGGATTCATAGGTGGTGGTTTTGTGAGATATAATTGTTCATCATGATTCCTCTGAGAGATGGTATATGGATAGACACCATTGAGTTTTATAATAGGGTAGTATCATCATTCCATTATAGATGTGTTAATTTGTTTCTTTGAGTTACTCAGATTACCATTTTTGGTATATACATTTTTAGATAAGGTTTCTTAGGCATCAAGAGGACATTTCTAGTGGTCTATAATGAAGTGATACGGAAAATATTTTCTCTATCCATATTTGTATTTCCATAGGGTTAAGGTGGATCATTGTATTCCTGGTGTGTTTCTTCAAAAGCTTTATGTTACCAACATTAAATGGGAGGATATATTGATGGAATTCACCATCAGGTTTCCTTGATATTGCGTAGAATATGATGTTATATATGAGATCATGAACTTCTTGTAGATGTTATCTCACATAATAGTGATTAAGGAGTCATGTATACTGTCTTTTTTGATAACGTGGTCTTTGGAGGAGATGTTGAGGCTTTGTGGGGTTATGAAGATGATCTACTGTGATTGTGGTCATCATCATTTTTCAAGGGATTAGAAGGTTCTCCAATATGATTTTTTCTCTCAGTTATTTGATAACATTTATTTTAATCCACAAATATATAGATACCCAAAGTGTAATCACTATAAGTGAGAATAATTTTTTCACACATGAAATCATGATTTTTTATTTTGATTTCCAAGGCACTTAACCATTGTTGTGTTTGATAATAATAATAATTATATTTTTACCATTTTCATGGATCCAATCAATGATATATATTGGAATCCATTTTTATATCCATTTTTTTATCATGGTTGGATATTTGGATATTTTTAGACCATGATTGGTATATGTAATAATATAAATGTTATGAGAATTCCATAAGAAAATAATAGAATCTGAGGATCATTAGAATTCCAATTTTGTTCATAACAGGAGGTCTCTTGAGTATGATATTTCAGAACATGTGCTCTTGAATATATCACCTCATCATAGATAGTGATGGTCCATTCCTGGAAGAAATATCTCTCCCCAATTTGTTAACCCTTTTTAGTTGTTGGAATGTATTGGGGATTTTGAAATAGGATAGACCTACCCACAAAATGGGAAAGACACATGAATTTGTTCATCTGTCTTATCTTATCAAGTATATTCATGATTATTTCCATGTAGTTTATGAAGGTGAGTTAGGAATTCAATATTATGAGTCTATTGAGGAATAATTTATTGTGTTTTAGGACTATCTGAAGAAGGTGTTTCATGGGATTTTTATTTCCCATTGTGTGTTCCCTATAGTGGAACAATATATTATTTGAGTGTAAATAGGATTCATTGATTCTTATGTTCACACTATTACCATCCTTGTTTGTTGTTTTATTATTTTTTAGATGTTATTGTTGACCATTTATTATTTATGAGATAATGGACGATTTTTGTGTTTATAAGCCTTATTACTCTAATGTGTCTAACTGTATGTTTCATAATAGAAATATCATTAAAAGGTATCCTTCTAGGGTATTATTTAGACTCACTTTTCTTCCTTTATGGTTTTTTAATATCTTAAGGATGAGAATTACATTATAGGAATATAATGTTAGGTAATATTAATTTTAGGTTAGTTTGATCTGGATATAGTTTTTGTTTGTGCAAACTATTGTTTGGGTTGATATTTGTAGTTTTGAATATTAAAATACATCACATTTAGAAATGTTTAAAAAAATTTCATAAATGAGTATAGATAATTTAAATATCTCATATAATAGTTAAGTCAAATTTATTCAATTATTTAGATATTTTTAGTGTTTATAATGTTTTCATATAGAATATAATGTTAATATAATTTGTTGGAAATTTATAGTATAATGGTTCCATTTAATGAGATGTGGATACCTCTGTAGAAGCTTGTATCATGTTTATGAAAAGAATATTCATGTTTACGAAAACATTTTAATTTCATACACAGAATAGATTAAGGATTATAAAAAAATAAAATTCATACTCATGGATGTGTAGAGATTATGATGATGGTTACATAACTATTAAATGTGATCGTTACATAGCAACGTAATATTTTTGTTACACTGGTATATAAAATGATAGATTCATAGTATTAAAATAATTGTTATGTAAAATTTAAATAATTGTTGAAAAGAATTTATTTTTTAATTTTAAGTGTATTTGAGACTCTTTTTCAATAATTTAGATATTTAGAATTATTATAGGATCATTATATTTTATTAATTATTTTTTTAGTTCATGAAATAATTATAAACACGAATCATGATATGTAAATTTTAATTCAAATTCTTAAGGAATGACTAATTGTGAGAATTTTTTTTAAACTCTAGATGATATAATTAATGACATTTTCATTATCCATAATTTTTCTATGCATAGATACATGTGATTGGTTCTCAAGAAAGACCCAAATAGTGGTAAGGATCATCAATATATTTTTCATACTATTTAGTATTTAATAACATGAACTAGAATTATGGAATAATAGAAAACATAAACTTGGAAACATTAATTTATTGGTGCATGTTTTTTATCTTTAATATAAAGGAAAATCATGTTAAATTTAACCCAATGTGTGGTAATGGAATATTTATAGAATATTATTCTACTTCTAATTCATATGAAATGATTAAAAAATTCCTGGATATTTGATGAATCCGTTGAAGTAATGATTAAAAAAAGTGACCCTTTTGATCATAGAAAAAATCAAACAGATGATGTTTCTAATTAATTAGACAACCTGAGACTTGAGTCTCCCATTTTTTAAAATACACTAGAATACGAGTAAATTTTACCCATCCTAGAAGAACATGAAATAGGTGAAACCAAAAATTTCAAACCAAGATAACCAATATCTTTAATGGATCATCCTTTTGAACCTATTATATGAGGTAAAGATACGTGGGTTAGGACTAGAATTCGTGTTGGAAACCCTCCTAGATTCTCAATTTTCCAATATCAATCACAAACTAAAGCTGTAGGGGATTTATTAGAATATGAAATTAATATAATTGAAATGAAAGGATAACTTAAACATTTTATTGGAAATATATTTTTGGAATTAGTTAATTGGATGTCAAATCATCTTGAAATAATGTCAACATAAGTTTTTAGAAGTAAGAAAGAAGACCAAATAATAATTACTGGAAATAAATCATGATTAGTAGATAATTGATATAATAAATAAGTAGGAATAGATTAGGATGAACCAACTTCCACTTTTTCTAGTTTATATTGTTTAAATATCTTCTTAACATATTCATTGTATATGAATTTTAAATTAAATTAGATTTTCCTGAAATATACTTTTCTAACTGGATATTTTTTTGGAAGAAGTATATGTTAATAATCCCTTAGGTTTCAAAAATCAGTATATTCCAAATTCTATTTCAAGACTAAGTAATATTCCTTATGGCCATAAACAAGAACAAAGAGTTTGGTCTGAAAGAATAAGTTCTTTATATTATAAAATAGCCTTTCCAAACCACTAGAATAACCTACCCTTTTTATGAAAATTTATTTTCCAGGTATTTTATTAGTAAAAATTTATGTGTTTGATGTTATCTTTGGTCTACTAATACAAATACTTGTATTGATTTTTCAAAAAATATGAAAATGGAATTAGAAATAAGTATGATGGGAGAATTATAATTATTTATTGGGTTTCTAATTTAAAAAATATATTTTGGAACTTCTTAAATATTATTAAATACATTACCGATTTATTTGAAAATAATAGACTTGATAAACATATGAATTATAAAACTACCACGTAAAATAAAATAAAATATTATTTTGATGAAGCACAAAAAATAGTTGATATCAAGTTATATGAAGGTATGATAAAAGTTTTTCTATATCATAACTCTTGTAGAATATAAATTATGTTCTCATCAATCATTACTGTAGGTTTAAAATAAATCCAAAATTATCCATTCAGAGTATAACTAACAGTATTATTAGATTTTTAAGGGAGCTTTTTCTCAATATTTACATTACCCAATTACATATTATTGTATTCTAATTTCATATCCAAATGATGATTTTGGAGGTTTTACGTCAGATATAATGAGTACCATAAGAACTATTAACTTTTTAGGGAAGTCATTATATTTAGGTTTAAGTAAAAAAGAAACATGCAGTTTCATTAATAATAGATGACACTAAATTTATTTCTCATAACGGTTATTATGAAAAATTGTACTGGATGAAACACACACCTATGGAAATTGGGATAAATTTCAATAATATTCCTATTTTATTTGATATTTTTATTTAAATAAATATTTTAAAATATCACTTGAGTCAGTCAAGGGTAACTATAATGAAATAAGGCATAATTTCCAAAGATATCATGTTCTAAAAGTGAATATATATTTTTCATTTATTAATATTTAATATCAAAATTATTATATTTTCACAATACACCTTTTGAATTAAATATTATCTTCTAGTAATGGTTTTTATCTCTATTTTATTTTAAATACAATTTATATTTTCATTAATAAATCCCTTTCATAAAAATAAAATTATATATTTGTTTTTAATTTTTTAATTTGTTTTTTATGTTTAGAAATTAATTACTTATTATATGTTTAAAAAAATTATTTTCTATTAATATTTTTTGAAGAAGGTGACTTTTCAAATTTAAATCTCATTATTATTACTTTATATATTTTTTATCAATAATATTGACCGACATAAACAAAACTGTCATAATTTCCATCTATTTATTTGTCCCTCTCTATATTAAACTAAATCGCGTACCCTTTAAAATTTTAGTGCTCTATATTTCTTTTCAATTCGTAATATCTGATCCTCCATCCATCATATTTTTTGTTATAGAAATGAAAATAATGAATGAAGAAGTTGACTAATAAAATCTATGTGCCTTAAATCATAAAGATTTTACATATAGGTCTTTCAAGGGAAGGTTTGTAATTATGAGATAATGTTTCCAATGAACCCACTATTAAAGAAATGTCTTTCTTTTTATGGTATATAATTTAATTTTAACGGTAATAATAGTTAGTATTTTCTCATAATGAAAAAATAGAGTTCAATGAACATGCCTAATTTAGATGTGGAAAGACAAAGGATATAGTATCCAGAATGAAAAATAATGTTGAGTTCCCAGTTTATTCCATATAAATAGGAATGATTTTTTATTACCCTATGAAGGGTTGTTTAACATCCATCATTTATAAATAATATATAAGGAGAAAAAATATAGGTATATTATGTTTTTTATTTTATGTCCCACCCTGATAAAGAAATGTTTTATAAAATTTATTAGACATGACCTGAAGGTTCTAATCAGATTTATTCAATCTATAAAAAAACCCAAGATTCAGGAGATAGTGAAAATTGTTTTTCTTAACATGCATATCCTTAATTTTTGTAATGTGGAATTAATTTGAAATTATTTAGATATATTCTATGGTATATGTGTAACTTTTCCAAAATGAGGATAGAATATCCTTTTATCAAAATTAGAGGATTATTTCACTTATTTTTTATATAAATAATAAGAAATGTAATATTCTAATTTTTTTAAATGTTCTCAAAAAAAATATTTATTATTGAACATTAAAAAAACACGGTTTAATTATGAGCACTATGAAATGGAAGTTGATGCCTTTTGTTTCTAATGATCAAGAAGTTTTTTCAGCTGATGCTCTAGGAGTGGAAACCAAAAATCAACAGGATCAATATGGTTTCATTCTAAAAAATTGTTTAAATCATTAATAGATGTCATTTTTGAAAAAATGTAAAAGAATATTTGGGATAATATAAGTGACCCAACTATGACATGATATTTCCATCATTCTCTTGAAGAACCATTAGGAAAAGGTAGTAGTTAGCCTTTGGATACAAGGCCTAGAAATTGAGAATATCTAGATTTTTTTGAAGAAGTAGGAGAGGATATAAAATATAAATAACTATGTTTTATTGTTTTTATTGTTACTTTTATTGAAATCATAATTAAAATTTTATATGAGAAATTGGATCAGGAAAAAGATCATTTTGAAATGAATGCTCAACATCATGAGAATGTGAAAACATATTTCGTTAAAACTATTAAACTAAATTAAAATCATACAATTTATACTCTTGAAGAATCCTTTGAAAACATTAACAGTGAATATAAAAGAAAATTATAAGTTCATATACTTTTTTCATCCCCATCTGTTAAAATATTGAAGTCCAGTCCCATACTATGGTAGATGTTGTATGACAATCATAAATACTATAACATGAATCATATTTCTCTATTAGTTATGAAATTGAATATTTTAGTTTGATAATTTAATAATACGAAATAATTCATTAAAAATATACAATGTGAGATAAAAGTTTATATAAAATAATTAGAATATTTGAAAATCCCATTCATTAAAAACGTGGAGTATGAATAAATTCAATCTCAGATTCAATGCTTGGGATAATATTATATTTATATAATATATTTTGATGAATTATATGGGGAAATGGATGAGCATCATTATAAACATAGTTCATAGTTAGTTTCCATGTAAAATTTTAAAGAATAATGGGAACACCTATGGGGTCAATTTGAATTAATAAGAAGTAATGTGTGTCTTGAAAGAGATTACACTTCAATTAATCTAATGTCTATAGATTTGATGAGGGTGATTGAATCTAATCTAATAGTTTTTTATTCGATAAATGATCATTTTTGGAACGTACGATGTGATATTATTACATATCACACTCTATTGAACAATAATAATGATATTGTTAAGATATTGATATCCTATTAACCAGATATTAGAAATCATCTCCATCAATTTAGTGGGATAGTTTAATTGTTTTCACAGTCTATAGAGACTATCTGTGAGTTTATAAAAGTAAATTTATTTAATTTTATAATATTTTATATGGGTCTATGATTTTGATAAAAAATATATGGTTGAGATGATTAGTTAAAATTTTAATGTGATGATTGGAAAGCACAAGGTTATTTCTTTGTCTGTTCGAGATTAATTTTCATCTGTCTCTTTATACAAACCATTTATTTTTTCATCATCCAATTCAATTTATTTTCCCTTTTATTATTCATTATATTATGATTCTTTATATATTTCTTAATTCATTATCTGTATTTACTACACATGAATTATATTTTCTTATCTTATCAAACTAATGACATGTAATCTTCTAAAACCATAAATGTGTGAAATAAAAAAAATTGATAAATTGTTTTTAATAACATAAAATGTGGAGAAATTTTGGTAAACACAACATTATTAATACTATTATACTAAATGGGGGGAAATTATATAAATAAATATTTAGTTTTAAACAAATAACTTTTCAATAACATTAATTTCTTGTCAGTTAAAAGTATCTAAAACATTAAATGGGATTATAATTTTATTTATTTGGGGTTACAATTATTTAAATGGGAATTACAAGTTATTTAAACTATTTTTATAATAAAAATTGGAAAATTGTGGAGAATGTGTCATTTCAAAAATATTTTTTGGGTTCTTATTGATTTAGATTCTTACATATATCATTTTCTATTTTACTAATGAAACAAAATTTTCAGTTTTTCATGATTATAATTATTTGGAAAATTTTATTTAGATAAATTTATTTTCAATGTACTATTTTTTAATGTTATAAAGGCGTGTTTTTATGAAATTGGAAATAGTGTTTTTCCCAAACCAGCCTAGATACCATGTTACCCTGATAACCATTCAGTGCTGATGTGCCCCAAATGACATTTTTGATCCCCAATGGTTAGATACTAGCACCTATATCATACAAGATCCAAGAGAGAATTATTTTACCAAAACACAATGGAATATAAAAGATAAATTTCAGTATATTGACACTCATAATGGACAATTTATTTGTAGTAAAATAGGTAAAGTAGTACCAAAGAAGATAGATAAATAACACAAAAAAATTTCAACCCAATCCACACTTACACAAACTTCCATCTAATAGGTGATGAACATACTGTTTCTGTGGATGGTAAACTAACGCCTCACGAAATGATGATTCTTGGATTATCTATTACCGCCTATCATGGTGGCCATTAAGATGACACTATAATTTTATATGATATATATTATGTTTTTGTTTTCTTTATGCTTTTGTCTTTTAATTTTATGCCATACCTTTATGGTTTCCATTATGGGTAAAAACAACAATTTCATTTGAGAAAGTACGGACTACCGCCCCCTCAAAGTGATATGACTCATTCATACCATACGTGGTACATATAAAGGATGGAATTAATGATATTATGTATGATATTATACTAAAATTATAATATATCTATGTATCATTATTTTTCAATTACATTAAAATAAGAAATAGAAATGAAAGTATCGTTCATGCATATGTATGGCTTACCGTCTCCATGAATGGTGCATTTCATTTCATATATCCAAGTTATATGTATTGTTATAAATATATATATATACTGGATCTATATGAAATATATGATATCAAAATAATGAATATCATTCTGGATATAAGGGACTATTGACCATATGGACAGCTTCTAAATATAAGGTGTTCATTTTCTACTAAATTACCAAATATATAAAAAAAGAACCTAATAAACATAAATGATTACATAATAAAATGGTAATAAGTGACATAAAAGGAATAATAAAATTGAAAAATATTCTTAAGAAAGTATAAATTAACTTTAGTTTCTTATTCAGTAGATTAAAGAATGACCGAGTCAAGTCGGACACAAGGTAAGGTACTTCATCTCAATCTCCTTTCATTGGGGTATTTTGTTTTAATACACAACTTTCTTTTATACACTGTATAAACACCTTTGACTTTTCTATTCATTCAAAGAGAAGCTTTTTCTATGAAGCGTTTTACTAATCAACAAAAAATAATGTTTCTTTTTAATATAAGCGGTGACAACGACCTTTCCGCCACCATGAGTATTATTTGATCATTGGGATCCTTAACAAGACATAATGTTTTTAAATAGAAAATAAATATCATATACTATTTTATGTATTTTTGGTATTGAAATTGGTTTTGATAATGACATTGATACAATAATATATTGAAATGTTATATTGTTATTGTAATGTAGAAATTTAATCTTTCCATTATACTTATGTTATGTGTTATGATTATGTTATATTTTTTGGGTACTATTTATGTATATGGGTGGTTCCATGATAAACCTAGGGCGGGTGAGCCCGAGATCGCTCTCTAATGTGTTGTGTAACGTGAAGGAGGTAAATGTGAAAGTTTCTCCTAAGAGATTTAGGGAATGTACTATAATGGGTATTCCAATGTAACTCCCTATATTGTCATGATAGCTACAATGTATGTATGTTATGGATGCCACAATTTACCTTTATGATTTATGATTTATATGTGTTATTCATAAATCTTATGATTTCATGAGGTAAGTAAAAGGGTTCATGTTTTGTATATATTTATAAACTAATGTTTTCTTCCATTATTTTATAACCCTTAATGAGATTTTTATGCTCATCCCATGTTTTAAAATGTTTTCACAAGAAATAAAGATGAATAGGGTCCAGGATTGGATCAATGAAAAGTCATGCAATCTAAAACATAGAACTATACTTGACTCTTTTTTTCAAGAGTTTTTATTTTATGAAAAAAAATGAAAACTGTGTAGAAGTATCTACTTTTTAATATTTTGATATGTAATAGTTATGCCATAATTATCTAAAACTCTAAACCTTACAAGATACTCTATGTGAATTAAATAATTTAATTCAATATTATGTAATTTTTTATGGATGGGTCCTTATATTTGGTATCAGAGGATGGTTTTGTTAACATTAGGAGTTAGGGTATTGGTAAATTAATATCCATAAACTATTTTATGTTAATATTGAAATCATGTAGCATTTAATGATTACCATGTTACTTCGCCTAAGATATTTCTATGTTTAGAATGGTTTTCCACAGAGGAAATAGAGAAGCTATGTTGGGATGTCATCAAGATGAAGACAACCTTCCAAATCAGCAACCTGAGATGGTAGGAATCGGAACTGAAAATTTTGTTGTAGTGATGGAACAGTTGGCTCATGCTATAAATAGTGGTGGTATCCATGCACGATATTAGCTGGATCAACCATAGAGGACCATGTCAGTAAAAGAGCATTTCATAAGGCAACATCCCCTATCATTCAAAGGATCATCTGACCATGTGCTATCAGAAGGGAGGATTGAAGCACTGTAGATAATTTATTATGTCATGGGGTGTTCATAACATCAAATGGTTAGTATTTTTGAATACCGTTTTGAAGTTGAAGCAGATCAGTGGTGGTCAATGGTGAAAAATATCAGGGATAGTGATGAGATTGATGCTGTTGGTTGGGATGAATCCAAAGGAATGTTTCTTGAGAAATATTTTCCTAAGGTGGTTTGTCTTTGGATGTAAAAACAATTCCTAGAATTGATGTAGGAGGATGACTCAGTGGCTGCTTATGAAGAAAACTTCACTCGACTGACAAGGTATGATCCAAGTTTCATACGAGATATTGATAGTAAAATCAATCATTTTTACTCAGTATTAAAGCCAAAGTATCGTTGGGGATTAGCTTCTCGTGAGTTCAAATGTTTTGAAAATTGTAACACCCCAAGATTTCACAGTACGCTTCTCTTTGAATAATACAATAGCGTGTGTTGTACGCAACTTCGAGTTTTAACACACACCACAGCCAATCAAACTAGCCATTATGAATAGTAATAGCCACTTTTTGAAATTTTATAAATTTTGTCTCTCAAAATGGACTTCATTTTTGGATTCAGGATATTGAAATTAGCCTAGGGTGGAATTTTGGTACTTTTCTTATAACTTTCATATTTTGATGAATAGTGAAAATTACTAAATTTTAATTAAAAACAAATTTTTTAATCAAAATAATTAATAGTGATAAATTATGAATTTTATTGGTTTTAAATTATATTTAGATTATATTTCTACCATTTAATCCAATATTGGTCACTAGACATAATTTCACATTTAAAACGACATAAACAAGTGTCAATCATTTGATAGTTATTGTTTCATAAAAACACGCTTTTTGTTTTAACAACCAAAATTAATTATAAATTAATAAATGAAACATATATGTTTTTAATATGGTAAAATATACTTCGTTATTGAATTCTTAATATCAAAATTATCTTAGGGTATATTTTTTGTATTTTTCTGAAAAATTTTAATTTTTGATTAATAGTGAAAAACATTTAGTTATAGTTTAAAACCTAATTTTTATTTAAATAATTATTTATATTGATTAAATTATGTTATCTCAAAATAGATACATAATACCTATATAAGTACAATTCATTTCATTGGAGTCAATTTATAAAAAATTTAGATATATAAAAATTTTATTGAACTTTTCACCGTCTTTTACCCCCCACCTAGGAGAATTGGAAAATTCACATTAAACATAATTTTACAGCTTCTTTGAGTGGAATTTTGAATATCCAAGAAATATGGTTAATATCATGGAGTAAAATTTGGTTCAATAAGATAAAAATAATTTTTGGTGAATAGTAACTTTTTTTTTATTTACCACGGTAAAATGTAAATATGCTGATTAAGGGTAAAAATGGTATTATTATTACCCTAACACATGTCCTAATTCTATTGGATAAGTATATTTCATACAAAAACAACCTTAGGAATAAAATATGACCCTCTTTGGTCCTCTTAGATTAGATTAGGACATTTATTATTGTTTAATTCAAAGAAGAGTTAAAAGAGTTAATGTCAAATTTTAATAACTAAAACATTTTTAATATAGGGTTATACATAAGATAAATTAAATTATAAATATTAATTATAAATATTTAAATATTTCCAACATAATGGTATCTTATTTATAATTTATATCTATTAAATAAGTTAATTTAATTGTGACACCATGATGATGAAGTAATTACCTTATTAGTGAAACATTAAAATAACTGATATTATAAACACCAAAATGAATATAATTTGAGACTTTTAATGAATTAAAAGAATTTTATTAGTTAATATGAAATAATATGATTGATTAAATGAATTTTTTTTGTATTAATAAAGTTATTAAGACTTTGACAAAAATCAATTATTAAATAGTGTCAAAATTGACATAAATGAGTTTGTAAAACAAATATTATATTATTAATTGATATAATATTCTTACGAATCTGAGGTTCGGAAAAAGAACTTATATTATAATAGGTATGTCATTAATTAACCACTTGGGGTTCTCATGTCAGTCTATAGTAAGTTTATTAACCATATAATATAAAAATACAAAGAGACATGGTAAATGTCAAACTATTTAACTAAGAGATAAATCTAAAAGATAAGGGTAAAATAGTGACCC
The DNA here is from genome assembly GCA_963277665.1 of Viscum album. NCBI lineage: Eukaryota > Viridiplantae > Streptophyta > Magnoliopsida > Santalales > Viscaceae > Viscum > Viscum album. Next base: position 791,999,996 of record OY728156.1, on the reverse strand, counting down.
AAACTTGTCTAAAACCTATTGTATGAGTGGTTTTTGACCCATCCCCCCCTTATAATTTAAATAATCTAGTTTGGAACCATTATAAACCGAATATGAATTTATTATAAAATAATACTTTCTGTTTTTCCTAAAGAGCCCCTCCTCCCCCTTATAAAATGACACAACTTCAAACCAATTCCACACACCTCTCAAGCCTTTTGGCTCGCCCATCCTCTTCTCAATTAATCTCCCTACGTCCGTATCCTCCTCCTAGAAGCCTTAACTTAGGAAGAAGGCACTTCAAGAGTCCTTTTTGGTTCAAACCAAAGGGAGTTACCCAAATTAAAGGTAACGATTTCTCTTAGCTTCTTTTCTTTATTTTAATTATCTAACCCCTATACTCTTCTTATTATTTTATTTTGTTACAAAACAAGTATCTTAAATATATTAGGATATTTTTATTAGTTGTATTCTAACTACACATACACACACTTCCATCTAATGGGTGAAAAACGTAATGTTTCTGTGGATGACAACCAAACGCCTCACGAAACGATGATTGTTCAATTAACTCCTACCACCTCTCATGGTGGCCATTATGATGGAACTATAATTAAATATGATATTTATTTTAAAAATAAGATTCTTTAATTCCATTTTATAGCACACCGTTATTCTTTTCATGTTTTATATATATACGATAATTTCATTTGAGGAAGTGTAGACTACCGCCCCCTCAAGGTGATATGACTCGTTCATACCATACAAGGAACGTATAAAGGATGGAATTAATAAACATAAGTAACACATATAAGATATTATATTATAATGGAATTATAATATACCTATGTATCATTTGGTTTTGATTCCTTGTAAAATGAAAAATTAAATGGAAGTAGCGTTCGTGCGTACGTACAGACTACCGTCTCCACGAACACGAGGAGATTCATTCCCCATCGTATCCATTCAAGTGTAATTCTCATTTTATGATTAAAAATAATGTTTAAGGACTTTATATAATTCTGGATATGAATAATATACAACCAATCCATAAAAAACACGACTTATGTAACCAAACATATAAAATAAAACAAGTAAGATAACACCCGAAACGACGATTATAATAAGATATTATTAACAAATCAATATTAAAAGATCATATATGATATCATATTAATGTATATTATTCTTTTATAATTTAATAAATAACATTTAACCATGATAAAGGAGGTTAACCTACCCTCGACAAAGGAAATATACAAGGTAAGGGGTTTCCTATCTCACTTTTAATTCCGTGAGATTTCCAATGTTCAACAATTATTTGTTGCATGTGGTGTGTGTATGGCCCATTATTGTATACATTTTGTAATATACTTTAATTCATGTATATTTACATCATAATTTTATGATCCTACTTTCATGGGTGTATGTTTCATAAGTTACCAAATCAATATGGAAATTTGAAATTTCAATTTCCACTCATTCGGCTTTACGCATACTTCATTAATTATTTTACTCCAAGATTATGTATTGAATCACTATTCATTTTATTATGTCATAATTTCCACTCCCCTTTCAGTGGATATACATTTGATACACATAATCACTCCATCGATAAATTCTCAATTCATCCATATGAACTTGATAAGAGTGATTTTAACTCAATCTCCATTTATTGAGTTAAACATCTAATTCATTGTTGTTGTTTTTACAAGAATATGTGTGAGTGTCCTTTTATTGTTTTAGACTGAATATATAATAATAATTAGTTTATTTTTATATGTCACACATAATTATGTCATTGATTTATCCTTAACCTAAGGATATAGATTTTATGAGAGATTTCATCTCAATTTACATTCCATTGAGAATCCTTTTTTATTATACACCAAAACACATTTATATGGTGTATACAATGTACTTTGTAATAGTATATCATGAATAAATTTATTCTCATTAAATTAAAAAAAAATTATTACCTCAATTATTTGTATTCATGTGTCTGTCATTTGGTTAGGAACTCTAACTAAAATATTATTTTTTAATGTTTTAATGATTTATTCTTCTAAATGATTCTCATTAATTTAAATGTTTAAAAAATGGTTTTAAGGATTTATTTATATGGATATAAATGTTTTAAAAATAAAATTAGTTTTCAATGTTTCAATGTGGGATGGGACACTTTGATCCAAAAATATATTTTTAAATGTCTTCTTGACAAATAGTGTGACTTTTAAAGGATTTCAAGAAAAAGGGGGATATTTCTCTCTAATAGTTTTGATGTTTATTTTCACCTATGTCAATATCCTTAATTATTCTCAATTTAGGTTAATATGATACAATAAAATCTTCTATATTGTATCAAATGATGTATGTTTGACTGTGGATGTGATATTTTTATACCATTCATGGTTTGTGGATAAAGTATTGACATTTCGTATTCTAGTTTTAATACGAATGTTTAGGTTATGTTTCAAAATTTTCATAAGAGGAATGAATTAGACTTAGTAAGTAATGAGTGGATCTCACTATAGCTCTTAGATGCATCAGTAAGTTTCATGAGACAAACTAATGTCTTGGAAAGAGGCCTTGAAAAACTCTTATTTATAGTCATTGCACGAGGCCTTGGCTACGTGGTTATGATAGTCTATATTATGCATTCCATCATTATGAAAGTAGTTATTGATATTGATTTTGATTATTCGACTAGTAGAATATCCATCTGAATAATTAAATGAAATTATTTTATTTTATTTTTTCCATTTATGCTGAAGATCAAGTTTAAAATTATTTTTTTAGTTATACATTTCCTTAAATGTTTATGCTTATTTATGAAAGTTTCTGCTGTATTGTTATCCTTACTGAGCATCTGATATCACCCCTTTCTATGTTTTTTTTTCAGGATGTGAATAAGTATTTTATGAATGACTTGTAAGGATAGTATAATGGGATTTGATTGTGGAAACAAGATGTTGTTTTAGTTTTCACTTTATTATGTATTGTAAACTTCATTAATGTTTCTAGTTCTTCCAAATCTACTAAAATAATCGGTCTTTTGAGACTTGATCTTCTGTGATCATGTCAATATTATGTAATAATGCACTGACTCTAGGTAACTGGGGTCGGGGCGTTACAGTTGGTATCAGAGAAAGTTTAGTATAAACCATGAAAGCTAGATTTGGATGAACTCTAATTAGAACACATATATCTAAGATAGACTTTGAGGATTAGTATAGAAGAACTTCATAGAATTTTGGTATTGTAGAGATTTTGTGAGTTTTCTGAGCAATACATCCCTGTCTAGATACGAGTAGGTAGAGGCGGATCTAGCACAGATGTACCTATGGGTAAAACCCGAAAACGCCACTTTGAACTACACTCAAACGGGAACTGGTGCACGACAACGGGCCTTGCTGCACCCTGGGTTACGACACTCCTGGGGGTTATGCTTAGGATAATTTAAATTTTCTTTACAAACCAATTTGATGTATTTTAATATAATATGAGAATAAATGACCTTGGTTAATCCTAAGGTGTTTCAAATAGAGAATATGGTGTCATGATATTCTATAAATGATTTTATGACTACTCTTACTCACACAATGCTTTCTGGATTTAGTCAATGGCTGGGGTCCAAGGAAGTCATAGTAACATTGAGACTGATGTATAAGGTATGAACGGTGGTGGAAATGAGCAACAAAATGGAATGTTGATAGGATTAAAAGATATAATGTTTGTGAAAAATAATTTTTCCAAAAATATGATCAACAACATATATATTAACCAACTCCTGGACTCAACAATGAAGAGTAATGTGATGAAAGTTAAGAGCTCCAGTAGTGGAGACCATGGAGAAAGGAATCCTAAATTTCCATCATGCAGGAAATGTGGATGGAGACACCCAAGAAAGTGTCTCAATGGAACAAATTAATGCTTTCCGTGCGGGAGAGAAGGACATAAAGTGAAGAATTTCTGAGGAAAAATGAAGAGTACTATGGAAGAAAATAAAAATGGTCCCAAAAATCCATTTATAGTTATTTTCCATAAATGTAGGGGACCTGGAAATTACCCGAGTGAATGCCATATTCTATAGGATATTTTCTTGGTCATAGAAGAATCTATGTGGAAATAAATGGTTGGAGAAATGTTTAAATGTATTAGTTCTCCTTCTTGATGGGATAACTTTGGAATAATTTTCTCTTGTATTTGTAGCTGTCCAGTTTTCCATGTGAGAATGATATTTGAGGAAGAATTATCTTTTACCTTCTGGATATAGTTATACATAACCATTTTGTTTTATATGATCATTGGTTTTGATGCAATTACGAGTAATTATATTTTGGGATGAAAATGTAAGGTATGAGATAACAGTTCTGATTAAAATTATGTTATGGTTATTTTGAGGAATTTATCTCATTTTGGTAATGTTATAAAATATAGTTTTTGAAAAAGGACAACACGCAGACCATGTGACAAACCGTTGTGTTGGAAAAAGCTGTGGGAATCGAACCCACAACCAAAGTGAAATTGAGATTTATCGCCTACCACTGGACTACGTGAAGTCCCTGGTTAGTGTGACTAATTATTTTTAGTTAAATGATTTTATTGAACAATAATAAGTTGATTTGGGTTCTTATTTCTTATCAAATGAATACCCATAGTATAGGAAAATTATTTGGTGATTAAGTGATAAATGTTATTTTGGAAGATGTTCGCTTTTTTGGGAACACTGTATGCCCAAGGAAACTACAATACTATGGGATTTTATTTGATGAGTATTGGTGTATTTTTATCTACATTTTTATTGTGGATTTATCGTGATTTGGATTATTTATGGAAATGATTAACCTATAATAGAGAATATGTAATTAGGTTAATTACTTTTGTGTATGTGACTTGAAGAGAAATTGATTTCATTAGGAGATACAATTTAAAGTGGAAGACTACATAACCAAATTATTCTATGTTTAGGGTTTCAATATTAGTTTGGATTATATTGAAGGCTTTTGGGGACAACTGTTTATTGAATTGTATTTATTTAACTTTGGGGTATTGCTGGATTAATTTTATAAATTAAGATTAGTGTTTCTTTCTCTAAAGGAAAATCCTTTTGGGGGATCATCAGATATTGTAATAACTATTTTGGTTTTGATTAATCTCTAAAGACAAGGTAAATATATAGTTTATCCTTCGTGGTTCATGTGATTCTATAGAAGTTTATTCTAACTCTTCTAGTGTGACCAAGTCTTCTTGAATACTCATCATTTAAAAAAATGAGTTAGTGGTGTAAATTTATTAAAGAATGAAACTATACTTAAAAAGTAAGTATCTATATTTATTTTCGTAGTCAATATCATAAATTAATTCCTCATCATTATGTAATGTAACTTAAAAAAATGTTGTCCATATACCTTTCCTACCGAGAAACTAATGACTGTTTGTACCATCACATGTTTGTACCTTTCTTGTTGTTAACATTCTATTGATTATGTTTTGTATCCCTCTCCATCAGAACATGACACTTATTTTATCTTCCATATCCATTTTTTCTTACATGGAATCCTAGTACGAGTTATCTTGGGTGACCTTTTTATTTCTCTTTCTTTCTTTTAAGGTGATAGTTTTATTGACTCTTTTTACGATATTTGAATGTGCATTATATTCCCATGCCCAATTTTGAAAAAAAAAATTGAGGACGAAATTATTTGAAGGAGGGGAGAATGTAACACCCCAATCTTCCAAAGTACGCTTCTCATTGAATAATACAGTAGCGTGTGTTGTACGCAACTTTGAGTTCTAACACACACCACAGCCAATAAAACTAGTTGTTATGAATAGTAATACCCACTTTTTGAAATTTTATAAATTCTATCTCTTAAAATGGACTTCATTTTGGGATTCGGAATATCGAAATTATCCCAGGGTAAAAATTTGGTACTTTTCTGATAACCTTCATATTTTGAAAAATAGTGAAAATTACTAAATTTTAATTAAAAACAACTTTTTTAATCGAAATAATTAATTGTGATAAATTATGAATTTTAGTGGTTTTAAATTATATTTCGAATATATTTTTACCATTTAATCCAATTTTGGTCATTGAACTTAATTTCACATTTAAACCGACATAAACAAGTGTCAATCTTTTGATAGTTATTGTTTCTTAAAAACAAGCTTTTGTTTTCACAGAAAGAATTAATTTTAAATTAATAAATGTAACTTCTATGTCTTGAATTTGGTAAAATAGACTTCATTATTGAATTCATAATATCAAAATTATCTTAGGGAAAATTTTTGGTATTTTTTTGAAAACTTTTAATTTTTGATGAATAGTGAAAAACACTGAGTTATAGTTTAAAACAGAATTTTTATTTAAAAAATTATTTATTTTATTTAAATTATTTTATATAAAAATCGATACATAATACCTATATAAGTTCAATGCAATTCATTGGAGTCAGTTTATAAAAAATTAAATATATAAAAAATTTATTGAACTTTTCACCGTCTTTTACCCCCCACTTAGCAGAATTTGCAAATTCACATAAAATATAATTTTACCACCTCTGTAAGTGGAATTTAGAAAATCCAAGAGACACGGTTAATATTGGAGAGTAAAATGTTGTTCAATAAGATAAAAATAGTTTTTGGGGAATAGTAACTTATTACTTTTATTTACCACGGTAAAAAGTAAATATGGTAATTAAGTGTAAAAATGATATTATTATTATTACACTAAAACATGTCATAATTCTATTGTCTAAGTATATTTTGACCAAAAACAACCTTAAGAATAAAAAATGAACATGTTTGGTTCACTTGGATTAGATTAGGACATTTATTATTATTTAATTCAAAGAAGAGTTATAAGAGTTAAAATAAAATTTTAATAACTAAAACATATTTAATATAGGGTTATACATAAGATAAATTAGATTAAAAGTATGAATTAGAAATATAAAGATATTTCCTAAATAATGGTATTTTATTTATTATTTTTAGACATTAAATAAGTTAATTTATTTATGACACAATGATGATGCAGTAATTACCTTATTAGTGAAATATTAAAATATTTGATATTATAAATACCCAAATGAATATAATTTGAGACTTTTAATGAATTAAAAGAATATTATTGGTTAATATAAAATGTTATGATTGATTAAATTAATTTGGTTTGAATTAATAAAGTTATTAAGACTTTAACAAAAATCAATTATTAAATAGTTTCAAAATTGACATAAAAGAGTTTTTAAAACAAATATTATGTTATTGATTGATATAGTATTCCTAAAAATCTAAGGTTCAGAAAAAGGACTTATATGATGATAGGTATGTCATTAATGATCCACTTGGGGTTCACTTGGTAGTTTATAGTATGTTTATTAACCATATAATATAAAAATATAAAGAGACATGGTAAATGTCAAACTATTTAACTAAAAGTTAAATCTAAAAGATAAGGGTAAAATAGTGACCCAAACATGTCTAAAACATATTGGTTGAGTGGTTTTCGACCCATACGCACCTTAGACTTTAAATAATTCTTTTTGGAGCCATTATAAACAAAATATGAATTTATTATAAAATAATACTTTAATTTTTTCTTAAAGAGCCCCTCCTCCCCCTTATAAAAGGACACCACTTCTAACCAATTTCTCACAAATCTCAAGCATTTTGAGACGTCCAAACTCTGCCAAATTAAACTCCCTACATCCCTCTCCTCCTCCCAGAATCCTTACCATAGGCAGAAGGCACTTCAAGGGTCCTTTTTTGGTTCAAACCAAAGGGAGTTACCCAAATTAAAGGCCATGATTTCTCTTAGCTTCTTTTCTTTTGTTTTACTTATCCAACCCCGAAACTCTTCTTATTATTATATTTTGAAAAAAAACTAGTATTATAAATATACTAGGATATTTTTATGAGAATAATTCGAACTAAAATTACACACACCTCCACCTAATGGGTGAAAAACATAATGTTTCTGTGGATGAGAACCAAACGCCTCACGAACCGATGATTGTTCAACTATCTTCTACCACCTCTCATGTTGGCCATTATGATGGAACTATAATTAAATATGATATTTATTTTAACAATAAGATTATGTAATTCCATTTTATATCATACCGTTATTCGTTTCATGTAGTATATATATATGATAATTTCGTTTGAGGATGTGCGGACTACCGCCCCCTCAAAGTGATATGAATCATTCATACCATACATGGAACATATAAAGGATGGTATTAATGAACATAAGTAACACATATAAGATATTATATTATATAGTAATAATAATATACCTATGTATCATTTGGTTTAGATTCCTTTTAAAATGAAAAAAGAAATGGAAGTAGCGTTCGTGTTTACGTACTGACTACCGTCTCCACGTACACGATGAAATTCATTCCCCGTCGTATCCATTCAAGTATAATTCTCATTTTATGATTAAAAATAATGTTTAAAGACTTGATATCATTCTGGATATGAATAAGATACAACATATCCATAACAAACAAGACTTATATAACAAAACATATAAAATAAAACGAGTAAGTTAACACCCGAAACGACGATAATACTAAGATATTATAAAAAACATAAATGTTAAAAGATCATATGCGTTATCATATTAATGTATATTATTCATGTATAATTTAATAACTATCATTTAACTATTATACAGGAGGTTAATCTACCCTCAAAAAAGGAAACGTACAAGGTAAGGGGTTTCTTATCTCACTTTTAATTCCGTGCGATTTACATTGTTCACCACTTTTTTATTGCATGTGGTGTGTGTACTTCCCATGTTTGTATTCATTGTGTAATATACATTAATTAATGTATATTTACATCATCATTTTATGATCCTTCATTCATGGTTGTATGTTTTGTAAGTTACCAAATCAATAAGGGAATTTGAAATTTCAATTTCCACTCATTCAGTTTTACGCATACTTCATTGATTATTTTACTCCAAGATTATGTGTGGAAGCACTATTCATTTGATTATGTCATAATTTCTACTCCCCTTTATGTGGATATAATTTTGATACACATAACAACTCCATTGATAAATTCTCAAGTCACTGATATGAACTTGATATGAGTGATTTTAACTCAATCTCCATTTATAGAGTTAAAGATCTAATTCATTGTTGTTGTTTTTACAAGAATATGTGTGAATGTCCTTTGATTGTTTTACACTGAATATCCAATCATATTGACTTTATTTATATTTTTCACACATAATTATGTCGTTGATTTATCCTTAACCTAAGGATATGGTTTTATGAGAGATTTCATCTCAATTTATATTCCATTGAGACTCCTTTGTTATTGTACACCACATCACTTTTATATGGTGTATATAATGTACTTTGACACAGTATATCATGAATCCCTTTATTCTCATGATATTAAAAAGCATTGATTACCTCAATTATTTGTATTCAATTTTCTCCCTTTTGGTTACGAACACTAACTAAAATATCATTTTTAAATGTTTTAAAGATTTATTCTTCTAAATCTTTCTCATTAATGTCAATGTTTAAAAATTAGTTTTAAGGATTTATTTATATGGACATTAATGTTTTAAAATTAAAATTACTTTTCCAACTTTCAAAGTGGTATGGGACACTTTTAGTCAAAAATATATTTTTAAATGTCTTCTTGAAAAATAGTGTGACTTTTAAATGATTTCAAGATAAAGGGGGATATTTCTCTCAAATAGTTTTCAAGATTATTTTCAACTATGTCAATATCCTTCATTATTATTGATTGAGGTTAATATGATACAATACAATCTTCTATATTGTATCAAATGAGTTTTGTTTGACTGTGGATGTGTTATTTTTATACCATTCATGGTTTATGGATAATGTATTGAAATTTTGTATGCCAGTTTTAATATGAATGTTTATGTTATGTTTCAAAATTTTCATATGAGGAATGAATTGGACTTAATAAGTGATGGGTGGAGCCTGATATAGCTTCTTGATGCATCAGTAGGTCTCATGAGACAAACTAGTGTCTTGGAATTAGGCCTTGAAAAACTCTTATTTGTAGTCTTGGCACGAGGCCTTGGCTACGTGGTTATCATAGTCTCGCATTATGAATTCCATCATTATGAATGTAGTTATTGATTTTTCATGTGATTATTCGACTAGTAGAATATCCATGTGAATAAGTAAATGGAATTATTTCATTTTATTTTTTCCATATTATGTTGAAGATCAAGTTTAAAAGGCTTTTGTTTTACTTATACATTTCCTTAAATGTTTATGCTTATTTATGAATGTTTCTTCTGTATTGTTATCCTTACTGATCATCTGAGCTCGCCCCTTTCTATGTTTTATTTTTCCCAAGATGTTAAGAAGTATTTTATGAATGAACTTCAGGGATTGTATATGAAGATTTGAGTGCAGAGACAAGATGTTGTTGTAGTTTTCACTTTATTATGTAATGTAAACTTAATGAATGTATCTAGTTCTTCCAAGGCTACTAAACTAATTGGTCTTTCGAGACCTGATATTTTTTGATAATGCCAATATTATGTAATAATGCACTGACTCTGGATAACTAGTTTTGGGGTGTTACCAGGTTGAAATGGAGTTTGTCGATGATCAGGTGTTCATTGAAAAACAACAAATTAAGAGGTCGAAGTGGAAGAAAAAAGGGAAGAACTCTTCAAAAACGTATGATGGTAATAAACTTATGTTTATAGTTCGTGAAAATTTTGGTAAAAATCATACTGGGAAATGTATTTTGAATCCTGGTAAGTGCTACTGATGTGGTAAAATGGGACATAAGGTTCATAATTGCTCTGAAAAAGATTAAAGTAATGGTAGGACAATATATTTTTTATAGTCAGTAAAATGTTTTAAGTGAAATGAAATGGTTCATTATGAAAATGAGTGACCAATGAAGAACTCAACTCAGGGAAAGAAGCTAGACCTCAAGAATAAATGGGTGGTGATGTCCTTCGCAACAACTTCAACAGATGTTGGGCTGTCAAATGAAGTAGTATCAGGTACACTATTTGTTTGTTCAGATTATGCCAATGTGTTGATTGATTTATGGTCTACACAATCTTTAATTTCTGAGAATTTTTCTAGAAAATTAGAAATTCTATCTCAAGATATGAATACGGATCTTATGGTAAAAACACCTGGGGAAAATGTTGAGACAAATAGAAAACATAAGAACCTTCTTGTCCTTGGGTGCAGAAAAAATCTACCTGCAAACCTTATTGTTTTGCCCCTATTAGAGTTTGATGTTATTTTGGGTATGAATTGGCATTCTGTTTATCATGCTAAGATTGACTACAGGGCTAAAGAGTTTTCTTTTTTTAATGATTTTCATTTTGAATACAATAATTAACCCTTGCTTTTGATAACATATCAGGAAGCTGAGAAACTAGTAAAAGATTGAAATGAATGATACCTTTTACATATTGTTGAAAAAAAGGAACTGTTCAGATTAATGATGTGCCAGTGGTAAATGAGTAAAATAATGTTATTTCTAATAAGTTTCTTGATATTATAGCTGATCGGGAAGTTGAATTTACTGTTGACTTATTTCCTGATGCTATGAAAATTTCAAAACCCCCTTTTTGAATGACTCAAATTGAACTTTTATTGTCAAAGAAGCAATTGAATGATTTAATAGATAAAGGTTTCATTCGAACTAGAACATCAACATGGGGTTCTCCTGTATTTTTTGTTAAAAATAAATATGGTTCCATGAAAATTTGCATTGATTTTAGAGAAATGAATAACATCAATGTTAATAAAAACTATCATTTTCCTCATATCGATGATTTTTTTGATCAGCTCCATGAAGCTCATTATTTTTAAAAGATTGACTTGAGATCAGTGTTCCATCAGTTGAAAGTGAAAGAATCATAAATTTTGAAGACCATGTTTTGTACTATATATGTCCATTATGAATCTATAGTTCTAACTTTTGGTTTAACCAATTAACCTGTTGTATTCATGGATCTTATGAATATAATTTTCCATGAGTTCATGGATAAGTTTGTGGTTGTGTTCATTAATGATATTTTGTTTTATTCCAAAAGTAAATAGGAACATGAAAGTCATTTAAGTGTTGTCTTGTGAACCTTAAATGAAAATAAACTCTTTGAGAAAATTAGATTGTGTGATTTTTGGTTGCAAGAAATTTCTCTCCTTGGTCAAATTGTTTAAAAAAATGGCATAACTGTTGGTCCGGTTAAAACAAAATTTTTTGAAGAATAGAAAAGACCCACAAATATAAATGAGATCCGTATTTTTCTTGGTTTGGAAAGTTATTAATGGAGGTTTGTTGAAAACTTTTCACGATTATCTAGTACAATGACTATGTTAACATGAAAGGGAGTCATGTTCATCTGGACAAAATAATGTGATGACTGTTTTAAGGAATTGAAAATAAGATTGATAAATGAACTTGTTTTGGAACTTCCATCCAGAATTTGTGTGTTTATTATCTACAGTGATGCTTCGTTGAAGGGACTTGGTTGTGTCTTAATGCAAAATGATCAGGCAATTTCTTATTCTTCACGTCAGTTGAAACCACATGAGTTGAATTACCTGTCACATGATTTGGAATTAGTTGCTGTTGTTTTTGCTTTAAAAATTTGGAGGTATCATTTGTATGGAGTAAAATGTGAAATATATACTGATTAGAAAAGTTTAAAGTATTTATTCACTCAAAAAAATTGAACATGAGTCAGAGGAGATGGCTGGAATTAAACAAGGATTATGATTTAACGATCCATTACCATCTGGGAAAAGCAAATAAAGTGGCTTCTACTTTGAGTCAGAAACGTAATGCTTCATTAACCATGTTAAATTGGGAACATGACCCTTTGGTTATTGATTAGATAAAAGTTTCCATAGAAGTGGTTTCTGTATGAAATTCTTCTTTTTGGTATCATGTGTAAGTGAGGAAATCTCTATCAGATAGAATTAAGCAAGAAGAGAAGGAAGATAGTGAGTTAAAGAAAAATGTAGAGTTGGTTTAAAAGGCTAAGTTTCCGAAATTTAACATTGATAATGATTGTGTTCTGAGATTTGTAATGATATTATGTGTGCGTTGGGATTCACAGTTGAAGAATTATTTGTTATATGAAGCTTATAGTTCCTCGTTTTCAGTTACTCTTGGAAATACTAAGATGTACATAGATCTTCAAGAGTATTACTAATGGGATGGAATGAAAAGATATATTCCTAACTTTACTATGATGTATTTGACATGTCAACAGGTTAAAGCAGAGTGGTAGTTACCAAAATGGATGCTTCAGTCTTTACAGGTGTTAGAGTGGAAATGGGAAAATATATCCATGGACTTCATTGTGGGATTACGGAAGAAATATCGAGGTAATAATGCAATATTGGTTATTGTTGATCGATTGAATAAATTTTCTCATTTCATTCCTATTATAGATACAAACTCTGTAGATAAACTTTCTCAGTTGTTTGTTAATGAGATAATCAGGTTGCCTGGAGATACCCTCTACATTGTATTTGATCGTGATCCCAGGTTTACTTCTATATTTTGGAAAGGCAATAAGAATTCATTGGGTACTTAATTAAATTTTAGTACAACTTTTCATCCTCCATCAGATGGTAAATTAGAACGAACAATTCAGACATCGGAGGATATGCTACGTGATTGTTCACTGTATTACCAGGAATGTTGGGACCCACATTATTCATTGGTTTAATTTTCATATAATAACAGTTTTCATTCTAGTATACATATGGCTCTATTTGAGGCATTATATGGAAAGCGTTGTCGAACTCTAGCTTTTTGTGATGAAGTAGTTGAAAGGAAGCTGATGGGACTAGAATTGGTTGAAGAGATGGAAGAAAAAGTTTAGATGATTTAGAAAAACACGAAAACAGCTCAAATCCAATAGAAAAGTAATGCAGATAACTGGAGGAATGAGATTTCTTTTGAGGTAGGTGATCATGTCTTTCTCAATGTTTCTCCATGGAAAATTGTGATGTGTTTTTGTAGGAAGGGAAAGTTGAGTTCAAGGTCCATTGGTCCTTATGAAATCCTGGAGAAAGCTGGATCTGTTGCATATAGAGTGGATTTAACTCCATGTTTATCCCAGGTACAAAAAGTTTTTCCTGTTTTGATGTTGAGAAAGTATATACCAGATCCATCTAATGTTTGGATTCCAGAGGTAGTTCAGTTGGATGAGAATCTCTCTTATGAAGAACAACCAGTCCAGATTCTTGACTGTAGAGAGAAGGTGTTGCGAAATAAGGTAATTCACTAGGTAAAGTTTTTGTGGAAAAACCATATGGTTGAAGAGGCAATGTGCGAATCTGAAAATGCTATGAGGGATAAATACCCCCACTTATTTGATAAGTGAATAAAAATTGAGAGGATGCAATTTCCAAAAGGGGGGAAGGATGTAACATCTCAGTAAATAAAGAATAAGAAATTTTCATATTTATTAATATTTGTGAATTAATTATTAATAAATTTTACTTTTAAGGGGTTTCTATGACCGATAGCATTCCCAATACGCAACAACATGTTTCTTTCAAATCATACATTGCACACTAATAGTATAATATTATTATTTTAAATGGTAGTTAACTACTAGATATTGTATTGGCAGGAATGAACATAATTAACTACAATGTGATTATACATGTTTGTTAAATGTATTTACATTTATTTAATAAATATTTCAATCTTAAAATGTGAATGAATCTAATTTTAAGCATAATTTACATTAAAAGGATAATTTATCTCCTTTTAACTGTGAACCCTATATAAATATAGTTTTAGTAAATTTTATATGTTATATTTTACCAAATAAAATTTTTCTTTAGAATCGGGAGACAAAAAATTACTTTGGTTAATTTTTTGGTATTTTTTTGATAAAATTCATTTCTTAATGAATAGTGTAAATACCATATTTTAATTCAAAACTGTGTTTTAATCTAATTTATTTATATTAATAGATTACCTTTTTAATTGGTTTTAAAGTGTAATTAGAATATATATTTACCATTTAATCCAAAAATTTTTATTGGAATTAATTTCACTTTGAAATTGGACATAAACAAGTATCAATCTTTTTATAGTTTTTGTTTCTTAAAAACAAACTATTTTTTTGATAATGGGAATTAAATTTAAATTAATTATTGCAACATATATGATTATAATTTGGTTAAATAGACATAATTTTTTAATTCTAAATATCAAATATATCTTAGGATGAATTTTTGGTATTTTTTAAAACTTTAATTTTTAATGAATAGTGAAACAACTTAGTAGTAGTTAAAAAAATGACTTTTTCATTTCAATGAAATTTTACCACTTCTGTGAATTTAATTCGGAAAATCTAACATACATTTTTGTTATTATTAAGTAAAATTTTCTTCAATGAGATGAAAATAATATTTGGTGAATAGTAACTTTTGACTTTTATTTACCACAGTTAAAGGTTAATAGTGCAATTCAAGGTAAAAAGAATATTATAATAATTAAAAAGTACCTTAAACTTGTCCTAAACATATTTTATTATTAATTTCCAACCATGGGAAAACATGGGACGATTTGGGACCGATGGATCCACTTATGAATGATAATGACGCTTTACTTTAATTAACTTAAAGTAATGGAAAAATGACATAAACAAATATCTCATTGTAAATTATTTTTTACATTGTTTTATATAAATTATCATTTTGACTATAAATATTCATTGTAAAGCTGAAAATATTTCCTATATCATGGTATTGGTTTTATAATTTTTATACATCTAATAAATGAAATTATTTATGAATCAATAATGATGTAGTGTTTACATCGTTAATAAATGATTTAAATAAATAATATTAAAAGATTAAAACAATTTCCAAGACTTTTACAATTCTTATTGGATAATTTTATTTTGGCCATGAGTCATCTAATATTATACATTAATTATTTTCGGCCTTTTAGAAACCGAATGTCATTATATATTAAAATAATATTATCACACTTTCTTAAAGATCCCCTCGTCCCCCTTATAAAATTCCCTCACTTCAAACCAATTCGTCACACCACTCTGGCCTTTTCGCTCACCCATAATCTAAACAACTAGGCTCCCTAAATTCCTCTCCTCCTCCTAGAGTACATACCTTAGGCAGAAGGCACTTCCAGAAAACATTAAGGTTCATACCAAAGGGAGTTACCTAAATTAAAGGTTACAATTTCTCTTAACTTCTTCTCTTTTATTTTACTTCTTCGTACCTTAAACTCTATTTATTCCATTATTTTATAACAACAGCAGTATACTCAATATACTAGGATGTTTTTATGAGAATTATTTGAACTACACAAACGCACACCACCATCTAATGGGTGGAGAACATGCTGTTTCTATAGATGGAAAACTAATGCCTCCCGAAATGATGATTGTTCAATTATCTCCTACCGCCTATCTTTCTATCCATTATAATGAAAATATAATTATATATGATATATAATATGTTTATTTTTTCTTTATAATTTTTTATTTTTATTTTATTTCACACCTTTATGGTTTCCATTATGGTTAAACATGATCATTTCATTTGAGGATGTGCGGACTACCGCCCTCTCAAAGTGATATGACTCGTTCATACCATACATGGAACGTATAAAGGATGGATTTAATGATATTATATATGAAATTATACTGGAATTATAATATACCCATGTATTGTAATGTTTTAATTCCATCAAAATAAGTAATCGAAATGAAAGCAGCGTTCATTCGTACGTACAGCTTACAGTCTCCATGAACGGTGCATTTCATTTCTTACATTCAAATGAAATGTATTGTTATATATATATATATATATATATATATATATACTGGATATATATGATATATATGATATCTAAATAATGTATATCATTTTGGATATAATGTACTATTGGCCACATGGACAACTTGTAAATATAAGGTGTTAATTTTTGAATCAAGTACCAAATATCAACAAAACGAATGTTATTAACATAAATGATTACATAATAACATTGTAATAAGTGATATAAAAGGAATAATAAACTTTAAATTTATTCACAAGAAAGTAGAAATTAATTTTAGTTTATTATTCAAGAGATTAAAGAATGACCGAGTCATGTCGGACACGAGGTAAGGGACTTCGTCTCAATCTCCTTTTATTGAGGATTATTCTATTCTAATACATGACTTTCTTTTATACACTATATAATCACCTTTTCCTTCTCATTTCATTCAAATGGAATATTTTTCTATGAATATTTTTACTAAATGAAAAAAAATAGTTTTTGTTTTTAACATAAGTGGTGACAACGTCCTTTCCGCCACCGTGGGTATTATTTGATCATTGGATTCCTTAACAACCAGTAATGTTTCTAATTGGAAAATAAAAACCACATACTATTTTATGTATTTTTGTATTGAATATGTTTTTGATTATGGTTTTGATACGTTAATATATTGAAATTATATATTTTTATTTCAATGTGGAAATGTTATCATTCCTTTATGCTTATGTTATGTGTTATGATCATGTTATGGTTCTTGGTCATTATTTACGTATACGGGTGGTTCCGTGATAAAACTAGGGTGGGTGAGCCCGAGATAGCTCTCCAATGCATTAGGTAACATGACAGAGGTAAAAGTTAATGTTTCTCCTAATAGATTTAGGGAATATACTATGATGGGTATTCCAAAGAAACTCCCTATGTAGTTGTGTTAGCTACAATGTAATTATGTTATGGATTCCATAAGTTACCTTTAAGATTTATGATTTCATGTGGTAAGTAAAAGAGTTCATGTTTTGTATGTATTTATGAACTAATGTTTTCATTCTTTGTTTTATAACCCTTACTGATCTTTTTATGCTCATCCCATGTTTTAAAATGTTTTCACAGGAATTAAACATGAATAGGGTCAAGGCTGGGATTAAGGAAAATTCATGCTGTCTACAACATTGAACTAGACATGACACATTTTTTCAAGAGATTTTATTTTATGAAAAAATGGAAATAGAGAAGAATAGTCTAATTTATAATCATTTGAAATTTAAAAGTTATGTCCTAAATCTCTAAAAATATTAACCTAAAAAGATAATCAATGTGAATTAATTTCTTTAATTTAATATTATGTTATGTTTTACCATTGAGTCATTATAGGTCATGATGAATTGGTATCAGAGGTGGTTGGTTATACCTTAAAGACTGAGAGTCTATGGTTTTGTTTTGGGGCCATAGTGTTGAATGTCTCGATTTCGTCATATAGGATCGTGGAGTCTAGTGTTTGTGCGATGGTCGTCGTATCCATACACCAAGACCTTAAATTCTTCTTTTGGGATCAATACATGATACCAATGTTTTCATGCATCATATTCCATATTAAGTGTTTCCTCATGTCCTTTATGAGTCAGCTCATAATGTATAACCTATTTTTTTGGGTTTATATATATCTAATGGGATGCTTCCATGGAGGCTAGTCATGAGGATTCTATTTTGTGACCACGAGGATGGTATGCCCAACGATGAGACATTAGTACAGGGACCAGTGTTAGAGATGGCCCCGCTGAGAGGTTCACTAGTATTTCCACATCCTATTGGTCAACATTTGCTACCGGCACTACTATTAGAAGACGCAAGTAGGATCTGTTCCTTACATTAGTTTCAGAGGAATAAATATCCTAGTTTTAGGGGAGAAACTGACCCCAAGGTGGAAGTGGATTAGCTCAAGTTGGTTAAATGAGTCTTTCGTCTTGTGGGGATGCATATCGACCAGACGTAAATATTATCTTCCTTCCTTCTTGACAGCTTGGTGGGGAGATGGTGGAGCTTGATGATCCAAACACACAATGAGTTGACCCTCTCCTACACAAAATTTGAGTGCCTCTTGTGATAGGAGTTATTTCCAATATTATTTTACTTAGTGAACATAAATGATCTAATTCACCTACAGTAGGGAGGCATGATAGTTGTAGCGTACTTAGAGATATTCACTAATCTTTCCCGCTACTCCATAAGAATGGTGTGAGACACATTCACCAAGAACCCAGATTTTGAGTATGGAATATTTCAAGAGATCATGGGGTCCATGTTTCTGTTAGCCTCCCAACCTAGGATGGGTTTCTGAAGTGATCCCTACTCAGGGAGAGATTCTTGGAAGAGTAGGTTCCAATAGAAGGGGCTACCACTAGACCCCAGGTGGCAGGGTCTTTAGTTGTGGGTATTAGTCCGTAGACATGGGGCCCATGCGAGCAAGGAAATTCAAGGGGAGGATTCCAAGATGTAGGATTGGTGGTACAAGACACCCAGGGTGGGGGAGTCATTACAGGGGCATGGGGTGCTACTCATACAGTGGGAATGGGAACATCGCTCATGATTACTCGACTCACCGCACAGACGACTGACATATGGTTGAGGGACCACCAAGGCAAAGGGAGAGGTTTGAGAAGGGTGGTCCCCCGCGTAGTGGATGTGGGATCAGAGATGGAATATTAGTTGGAAGTGGGTGGAGGTTTGATGTTCTGTTAGCACCACCCCTATGTGGTACACTATAGGCTCATGGAGCTAGAGGATATGGGTGAGGCCAGCTATAGTTGATGGAGGACTACAAGCACTATGCTCCAGAGATAATTAGAGGTACGATCTGCGACTTCTCCACCTTAGTTTCCATTCACATAGACACTGATTCAAATTAATCTTTTCTTATGACATGCCTTTTTGGGAGCTTGGAGATTCCGGTGGAGCTTTTGGATCGATCTTTATGATTAGAGACTCCAACAAAAAGGGATTTTTTCAATTAAAAACTCGTGCTGACTATGGGAGATTACTCTAGAAGGGAAGAACATTAGATGGGATCTAATAGTAGTAGTATAGAAGACTTATGAATTCATCTTGGGTAAGTATTGGTTATCCACAATTCATGATAGATCGAATGTAGTAAGCACAGATTGTGGCATGTTCGTGAGGATGAGACTCGGTTTTCCTTCACTGGTGAAAAGGAATACCTTACAACACATGAAGGAAATTCATAGAGGAGGGTGCAACTGATCACTCACCAGTTTGATAGCCTCACACTTTGTTTGGTGGAAGAGAAGAGTCATCACTTTCTGGTACTGGTGGATGAGTATGAAGAAATATTTCCTAAGCATGTTCTAGGATTACCCCCTTATAGGGATGTTATCTTTAACATTTATCTATACCTGGGATGACACTGATATCCAAACCAGCATATCAGATGAATCCCATAGAGCATTGTGAGTTTAGGGTACATCTGTAGGATTTTCAGAGGATGGAATTCATGAGGCCCTATGTTTCATCGTGGGTATAACCAATATTTATATCCAAGATGGTTGATGGGTATTTGAGGTTTTTTGTGGAATTATGACACCTAATATAGGCGTCAATGAAGAACAAGTTTTCCATGATGAGAATTGATGACTTATTCGATCAACTGAATGGTGTGATATAGTTCATAAAGATACACCTCAGATTGTGATATTATTAGCTTCTTGTATGGGATGCAGATGTATAGAAGACAACCATAAATGTCGGTATGGAAACTATGATTCCTATAGATGCCTTTTGGGGTAACCAATTCCCCAGCAATGATAATGGGACTTGTGAATAGAATGTTTCTGTCAAACCATTACCTGTTCATTGTGGTCTTATTTTATGAAATCCTTGTGTACTCGATGTCCGTGGAAGTGCATGGTAAAAACATTCTAAAAGTCCTAGATGCACATTCAGAGAACCTTCTTAATGGTGAAATCTTGAAGTGTGATTTTGGATTTGGGAAGTCTAATTTCTAGGACATGTCATTTTGGAGGCTGGAGTTGTAGAGGATCCTATAAAGGTAGAGGTGGTTATTTCTTGGGATCCACCCAATAGTGTAACTTAGGTATAGATTTTCGTGGATTTAATTGGGTAATACTGGAGGTTTGTGGAAGACTTCTCATGGGTAGTGACACCATTAGTGTCTTTTACACAAAAGGGACATCCCTTCATGTGGATGGAGAAGTGAAAAAAGAGTTTCTAGGAGTTGAGGCAGAGACTGAAGAGTGCCCCCCATCTTGAGACTACCGGAGGAGGGAGTTGGGTATGTATTATTCCTTCTTGAATCAAGGACCAGAGTGTGTTGTATCCTAATTTAGGGGAGAGCATTTATTAGCTATATTTTACAACAGTTGTGGTACCATGAGCATAGTTATGCAATCGACGACTAGGATATTGCACCAGTGGTATTTTCTTTGATGGTGTGGTGGAACTTCTTGATGGGTGAGCAGTTAATAATCTAATCTGACCAGAAAATACATAGGTATAACTTCACCTAGGTGGACTCAAACATGACTTAGTAGCGGTGGCTAAAGTTCCTCTAGGACAATTAAATTGAGATAGACTATACTCTAGGAATGGGGATCATGGTAACAGACGTGCTCAGTAGGATATCTCGTTTCCATTTGTTGAGTGACGCATTAGAGAAGTTAGTCGTGATGAAGATATCCTTTGTGGATTAGAATTGGGCAGCTCCGCATCAGTTGATGGTTGTCACTCCCCCACTCTTATAGAAAGATAGGGAGGAAAAACATTTGTATGTTGACTTAGTGGAATGACATGATATATTATCCATAGGACAACTATTGATAGATATTTTATAGGAAGGGAAACATTATCCTTTTCATAGGGTGCATTGTTGTGCTAGTGGGTTTGACTGAGGAGGTTCTGAGGGACTTTCAATCCTCCCCTTTTGTGGTACATACATTAGCGGAAAATATATACTAGGACCTCTGATGTAAATTTTGGTGATCGGGGGTGAAGAATGTAGTGGAAGAGTTCCTTTTACAGTGCCTCACATTTCATGAAGTGATGGCAGAGCATCATGTTCTAACAGGCTTCACTCAGCCACTTAAGCTACTGAAGTTGTAGTGGTATGATATCTCAATGGACTTCATGATAGGTTTACACCCCACATCCAGGGGACATGGTTCCATATGGGTGAATTTTGACCGACTCACTATGTTGGCCCACTTCTTACCCATCTTGGAGTAGGGTTATGTAGAGAGCTTGGGATGCCTCTACATGTAGGAGATAGTTTGGATTCATTAGGTCCTAGCAATGATAGTCTCGGATCGAGAAACGCAATTTACATACTAGTTGTGGAATATATTACAAGAGAAATTTTGGACTGAAGTTAAATTGACCGTAATTTTTCAAACTCAAATATATGGTCAGACAGAGAAGAGTATCCATGATATAGAAGATTTTTTTATTCATTCATCTTGGACATCGGTCACAGTTGGCAGGATCACCTACCCCTAGGGTATTTCCTGTTCAACAATATCTTCCACTACACCATTTCTATGTAACCATTCGAGGTGTGGTATGGGAGAACATTTATATCACCATTATAATAGAAAGACCATGGGGAGTTAGTAGTCATGGGACTACAGCTAGAACAGTCTTCCACCAAGATAGTGTAGGTCATCGAGGGGTGGATTAGGACTGCACATAGTATATATAATCCTTATGCTGAAAGGAGATGGAGGTCCTTGGAGTTGAAGGAGGGGCCATGTGTTCCTATGGGAATCACCCCAATGGGGATTACAGACATTTAGAAAGGGTGGAAAGTTCTCATCAAGATTCATCATCCCATTCTAGATTATGATCAGTGTTGACTTTATGGAATACAACCTATATCTTCATCCACAGATGCACTGGGTACATAAAATATTCCACATATTGTTGCTGAGGAGGTACGTGCATTATCCATCACACATCATTGACTAGGGAGAGTTGAACATTGATTATGGAGATACATTTGTGGAGTCTCTAATAGAGATTGAGGATCAACAGGAGCATATCATTCTTGGATGGTTTATTACTCTAGTGTGTGTTTAGTGGCATCATGGGAATATCTTGGAGATCACATGGGAGTGGGAGGATCAGATCAATGCACAATACCACCTTTTTTTATACCTTATTTTGGATTACAATTATTTAAATACCGAACGATCAGGGTAATGTAATGTCCCATAATTCCATAATTTTTTTTAAATTATATGGGATTATTTCCAGGCCATGCGCTAAAAAGGAACATGATTCTGAGGATTGGTGATCCAGGAATAAGTGTATGAACTTTTTTAAATTTTATTTAAAATATCCCACATGCGTGGATTTGGTAACATCTAAATGGGTGCTTGGATTAAAAATATGAGGGCATCAATACGTTTGGAACGCCAAATTTACCTATGAAATGACTTAATCTTGACCGGCAAGGGTTGAAGGAAAAATACTATTTTTTGACTTTTTATGAAAAATAAAATAAAATATTTTTCTTAAAGGAAATAAAATAAACCTAAAGGTTTTTTTTATTTGAAATTATAATTTCATTTCTATATAATAGCATTAAAACCCGAGCATAACTGAAACAATGCTTCGAAAATGAAATAACATCAGGACACTACAACACAACGTTACAAAAACACTGAAACATGTTTTCTATTTTAATGGTTTAGCTGAGGACGGTTCATTGAAATTATCTAGGATTCCTCTAATGCATTATAGATTTGGATTTGATGATTGATGGTCAATAAATGGCCGCCAACGATGGATTGTGGGGAGATGAATTTTTCGGTGTGGTCTTCACCAAAAAATGGTCCAATGTAAAGGTAGGGGTTTGTTCTTGATGAAAATGTTTCCCCGTTATTTATTTCTAAACAATGAACGTGCATAAAACCAATAATTTGTTGATCTGTGGATTGTTTTTTCTTTCTAGAAGGTTACTTTTTCTTGGAGTTTATGATTCTGGGTTATAATCGATAGAATCTCAAAACATCCCCCTTGTTGTTTTGAACTCTAACACATAGGGATCAGGTCAACAAAAACAAGGCATGGATCCCTCCATTGTGGGAGTTCTTGTGTTCTTTGTGAACAAAACCCTGAATATATAGCAAGGAAACTATGAGTGTGTAGTAGTGAAGGAGACAATATGAGGATCCCGAATACGCTCGCCGATCTGAAAACGAACCCCTAGACCTGACCCTATTTCCTATGGAAGATACCCCCAGCGACATGATGAAGGTCCCTGGAAGAACACGGTGGCGACTGCATATGGTAGGCAATTCATGCCAACGTCGAGCCTTGCTGGTGGAAAAGGCCTACAACAGGGGGGCGTGGGAGGCCCATAGGGGTCCCATCTCGACATCTGCAGTTGTGCGGGATTGTTGCACCCTGGTCGTAAGGTGGCCCGCGACATCGGCCACAATTGATGGATCGAGCCAGTGGTAGCAGCATGTGAAAATACAGATATCCATTCCATATCATGTGTCTGGAAGTCCATGGCCCAACTAGATTGTAGTGGTGGGCCCCATGAAGACATGCATGGTGGAGGGAGACGATGCACAATCGCAGCATCTCAGAAGAAGTAGGCCGACCCACTCACAGTTGGTCGGTCAGGAGGATGCGGCGCTCCCTGGTTGGCCTAGCGGGCTAGACCTCTGGCAGCCCAGTGGGATGGACATGTGACTCAACAGGCTAGACCCGCAGTGCATCTGACTCAACTGGGCCTAGCAGGCCAGGCCAGACCATGACATATGTCAAATTTAATTTAGGTCAGACCCTTGCCAAATCTTGGTCGGTTTGACATACCCTTGACTGGTCGTCCAACTAGAGACCAGGTTCGTTCAGGTCAGTCCAACTAGGTCGGACCAAAACCGGACCCCACCATCCCCTTTTCAGTAAAACAGATATAACATTCAATAGGTACATTTGATTGATTGCCCATTTGAAATGTTGGGTCCCTCATGGTGAGGCTGTACTTCTTAACTACTCCATGTTAGTTTTTGTAAAGGTTGATTTATGACTAATGGATTGAGGATTATATTCTCTCAGAATCAAGCATGCTATATGTGGAAATCCAGTATCTAGATGTGGGGAGACTGAAGTGACAAGCCGATCACAGTGGCCCGATATCCTAGTGTACCTTAGTGTCCTGAAATATTAGTGGAACATAGTGGTCCTAAAGACAAGGTGAATATATTACTCATCGGGTATGAGTCCCTTAGGAGTACATGATGTTCATCATTACGACTCATAATCATGAATTATAAACTTTAGTTTATACCTCTGTGAGATAAAAAAAATAGAGTGTACTTTTTATTTGTGGTCATTCTTTGTGGTTTGGGGTCGCCAAAGAGTATTATTTTACTCGCCCCTACATAATCTTCACCCGCACGTGTCATTTATTATGCTGAAGACTGACGCGTTGACAACGTCCTTCTGGGTCCAGGACCAAGAGTTTTCCTATGAGATTAGACTGTCAAAGCATTCTCATATGGATTCTGGATGCTACTCTACATCTAACCTTCACATAGGGTTTTCTGTGGGGAGATTATAAATACCTTTCACTCCCTTGTTTACCGCTTTTATTTTGTTGGGTTTTTATTCTAGCGCATTTTAATTATATCTTGTACTACTTCATTCAGTGGTAGTTTTAGGGGTATTCATGTTATCATTGTCATCATTTCGAGCTGTGGTTGTAATTGTGCATGTATACAGGTACATATAAAATGTCTTCCAGTTGTAGGATAAAGCCTTCGGTGCTAGTTACCTTCCCCTGGACTTTGGGAGGGGGTCTTGGGGTAGTCGCGACATGAGCCCCCAGGGATGGGTCATGACAATAAAATTCCTGATAAATGTTAAAACATTTACCCATAATGAATGTTCATAATATCAATTGAATTGAAATGTATGAAATACATTGTTATGTTCTATGGAAATAAGCATATAGAGTCAAATATCATCTTTTGATGATGACGGTTATAATGACCCAAGTATTTATAGAATGATAAATTTTCAAATCTATTAATATGTAGGAATAAGATAATATTTTTATGTCAAAGGGGATGCTTCTTCTAATAGTGGACTCGAGACACCAAAACAGGTTTCTTTGAAATCTTACGTTTCCCAAAACTTTGACTTATACTGAAAAATGATATATTATTATTATTATTATTTTAAATGGTAGTTAATGCCAAGCCATTTTATTGGCGGGAATGAACATAAATTACTAAAATATCAGTAAACATGTTCGTTAAGTGTTTTAACATTTACCCTATAAATTTTAGAGACATAAAATAAGA
Source organism: Viscum album (assembly GCA_963277665.1). Lineage (NCBI taxonomy): Eukaryota > Viridiplantae > Streptophyta > Magnoliopsida > Santalales > Viscaceae > Viscum > Viscum album. Next base: position 791,973,858 of record OY728156.1, on the reverse strand, counting down.
ATGAATCTGATTTTAAGCAGGAAAAACTCTAATATTTTTAGATGGTTGTCTAACAGCCTTTTACTGATGAACCCTTTTTAAATTTAGATTTTGTCAGTTTTATATATTCAATTTGAAAAAAATCAAATTATTATTAAGAAGTGGGACAACAAAATTTACATTGGATGTAATTTTTGTACATTTCTAATAAATTTATTTTTTTAATGAATAGTGAAAAATTCTGCATTTTATTTCCAAACATCTTTTACATCTAATTTATTTATATAGTTAGACTATAAATTTATTTGTTTTTAAAGTATAATTGGATTATATTGTTATAATTTAATCTAATTATGGTCATTTTATGTAATTTCACATTTTTATTAGACATAAACGCATTACAATCTTTGGATAGTTATTACTTTATAAATAACCACTTTCGGTTTTGACAACAGAAATTAATTTAAAATTACTTACTGAAACTTCAATGATTTGAATTTGGATAAAAGGATTCCATATTTAGAATTAATAAGTCCAAATTGTTTAAATAGGTACATATATTTGGGACATTATGAATAGTAACTTCTGTAATTATTTTATTTTCCTCGGTAAAAGTGTAAATCTGGTAAATAGGGATAAAAAATAATATTATAATAATATAAAACTACCCTAAAACATTTCCTAATACTATTGGATGATTTATTTCCGACCATGGGAATCATTGGGTAGATTTTGGGACTTCATGGAGCCACATTAATGTAAAAATGACATTTTATAAGAATTGAGTTAATGTAACGAAAAATGTAACATAAACATGTAACTTTTAGTAAAAAAAAATTTAAATGGGGTTATATATGTGATCATTTTGACTATAAATATTCATTAAAATATAAAAATATTTAATACATCAAGGTATTTTCTTTATAATTTTTATATATCAAATAAAGTTATTTACTTATGACAGAATGATGTTGTATTGATTACCTTATTACTGAATGATTTAAATAAATAAGATTATAAACATTAAAATAAATTTATTTTAAAACTTGTTATTCCATCAATGAATTTTATGGATGACTATGACTTGTTATCTTGGAATTAATGAATTTTATTTGAATGTATCATATTTTTATGGATTTCTAAAAAGTCATGATATGATTAGTATAAAAATTGACATAAATTGGTTTCTAAAACAATTACACTTTTTAAAAGATATAGTTGTCCTAAAAATATAAAATTCTTTAAAATGAATTAAATAATGTTTAAAATATCATTAATGAACCACTTGAGGTTCAATTGTCAAATTATAGAAACTATATTAACTATATAGTATGAATATACAAGAATACATAGTAAGAATTAAATTAGTTAAAAAAGGGTTAAAGCTAAAAAAAGGTTAAATTTAGAGCCTAGAAATGTCTAAAACATATTGGTTGAGGGGTTTTTGACCGCAAATAATATTATCTTGGAAATACATGACTTTGGGACCATTTTAAGCTGAATATAATTTTATAATAAAATAATATTTCAATACCTTACTCAGGTACCCCTTCTCCCTCTTATAAAAGGGCATCACCTATACCCATTTAATCACACCTCTCAAGCACCTTGGCTCATCTAGAATCTTCCAAAAGAAGATCTAAAAATCCATCTCTTCCTCCTAGAATTCATAAATTTGGCATAATAAAATTCATGAAATATTTTTGGCTCAAATAAAAGGGGCTTACACATTTTAAGATGTTGTGTCTTCTCCAAAGATACTTTCCATTATTTTACTTCTCCACTACCTATTATATTCTTATTATTTTATTTCATAACAATAATAGAATCCGCAATATACTCATATGTTGTTCTGATAATAACTCTAATTACATTTACACACACCTCTATCTAATGGATATTAACATTATGTTTCTCTGTATGGCGAACAAATGCCTCACGAAACAATGATTGTTCGATTTTCCCCTACTACCTCTCATGGTGGCCATTATGATGGAAATTTATTTATATATGATATATATTATATTTACATTGTCTCTATGTCTTTTCAATTTTTATTTACAATATACATTTTTTATTTTCGTGATTTTTAAATATGAAAAATTCATTTGAGGAAGTGCGGACTACAACCCCTTCAAAGTTATATGAATCATTCATGCCATACATGGAACATATAAATGATGGAAATGATTATCTTATGAAATGTATATATAATTTGATTTTATAAATTAATAAAAATATACATATTTATCATTTAGTTTGAATTTTTTTAATATGACCAATAATTGAAAGTAGCATTAATGCATACGTACAGCTTACCATCTCTTTGAACGGTGCATTTCATTTCTTACCTCCAAATGTTATGGAATATTATAAATATATTTATAATTTATCTAAATACATATATACTGGATATATATGAGAGTTAAATAATTAACATCAATATATAGATAATGTAATTTTTACAAAATAGATAATTCGTAATTATAACAAGTTTATTTTTTACTCATGTACCGAATATCAACAAGAGGACCAATATTAACAATAATAAATATGTAATATTTTTATGTTGAGAAAAGTGATATAAAAGGAATAATAAACCTTAAAAAGGTTTGTAAGAAATTATAAATTAACATAAATTTATTTTTCAGGAATAACAAGGAATACACGGGATGAGTCAGACTTACGATAATGGATCTTCTTAACACAATTTCGATTATTTGGGTTATACATCTACTTCATGATTATTTCATGGTTTGATTATGTGATAAAATAACATTTTATATCCTATCATGTATTTATACATGAATAAGGTGTAATTATAATGAATAAACATAATCAAACTATTTTATTTACAAGATGATCATTGTAAGGGGCTTCGTCTCAATCTCCATTCATTGACACATATTTTGATTTATACATGACATTATTTTATACGGTGTATAAAACTCTTTTAATTTTAATTTCAGTCAAAGAGAATAATTTTATATGAATCATTTTACTAAATAGAAAAAAACAACGTTTCTTTTTAACATGCACGTTGACAACGAGCTTTCCGACGCCGTGAGTATTATTGGATATTTGGCTTTCTTAACAAGTCCTAATGTTTTTTTAAAGTAAAATAAACACCATATACAAATTTTACATATTTTGGTAATGAAAATGGTTTTGAGAAATCATTGATTATGGTTGTATCTTGAAATGATATATTTTTATGGCACTATGTAAATATTTTCTTTCCTTTATGCTTTCCTTATGTGTTATGAATGTTTTTTGGTTCTTGGTCATTACTTTATTATATGGGTGGTTCCATGATAAACTTAGGGAGGATGAGACCGAGATAGCTCTTCAATGCAATGGTTAACATGTTGGAGGTAAACGTTAATGTTTCTACAATGATATTTGTGGAATATACTGTGATAGGTATTCAAAACATAACTCCATATATAGCTGTGAAAAATGAAATATAAGTATGTATTGGAAGCCACAAGTTAGAACTATGATTTATGATTTCTATGTTTTATTTAAATATTTTATTATTTCATGAGGTATGTTAAAGATCTTATATTTTACGATTGAGAAGTATGATTTCATTGATTTTTATGCATTGATGGAATAACGTTTTCTTTCCTTGTTTTATATCAAGTACTGATCTTCTTTGCTCATCCCATGTTTTTGAAAATTATTTCATAGTTTATAAAGACGGGTAATAGAAATGAAGAATTCAAGTAAATTTATATCAAGAAAATGATTCTTATTTTATTATAAATTGTTTTAGTTTTTTAAAAAAACTAGATAGTGAATAAGTGTCTAATTTTTCATTTTTTGAGAAGTAATGTAATTGTTATGGCCTAATTATGTAAAACTATAAACTATAAAAGATCATCAATGTAGAATTCTTGACATAACTCAATATTATGTAATGTTTAAGGCTAGGGCCTTATATTTTGTATCAATGGTTAGTTTAGATTAATTTATAGGTTAGTTTGTTATTTAGTAATAATTTACATAACCGTATTGGTTAGAATATTATAAATATTCACTGTTACTTTAGATAAATTAAATGTGGTTAAATAAACATGAATAAATATATCTTAGTGTTTACCCTCCTCACAAGATAGTATATAACTATTTTACTGATATACTCACACTGAACTTTTTGGTTTTAGTAAATGGATGGATCTAACATGACCCAAAGAAAAAATGGATGTGAAGGAAACTATGGTTGTTTTATGAATAAACAACTGAATTAAATTGGAGCTATAATGAGAACACATGTCATTATTCTCAACAAACTATCTGGAGTAATGATTGAACACTTGATCCATGGGTATTTTTCTAAGGAATCATATATGAAAGAAAGGAATCCCTATTGATGTTTAGGTAATAATCATAAAGGTAAGTATATTCAAATACAAATGTGTCATGGATTTGGAAAGAAACACCTTATAAATTTCATCAAAGGTATGGGAAGATTTTATAGATGTGGTAATGAAAGTTATAAAGCAATAACCTTCCCTGTAAAATGGAATCATTCAATTTACTCCAAGAAAGGGAATGATATTCTTTCCAAATTATTAATTTAATTTTTTAAATGTGGTGTGAATGGTCATCATGAAAATAGATGTCCAACAAAGATGGTTCGAGAATGGGATCATCATGACCATAAAAATATATTTTTTCCAATTCCAAATGCTATTCCAATTGAAGATGAGGAAACTGAAAATACCCTATGAAAGGTATTGATTATTTCCTTGGTAATGTTTTAACATTAATGAAATCATAGTACATTTTGAATGATATATTTATAGGATATAATTATAAAATAATAATATGAAAAAACATGGATAAATTATTATGAGAAATGATAGATGATTAAGATGTCTACATTTTAGAAATTGAAGAGTTATGATAGTTCTATGGTGATGATATGTTTAAATGCATTAATTATAGGGTGAGTTTGGAATACTTCTTGTATTTTTAAAAATTACACTTTTTATATAAAAATTTTAATGGAGGAAGAATTTTTATTTCTTTTGTGGATAAAGCTATAAAGAACCATTAGGGTTTTTATCATCCTAGAATTTGAGGCGATTATCGGTTATTAATTTTTTGGATTAAAATGAGAGGTATGAGATAACATTTGAATTTAAAATATGATATTGTAATTTTTGGGTAAATTATCTCATTTTTTGGAATGTTATAAAATTATATAGTTTTTGAAAAGGGAAAATACGCAGATCGAGTGACAACCCGTCCTATGGGACAATGTTGTAGGAATCAAACTGACAACCAATGTGTGACTGGGATTTATCTCTTAACACTGACCTATATAATGACCCTCATTAGTATGACTTATTAGTTTTAGATAAATAATTTTATGATCAAAAATAATTTTATTTTTTGAACATATATTTTACCAAATAGATATAAAAATAATTGGATAATTATTTGGTGATTAACTAATAAACGTTCTTTTGGAATACATTCACTTTTTTGGGAGCACTATATTCCAAAGGAAAATAGAATACTATGGGATTTCATTTGTGGATTAATGGTTGAATTTCATTTTGGAATCATATATTTATTTTTTATGGACAATAGGCGATTTGGGTTATTTATGGAAATGATTAACATGTCATAGAGAACAGGTGATTAGGTTAATTACATTTCAATATGACTCTTTAAGAGTAGTCGATGTTATTTGTTAAGATTTATCATGGGAGACTATGTGATTAAATACTTTAGAGTTTTTGGATTCAATATTAGTTGGATTAATTTGAGTAATATTAAGAACAATTTTTTATTTAATTTCCTTTGATGAACTTTGGGTATTATTTATTGAATTTTGGAGATTAATAGTAGTATTTATTTTTATAAAGGAATATCTTTTGGAGATTATCTATTCTTGTACTAACCCTTTTGGTTTTGGTCAGTGTCTAAAGATTGGGTAAATATATAGGTAGTCTTTTCTGTATTATTCTATTTTCTAGATGTTGATTCTAGCACATTTTATGTGGCCAAGTCACCTTGAATACTCATAGTTTGGAGAAAAGATGAGTTTGTGGTAGAAATTTAGTAAAGGATTATAGTCTAGATGACAAAAAAGTATGTATCATTATGTTCTTAGTCAAGCTCATAAATAAATTCTAAATTTTTTGAGAAGGATATTAAAACAAAAAATGTTATCTGTTTACATTTCCTACTGCGAAATCAAAGACCATTTAACCCATCACAAGTTTGTGAATTTCTGGTGGTTAACAAACACCTAATCATGTTTTCTATCACACTCTAGCAAACATGATGGTTAGTTTTTCATCATTACCCATGTTTTCCAACATGGATTCTTTGTATTTGTTATCTCAGGTGACTTTTTTACTTATCATTATTTTTTTGAAGTGATAGTTTTATTGACTCTTTTTTCAATGTTGTACTTTCTATGAAGTATATGTGCCTAATTTTAAAATTATGAGGACACAATTTCTAAAAGGGGGAAAATGTAACGACCCATGTATTTATATAATAAAAACTTTTCATATATATTAATATTTATGAACAAGATATTAATTATACCATAAATTTAACACATCTACTGATAGAATACTCAATATGCAACAACGAGTTTCTTTGAAATCTTATTTTGCACAAAACCTTGAGTTATACCGAAAAATAATATATCCCTATTATTAGTTTAAGTGGTAGTTAATTCCTAGACATTTTATTGGTTTTAATGAAAAAACCTAACTAAATTATTACTACATATGTTTTTCAAATTTTTTTATTTTTATAAAATTAAATTTAGAGGCTTAAAATAAGAATTAATCAGATTTTAAGCATAAAAAACTCTATTATTTTTGAAAGGTCGTTTTACCACCTTTTGCTGGAGAACACTTTCTAAATCAATATATTATCACTTTTGTATTCTTTAGTTTTAAAACTATAATTATTATTTAGAATAGGGACATCAAAATTTACATTGGATGAAATTTTTTAATTTTTCGGATAAAATTCATTTTTAATGAATTTTGAAAAATAATGCATTTTAATTTCAAACTATTTTTTCATATCATTTATTTGTTTTGATTGATTATCCATTCAATTGGGTTTAATAATTAATTGGATTATATTTATATCATTTAAAATAATGAAGTTCATCAGAAATAATTTTACATTTTAATCAGACATAAAAAATGTCAATCTCTTGACAGTTATTATTTATTTAGAACCTGCTATTAGTTTTGAAAAATAGAATTAATTTAAAATTAATTACTACATATACTATTTTCTAAATTTGGATACATATATTCCATATTTACAATTAGAAGTAATTTTTTTTTAAATAGGTACATTTTATTTTTGGTCATTATGAATAGTAACTTCACTAATTATTATATTTATCGTGGATAAATGGTAAATCTTGAAAATAAGCTTAAAAGATAATTGATAATAATATAAAACTACACTAAAACATTTTTTAATCTGATTTTATGATGTATATCTTACCATGGGAATCTGTTGGTAGATTTGGGGACCCCATGGAGTCACTTGGATGTATAAATGACATTTGAAAAGATTTAAATTAAAATAATGAAAAATAGTACATAAACATGTATTTTTTAGAACAAAAAATTATATGCAGTTATATAAGTGATGTTTTATTCTAAAAATAGTCATTATAAATATTATATGATTTCATACATCATGGTATTTTAATTAAAAATTTTAGACATCAAATAAATAAATTTATTTATGAAACAATGATGATGTAGTGATTACATTATTAACGAATGATTTAAATAAATGAGATTAAAAATATTAAACTAAATTTATTTTAAAACCCTTAATTCCATATAAAAATATTATGAACGGTTATTACTTGTTATATTTCAATTAATGATGTTTTTTTTGAAATAATTATGTTTTTATTGATTTTTAAAACTTCATCATATGAATATTATAATAATTGACATAAAATAGTTTTTTTTAAATAATACTATATTTTTAAATGATATAAGAGTCTTAAAAATATAATATTATGAAACATTAATTAATTAATTTTGATAATGTAATTAATGAACCAATTGATCTTTGATTTTCATTTTATACTATCTATGATAACCCTATATTAGAATATACAAGAAGACATGGTAAGAATTAGATTAGTTAAATAAGGGTTAAAGATAAAAGATAAGGTTAAAATTGTGACCTAGACATTTCTAAAACCTATTGGTTGAGTTTTTTGCGACCCAAAATAATCATATCATTGAAATAAATTAATTTGGGACTATTTTAAACCTAACATAATTTTAAATTTAATAATATTTCAATACCTTCTTAAAGTGGCCTTCCTCCCTCTTATAAAAGGGAATAAAATCTACCCATTTAATAACACGTATCAATCCCATTGTCTCTACCAAAATCTATATAAATAAGATCATGACATCCATTTATTTCTCATAGAGGACTTACCTATTGTATAAGGAAATTCAAGGAATCATTTTCGCTCAAATCAATGGGACTTACACATTTTAAGCATTAGTGTCTTCTCTAATGTTTATTTCAATTATTTTACAACTCCATTGCCAATTATATTATTATTAATTGATTTAAAAACAAAAAAAAGTATCCTCATTATACTAGGATTTTATTATGATATGGATTCTAACTATTCTTACAGACACCTCCATATAATGGATACAAACATATTATTTCTATGTATCGTGAACTACTACCTCATGAAATGATGATTGTTATATTTTCCTCTACCACCTCTCATAGTGGACATTATGATAGAACTATTTTTATATATGATATATATTATTTTTAAATTTTCTCTATGATTATGTTATTTTTATTTACAAAATACCATTATACTTTCCAAGATGAATAAAGAGGATAATTTAATTTATTGATGTGCGGACTACCGCCCCCTCAAAGTGATATGACTCCTTCATGTCTTACATGGAATATATAAATAATGGAATTAATGAAATTATGTAACATATATATCATATTATATTATAATGAATTATAATATATGTATATATAATTTAGTTTTCATTTCATTAAAATTACAAATAAATGAAAGTAGTGGCCATGTGTATGTACGGATTACTGTCTCCATCAACGGTGCATTTCATTTATTATCTCAAAATGTTCTAGACTATTCTAAATACAAATAATTAATCTAAATACACATATTATATATATATATGAGACTTAAATCATGAATATTTTTCTTGATATAATGGACTTTTGACCACATCGGCAATTGGTAATTATAATAAGTTCATTTTGGAATCGAGTACCGAATATCGACAAAACGACCGATTTTAACATAAATAATTTTGTAATGATTATAATGTGTTAATAAGTGATAGAAAATAAATAATAAACTTTAAAAAATTTCTCAAAAAAATCGAAATTAAAATAAGTTTATTATTCAGGAATATCAAGGGAAATACGTAACGATTTTGACTTAAGGTACGTGAATTTATTAACCCAATTTCCAATCTATGGGTTATATATCATCTTTTTTATTGTGTCATGATATTATTATTATAGAAAATAACATTTTATATCCCATAATATATCTATAATTTTCTTATGTGTACTTATAGTGAATACAAAGAGTCTATCTATTTTATTTATAAGTTGACAATGGTAAGGGACTTCATCTCAATCTCCTTTCATTAAGGCATATTTTGATTTATACAGGACTTAATTTTATACATTGTATGAATCACTTTGACTTATAACTTCATTCAATGGGTATATTTTTATTTGAACCGTTATTCCTAATGAAAAAGATAATGTTTCTTTTTTAACAAACATGGTGACAACAACCTTTCTACCGCCCCAAGTATTATTTGATATTTTGCTTCCTTAAGAAGCCGTAATGTTTTTAAAAAGAAAATAAATATCATATTGAATTTTTACGTATTTTGGTATTGAATTTTTTTTAGATTGAATTGATTATGTCAATATCTTGAAATGATATATTTTTATTACAATGTGGAAATATTTTCCTTCATTTATGCTTGTCTTATGTGTTCTGAATGTGTTATGGTTCTTGGGAATTACATAAATATACGGGTGGTTCCATCATATACATAGGCGTGTGAGCCCATGATAGTTGTACAATGCATTAGGTAACATGATGGTGGTAAATTTTAATGTTTCTCCTTAGAGATTTAGGGAATATAATATGATGGGTATTCCAAACGTAACTACCTATATAGCTGTGAAAGTTGTAATCTAAGTATGTTATGGATGCCACAAGTAACCATTAAGATTTATAATTTCTATGTGTTTTTCATAAATATTTGGATTTCATGAAGTATGTTAAAGACCATATGTTTAATGATTGAAAAGTATGATTTTATTAATTTGTATATATTGATGGAATAATTTTTTCTATCATTATTTCATATCCATTACAGAGCTTATTTTCTCATCCCATGTTTTTGAAATGATTTTCACAGGGTATAAGGAAGGGTAAAAGAATGGAAGAAATCAAGAATATTTATTTCCTGAATATAACTCCTGTTTTATTTTAAGGAGTTTTATTTTTCTAAAAAAACATGATAGATAAGAAGTTTCTAATTTGTAATTATTGAGATGTAATATAATAGTTATGGCCTAATTCTCTAAAAATATAAACCTAAAAAGATTCTCAATGTAGAATTCATGACTTAACTCAATATTATTTAATGTTTATGCTGGGGGCCTTATACCAATAGTATCTATAAAAATATTGAAGTCACATACTTTGGAACCTCTAAAGTAGTTGAAACAATAAGAGTTATGCGAAGAGTAGACGACCAAGACATATATTTTATTCTTATTGAATCAGTTTCAAACATGAAATAGAGATTCATGAGGATTAATAATAGTTTACAATATATTAGAGAGAAAGGTATTGATTATAAGTTATTTGTTGATAATATAATTAATATTATTCTTACTTAGTGTAAATATAATTGGAATATTGTTTATGAGGAAGAAATGTTAAATAATATTAATCTTGATGATCCTATTGGAATCCTTATGAAATATGGGTGGTGATTAAATATAGATCTTGGGAAATAGAAACATAAAAAAGGAGGAATTTATTTTTCCAATACTACCTAGCCTCTAATAGATCCATCTACAGAAAAAATTATTAAATCCTTTGAAATGAAGAAATTTAATTCTCAATATGATTCAGGTAATTTTGGACATTATAAAACTCAATTGGAAAATATCACATAATGGGTGGATAATACTATTGGAAATAAGGATTTTTAATATTGTTATAACAAAGGAAATAAAGTTATAACTAAAAATAAAGGTAATGTTACATTCTAGGAATTTAAGAAAACTGGACATATTATACTGTAATTTGAAATGATGAAGAGGTGATATTGGAAAGATAATATTTTTGAAAGGAATTCTAATAGATATTACAAATATAATGGGAAGATAGTTATGAAGTTTAATGGAAAATGGGGGGTTATTAGAGTTGAATATAGAGATTATTCATTTGATATTGATCATTCTGCAAAAAGGAAATTAGGTTATCTTGATAATATACAACATATAAATCTATTCTTCATGGATATGGTTTGAACAGCTAACAACTTTACTATTATTTTTGTTTATGAAAACAATTTTGAAAATAAGGATTCAATATCATAGACTTTATAATAGACCTATTCTAGTAGAGATAATAATCTTAATTATTATAAAGAATTTTCAATATTTCCATACTTTTTTGAAAATAAAAACTGTAAAAATTGTAAAAAACATGATAATGATAAAGAAATACATTCCACAGATAATTCACAAGAAAATTATTTTACGAAATTGAATACTTTATCTTTTTAAAGACAATGATAATACTAATTCAGAAAATGTTACTATTTGTAAGGATTAAAAAATGTAAATTAGGATAATGATAGATTACAATCTTGTTTTGAGAAACTTATTTCTAAAACACAAACTAATGAGGATAAATATTTAGTTGTAATTCTAAAATTTGAATTTACATTTTAAAAAAACATTTGTATAACTTTACCACTAGAAATAACTTTTTGGATGAGATGTATAAATGATTCCATCCACATGGTAATGGTTCTAGAATATATTATACTTATAAAACCCCATTTTAGTGAAAATTTATTTAACCCTAAAATTTACCCTTTTTACCAATTGTCAAAGTGGTTGACATTATAAAAATAAAATTTACTTAAATAAAGTTTAATCTTTAGTATTTCATAAATCATATTTTTGAAAAGAAATTTCATCACCCAAAATTAAAATCGGACATATGTGGTTAAAAATATTTTCTAACATTATATGATCCAAGAAGGTTTCGGTGATAAAAATATAATGTTTTTCTTTTTATGAAAACAAAGAAAGTTCTAGAAATAAGAATATATAGTATATGGATAGTGGATGTTCTAGAAACATGACAAGCAACACATATTTTTTAATGAAGATAACAAATATAGAATGTGAAAATCATCTTTTGGAGATAATTCTCAAGGATATTTTTTCATTATAGGTAATATATTTCTTCTTTTTAAATCATTAATTTCAAATTTTTTGTTTTTTAAAAGACTGAAGAACAAGCCTATAAGAATAATTCAATTGTGTAATTATGGTTACCTTGGGAACATTATAAATGATAATTGATTATTACATATTTTCAAGGATAGACTCATTATTTATTCCAATATGAATGACAATGTCTATCCACTCAACAATGAAGTCCTTAAGATCATATACATACATTTCCATAGTGCAATGGAAGATCAGTCATGTTTATGTAATAGAAGGGTAAGACACTACAACCATAAAAACATATCTTAATTGAAAAATAAGAAAAATTAAGGATCTACTATAAAAAAGGTTTGATTCCTCATATGTATATGACCATTATCAATACAGTATGTAACATTAGTCAAGTATGATATTAGTTAGTGAATTCTCAAATTCTAAATCTTTATAGTTATTACACATGAATTTTTTTGGTCCTACACAAACAATAAGTTTTATGGAAAATAATATTTAAATGTCAATGTTTATAACTACACTACATATAAATGGTTTTATTTTCTCAAAATGAAATAAGTAGCAATTTTTATTTTAAAACATCTGCAACCAAAGTGATAAATGAGAAAAATACATCCCCTGATAACTATTCATATTGGTCATGGTGGAGAATTTTTAAATTCTGATTTTGAAACATTTTGTAGTAACACTTTTATAAAACATAACTTCTCATTACCTATAACACATCACCAAAATGGTGTATTATAAAGAATAAATATAATTTTTTAAGAGAAATAATGAACCATGTTGATTGAATACTCAATTACTTAACATATTTTGGATGAACCAGTTAGTACCTTCTATCATACAATAAATCATGTCTTAATTAGAACTTTTATTAATAAAACTCTTTATGGGTTGTGGATAGAAGAAAACCAAAAGTTTCGTACTTCAATGTTTTCTGTTGAAATGTATTCATAATGAATAAAAAATACCTTTCATAAATTTACACTATAATCTTATGAAAGAATATTATATGTTATTTTACTACTTATACGGCTTATTGTTTTAAAAAAAAATTGTTATACTATTAACTAAACATATCTTGTTAGTTTTGATGAAATATACAGTTTTTCATAATACACCCACAACCAACATCCTCTGATGTGTTATCCAAAACTAATTTTCATCTTTTGTTAAATAAAATCTTCCTATAAGAAATAAAATTACTATATTATTTTTGAAGTCATTCCTTAGAAATATTTTTAACATTATGTTGAAGAACATCATTTTCAAAACCAAGATGTAAGTTGTTTCCTAGGAATCATCCTTGTGATAGTATCATGGGGGATGTTGGTCAACCATTTAGGACATGAAGATCCATAAGGAATTAAATTGAAATTCTCTATTTCTAATACCAATTTAAACCTAAGAATATTGTTGAGGCTTTAGGTTGTGAGGATTTCATTAAGGCAATGCTAGATGAGCTCAATTATTTTCAGATGGACAAAGTTTGTAATCTATTTTAGTCGTCTAAAGAAACTTCTACAATTGGAGTAAAAGTGGTTTGAAAAACAAATGTGATGAAAATTGAATAATTGATAAAAATATAGATAGAATTTTATCTAAGGTTTATAATAAAAAAGAAGGCATAGACTATTAAAAAACTAAACACTACTTTCTAGACTTGATGCTATTCATACTAATTTATCCTTAGAAACATTCATTAATTTAAAAAAATATTCAAATGGATGTAATGTGTGGCTTTCTAAATATATTTTTTCATGAGGATTTTTATGTTGAACAGCCCCCTAGTATTTAAAATAAAATAAATCCTGGATGAGTTTATAAAAATACCAATTATTTATAGACTTAAACAATCCCCTGGAGTCTATTATGATAGTTTAACATGATTTTTTTACAAAACAACATTGTTAAGGGAGTTGCAGATCCATTAATACTTAGAAATAAGTAAATAAAAATAATATAATTGTAAAAATATATTTTGATAAAATTATATTCAGATTAACTCAATAATCATTAACAAATTTATTTTTAGATATTTTGAAATATGAATCAGAAATTTTAATGATGGGTGATATGACATATTTTCTTGGTTTTCAAATCTCAAAAAAACCAGAATGAACTTTTATATCTCAATTTATGTATACAAAATAACTTCTTAATAAATTTTTGATCTGAATATACTAATATTATTAACACCCATATTGGTATCTCCAACACACTTGATCATTATGAGGGTGGGAAACCAATTGATATGAATTATTATAGAGGTATGATATGATATTTACATTACATAACTTCTATTCATCCATATTTAATGTCTTATGTATGGATATGTGTAAGATATCAAGAAAATAAAAAATAATCACATTAAAAATATGAAAAATTAATTTTTTGGATTTTTTAAGTGAACTATCGGTTATATATATCTGCAAATGTTTTGGAAATTTTTTTAGATACTATATTTGGTTGATGTAGATTGGATATATAATGTACTTCTAGAACATGATATTTTTGAAGAGAATCTTTAGTTTCTCAGTCTTGTATGGAACAACACCAAGTAGCACATTACACTACTGATTTTTAATATGTGGTTGCTTGAAGTTGTTTTTCTCAAGTGTTGTGGATAAACCACACACTCAAAGACTATTGAATGAGTCTTTCAAGGACAAAAATACTTTTTGATAACACATTTTCATTTAACTTAAGATAAAACCCCTCACATCAATAACATTATATGTCATATATATATATAAGACACCATTTCCATGGGGATCACATACTAAAAGGAGATATCATTTTTCAATTCATCAAAATACAAGAACATCTTACTGATATTTTTACAAAACCTCTTCCTTATGGTTGAATTAAATACATTAAACATAAGCTCATAATGATCAACATAATGTAATAATTCATATATAATTCTTTTTTACCCATATTCTTATATTAAGATAATCCTTTTCATATATAGAGTATATATGTTTTAGTTTCTAAAAAAATATTATTATTTTTTTAAAATGGCTCCTTATGAAGTTTTCCATACTCAAATTTCATTATTAAATTTTAAAACTCATAATTCAAAAAAATAATTTTAGATTCTACAAATGTTATAAAAAATTATTGACTCATGTGTTGGTACAAATTATTTGGATTGAAAAACTATCATAATATATTTTTCTAATAAAAGCATTCCAATTAGTTTTCCTCATTAAATAATAGTAATTAGTTTTATTTAAGAATATATTGTATTTTTTCTATTAAAAAGTCATGAATTTCAAAATAATAACTCCCGAAATCTACATAGTTTAGAAAAGTAATAAATAATAGATAATCATACCCATAAAATCTTTCCAAACTGAAAGTTACTTTTTTATTTTTTCCCTATATCATTATGATTAGAGATTTTATTTTTGTTGTAAGATTTTAAGTTTTAGAAAAATGATTATTTTTTTATCATAACTTTTCATAAAAAATTTTAAATTCATATTCATCGTTAATATGAAAAAAAATTTAAAACCCTCAAGAGATCAGCATTTATTTAATATTTATTATGATGTTTATCATCCATCTGATCGTATCTGGATCAATATCAACTGTTGATTTTATTTGAGAAGATGAAACAATAAAACTAAGCACCTACATAATGGGGGACCCCTCATGTCCCACATCAGTCATCTCGATCTTTCCCTCCCAGATCTTTACACCTTTTCCATTACAAGTCTGAATTATCATCATTTTTTCTGATTCATTAGATTTAGTTTCATTTTGATTGCTTTTGATGAAGATAACAATAACTGGATCATTATCATCGAAATGTTAGTTTTAATAACATTCAATGTGAAATACAATTCAACGTTATGAATTATCATTAATTTCCATGTTTGGGAATCCATATATATTGAAAATGATGAAAAAAATTTAATATCTTTTACCAAGATCTTTTTTAGATACTTTTATGATTCTGTTAAATATTTCAATGAAGATGGAATTGAAAAGTATTAAATTTCAATAAATGGAAAGATGTACAATGTATCTTATAGAAAAGATGTGATTTTGGTTTGAGTACCATCCGAAGGGGAATCCTATTCTCCTTCATACAAACTTTCATAGGATATAGTATCATTTAATTGTATAAAGGTAGAATTTTCTTCGTTTGAGCCTTATGAAATTGTTTGGAAGGTTACCAATATGACACCAAAAAATCACATAATAAACCAATGTATTCAAGAGTTATATATACTGCAGAAGGGAGATCCGGATACACATAATGTTTCTGATGTTTTTGTTTTAGATTATTTAGTGAAAATGTGCAAGATAAATCCTACTACATTCATCTATATTTCATTCAATAATATTAACAATTGATATATCAAGTAAAATATCATCATGTTTATAATTATGATAAGAAAATCAGTGGTTAGGTGCATGAAATTTTTGAAGATTGTTAATAAATCATATCCAAAAAGTGTGAATATTTTATTCATCAAAAATTATACAATAAATAGGAAAATATTTTATTTTGATAAAAATTCTAAAAAGTTTTCTGGGAAAGTTAGTGATATTTCATCTAATGTAGATCCTTCACAGAAAATTGGTGAGGGTGAAAAAAATAAAAATATAATAAAAGTTAAAACATCTCCCCAAATAAAAAGAATAAAATGAAGAGTGTACCTGATAAAATTCTGTAAGAGTGGATGAAAAGGAAATAAGAAACAAATTTAGGAGAACCACAAATTAGTCTTGATCCTTCTAAGTCTACTACCTTAAATATTCATGATTTTAGTAATTTAGATAATGAATAAAAGGACAATAAACAAAAGAAATGGTTTTAATATTATCATTTATGTGTACGTTTATCGAAGGGAGTTGAGAGTGACTCTCGGAATGTAGTTCCTCCTACATCCAAAACTGGACTAGTAAACATTGATGTAGGGTTAGTTTTTCAATAAATCCTTATTGTACATGTCGATATTTCATATATTGATCATAATTGAAAAGAAATCATTGTTTACCAATAATCAACACCATCTTTTCATGAAATTAAATCATAATCAGAACTAGTAAAAGGTGATTTAGGAACAAGTAGACATCTTGATGTTTATCTTGATAAACGAGTTCATGAAGAGGTTGATTGAATTTATAAACATGGGATAATAAAAAATAAATAAGTGGTGAAATTTAAGAATAATATGTTGAAGAATTTTTTTAAGAATATGTAGAATAATATGAGAATGAAGAAGTTGACGAAGATGAAGTTGATGAAGAAGATGATGATGAAAAGGATGAAAAAAAATCAAAAATCACAATCCAAATAATCAATTGATTAATCATCATCATATTTAAAATCTAATATGGATAATGAATAAAAATATGAATGTTCAGAAAAAAAATATCATTAGATGAAGTAGAGTCTCAATCTATGAAAGAATGTGACCAGTATTCAAAGAATAAAGATAATGAGAATGTTAAAACTGATAAGGATGCTCATATCAATGAATTTCTATATGATAAGTATGTCAATTAACAAATATATAATTTAGTTTGGAAATAAGCTTCAATAAAAAATAATTGAAAAGAAGAATCATTGGAAACAACACTAATCTAAATCAAACCACTAGAGAGTAAACCAGAACAATTATATTAATCATGGATAATTTCCTTAAAAGGAGTGGATTGAATTGTTAGAGCTTTAAAAAGTCTTTAACAAATAATAACTTATAATAAAAATCATTAATCCGGGTTCAAAATAATTCGTGGTATTCAAAATGTGAAATTAGAATCAATAAAAATGTTAACTGAGAAAGCTATTTGGTTTGAAGATCAATTGAATTTTTATCTAGAATGTTTGTAGACTCAAATAAAGGGTTCAAATAAAATGGCCAAATGGTCTCATCAAGTAGATTATGATAAAATTTTATATTATGAGGATATAAAACATGTGAATAAGGTTTTTATGGAATTATTATAATCCTATAAAAAATTAAAAAAATACATGAATGATAGGTTAATGTTTGTGAATATTCTTAAAGATAAAAATGTTCATTAGACTGAGGAAATTAATTATCTGATTGGAAATATTTTATATGCTCGATCATAGATAACTAGACTCAAATATCATGCAGGCAGTTTCATTTTATTGAGGTATGATAATAGAGAATTTTCTAAGAATGTATGTAATCAATAAGAAATATTGGTAGATCTGGAGTGGTACCTAAAAGAGTTCAACAATATGAAGTATTTAGTGTGCACCCTCATGAAGAAGGATGGAACATTTTTCCTTATGAATTATTTTCATACTTATTTTTTAAAATATTTTCAATGTATGATTTTGAATAAATGACTTTCTCTCATTATTAATATTGTTCTAAATACATTATAATTCAACTTAGTTGATGTTTTCTCATATTTTTGTGTGTAATTAGTTAATTAATTATATTGTTTCATATTTTTTATCTATCTTTTTTAGAAATTTTTCATTATTCCGATTCCATTTATAAAATATAATAGGGAAAAAATTTATATAAAGGGGGTAAATGGTTTTTTAAAAATTATGTTTTCATAACAAAGGGTGAAAATATTTTATTCAATGATAGAATATGATCCTTAGGGGAAGATTTAATCATTAGAGGAGTTAGTAAATTCAAGATATTTATCACTATCATATTCATATGGTTTAACAACTCAGGTCATTTATCATTTAAAGACTAACTCTAAATACGAGGTACCTAAAAGAAACATGACTGTATGTTTTTCAAAGTTCTGTTTCATTTATGTTTTTTGGTTTGTGCTTTCCAAAAAGGGGATGATTGTTCTATCCAAAATTCTATTTCTCACTTTTACATTCAATTATTTTTTGAAATCACAATCACATTCTTAAAACATAAATACTAACTTCATGTGTCCAAATTATTTTATAATTTTATTATAGAAAATATAATTTTTTAGCATTCTTAGAAGAAGTTTTAAATAATTTTGAAAACCAAATTATAATTCATAATTATTATTATCATAATGATTATATGTATGATAATCATAATACTCAACTTTATCAAAATTAATGATAGAATTTTTTTAATTTATTTCATACTAAAATGGTCTAAAATATCATATGGACATTGGAAATGATAAACATCTGACTAATATTCATAAGGGTAAATGTTATGATTATCATAAGGATGTCTATCAAACTGAATTATGTTTATAATCGTGTTTAATAGACTTATTTATAATGAATGGAATACATTTTGAACTATAATAGTGTAAACAAATACAAAATTGGGACATATGTTACAATAGATTTGTTGAGTTATGTGTGTCCAAGTCATTGTGAAAAAATTAGAGATATATAACCATTTGTATATTAATATGATTGTAAAAGGGATGGCTATAAATACCCATTCATTTGAAGAGTTTTGACCAGTGAATTTATATGGTTGATTACATTATCTCTTGAATTTATCGAAGAATAATCACTATAAACAACTCATTCTTAAACATTGTATTTAATTTAGAGAGTATCCTTCTTAAGGAAACATTTTCATGTTGTTGCCTCATGAATTTCACTACAATTGGTTATTTATCCAACAATTGTACCAATCGAGGGATTTCAGGGATATGGAGATCAAGAATATGAACCATTAGAAATAGGGCTATCAGGTTTAGGTAGACAGAGAATTATATCATCGTATCGAGGGATTCTGGGTATATGAATATAAATCCATTCTGATCATCATATAGAGGGATTCCATGATAAGGGATAACATGATTTCCTGTATATATAAAACATGGGATGCCATTATTTTTTGTCATAAAATATCATTCCCTTATGTTTAAATGTGTTATCTTTTTAATATCTATAATTAATTATTAATTTCTTATTAGCTATTACTTGTTACATACATGTGGATTTTCCACTATGATAATAATAAAATGCAAAAAATGGTTTTTATATTTCTATTCATATTATTTTATCTATTTTAGTCTGATAATGAAAAAAAATACATTTGATTTAATCATTTCTTTCTTGACAACAATACTCTGATATTTGGATCCATAATGACTCCTATATTTTACTATTATATAATTAGGCCATTTCTAGGTTCTAATTCTATGATTGCAACCATCAGAATGATGTACAAGTCTGATGACAAACGTTAAGGGGATTTGTGTAATGTTTTGTTTAATTATTTTAAATTATGTTTTTCAAACTACAATTCACCCCAACCCTCTTATATGTTAGCAATATGAGAATATTCATAAAATCCTAATAATTATTATTTTTATAATACTGATCCAACATGGGTGTTAACGATGTTAGTAATATTATTTTTAAATTCAAGAAGAACTGTGGGATTAAATTATTAATTCTCAATGAGCATATAATAATGAATTTTTAATTAGACTATGAATTATTAAACCTTGTTTGTTTATGATGAAATGGAATTATTAAATCATACTTTTATATATGGATAATTAAATTTGAGTAAAAGATGATGACTAAATAAAAATTCATAATTTCTTTGGACATTCATGCGTATGTTCATATATGATATATTTTTTCCAAGATTATAACAGTGGTATATGTGTGTCTTTGGGGAACATCAATGTTGTTAAGACTAAGGATAGGTATATTAAATTAGTTTTTTTGGGTGATATTCTATTCATTGTATTTTCGAATTTCATACACTCTACCATATGAGTCAATTAAATTGTTTTACCCAATTTTTGGGTTTTTTGTTTTTTACTGAACATCTAGGTTAGTGAGGGAATGGAGGAACAAATTATCCCTCTTATATTATCCCCCTTCAAATATTACTTTTCATGTACATCTATATGAACAATTAAAGATTATCATATATTTAATGTGCAAACAAGGGATATAATGGATCTCAATTTAATAATACAAGATTGTGTGGGTTATAGAGGCTTGACGTTATTTAAAATACATGTTTTAGGTTATACTAATTTTGGTTACCATACGTTTACTTTAACATGTTTTTATGCTTAATATATAATACATGATACACATGTTTTAATGTTTTTTTGAATCAGATGTTTGGTTATGAAGAGTGGTTGATATATTCACATACATGGTGTAGGATAATATTTGATATGTGTGTATAGGGTTTTAGGTGACTTAAGAAATGGATTACTGCACCAGAAGATTGGTGATGTGGCGTGAGAGGAAAAAATGTGGGGAAGTGAAATCAGGGAACATTTCCTACATATATTATTTTTATATAAAATGAATTAATTCTATTGGTTAATTCGTGAATGAGTCTTGGTGAGTATGGGATTAATCATTCTTATATAGGTAAATATTTTTTTAATTTTTTTTATTCAATATTCATTAGTATGTTTCTCATTTTCATGATAGGTTTAATGGATGATCCTACTAAATATAATGTTTTTCTCAATCCATATATATTTATATATATATAATTTCACTATAATATAATATATTTTCTAGAATTGATCTGAAAATTAATGGCTAAAGAGCCTTGTGATTTCATGGTTTATTTATATACATTGTTTTTTTCTACTGTTTTATATTTTGAATGACATAACATTCACATATATCTATGATTTATTTATCCATGTGATGGTGTTAACTGGAGGATATCATCATATTTATTGTACTTAAATTATATAAAGACAGAAATACCTCATATTTGTAAGCATTTTAAACCCTCAGTACTAGTCACCAACTCGTGAACTATTATAGAAGGGATCCTTGGGTCATCTTCATCTTTACTACCAATATAATAGGTGACCGATTGGTGAATATATTTTCAAACATAATTCCAAAACCAAATGATTATCCTCAATTATGATTTATCCCTTATATCAGTGGTAATTATTTTTCTATTGCCTAATTGTGTCATTATTTCCCCTTATTTTGCTGAATGAATCTCTATGGGTCTAGATATTTAATAAGTGGTTATTTTTGGAAATATTTGGGTATAAATTCCAAAAATGTGGATATACTATCCACCTTTAAAAGTTATGTTAAATTTTATTATGATATTATAATTTCATATAATTCCTATTGATTATGAATATATTATTATGAACATCGGTTTCATCAATACTAGGAATGTAAGACTATGTATTGTTATACAATAATAGCCCAAGACCTGCAGTCCTGGATCCTTTAGTGAAATCTGAAACATTACCTTTTCTATTTTTATTCCAACAACTGTGAAAAAAAAAATTCTCACATTCAAACCTTATAACATTTAAATGAAAAAATTGGATCACTTACAACATTTAAGACATTTTAGGATTAGAATTTTAGATAATTAGGGAAAACTCCTACATAAACAATTCTTATGACTTTAAATGATCATTTCTCCCACTTAACCTAGATTTTCATTTACACATTAAGACATCTTTTTCATCCATGTACATTCGCTTCTTGAATTAATTTGTTCAATTCCAATCTTGAAAACCTTGGAAAAGGGAAACATATGAAGGGTGAGATGAAATAATCAGTAAGGGTAAACATAATAATTACCAATTCAATGTTATAAATGAGAACAAGAGTGAATAGTCATATTATAATATAACTGGATTTTATGATTGAATCATAAATAACTCATTCTCATCAATACCTATATGATAAAATATTAAAACATTATAAAGTCAACAAATATTATAATAAATAATCATGAGACATGATATCTTAATAACAAATCAATAACATATATAAGAAACATTATAAATCCTCGGAATGATTAAAGAAAATATGTACATAACAAGAAACATCATTATCACTTACCTCATAAATATGGAATAACCATATGATCGACTTCTATATTCAATGCATTAGAGGGTGATCATGGACCCACCCAACCATAGTTTATCAACTAATAACCTATCATGGGTTCATCACTAAGATACCCATCTTTAGTTAACAACATAACCACTCATCCTTGTTTTATCATGTAAACACCTATAAAATTTCCTTGTACAGTCATATAATCATGACAGATAATATATTTCATTTCATTATAAACCCTTATGAACAAAAACTGTCCCTTTTATAACATGATTAACACAAGGAAAATAAATGTGTCCTATAACTATCTCTTTGAAATATGATAATACCATGGAACAGAATTGGTTCCCTAATAATCACATTAAATCATGGTTAACCCATATAGTAGAAACGGGTTCTATAATAATATCTCAGAAACATGATTAAAAAATGAAAAATAAATAGGTTCTACAAAAATCTCTCTGTAATATGATGAACATATGAAAAATAAATATATTCTATAAAACCACCTTAAAATATTATTAATCCATCAAGAAAATAAGGAGAATTAAATCAATAAAAAATATCCATAGTGTATGATATGTAAGTAGAAGTGTTTTTTTAACAATATTAATGGAAAAAACTATAAATTATCATTAAATGTTATTTAATAAAACATCATTATCATTTTGAAAATCACATTTTAAAACATTAATAATTCTAAAAAATGCTTTAAAACTATTATTTAATGAATATATTAAAATATTATAAAAATAATAAAATCATTTCTTGAGAAAAATAGCCTTTCATGTTTTTAAAAAATATTTTGAATCATTTTTTGAACATTTTTTTGAAAACATTATTTTGAAAGGAAACAAATTTCCGAGTGAAGAGAGAAAAAAAAGATTGATTTTATTAAAATCCTTTAAGTAAAAAAGAATTAAAAAATTGTAAAATTACTTTAAAATATCACTAATAACAAAATTATTATAGAATTCATGTAAATTATAGTATTTCATCAATGGAGACATAATTATAGAAAATACTAATAAATGATGAGAATGTGACCAAAGACTTTAAAAAGCATTAGAACCTTTTAATTATAATACACCTTGAATTAATAACATTAAATGAAACATATAATATCATGATAATAAGTTTATTAATGTTATAAATTTTCATTTTAGTATGGTATTCACCGTATAACAATACATAGTATTACATCCCCAGTATTGATGAAACAAAATATATGTAAAACCCTATATATATTGAAACCAAAAATTACATTAGAGGTATATTATAAAATATTTATGTAAAACTCTATAAATATAAGTATAATAATAATAATATAAAATAATGATTAGTACATAAACCAAAAAATAAAAAATTAAAAAACAAAATGGTTTGTATCTCAGATATATAAAAGTTAGATGAGAAAACCCCTTACTTGAGTTTGATTTTTATGCTTGTCCATTATATTCTTTTATAATAAAATTATATTCATTATTTTTTTTGATATCCTTTTTCATTTTTATAATAAATTTTATGCCACTTATAAAAAATTAATATATATTTATTTAATCAATTAAATTTACATTGGATGTTATGAATATATTTTGATTATATGTCAAAATAATCATTGTATGTTGAATATAGTCAAACAGATCATTATATAAATATATCCAAACAGAAATCATCAAATAATTATCGGAGTTATTCATAAATTATACTTTTAAAACTAATCATGAAATCTGGTTACAAAAAAACAACTGATGTTATGATCATGGGGACAGTAAGTCGTATGTATGCATGAGTAATGTTTCATTTTTCTACGGTTGTTATGGAATGAAGGTAATCAAATTTATATTTAAAGACATTTTTATTATATTATAAATACCATATTATTTAATAATATATAATTATATATTAAAATCATGTGATGTAATATAATATCACCGCTTCGATAAGGTGGTAGACCACATATCCATGAATGATGTTACCACTTTTTAGTATGTCAAAAGGTAATAAAGGAAATGGTATATTATATTTATAGGAATATAGTTATGTATTTAATATAATAATTTTTTATAATATATAATCATTATATTTTACCCTATTACCATCCATCTAACACGTTATTTAAAAACACTTCTCATCTCTTCATGAGGAATTAGTCCACACTAACCAAGAGTGATGTTATTATATCTCTTATAGTAATGATAATAGAAATATTATACATGATATACTTACTCATGATCTATAAATATTTTATAAATATCATAAATATCATAAATATCATATATAATTATAATTTTTTCCATTAATCCTAACCTTAATAGGTGGTTCTGGATCAATAAATGACATCCGTTTCTGAGGAGGTAGCCTTCCATACACACAAACGATGATTCGGTATCCCATTTCATGGAAGTGTGTGAATTTTTTGGTATTATCCTTAACATAATAATATCACATTATATTTAATATAATTATTTTTAAAATAATAATTATATAATAGGAATTACTGGGGTGGAGAAAGAAACAAAACAAAAATGTATATTGATGAACAATACATCTTTATTGGGAAACTCTTTTGTGTTTCTAACAACATCTATTATTGACATTATTTATGCCAAATATTATGATTCTAGGATTATATAATCTCTTAATGGAAGTTATTTGGGAATATCTTTTATATAACATATAGACTTATAGTTGTCAATAATTTTGGAGGGTGAGTTCCTTTTTATAGTGGATGTGGAGTGGCGTTCTTGTAAATACAAAATGGTAAACACTATTGGGAGGCATCCATATATAATGTTACTTAGATAATGAAAACATTTTGTTAAAATATTGGATAAGGTAAAAATATTTCAATATAAAGAAATTTTGATAATTTTATAGGTCATTTGGCCACTAAAGATTAACCTTTAGTAAATAAGTAAACCAATTTTTACATTAATCATTATAATTAATTTTAATAATTTTTCACTAGTATTTAAAAAAAATTAATTTATAAGAAATTAAAATAAAATTTAATTACAAATTAAAAAATAAAATTTACAAATTATAATCACTAATGTGGGTGTATTTAATTTAAAATTAATCCTTTAAATGGGATGTAACAACCTGTTTTTAAAGTAAACAGAACAAATTTTTGAAATATTATTATCAAAAAATTTAAAAATTAAAATTATTTAAATGTGCTAAATATAATTTATTTATATATAATAAATCTTATTATAGTATAAAACAATTTCAAAATATAACATAACATTATAAATTATTTAGATAAAATGTTAGATTTCAATTTAAATTCATTAATATTAACTATTCAACAAAATGTGAATGTTAAATGAAAAATACCATAAATACAAAAATGTAAATTTTGACAAACATAATAGAAAAAGGAGGTTTATTTTTTAAAAAATAATTTTTTTAAGTGTTAATTTTTTTAAAAACAAAATCATTCCAATAAATGGTGGAAAAATATCATTTGTTAAAAATATCGTTCTTTAGAATTCAAAGAAGTTCTCTGCGGCTCGTTCTGCTTTCCCCAGGAGCCGTGCTTTAAGGCGTCATGAGTTTTCTCTCCTTATGTTTCTCGGTATAGGAATCAGATATCTTTGGAGATCCCATCATCAACTTTAGATGATGTTGTATCAAGCTTGAAATGGACTCTCGCAGCTCGCTTTGGTTTAGCGAAACTGTCCCTCCCTGTTTGGAAATGTTTTGTGGTGTCATGGGGTCTGTCGTCTCCTATGTGCATCTCAGTCATCCATCGTTCCTAGTTTTTCTTGGTTTTTGCATTAGATACAGACATCGTAAAGGCGTGGTGCCCAGCCCCTCGTTCATGGGGTCCATGGCGGTACAACATGGCTCGTTGGTCTATGGACGTTCACAAGGGGAAGGAGAGACCCTTCGTTGCAGTTTGGGTTTTCCATCCTTGATTTCCCCTCCCTTTTAAGAACCGGGCTATTCTTCAGGCCATTGGAGATTCTATTGGAATATTTCTCTGCATGGATGATCATACGTAGCGAGGAGAAGAAACCTTAGAATCTAAGATCTGCATCGAGCTGGACCTATCCTTGCCGGTTCTGGAGAAGCTTTTGGTGACGGTTTCAAACTCGTTTGAGTGGAAGCAGGATGTTGTCTTTCATGTATTCTTCAGGTCTTGTATATCATGACTTCTCCATGGTCACTCCTTACAGAATTGTAGGATGAAAGGTGCAGATTCACGGGGTAAGGCTTCTCATGGTGACCCAAAGTTTCTTCATACAGATCCTTCGGCTGAGAAGGCGAGTTTGGAGGGCCCCCTAGAGAACCTTTATGGTGATCCCTGCACAAGTGTTGGTCAAGATTTGGCTCCCCCTAATGTGTAACTTTCCTCTTAGGCCAAAGAAGTAATATAGGCCCCCTCTGGTAAGGATATGGAAACTTTAGGTATGCAAGTCTCTTCTCTTTTGGATTTTTTTAGATATGGGGAATTTTAGCGCGAATTCTTGGAGGTTAAAGGAGGTGGCCTTTCTAGGAATGCTCCTTACTCTCTTTCAACTCATTTGAATTTTCCTCCCTTCCCCCTTGAAGGGAGGCCTTCCCAGCCATGCCAGGGGAGTGAGTCACAAGTTTTATCAGTGATCGCTCCTAGGCCAATGGTTGAGAAAGGGTGTAAGAGGGCCCCTATCCAGTCTTCTACGGGAGATGCAGAAGCGCTGGGTGTTTGCTTTTCGTATGGAACCCCACTGACAGCAGCGAAGGGAAGTCCCTCAAAATCCTCAATCAACATGTTTCCTCCTCGCAGGGGATTTTAGCTACCAGTTTGGGAATTTTTACAAGATCAAGATAAAAGAAACAGTTATAGAGGGAATGCATCCCTTTCCTTCTCTCAGAGACCACTTCGCCCAGGGTCAAAACTGGGCCCTATGTCTCATAATGATACTTGTCCTCATATGGCACGCACGTGGCTTGGGGGATCGGGTGAAAAAAGAATTCATAGGGTCAGAATCCAAAAATAATAAGGTTCATCTCTTTGCCATTCTTGAACACAAGAAAATTCCTGATAGAATTGGAGAGTTCTCCTAAAGGATAAGAAAATGCAATTTCATGCACACAGCACACGTAAATGAACACATATGGCTCTTTTGGAATAAGGACATTGAAGCAGATCTGGTACAGGCTGGTGAGCAATATATCACCATCAAAATCACTTGCAACACGAGTGTGTTCCTCATGTCTATGGTGTATGCAAGCTGCGACTCCCACCGTCGGGAGGCTCTGTGGCAGGATCTTTATGACTTCGACCCAAGGGGTCTTCCTTGGTTAATTGGGGGGTACTTCAACCTTTTCATAGACCCAGAGGATAGGAAAGGCCAGAGAACAATTTCCAAGAAGGCCAGTGTGGACATCAATTAGTTTTTTGTGGGGAAGGGGCTTATGGATCTGGGTTACTCAGGAGACAGGTTTACCTGGTGTAACAATGAAAAGGGGAGAAATTGCTATTGGAGCCTTCTAGATCGTTGTCTTGCCAACATTCCCAGCCTCACAACATTTTCCAATGCGAAGGTTAATCACTTGGTCCGCAGGGTTTCAGATCATTCTACCCTATTGCTTTCTTTATCAGTGTCAAACTCTATCCTCGACAGCTTCAGATTCAGTATCCAGTGGCCCGAGAATCTGGGTTACAAGGAGGAGGTTACAGCGTCATGGGAGGAAATTCTTCAAGGCCATAATTGGGTGGCCTTGAATAAATAGCTAAGGAATCTCAAGCAGAGGTTACACCAATGGGCTAGGAACATCGCTCCAGTAGAACAATGCTTGGAGGACCTGAAACGTGTAGTTGAGAGACTGGAGACGAGTTTGGAGGAGACGTGGGATGAACATGTTTATGCAGAGATTATGGATAAGAAAAATGAGATGGAAAGCATGCTCATATCTTAGGAGAGAAGAGACAGGGAGAGTTCGAAGACGAAATGGATAAGAGAGGGAGATAAAAATTCTACTTACTTTCATGCATGTATCAAAGAGAAGAGGTGCCCTATAATTCCAAATATTGAGTTCATGGATGGATCCTACTCAGGTGACAAAGAATTGGTATGGGGGATGGCTCACAACTTCATCAGAGACTGGCTGTCTGGGCCAATCTTGTCCTTGTCTGATGGCTACCCGGCAGGGGGCGTAGAGATCTTGGGGGAGCCGTGAATCTTTATGACTTCTCAGATGAGTGATTGCATGGGTAGTAGCCCAATGGAGGGAGAAATTTATTAGGCCATGATGAAGTTAAATCCAGAGAGTTTTCTAGGCCTAGAATATTTCCCAGGATCATTTTACAGAGACCTGTGGGATGCGATCAAGGAAGATATCATAGGGGTGATTCAGGATTTCTTTCGTGGTGGAAGACTCCCCCGGGTGGCTTGTGTGACGTCCTTGGTGATTATTCCTACGATCAAAGACCCCTTATCAATATATTTTTATAGAATGGTCAGCCTGTGAAACTTTCCATACAAAATATTGGGGAGTATTATTAATCAAAGTCTGTCTAGTTTTCTCCCCAAGTACATCTCACTTGACCAGAATGGCTTTGTAAAAGGCAGATCAATTCAAGGTGCAATTTCCCTAACCCAAGAAATGATCAGAGACATTAACACCAGGTCTTATGGGTCTAATATCATCATTAAGTTGGATATGAACAAATCCTATGATAGGCTGGAATAGGGTTTCATTAACAAAGATCTGATTCACATGGGTTTTACAGTGAGGGTACATGATATTCTTTTTAGATGCTTCAGATCCCCTTGGCTATCAGTCTCTTTTATGGGAAGATCCTATGGGGTTTTCCGGGCTATTCAAGGGCTACATCAAGGCGACCCAATTTTTCCAAGCCTTTTCATCATAATGCAGGAGGTGCTTAGCCAATAGATTAACAGAGGAATTGAGGAGTGAGACATCCTCCCTTACCGAAGGAAACTGATCCTACCAACGGTTTACCATATCATGTTTGCTGATGACTCCATAATATACATGAATGCAGGTCAGAGATCGATTCATGGGATTAATAGAATTCTAGAGGAATACTTCTACTGGAGTGGACAAGCTATAAATAATGATAAAAGCAGATTTTACATCTCAAATAAGTGTGGATCGAGGAGGGAAGAACACATGAGCAGAAGGTTGGGCATGCAAAGAGGTCAGTTTCCCCTAGAATATTTGGTAATGCTGATTTCTCCAAGCAGAATGCGCATCAGGGATTTTGATAATGTGGTAAGTAAGATCACAAACTACGTACTTAACTGGAAGAACCACCTGCTCTCGTTTGGGGGCCGCATCGTATTTGTTAACTGTGTTCTAACTACGATCCTAGTCTATGCAATAGAATCCACAAACATTCCTAAATGGGTCATCAACTATGTTGATAAAATCTTGGCTGGATTCATCTGGGACGTGGCTATGGAGGGGAAGAAAAATTGGGTGTCGTGGGATCGGATGGCTAGGCCTATTCAAGAGGGGGGCATCAACGTGAAGTGCTTACAATACACCCTTCAATACATGCATGCGAAGCTCGCATGGTAATCGATTGAAGGGAGAACCCTGTGGGGGAAAATCATTCCATGAAAACAGGGGCATGGTAAGGATAACTATAACTAGAATGGATCTCCGCTTCGGATGTCAATCAGGTCTTTCTTTTCGTCTCTTATCCAGAATTCTTAATGGATTGTTGGAGAAGGAAACATCCAGTTATGGTTCGTCAACTGGGCATGAGATATTGTTGGCTACCCGGGATGCCCCACACCCACCATCTCCTTCAAAGAGGTGTGATGCTTCCCTGGCATCATCTCGATTGCCCTGGAGAAAACGAGGGAAGAATACTTTTACAGTATTCAAACCACATCTGAACCAGACAAGTGCATCTTCTCACCGTCCTCCTTGGGGAATTTCAACTCCAGGTACATTCGTCGAATTCACATTCCTCAGGAACTTAATGATAGATGCAGCAAAGAGGTCTGGTGAAACCTGATCCCTTCCAAATACTACTTTCTTGTCTGGGGGATTAGAAACAACACCATTCCATCCGACGACAACATCAAGCGGTTGGGCAATATCTTTGCATCCAGATTTCATTGCTATCATAATAGAAGAGAAGAGGATACAAACCACATATTATTTGAATGGGAATGGGCGAAGGTTGTCTGACGTTTTCTTGGAGAGTACACAACATATGATTCAAAGGCTCACTCGCAATAACCTTTCCTGGATAGATGGTTTCATGGGACAGATAATGCATGCTCGGAATGATTGGCATGTTCCATTATTTTTAATGCAGGATGTTGGTGCTTATCGAAAGTGAGGAATATGGTGAAGTACGGGGGGACCCCTTCGTCTGGGCGGTCTATCACCTCTAGGATTAGGAGCTTGTTGGCAGACTGGGTTCCACTTTTCAGAAAATGGCAAGAAGCACCGTCTCTGATGTACCTTTCTTCTACACCCAGAAGGACCATTTCATCTTTCTCCAGGGAACATGGGCACTGGGTAAGGTGGCTTCCCCTTGATGAAGGCTTTAAGCCGAACTCAGATGGTTCCAACAAAGAGGGTATTGCTCGCGGTGGTGGAGTTTTTGGTGATGGGAGAGGGAGTGTCATCATGGCTTTTAAGGCCCAATATGACAATGGAACAAGCATCCAGGTAGAGGAAAATGAATTGTTAATAAGGATAAAATTAACCATCTAGAAAAATATTATTATATCCCAAGTGAGACATACACGAAGATTATCCATAGATCCTTACAAGGGAAGAGCCAAATACCTAGGTCAAGTTCATACATAATCAGAGAATGAAAGTCTTTTCTCAACGATGGCACAAAGGTCACCCACACTTGGCGAGAAGTAAATAAGGTAGTCGGCCATCTTGCATCCCAAGCTGAACAAGGCCTTGAAGTCACCACTAATCCAAATATCTCTTTCTTCAATACTGAGGGAATGTCCTTGATTATAGTGGATGCCCTCGGTTTGCATCATTTCAGGCCTCCTTAGGATTAATGTCTTCTTGTTTTTCTAGTTTCTCTTATTGCCCTTGTTTCTCTTTCACTTATAAATAAAAATGGAACTTTGAGTGAGTAGGGTATAACTAAAGCTAAAATAATCATTTCATGTAAAACAAGATATTAATTGATTATATTAATTTTAAAGAATATATATCTTAAAATCATAGGATGTTAGATCCTACCCCCCTTAAATTAATTTCTACCTCTAAATTTTTATAGTTATCCAAGGATTAATATTTATATAATTCCATTATTACAACTCATGTCAAAAAGGGTTAATAAAACTAACACATAGAAATATATATAGGTATATGTCAAGGTCACCTGGAATAACACATAACTATGTTTCCAAATAAGAGAACATAAGTGGGAATGGGGGAATAGAAAAATAATTATAGGGAGTTATTTAGGTCATTGATTAGAAGAAAGTTAATTATTAATAGAATGTTAATGGACTCAAAACCATAAATCCATGACGATAAAAAATACCATTAGTTCTCCCAAATCTAAAGTGATGGGTTAATACATTCATTTTAATATATTTTTACATAGAGTCTATGAATTCTATTACCACATGTACTATGTAGATATGGATATATATATACTTGACGAGTATAATTTAATTATTTAATAAATTTACACGCCAATATAACATTTTTCTCCATGTAATGAGTATTAAAGATGAATTTTTAATACCCCTTGAACAATAATCAATATTTAGTGACCACATATCACTAAAAGTGATAACAATATATTCCTCTTATATCTAAAATTCTAAGAAAACCCTTTTAAGGTTAGAACATTGTAAGATAATTCCCAAAAAGAATAAAACATCATATGATACATTATTCATAAAAATTCAGTAGTAATACCCAATGTTCAAACTAAATGATTCTAGAAATAACGATCATTAATATTATTATTAATTTCATGACTATGTTAAAAAATAAATATTATATGGATTTGATCATATATTATTAACATATAAAAAAACCATTTGTTTCCCAAATAAAATTACAAATGTTTATCAAATAACCACAATATTACATATAAAAATTTCATATTATCTAGGAAATCATGTTGGCTAACGTTTGGAATGAAACCCTTGTCATCCTTAGATCATTGGTTTAAGACCCTCCACTTTCCTGATGAAATAGGTTATCATACAGTATATAGTTTTCAGTTTCTTCTTTAAACATGAAAAATAATTCTTACCTATATAACAAATCATGGTGATCATAAGTATTAAAATTACCCAATCACAACCAAACATATTTAAACAATTTCGTTATTCACATTAGGATCTTATCACATAAAATTTAAAAGGGGGTATCTATAACCATATTGTTTTTATTATTATAAATTTCATTGATCAAAGATGGTATCCATAACTGATAAGATATCCTCACATGAAATCATCTTAATAACAAAAGTTAACTAAATCTACCTCTGATACAAAAAATAACAACCTAGGACCCGCACTCCTAGTTCATGTGCTGAAATATATAACATCACATTTTCAGCATTCTTGTAGGTAATTGTGACCCCATTTTCTCCCTTTAAAACCTCACTAAAGAAAAAGGAAAGTTTTCATCACATAGAACATCTTAGACCTTTTATATTTAGTGTTGTTAAAAATTAGTAAAAAAACAATTACATAAAATATTATCATGACATTAAATAAACATTTCATCCACATAACCCTAATTTTCATATTCATTATTGTAAATCATCATAATCTATATGAAGTACCTTGTTAGAATAATTTCTTAAATTTAATTCATTAACACTGGTGAAAAATGAAACATAATAAGGGAGAACTCAAATGCTTAGTATGGATAATCATAAGCATTAGGAAAAGATAGTTAAAAATGATCATTATAATGGATAAGGGTTTGATGAAATAGTCAATTTTCTTGAATGAATCGTAAATGAAAAAATTATAAATAATATATGTATTATCAAATATAATAACATTGAATTGTTAATAGTCATTAGAATCAATAATCATGATTCATGTTATGTCAATCTCAATCCTTAGAAACATTACAAACCCCTAGAAACAACAAATAAAACAATTACATAATATAGGAAATAATTTTCACATAAATCATTCAATAAATCATTAAAATTGAATAAAAATATGGTCTACTTACATATCAATAGAATTAGATATTCATCATGGACCCATGCACCCTTGGTTTATCACGTAACCACCCAACATTGGTTTATCGAATAACAAACCATCATTTGTTTTTAATGTAACCACCCATTAATAGTTTATCATGTAACTAACCAAAAAATTTATCTGTATATTTACATAATAATAAAACATAAAAGATTCTATTTATTCATAAACATATTTGAACAACCATTATCCCCTTTATATCCTGGTTAACCCATGGAAAAATGGGTTTTTTAAAAATATATTTAAAAAAATAACATAGGGAAAACATTTGTTTTCTCGAAAAATATCATTGAATCGTGATTAAAAAATGAAAAATAACTAGTTTATTTGCTAATCATGTTGAAACATTGATATATCATGGTAAATGAATGGGTTCTATACAAATCTCTTCAAACATGATTAACCAGTGAAAAATAAATAGGTTCCACAAAATCTTATTTGAAATAATATTAATCAATCTAGATATCCATATATACATTTACACCAATGTACGATAAGTAAAATATGGGTTTTTAAATTTCATTAATCGATATAACATTAAAATATTATTAACTAATTCTTTAGTAAATAATCATTTGTATTTTTGAAAAACACATTTTAAAACATAAAGCAGTTTTCAAATATTTTTTACTGATGATAACCATGAATAAATATAAATTAATATCATAAAAATATTTTAAATAATTGGTTAAAGAAAATACCCTTTAATATTTTTAAAAACATTTTTTTAAAAATTTTTTGAAAACATTTTTTATGACATCATTTTGAATGAACACATATTTTCAAAAGAAGAGGGAAATGATGTTTGATTTTCATAAAAGTATTTTGTAGAACCTTTTAAGAATAATGGAGTGTAAAATGTGTAAAATATCATTAAAATGTTTTTAATAATAAATACATAAGATAATTCATGAGAATTATAATATTTTGACATCAGATACCCAATCATACACAATCTTTATAAACATAGTAATTTTGAAAAAAGGCTCATAACTATTTGGTAGCATTGAATCGTAATACCCCATGAAGGAATTAAATTAAATGAAACATATAACATCATTAAAATAATAATATTCATGTTATAAAATTTCAAAGTAGTAGTATATAATCCTAATAAAATAATATGGGGTTATAACATAACAAACACTTAAAAACAAAAATTGTGAGAAAAATAATCTACCGCTTTGGTAACATAGAAACCATAAACACCGTAAAATATATATCATAAAATGGATATTTAAATACCTATAATTTAAATTCTAAGAATAATAAACAAACTAATAATAATTATATACACCGCAAAACAAAAATAAGTGTTTAATATAGAATGTATCTCACAGAAATACATGTGAGAATAGAAAATCACATACCTTCAGTCTAAGATGGTATACTTATCCTTTATAGTCTTGAATAATAAAATTATTTTTATTTTTTAATTTCAGTAGACTATAATTAAATGTTATTATTACTTTAATTTAAATTAAAAATATTTATATATAATTACTTAATCAGTAATGTTTACATCATTAGTTTTGACCCTATTTGGCTTATGTGCCGAAATCAGCATTTAAATGTTGACTATGGTCAAATAGGTAATTATATAAATATATAAAGAATATTAATAATGAAATAATTGTCACATTTAAATAGAAATTAAAATTTTAAAACCAATCATTAAATATGGTTATTAAATAATAACCAATGTTACCATCATGGAGATGGTATTCCATACGTACACATGACTAACATTTAAATTTTTCAATGATCATTTCGAAAAGATGGTAATTAAAATTTATCATTACATAATGATAATTATATCATAAATACAATATCATTTATTCAAATATATATATATGTCAATAGTAATTTGGAGTTTTAAAAGGATTCACATCATTTTTAGGATGTATTAGTCAACACGTCCACAAACGATGTTATCTATTTTCCACTGTGTGAAATGGAAGTAAAGAAAATGTTATCATATATTTATAAAAATAAACTTATATCACTAATATCCTAATTATGTCACAAATATCATTTAAATTAATTATATTTAACCTATTACCTTTTATGTATCATGTTAGTAAAAAGTGATTTGTATCACTTTTCAAGGTGGTAGTATGATGTACACATGAGTGACATTATCAAATATCTTACAATATCAATAATAAAAAGGGATTATATGACATAATGACTCCATAGGTATTAATATTTTATAAATTTCATAAATATAATATATTAATAATATTTACATAATTGTTCCCAACATTGAGGGATGGTAATGGAAGAACGAACAATATCAGTTCTCTAGGCTGTAGTCCCTGCACACACTAACAATGATTACATATCACATTTGATGGATGTTTGTGAATTTATAGGGAATAAAATAAAAATAAAAAATTTCATTGTATTTAATATACTGATAATATTATATAATCATGATACTAGATGAATTTAAGGTGGTATAGAGGTAAATAAATCCAAAATTAATGGTGATGAATATTACCTCTTCTTTTGGTAAATCATTTGGTTGGTAAAAAATCTTTAGTTTTATTTATAACCAAATTTATGATTCATGGATTAGAGTAGGTCTTAAGGTAAGTATTTTTGGTAGATTTTGGATGGCACATTAGTCTTCAGTGGTGTAAATACATTGTGAGGTTGAGTTGCTTTTAACAGTAGGGGATGAGTGACATTCATGAAAATACCAAAAGGTAGACACTATTGGGAGGTTTACCAAACACCATCTTCCTCAAATAATTATAAATTTTCAATAAAATATTTTATATTTTGGAAATATGACATGAAAAGTAGTTTTGAACATGTTTATAGGCCATTTGGCCCCAATGGATTAAATCCAAACCACTATGTCTATTAATCTTCATGTTGATAACTATAATTATTTTTAAGTACTTTCAATAATTTTTTCTATAAAAAAACTTATTTGAAATTAATATGCACTATAAATTTTTCTTATTCAAAATATTTAATCTATTTTTAAACATTACAATCATATTTTTGATAGAATTATTTAAAAATTAATCTCACAGATAGGACATGACAGTAGGTTTTTAAAGTAAACAGTTCAAAAGAATGAAATTATTTAATATCCAATTTCAATATGAAATTGATTACAATGATCTATATTATATTTATCAATGTTTAACTGAAATAATGTTAATTTAAAAAAATTCCAAAACAATTTAATCATATAAAATTATTTAGATGTTAAGTTGGTTTTTATTTAAAATTTAATATTACTTACTATTCATCTAAATATGAATTTTCTCAGAAATAATTACACAAAACCACCCAATATAATTTTATATATTTACCAGTAATAAAAGAATATTTTTGTTAAAATTAAATTTAAAAAATTGTAAAACATTTCTGGAAAATAAGTCTTCCATTTAAAGGTGATAAAACAACAATTTAGAAAATTATATCTGTTGGCTATTAAAATTTGATTTTATTTTATTTTATAACTATAAAACATACAAGATGAATTTTAAATTATTTAATTGAATATATGAAATATAAATTACTTTCTTACTATTAATAAATAGTGAAAATTTTAATTTCGTTAAGAGAAAATTCTCTTATGGGAATAAAAAAAAAATTTTTATAAGAATCCATAATTTTTATTAAATTTGTTATTATATTAATATAAAATTAATTTTTCAGAAAAGAATTAATTATATATAAATTTTTGAACAATATTTTCGTAATTAAGTTAATCTTAATCCTTCCCACCATTCAAATGACTAGATGATAACTACTATATTGAATTATAATATTAATAATATATTTTTGTCTAGTAAGACTCTGTCTTGTATGCAACACATGTTATTGAAGAATCTCAATGTTATGTGAAATTAAAGATAAACATGGTGTTGCATATAACTCAGTCAAATCTATTCATTTCGTGTAACATAATATATCAAGGAATTTAATTTAATTCTTACGAATATATTTTTTAAAATCTTGGGATGTTGCAAAGACAGTCCCTACATCTTCACATGTATATATCAATTATCATAATCGTGTATAATATTTTAAAATAATAAGTGATCCTAACCATTTTTATGTTCTTTTATTTACTAATGATGGTGTATAAGTTATCCTATTGAGTTGAGAGTAGATATTCCCCATTTTAGGATTTTTTTTCATCAACTTCTTATATATTTATTTTACATTATACATTGAATGATTTATTATTTCACCAGTTTAACTCATGTTGATGGGGATATCAATGTCCTTAAATTTGTATTCTTATATTCATATTTAAATATTTTCAGGTGATTTTATTGACATTTTTTTAGTCACATTTGGGAGGGATTTTTTTGTCACCATGGGTTTTATTATGGAAAATTCATCCCACATAATGTCTGTAGCCTCTCATGGTTAGTTGGAAACCATTGAACAATTGGATATATGATTGGTTTCGCACACTTAAGTTTTAATTATTCTAATCCTAGATATTATTCAGGTAATATAATTTAAAAATGATTAAATAGTATTTGTTTTTGAGATTTTTTATTGTATAATATTTTATCCATGTTTGAAAATAATGGATAATTATTCACTAGCTGAAAGGCAAGTGAGGGTAATATACATGAATTGATGTGCTGTTTATTCAATATAAATTTCATAACATTAAAAATAGGGAATAAATGATTTTTTATCAATAAATATGAATAAATTTTATTATTTTTATATATATTCATTAAAAATAATAGTGAAAAATTATGTATCTCAGTTATAGAATTCTAATATGGAAAATCATTAAAATAGCTTCTTAAGGATAAAAATTAAAAAAATCAAGGGAGATATAGAGGACATACCTTAATGGAGAAAAACGTTTCATATACAAGGAATATAATAGTTAAATTATATATTTATGAAAAATTATCTAAACCTAAGAAAAAGTAAACTATTAAATCTGGAGAACAATTATTATATCTATATCCATTTTCATTCATGGAAAGTGATAATGGTAGTGTATATTATACATAATAAAGACTATTATGTGTATTTATGAAGTCAATCATACAAGACATAATGTTAAATGATATAGTAATAATAAATTAGAGATTGATAGGGGTGATGAAAACAAAACATTCCAATTTGGTTTCATGGGAATAATTATAGAATATCAATAAGAAACAATAGAATCTTATTGAGTTATAAAATAAGTTCAATTTAGTGAAAAGTAGAATGTTATATTAGTTAAACAAAATTGAGATTTTAGGTTTTATAAAAAATATATTTCTCCAATATTATTATATGTAAATAATATAATGTTAAATGAATCTCATATTATTTTTTATATAAATACCTGAAATACAATGATTTACTCAAATAATTAAGGTCATTAATAGTGTGACAAAATAGTGTAATTTATTGTTTTTTCTACAATGATATTTGTGGTATGGGTGAAAGTAATGAGTGACTAATTGTTTCCCAAAATGATTAATAGATATAAAATATTAACAAATATTGGAATTATAACATTGTAATATTAATTATTTGATATGAAATTCTATGATAATCTGGGAAAATAATTTTATATAAGTTTTAGTTTTAATAAATAAAAAATTAAACACATTTTACACAAATATTATAATATTTCTTATGATTATAAATTTGTATTGGAGATATTTTCTTCTAATTTATCAATATTATTAGAAAAAATTCATTGTTCACAATAGATTTTTAGATAAATATTCAATTGAAAAAAATATAGAGTTAATTACTAAGAACATTTAACATTATTATATTCGTTAAAAGGCTTATAGATCATTATGAATTTTTATTGGAATTTAATGGGTTCATTCATTTTTTTAATGATATTAGGGTTAATATATTCTATTGGTGGAATATTGTTTTAAAATTCTTAAACATATATGAATTAAACTGATTCCTTATAATACTTTAACTAGAAATTATTTATGGGATCTATCATCTTTTTCATTAATATATAGAAAACATAATTTTTCTATTATAATAGGTGAATGAGATCATAATAAAATATCTGGTAGTCCAAATACATGTTAATGTTTTCTGAAGTAAAAAATTATTTATGTTGATAATCCATGTAAATATTTATATTTATATATAAAATATATGATTTTTAAATGGGGAAAATGAAGTATTTTTTAGGATATATTCTTGTAAAGGATTTATATCAACATAATTTTCTGGTTCTTATGATTTATGGTGGATACACTCTAATAATATGATATACTATATTATAATGAATAACAATTTTTAGTTTTTACTAGGGAATATAATGAAATTATATTCTAGTTCTTCGAATATGGATAGTTCTTGATTACTGAAGAGTTCATATTAGTTTTTATTTATTCATAATATGAAAAATTAATTATAATTATTATGTGATGGGTGGAGTCTATTATTTCTCTTCAACGCATCATTGGGTCCTATGAAGAAATCATGTTTGTGTATTTGGTGAATTTATGGTTGATTATTTATGATGTATTCAGCAGAGTTCTCTACAGTATGTGTAAGATGTCCATTATAACGGATTATATCATTCTAAAATTATTTTTTCATGCCCATGTTATACTTAAAATAGTTATGATATCCATGAATAATATTCAATCTCGTTGCATTATTTATATTTTATTATTTTATCATCACTTATTCTGAACTTATTATTCTTTCCCTATTTATTCATTGATAGCTTCTACTATTGAAATTATCTTTCTGAGCTTCTGATCTCACATTTTTTCTTTTTTCCCTGGGATATTAGGAAGTTTATATTGATTGATTTGAAAGGATATTCTAAATGTAATAATAATTTTATAAATTAAAAAATATTTTATATTTTATGTTTTCAAATATATTGTGAGATTCAAGAATGTATATTTTTTCAATAATACTAATCTATTAGATCCTCTTGGATGAGATCGCATTAATTTAGTGTCAATGTCATAATGTTACCGCTTGATTTTTGAAACTAGGGATTTAATTGTTACTACAAAGTGTAAATGTATATTTTCTAGTATATTGTAAGCTATGCTATAGAAATATTATTGGGTGAAATTTTTAATTGTTTAAGGAAATCTTTATGGTTTGGGGGTATTATATAAATATTAATTTATACCATATGGTGCGATAAAATTTATTATAAGCTATAATTA
Source organism: Viscum album (assembly GCA_963277665.1). NCBI lineage: Eukaryota > Viridiplantae > Streptophyta > Magnoliopsida > Santalales > Viscaceae > Viscum > Viscum album. The sequence continues at coordinate 791,932,174 of OY728156.1, read as the reverse complement.
CAAATGACATTATATTGTATCCTAGTATCTAATGGGTCATGACATGGATTAAAATAGGGTGACCTTATATCATATTATATGATATATGAACTTATTATATCATGTGAAATATAAGAATAAATAATATGTTTTTAAAATGAGTTATAATTTACCAATATTTTATTAATTATAAAATTATAGTAATATACATTTTTTATATATAATTGTGAAATGAAAAAAATAATTTTTTAAAATATAAATATTTATAATTTCATATTGGTAGTTTTGGTCTTATTTGGGTGGTAATGTTATCTCAAAATCCTTTTCAAGCATGAGATTAAATCTGAGGGGATAAAAATTTATTTCTATGGTAGTATGGTAGAAAAACAAAAATGTAGGAACTATTGAAAACAAAATTAATGGTATAATAAATAATGGTATTATTCATCTTATGTGGTGTTTTGGGTATTGTATTGGGACTTTGGACCATCGGTCCTCTGATCCATCTTTCTAGGGCCTCCAAGATATTTAGATCATCTTGTACCCATTGTGTGATGAAGATATTAGGAGTCAATGATAAAGCAATAAAAAAGATCATAATTTGGGATATTAGTAATAAGATGAATTTAAAAGATTTGAAATATCCCATAAATCCTCAATGATCGGAAGAGAGGGAAGGTTATAGTTTTGACATCAAATAATTGAGACAGTGGATGACATGATAGCAGGAGGGACTGGTGCATATTAGGTCCTCATTTCTCTATCAATTCAGGGCGTGTATAATATGGATTTTGGGTAATGTAAGGGTTCCATATCAACTAAATTAAAAAGAGTGGTTGTCTAGAAAATGAAACAACAATGGAATATGAATGATAATTTTATACAACCTGTGGTTTCATATGTCAAGGGCCAGTAGGTAGGGCCAAGGAAACATTTAAAAAGATTCTGAAAAATCATAATGTCCAATATATGGATATCACTATTATGATATTAATTCTTGATATATGACATTGGATATCATGAGTGTATACGTTATAGGGAAAACATATATCATGTTATACAATATAGGGATATTTCATAATTCCAAAAAGTTGAAATAAATTATGAATTTATAAAATTCATTGTCAATTATAAATTTTTATAAATTATAAAATCGGGGGTGTAAAATAATTTTATACATAATTTATAATAAAATAAAAAATTCCTCTTGCAATATAAAATTTTCACCATTAATATGGTAACAAATATTTGAAATATTAAATTAAATATAAAATATTTATATAAATATCATTATATAAAATTTTTCATCGTTATAAGCCCCCATAGATTATTTTTCCTCGTTTAGATTTAATATAAAATATACTCATTACATGGATATTAAATTAAAATATATAATACTTAAATAATGAATAAAAATATATTATTAAAATTTTGAATTATTATTATTTATAGAAAAAAGGGGATATGAATAATTCATATTACTCATGAATTAAATATATTATTAAATATAAAAAATTATATTTTCCATGTAATCAACAAATATAATGTGTTTATACTTATTAAATGCAATTAAAATTTAATGATTTCTTTTTTATATATTTAAATCATATAATGTATGTGTTAAATTATAATTAACTAAAATAATGTTTTTTTATGAATTTTTCAAATGGAATTTTCTTACAATATTATGTGTTTATAAATCTTAGGATAAATATATTAAACATTTAATTATTTATTTATTTACTATTTTTTAAAATTATTAACATATGAAATTACAATATATGTTAATATTATTATATTTACTAAATAAATTATTACACACATATATTATAACATTATACCATGAACTTAATGGGTTTCATGATACATATATTATGGGATTTGAATTAGATCAACAATATTTAGTGGTTTGTTTGAAAAAATTAAAAATTGTAGGTTTATTACATATTATTATTTATTTTAGACTTGAATATATTTCGAAACACTAAATCAATCTTGGGTGTTGATATATGGATATTGGGGTTTTTATTCATACAACTCATTTATCTAGGGAATATGACCTATTTAATTAAGGGGGGGGGGGGTTTATCATCAAAACCATTGGATATTATGAGTATGACTTTAGTTTCATTTTATTTTATCATATGAAAGAAATAAGGATCATGAACCCTTCATATATAAACTATATGGTCTATTTAATGAATATTATACTTTAATAATTTATAATAAATACAAAATGTAGACCATTAATTTTATAGGGGTTACACAATAATTTCATTATAATATAATAATTATGTATTATTAGAATAAATTTAATAAATGAAATTATTATATTCATATTGATATTTATTGAATTCATGTGATTTAATGTGTATAAGATACATTTTGAAATTGTATGAAGATATGTTTATAATTCCTTAAAATAAAAAGTGTTAAATTATTTACAAGTTTGAAAACAATAAAAACCTTACTAATTTAGTATGGGTGAGTTTATCAATTATGACTACCAATGGATTATCGTGGGTAAGACACATAGTGTAATGTAATTAGGCTTGGAGATAAATTTTAAATATTACTCAGACCATTCTAACATATAAACTTATAATCGTTGGGTTACACATGTATTAGTGATTGTAACAACTTCTTCCTTTTATTTATGTATTTTTTCCATTGATTTGATATATAGTTTAGGGATTTATTCTTTTTATTTAATAGTGTCCAAGTATAAATGTTTTAATGGGTTTTGAAAGGTTCACTTTGGGTCTGGGATGAGTTTGGAGGACTTTTCAATGTTTTCATGAATTAAACGTTTTTTACTCTGTAATAGAAATATTCACACCCTAAATGTAATTCCCAACATTAAATTTTCACTTGGAAAATTTCAACAAATAGTTTCTTGATTTTAATTATATTCAAGCCATGTTTTTTTTTTAATCTTGAAAATTTATTGTGATCAACATTTTTAACCCGAATTGATGCCTTTTTCAGTGTATATTACCTTCAAAATATTCACATCATTAATAGAGTATTCATGATATAAATTCCATTTACCCATAAAGTTTTCATGAATTTAATCATAAATCCAAAAAAAAATTCATGTAGCCTCTTCCCTTTAAACCCTAGGGCTACATATAGTGATGTTTGGGTGAATCATTTCCTTCCAAACATCTCAGTTGATAATTTTATCTTCTATGAGTACATTGGCTATGGATTTCTCCACCTATCTAATTCCTTCATTTCTAAGAGGTATGATCTCATGGTTTCCAAATGATTCAGAGTTTGATCTAAATGTATTTTGATCTAAGATTTTCATTGTTTCTCTATTTTTCCTTTGTTCATCATTACTGTTTCCTTTTAAAGGTGTTGATATGATTTTGTTTTAAAGGTAGGTGGTTCAATAATTCATTACCCTATATTTGAAACCCTGTATTTAATTATTAATTTGAAATATGTTTTTTAATGATTCAAAGCCTCGTATTTTAAATTATTGATCTTTTATTTTTAAAATGTGATGGAAATTGCTAAAAAATCCAATATTAATGGAATTGAAATTGAGGGGTGGATTTGAGGAAAAATGATGGGGTGATTTGGAAAATTACATGATGAAATTATTTGATGTTGAATATTGATATAAATGGATTTCGTTGAATGATTATTTTATGATTCATTAAATGAAGAAAAAATATGATTTGGTTTTGAAAATTGAAAGGCGTGTTTTAAAAAGAAATTGGGTAATTTTATTTTGAATAGATCTAGAATGATTTTTTCGACCCAGAATGATGGGGTGATTGATTTAGATAGTTAGTGAATAATTTGGAAAAGATCACTTGGATATTACCCACTCGAAATGGATTGATAATGAAAATACTTACATAATCTTTTATTGCAACATGATTTTCCTAATGTAGAGTTCAGCCCTGAAGGCCTGGATCAAGGGACTCATGCACACATTGAGCCAAGATCACCAATCGAGTGGTGTAAGTATCATATTTCAATGTAATAACACAATAAAAGTCTCACTACCCAGTGTTATGATATTTTTTATTTTATGATTAAATTTCATTAGTCATTGTACTGTTTTGTTCATGCCAATTACTTTATATAATTTTTATATATAAAACGTTCATTCAATCCAATTTTCATATATCTTAAATCATTATTTTATTAAAAGGTTTTTTGAAAATATGTAAATTACATGACTTTTATTATTTTGGTTAAATTGAAATAATTAATGGGTTTTTTTCTTCTACTTATGGAACATTTAGTGAAACCCTAAGGGGATATTTATATAATTCCACACCTTTTCCATTAGACATTTATATATTATCCTATTAATGATCCATGTAATAATAAATCAGCACATAAAGATGGAGGATTTTCTTGATTGATCGGACCTAGAGTAATTAAGGTGACCAGTGGATATGTGATCAATATATAACATGGAATATATATCAATTTTTACCCTTGGAGATATCTTGTCACATGATGATGTATTGCTCGTGTGTTTTCAGCTATTTTTTGGTGTGTTCTTTTTGTAGAGTGTGGTACAAATTGAAAGGGGATTTTATCAATTTCTATTATATTGAAAAACTGTTCCCACTAGATATTGACATTATTCCTTCTTCTAGTCACCAAACCATATAGATTGGGAATGAAATTTGATCTATGTTTATACCAATATGGTTATCAATTTATGGGGTTATCTATGCTAGATTGTAATAATATGGTATCAAAGGCTAGGATATGCATATTAACTTGATATTGGAATGTATACTAGGTTGTCTTGTATGAAAACAAATATGATGAATGCGAATCAATGTGTTTTTGTGAGTGTGTTTCTCTGTATATCATCATAATGATCCTTAAGGCACTATTGATATTCAAGAAAAGTCTATTTTAAGAATAACATGATCTAATTACAAAAAAATCCAAACTTTTATTTCTAATTATGTTGAAATAACAATATTGAATTCTTCTTGATGGGATTTATATTACATTATTTCTTATTTGAGATATTAGATTTTTTATCCTTATTAATTCTTTAAGTGATGTATATTGATGTTTTGTAGTGTCATGCCTCTAAGGAGATGTTTGAATAGGTTGAGGGAGGATGTTTCTAGTCTACAACAGTAAGGTAGTCCTCTAGTTAAGCCTAATAGTGTTATTATATTGATTCAATCTATCCATTCTCTAGGAAAAATAAATTTACCCATTGTCATTAATGATATAGTAGTGGAACCTCAAAAGTATGAATCTATAAATCATGATCAAGAGATTCTTGGATAGACGTCACCATCGTTTGAAGGAACTAATTAACCTCAAGAGTTTTAGGATTGGATAAAAAAGATAGAAATAATTTTTTTGTTCTTGAAAATTTATGATTCTATAATGGTGAAATTTGAAATATTATAGCTTGAGGGGCCTAGAAGAAGATGGTGGGATTCGATGCAGATAATGAAGAGTAATTAAAGATTTGAGATGTTGTTATTTATAGTTCATTTAACTGATCTAGTTATTTGTTGAATCAATGGTTTTTTATGGTAAAGGAGTTTCTCAACATCCAACAGGGGAATATGATAGTGATACAGCATGAGAACCATTTTATAGAGCTTATTTTGTTTTCATCTGATCTTATCTACAATGAGAAGATGATGGATTAATGTTTCTAGATAAGTCTCCAAAATAATATCTTATCACCTTTTTTTAATGAAGCTATATTATTATTCTAATGTCTTGGATATAGTGTTGGTTTTTCATATTTCCCATGATGGTAATTCAAGGATGATATGAGTTCCTTCTTCTTCAAGTTGAAGTTTTCTGAGTTCATTTATTGTAATAATAATGTTTATTGAGTATTAGGAGGGTCCTATAGAGTAATAATTATCCATAACTTATATAGTTCTTGGAGTAAACCATTCGACATACATTAAATGTGGAAATCAAGGGTATTTGAAATCAGTTTTTACTATGAAATTATTGATTTGTAGTTATTATGGTCACTCAGTACACCTACATATGTCCTTCATTATCATTTATAATCTACATAGATGAATGGGTTCATTACCACAAAAAATTATTGTGGTATAGTTATATTCATCATATACTAAGTGGTTATATCTATATAAATCAATAAGGAGGATTCATAACAAAGTATAAGAGGCTCTAGAGGATAAAAATGTCGGTCCAGTGATTAAGAGGGTTTCCATCGCAATATATTCATTTTTAGTAAAAAAAATCAACATAGGTACATATCACTAATTTAAATCAAACCATTTCTAGAATTTGATGAATATTCATATTGAAGTTTTATCCTATGTGATGGATAATACAATTCCCCTAGTAATTAAGAGAGGTCAAGGTGTTCTATGTGCTTTTGTTTTCCCTCTAAAAGATTTTGAGAATGCCTAATATTTTATATCTCTTGACATGAAACAACATGAACACATTTTTAGGATGTATCACATGATTGATCATAAGGCCTAGATTGACTATTATCATAGAAAGGTATCATATACTATGAATAATGTGGTTTCTCATGCCATTCAGGGAAAATGGTACTTGAGGTGGAGTATATCTATATCTTTTATTCTACAGTTGGTACGAGTAATATTTGTGTTTTAATTTTACTTGATGCGAGAATATTTTAGTGATGATCTCAACCCAATGGTCATATAAATTCTCTGTGTTTTGACTTCTTATTTCATGAGCTTTCTACTTGTAAGAGTTGTGGTGTTTTCTATTGATTTGGTAATTGTTACTCAGACAGTGACTACTCCATACCTTATAGAACAAGTGATATTGAATGTGGTGAAGTATAAATTTGATGATCTTATAGAGAATAGTTTCATATGCCTGAGTGTGCCACCTTGGGTGACACATATTCTCATTGGGAAGAGATCTAATGGAACACATCAAATATGTGATGATTTTTTAAAATCAATCAATTCATATTAATGAAAAACATATACATTTCCATGGATTAATGATCTATTTGACCAGCTGAAGGCATCAATGTGTCTAACAGATATTGTTCATTGATTAGGTTATTGGATGTTGAGAATTATAGAGTCTGATATTTATAAGACCTCTTTCAGATTTAGGTATAGCTATTAGAAGTTACTTGTTAGTAAATTATGTCAAAACAATGATCATATAATTGTTATGAATTTTATTAATAGGATATTTCATGAGTACCTTGACTTGTTAATTTTAGTATTATCAAATGAAATCCTTGATTAATATCATACTAAGTAAGACTATGTGTGTCTTTTGAGAGTTGTTTTAGAAATTAGTATAAAAGAAAAATAAATTTGTGAAGTATTCAAAATAAAGTATATGGATTTAGGGAGTAATGTTCTTGAGGAATTTTTTCATAGAACCTACTATTTTAGTTTATTGTGGGAAGTTGATAGATTTTATGAAACGGGATGAATTTTGTAATGACTTTGGGATAGGATACATCATGTCTTTGGAACGATATTACCATAGGTTTTTCATGGATTTCCCAAATGTGGGTTCTCCGATGAATTGTCTCACTCATAAAAGTGTCATCTTCATTTTTGATGAAAACATTCATAGTTATTTTGTTACGATTACATTTATTTTGACTTTTTCACCAATGTTGAATCTTCTAGTTGTCGGACCGGGCAATGCGGTATTGTATGATACATCACGTTTTCTCTTAAGTTGTATCATTATACAAGGTGACATTGTTGTATACTATGGTTCCAAATAGAATGTGAAACTAGATGAGAAATATTTCAACCACAATCTCAAACTACCATCTTTGATTAATTCACAAAATAGTTTTTTAAAATATCTTTTTATAGACAGGTTTTATATTCATATCAACCCCAAAATCTTGAGTTATTTATTTTATCAATGATATTTAAATCACTGATAGATGAATTGGGGGGATTACCTATAATATTTTACATTTTAATTTCCTACACCCCTAGAAATGGGAATTACATTATGTTGTATGAAATAGTAGACTTAGTCCATGAATGAATCAATAGAATAGTTGAATCTGATGGATCTCATCACTCGGTTGAATTTGGGATTTCATGTGAATGAGTCGGGGTTGTTTTTTTGACCGTGTAGTTGAAATCAGCTCTTCTCATGACGATTCTTAGGAAGTATCTATTTGATAATAAATTCAATAGAATTAAATATTCTCCTTATATTGGTGATATTATTAGGGATTGGATGTTCACTTCAAATGATATCCTATATGTATGAAACAAATGTATTTTTCTTTTCCTATGATAAAGATCATCATGGGGGGATTCCATATTTCCCAGTTAGTATTAAACCATGGATTTATTAACATTTTATATGATAGATTGAGTTTATTTTGGAGTGTAGGTATGACATGATACATTTTTGACTTTTTTATTGTTATTATACCATCCGAAATGACAACTCCAATCCTCGGAGACCTTTAAGTATTCATTAAATGCATCAATTGAGGAATTAGATGTTTGAAAAAATTTATATATACTATTTTAGGGTCTGTGCTTACCCATTTTGGGAATAATGTGATAGGGGTTTTGATTAATAGGGTTACCAAATTGGATCACATTATACACAATCGAGATACAACTAATTTCACATATTTGGGGAATCTCAAAATGTAAGAGATTATCAAATTACACGGATTTACATATATAATAGTTTATGATAGGGATCATTATTTCATTTCTCACTTTAATAGAGTCCTATATGAGGAACTATGATAATAGGTACATTTAATCATTACATGCGGCAAATCCTTTTTTTCATTTTATAGAAATCCGTATTGTGGGTTTCTAGTACCCATACAGTCGAAACCCAGACACCAAAACACAATTCAAACTGAAATATCAAATTTCAAACCACCGCCTTATCGCCTCGATCCGTGAGCCTACACCGCCTCGAGTGCCGAGCCTCCATTCGAATATGTTTAAAACTAATATTCTATTTACATAGTTTATGAATAGTGAAAAAGTACATTGTTTATAAAATTATATGAATATTTGGTTAAATATTTTTTTATAAACCAATTAATAGTAACAAATATTTTAAAAAACCATTATAAATTTTTTTTGAAATCATTATTATATATTAATGATTTTTAAGTAACATTCTCAACTAAAGATAGATATATAATCAATATATAATTAAAATATTTTCTCAATAAATTTAAGTAAGAAAGAGAGGAAATTGTTACATGAAAACATACTAAAATACCATAGTAGAAGAAAATTTATCGGGCTTATTAGATAATGAGAAAATATATTTTTTAATACAAATTCCATATTAAGAAATTGAGATCACAAAGAGATTTACACATAAACTGATACAACTTTGGTGAATTATTATTCATAAATCACCATGAATCAAGAAGATAATTTTTTACAAAAAATATTCTATTGTAGGAAGGATTCATGATATATTATGTTTTGATTTTGTATATACACTTTTAAAAATAAATCTTGTGAATAAATACATGTTTCTCAAAGAAGGAATATGAATACAAAACCCTAAAAAAGTACATATCATTGAAGTTATAGTTAATAAACTACATGATTGTGTGTAAAAAATGTTGAACCTAATAAATAAATCTATAAATAAAAAATAATTTATCATGTATTTTTTCATAATATAAGAAATGAAGTAGTTGTATAAAATTATGAACGGAAATTGAGTTATGAAACCCCTTACCTCTTGATTCCCATTATAGTAGTAGACATTAACCTCATTTATAATGTTTTTAAATAATGTTATCTACTAATTAAAAAATATTAATACTTAAAATATAATATATTATTCTTTTATTACATGTTATTAATTGTTTGGTAATAATATTTATTTATCACTATAGTTTTAGGGGTTAATTGCCTTGTTTTCTCATGTATGTTTTGACATAAATAATTTTGATCATGAACATTGGATATAATTTAAAAATATAAGTAATAATATTAATTTTATAAATATAATTTTTTCATTATATATATCATCAGAAACAATATTTAATTTTTAAGATTGAAATCGAATTACATCGAATTGTGGAGATTTTAGGTCGTACTTATGTCGGAGCGACATTATCATTTCATTGTAATGTTCAAGGGTATGAAAGGGGATTATATATTAATTTTATAGAATAAATATCATGTCACATATGTCACATTTATTCATTAATTTTTCAATCATTACCTTACATTTAAAATCATTAGTGAGAAACAAATCACATAGCTTCACAGGGTTGTTGTACACTATACAAACAAACAGTGATATCATTTATTCAATGGATGAAAATGTGTGAAATAATATGTTATATTAGATTTATAAAAGTAGTAATATATCATTAAAATCATATATAAAAAATAACTTAATCCTTATTACCTAACATGTACATTTAATGTGAAAAATAAACCACTTTTCATTTCAAGACGATAGTCCGTCTCACACACGTTTATTATTATCATATTCCCTACTAAATAGAAAGTAAAAATGTGTATTCAATATTATAATAAAATAATTATAATTATATAATATTTATCATATATAAAAATTATATAAATCATTATATCCTGTCTTGAGAAGTAGGGATGGAAAAAAGACAATGTCGGTCCGTGAGGCAGTAGTCCACCGTATACACGATCAACAGTTTCATTTACAATTTGAGTGGGGAGAATATGGTTGTATACCCTGAAATTAACAAAAAAAATATTATTTCATGAAATATACTGATTATAAAATTGTTTAATTGGTTAATAATATTTTTCTGAAGTGGGGGATGAAATTAAATAAACCACTTCCTTAAGGACATTACCTCTTCTTTGACAACTACTTTTGTTTGCACCAAAATCCATCCTAGGTTGAATTTTGGGAAACAACCAAGATGATTAATATTATGGGAGGGAATTTAGAATGTCTTTTTGGTTTTTTTTTTCTAATGAAATGGTTTTTAGAGTTTTGAAATGGAAGGATAGGGGTTTTATTTAATAAATGTGGGAGAGGACACACTTCGAAATTATGAAAACAACAAACTCCACCCATGTTTTTATCAAAACAAAAGGAAAAATAATGAACCTTTTTTAAACCATATAAGTTAAAATTTCATAATACGTGAAAAAATAGAAATTATAAAAGGTTTGGTAAATTTTAACCCTTATATCTTAAGATTTACCCACAGGAAACCCATTTTTACCATAACTGTTTTAAAATATTTTTTATTATTCTCACAGATCCTTATCATCACAAATTAATATAAACTTATTTGATAATATAAATTATTTTGATTTATAAAATCAAATCAAAGATTCCATATTCAACTCAGATAATAATAAGAATTGAATTTAAAATTAAACTTGTAAATATATCCACAATAACAGATCATCACGAAATGTATTTTAGAAAAAAAAATATTATCTCAAATTAACTATATGAAAATTATTCATATTTAGATAAATTTAAATTAATATGTAGAGATACATATTCTATAATTATAATTTAAATCCTTCTTCATTAGTTGTCATGTTAATTTTATAAAATCAATAAACATTATGTAAATTAAATACAATTGAAAACAGGTGATTAAAGGCCTAAAAATAAACCTATAAAAATATTTAGTATAAATAATATTTGAATATAAATAAATTTATTTAATATAAAAAAAATAATTATTTAAATTTTAAGTCAAATAAAATTGAACAATATTTATTAAAAAGTAAATAATTTTTATAAAAAACATGTATTTTTAAATATTAAATTTAAAATTAATATTTTTTAAACAATATAAAATATTTATATAAGTCGATATCGATATGATTATCAATTAAAAAAATTTATTTTGGAAAATATTTTTTGTAAAATTTTTAAAAATTAATTTCATATCTTTTTCACAAAGCGTGAATAAATCGCCTTTTTGAAAAGTATAGTTTTCATAAGAAATATTTTTTTCTTATATATACTTCTTATATTATATTACATTTTTAAATAACCATTTAATTTATTATATATATATATTTTAACCATATGATTTTCCTAATTTATTTATTACAATTAAAACCCTCTAACTTAACGACTGTGTTATAATGGTCACGTTTAGATAATTATATTTTAATAGAGTATCTCATTTCCATTAACCATTTTTTTTATGAATCAAATTATATCAATGATATTGTATTTTTTTAAAATAAATAAATTATAAAATCATAGGGTGTGATATTCTCACATATTACTAGCCTTTTGTATCATACACGCTATCTGAAATGAATTTATTCTTATAAAATCTCAGGGAGTTACATTGTACCACTTAAAAAATTCATCCCTCATAATTTAATATTTCTCTTTGTAATCAAGGGTTTTACATTTTAAAATATCTCTATTTTAAACCAAATAATAAAAAGTTATACTAAAACATCTTTTTTAAAAGAGAGAAAGGGTAGTATGAAGCTCAAATATAAAAGCACGTTATTAGGATTCCACATAGGAGAACAATTGTGGGAAATAAAAACACATACATTGAAGAGAGTACTAATTCACAAATATTAATATAAAATTAGAGATATAATTGATTATAATAAAGTGTATGATTAATAGGAAGTATGGGAACTCAAAAATATCAATGATGTGTAAAATAATCATTTAATTCATCAAAAAATGATGGTACTATGATAAAAGTTTGGTCTCCAGATTCCTTCCTTAAAGGTGATCAACCCATTTAACATTAAGACTAATAACATATGGAAATACACTTCCAAAAAAGTATAATATCGTATATTAAATATTTTTTTAAAAAATTAATATTTTCTCTAGATGCTGAGAATTAAATATATATTTTTTATTCTAGTTGAACTAAAATAAACATCTAAAGTAAAATATAATCCCTAAAATAAAAACATTATTCTCCACTTATCTTTAAAAACAAATATTTTGAAAAAAGTATTCCCATATGATTCATAAATTATAATACATAAATAGTAACATCCAATGATCAATTCATTCCATTACATATATTAGTTTTAAACATATTCTAATATTCCATTTACATTGTTTATGAATAGTGAAAAAGTACATTTTTTATAAAATTATATGAATATTCTGTTAAATTTTTTTTATAAACCAATTAATAGTAAAAAAATATTTTAAAAAACCATTATAATTTTTTTTGAAATCATTATTATATAATAAGGATTCTGAAGTAACATTCTCAACTAAAGATAGATATATAATCAATATATAATTAATATATTTTGTTAATAAATTTAAGTAAGGAAGAGAGGAAACTGTTACATGAAAACATACTAAAATACCGTAGTAGAAGAAAATTTATCGGGCTTATTAGATAATGAGAAAATATATTTTTTAATGAAAATTCCATATTAAGAAATTGAGATCACAATGAGATTTACATATAAAATGATACAACTTTGGTGAATTATTATTCATAAATCACCATGAATCAAGAAGATAATTTTTTACAAAAAATATTCTATTGTAGGAAGGATTCATGATATATTATGTTTTGATTTTGTATATACACTTTTAAAATTAAATCATGTGAATAAATAAATGTTTCTCAAAGAAGGAATATGAATAAAAAACCCTAAAAAGTACATATCATTGAAGTGATAGTTAATAAAATACATGATTGTGTGTAAAAAATGTTGAACCTAATAAATAAAACTATAAATAAAAAATAATTTATCATGTAATTTTTTCATAATATAAGAAATGAAGTAGTTGTATAAACTTATGAAAGGAAATTGAGTTATGAAACCCCTTACCTCTTGATTACCATTATATTAGTAGACATTAACCTCATTTATAATGTTTTTAAACAATGTTATCTACTAATAAAAAAATATTAATATTTAAAATATAATTTATTATTCTTTTATAACATCTTATTAATTGTTTGGTAATAATATTTATTTATCACTATAGTTTTAGGGCTTAATTTCCTTGTTTTCTCATGTATGTTTTGACATAAATATTTTATACCATGAAAATTGGATATAATTAAAAAATATAAGTAATAATATTAATTTTATAAATATAATTTTTTTCATTATATATATCATCAGAAAAAATATTTAATTTTTAAAATTGAAATCGAATTACATCGAATTGTGGAGATTTTAGGCCGTACTTATGTCAGAGCGACATTATCATTTCATTGTCATGTTCAAGGGTAATAAAGGGGATTATATAGTAATTTTATAGAATAAATATCATGTCACATATGTCACATTTATTCATTAATTTTTCAATCATTACCTTACATTTAAAAGCATTAGTGAGAAACAAATCACATAGCTTCACAGGGTTGTTTTACACTATACAAACAAACAGTGATATCATTTATTCAATGGATGGAAAGGTGTGCAATTATATGTTATATTAGATTTATAAAAGTAATAATATATCATGAATATCATATATCAAAAACAACTTAATCCTTATTACCTAACATGTACATTTAATGTGAAAAATAAATCACTTTTCATTTCAAGACGATAGTCCGTCTCATACACGTTTATTATTATCATATTCCCTACAAAATAGAAAGTAAAAATGTGTATTAAATATTATAATAAAATAATTATAATTATATAATATTTATCATATATAAAAATTATATACATCATTATATCCTGTCTTGAGAAGTAGGTATTGAAAAAAGATAATATCGGTCCATGAGGCAGTAGTCCACCAAATACACAATCAACAGTTTCATTTACAATTTGAGTGGGGAGAATATGGTTTTATACCCTGAAATTAATATAAAAAATATTATTTCATGAAATATACTGATTATAAAATTGTTTACTAGGTTAATAATATTTTTCTGAAGTGGGGGATGAAATTAAATAAACCACTTCATTAAGGACATTACCTCTTCTTTGACAACTACTTTTGTTTGCACCAAAATCCATCCTAGGTTGGATTTTTTTAAACAACCAAGATGATTAAAATTATGGGAGGGAATTTGGAATGTCTTTTTGGTTTGTTTTCTAAAGAAATGGTTTTTTAGAGTTTTTAAATGGTAGGATAGGGGTTTTATTTAATAAATGTGGGAGAGGACACACTTCAAAATTATGAAAACAACAAACTACACCCATGTTTTTATCAAAACAAAAGGAATAATAATGAACCTTTTTTAAACCATATAAGTTAAAATGTCATAATACGTGAAAAAATAGAAATTATAAAAGTTTTGGTAAATTTTAACCCTTATATCTTAAGATTTACCCAAAGGAAACCCATTTTTACCATAACCGATGTAAATTATTTTTTATTATTCTCATAGATCCTTATCATCACAAATTAATATAAAATTATTTGATAATATAAATTATTTTGATTCATAAAATCAATTCAAAGATTCCTTATTCAACTCAGATAATAATAAGAATTAAATTTAAAATTAAACTTGTAAACATATCCACAAAAACAGATCATCAAGAAATGTATTTTTGAAAAAAAAATATTATCGCAAATTAACTATATGAAAATTATTCATATTTAGAAAAAATTAAATTAATATGTAGAGATATATATTCTATAAGGATCATTTAAATCCTTCCTCATTAGTTTTCATGTTAATTTTATAAAATCAATAAACATTATGTAAATTAAAAAAATGAAAAAAGGTGTTTAACGGCCTAAAAATAAACCAATAAAAATATTTAGTATAAATAATATTTGAATATAAATAAATTTATTTAATATAACAAAAAATATTTATTTAAATTTTAATTCAAATAAAATTGGACAATATTTATTAAAAAGTAATGATTTTTTTTAAAAAAATGTATTTTTAAATGTTAAATTAAAAATTAATATTTTTTAAACAATATAAAATATATATATAAGTCAATATCGATATGATTATTAATTAAAAAAATTCATTTTTGAAAATATTTTTTATAAAATTTTTAAAAATTAATTTCATATCTTTTTCACAAAGCGTGAATAAATCGCCTTTTTGAAAAATATAGTTTTCATAAGAAATATGTTTTTCTTATATAAAGTTCTTATATTATATTACATTTTTAGATAACCATTTAATTTATTATATATATATATTTTGACCATATTATTTTTCTAATTTATTTATTACAATTCAAACCCTCTAACTTAACGACTGTGTTATAATGGTCATGTTTAGATAATTATATTTTAATAGAGTATCTCATTTCCATTAACCCCTTTTTTTGTGCATCAAATTATATCAATGATATTGTATTTTTTTAAAATAAATAAATTATAATATCCTAGGGTGTGATATTCTCACATATTACTGCACTTTTGTATTATACAGGCTATCTAAAATGAATTTATTCTTATAAAATCTCAGGGAGTTACATTGTACCACTTAAAAAAGTCATCCCACATAATTTAATATTTCTCTTTGTAATCAAGGGTTTTACATTTTAAAATATCTCTATTGTAAACCAAATAATAAAAAGTTATACTAAAACATATTTTTTAAAAAGAGAGAAAGGGTAGTATGAAGCTCAAATATAAAAGCACATTTTTTGGTTTCCACATAGGAGAACAATTGTGGGAAATAAAAACACATACATTGAAGAGAGTACTAATTCAAAAATATTAATATAGAATGAGAGATATAATTGATTATAATAAAAATTATGATTAATAAGAATTATGGGAACTCAAAAATATCAATGATGTGTAAAATAATCATTTAATTCATCAAAAAATGAGGGACTATGATAAAATTTTGGTCTCCATATTCTTTCCTTAAAGTTGATCAACCCATTTACCATTAAGACTAATAACATATGGAAATACACTTACAAAAAAAGTATAATATTGTATATTAAAAGTTTTTTTAAAAAATTAATATTTTCTCTAGATGCTGGGATATAAATGTGTATTTTTCATTCTAGTTGAAGTAAAATAAACATCTAATGTAAAATATAATCCCTAAAATAAAAACATTATTCTCCACTTTTCTTTAAAAAAATATTTTGAAAATTGTATTCCCATATGATTCATAAATTATAATACCTAAATAGTAACTTCCAATGATCAATTCATTCCATTACATATATTTTTATCTTTAAAACTCATTACCTTATATCTCAAAAAACATATTATTATTTTACCCAAACAATCCTTTATTTTTAAATAAATGGTTATATATGTTTCAAACTAATAAAACATCTCTTCAAATATCATTAGTCAAATATAAATCAATTTAATTTATTTAAATATCCTATCTATGATTTTAAAATTGTGATCACCCTTAGACTCCTAAACCCATTATATAATCAATAACATATATTTTTAATCTAACCTGAAGACATATATTCTTCCAAAATTAAAAAAATCTTTATATGTTCCATTATTATAATAATAATAATTCCAATGTTAAAATTACTTCTATAGGAAAATTTTTGAATCCCAATACATAAATACTTCCACAATTTTACTTCAAATATTTCAAATTATGTAGGTTCTTCCTTATTATAGGGGATAACCGTTAGCTTAGGGAATTAAAATGGATAATTACAAAGTTTCCCAAATATAAGACCTTGAATTCTTTTCAAATTAATTTCATTATGACATAAATTTCCACATAAAAAACATATTCACCACCACTTTAGACATCTAACCTAGTATTCTTGTCACATTATTATTATGTAGAAAAATCAATCTAATTTCCACTTGTTCATTAAAACAATAGATTTCATAAAATTAAATTATTATCATATTTTTCTTGTTAGGAGTCTCAACAATGTTCACATTTTTGAACATATATTATGATAGATGATTATGAGAAATATCTATAACATACCCTTAACTAATCATCCCATTTGGTTTCACTTAGTCACTAATGTTTCCACCATATTTACTATTAATATTACACCTTTGGGATTCATCCACTGACTAAAACAAAAAATAATATTATGAGAAATAAAAATCATAGAAGAATGTAACATAATCATGAAGAACCATTTCTATGATATCTAAATAATAACACCATTTTAACAACTTCCTAGGTAATTCATTTGGATCATTTATTCCAATATTTCATGATGGTTCATAGAGTGTTTTGTAATTTCCAAATAAGATCACTTAAGAGTGTCATACCAGGTCTGCATTAACGATGATTTCTATGTACCTTGTAATTCATAAGTCATGACCAATGCGTCTTTTTTGAAGCTATTCATCATAGGTACATATGGGATAGAACTACATAATATTATAGATCATGATAGGGATGTAATTTCATAGAACCCAATACGGCTATAATTAACCAATATTCAAGGATATTTATATTTAATTATCCTTACATTTTTTCATATCCTTAGATATATATTTATACATACCCCTAGGGTTCTCATTTGGAGTTTTTCATCCTAGTTTAAAATGTTTAACAAAACCTTTCCTCCAAAACAAAATTTTGTTACCCATTCATTTTGCAATTATTATTAAATTATTATTATAAAAAATCAATATTAATAACACAAATAGATCATAATTTCCTAGTGTATTTGGAGGACTTGGTTCATTATACATCGAAAAAAACTAAAATGGGGAAACATTAATTTATTCCCCATTTAGACTACCAAAAATCTATTTGAGCTCCTAAATCTACATTGGATAACCTAAGTGATCAATAAAAAATGGGTTAGCTAAAATTACCAGTAAGGAAATAAACGTCATGAAGAAGCATAACATATGTGTAAAATCAATAACATGATATCATAAAATTGAACTCATTAGAGTAATCATCAGGGGAAAAGGTATAATAAACATATTATCATAAGATCATGGAATTATAGAAAATTTTATAGTAACATAAGACATTATATATTCCTGATCCATGTATATTTGGAAATAAAACATCACTTTGTGGATAGAGTCCCATAATTGATTAGGTTCATTCCATATTCCCATACTTAATGTCTCACCACACTAAATCACTATCAAATTCTATAGAGTTATATATAATTCATGTCCCACCAATAATATTCATTTCATGTATAAGTATATGATTGCAAAATTATTATATTAATCAAATGGAAAAAGAGTTATTATCCAAGGAATAAAATTGGTTTTATAATCATTATTCATATCATCATCAAAATAAAATTCATAAAGAATTAATTTTGTAAATAATAGTAAGGAATGTATTTCCCCTTTAACAGAATGGAGAATAAAAATTGTATATATCTGAGAGAAAAATATACATTTTTTTTAAATCCTTAAAAATAAGGTTCTTTTGTTTAAGAATATAAATTAAAAATATTCAAAAACTTCTAGTGGAAAATAGAATTTTAAATTTGAGTAACTTCAAACGATGGAATCTTAGAATGAAAATTAGTTTTAAAGATATATTAGAACGTTTTCTGATGAAAATATCCTTTCCATTTGAAAATAAATTATTTAAAAAAATATAAAAAATTAAAATAATTTTATTTATATTGACTATGGAATCATAACAAAATTTTTGTTAAATCATTGAGTAGTCAGGATGATGGAAATGTTTTGTTCATGCCGAATACATTATAAACGAATATTTCTATTACATTCTTGTAAGAAAATTCAAGACGTACCTCGTCAAAAAACAACAAGATTATTAATTTTATATTTTTTGTGTCATAACAAATTAATGATAAAAATTACCATAATCTGTCATTGTAAAACATTATTGAAAATATACCTTGAAAGAATGGATTTGGATATAGAGGTATTTTTGACCGAAGAGATAAATGAAGCCTTGTATTCTTAAAAACATTTTCTTTATAATTGTATGTAAAAATTATATTTACATGGAACCATTACTTGAAGAGAAAATTTAAAAAATATATAATAATATATAATTTTTTTATTGGAACATGATCAAATAATTTCATTCAATGGAAATTAATGTATAAAAAATTTAAAAGTAAATGAGATTGAAATAGAAACCCCTACCACTTTGGTAAAATTTGAATCATAAAATTACACAAATAAGGTAGACTAATAATAAAATAATTTATCCTGGTATAGTAATTATGAATGGTATATTATGTAATAGGGTATTATATTCACCATTCAAAATAAATTATGTGCATAAAATAACAAGTGTCTCAAATAAGGATGTTTGGGATGAATCCATTACAAAGTTCATATTATTGAGGTGAGGGATATTCATTTGGATTATTATGTGTATAAAATTTTTATAAACATAATTAAAATTGTTAATTCAAATTATAGAAATCAAAATTCATTTAAAATTACATTTGGATAAAATATAATCAATGAAGTGGTCATCTATCCCAATGAATGGAAATTGTTTTAAGAAATACCTCAAAACACACATCTATTTAGTTTAGAACACATTAAAATCCATTATATTAATTTTAAACATGTTATTAAATTATAAAACACCACATTAATATTTATAATATCATATATCACCCTTTTATAAAATCATATTGTGGGTTTGTTTATAATCATTATTATCACTATTGTTTTGGGTTTTCATTTCCTTCTATTCACACACATGTATTTTCAAAAAAATTACATGTATTGAAAATTGGATATAGTTACATCATAAAAAAATTATATTAATGTTTCAATTTTTTTAATTTTTTACATATTTTTTTCATTATTTAATTTTTAACATGGAAAACTAATTTCATCATCTCATAGTGAAAGGAGGTCGTCTGTATGCATGATGGACGTTATAATTTCTTTAATAGGAATATGGGTAAAGAAGTGGATTGTATATTAATATTTCAAATTAAATATTTTTTCATATATATCATATATACTCATTAGATTTTATCTTTAATACCATCTATGCGATGATTTTGTAAAAAATGAATCACATCGCTTTGTGAGGCGGTAGTCCACCGTACACATGAATGAGCTTATCATTTGTTAAATGGATTATAAGGTAATAAATTTTATGATGTATTAATTTCCCAAAATTGTTAATATAACATTAATATCATATATATAAATAAAATTAATCTGTATTACCTTTTATTTTAAGAGTCAGTGAAAAAATAATCACATCACTTCATGAGGCAATAGTCTTTAATACACACAGATGACGTTATCCTATTCCCTACGAAATATAAATTTATAAGAATGTTTTTATATTATAATTTAAAAATTATTAATATATCATAGATATCATATATAAAAATTAGGTAGATCTTTACCTCTATTCATGATAAGTGGTGATGGAAAATGGATAATGTAGGATTGTGAGGTGATAGTCCACCGTGTACATGATCAATTGTTTCATAATTCATTTAGGGAGGATCATATGGTTTTATTTAATAAACATACAATATAAAAAAATCTGTCTACTGAAAATAAAAGAGTTATTATATTATAATGTTTTAACAATATTTTAATGGTGTGTTGGAATCATTAATAGAAAGTGCTTACTGAGGGGCATTATATATTCTTCAGAAAACATATTTTGGTTTACACAAAAATCCATCCATGATTATATTTATTACCAAAAATTGATTATAGGATTTGTGGAAAAAAATATAGAAGTTATTGGGGTAGGTCCTAGTCAAACCAGTGGGTTTTCCACATGTATAAGAGAGCCGAGGGTGGAGTTTTATAAGTGGGGGAGAGGACATGTTGAATGTTTGAAAAGAAATAATTCCACCAACATTATGATTAGGAAAAAAGGATAAATATTATACCATATTCCAATAATATAATATATATTGTTTAAATATGACCATAACATAGGAATTAAACAAGTTTCTTAGTCATTTTTAACCCTTCTCTTTTTAGTTTAATGTATGGTCAAACCATTTCCATTATCCATGGTAAATAATTTATACATTTTTCCCAATTCATTGTTGTGAAATATTAAATATATATTCTTGGATAATATAAAATATTCTGATTAAAAATATCGAATCCAATTTTCCATATTAAACTCAAAAAAAGTTCCATAATTTAATTCAAAATGAATCATTTAAAAGTGAAGAAAAAATGGTTTTTCAAGAAATCCATTTAAATAGAAAATATGATCACATATTAACTATGTTAAAAGTAATTTTAATTAAATGAATTTAAATTATAATTTGTATAAAATATATATATATATTTTGTTTAATTTATTCTTAAATTGAGGTTATTTTAATAATTTAAAATTGATAAACATTATACACTTTGAAGTAGTTTTGAGAAGATGAAAAACATTATTTTAATTCCTAAATGTAAACATAAACTAAAATATTTTATAATTATTATTTAAATATATTTAATTTTGTTATATATACCTAAATAACCGTCATTTTAATTATAAATCAAATTAAAATAATAATAGAAAAATATTATTAAAAATAAATTATAGTTTTATGAAAATTGATATTTCTAATATTAATTATAAAATTAATAATTTATAAAAGAATAAAAAATCACTTTAATTTAACATAGATGTGATTCTGTGAAAATTTATTTTATTTTTTGAAAATAAATTTTCTAAATTTTTTTTATCAGAATTTAATTTTAAAATATTTATTCAGATTTCATCTAAAACACCATTTTGAATAATATAGTTCTTCAAAGAAAACTATTTTTCTTTAAATTTGTTATTATTTAATATTTATTGACTATATAATACTTGAATTTTAATTTCACATGTATAGAAATATAATATTTATAATTTATTTATTATAGTCATACATTCCATCCTAATTGCTTATTTATGAAGGTCATATTAAAATAATAATATTATAAAAGATCATTTCATTTCACATAAACCCAATGTTATGTGCATCAAAAGATATCGAAGGGATTGAAATTATTTAAAATGAAATATATCATAAATTCATCGGGTGTTAAATTCTCTTAAACTGTTGTTTTTTCATGTCATCAACATTATTGGCCATAATTTTATTCTTTTAAAATATTGGGGCCTTATATTGAGTTTTCCAACAAAGTAGTTACATGTCAGAATAGATCCTTTTGAGGTCTTGTATTATTATCCTGGTATAACACTATTTTGATTGTCAAATATTGCTGAAATTATGTTGGTTAGATTTATTTTAGACTATGATATTATGATGAATATTTAGCATTTTCATTAAATAATGCTGACAATATAAAACTGGTATAAATCTTATTTTGGCAATCACTAGAAAAAAATTTTGTCCTCAATTAGAGGAATCTTATTTTTTAGAGTTCAACTTTGGTTGGGTCGCCGACTACATGAAAAATATGGAAAGATTATTCTTAGGTTTTTGGGTCCTTTTGAGATATTTTTTAGAGTGTGATAAGATTCCAATTATTTAACACTTCCACGGCTATTAACTTTCATCCAGAATGTGTTACATGTATCATAGCTTAGAATGTATATTTTTGTCCATTTCAATGTCCTTAGAAGGGATGATCAAGATGTTGTGCCTAATTTATCTGTGATTGAGCATGATTTCAAGATTTTTTATTCTAAGACAATGATTCCTCATGGGAACATAGTACCATTGGTTTTTGTGCAGTGAAATCATGGATCTCATTCACATTAGAAAAAGGAGTGTGGGGTTTTGATGATGGATCAGTGCCCTAATCACTTTTTTTTGGAATCATCTTGATAGATATTCTTGGTACATAACATGTTCATGGAGGAGAGATTGTAAAAATTTATAATATTCTTTTATAAATTTCATAACCCCTATTTTTTCTAAATTCTAGGGATGAATGTTTATTTGATTTAATGGACTCTTGATAGAAATTTTTCAAAAGGTTTTTTAGAGTTCTATTTTGTTTTGTGTTGAGTTTGGGGGCCTTTTCTATGTTTTTATGTATGAACTAGTTTTATACTATTTATATGAAAGATTCATGATATGAATGAAATTATAAAGGAAAGTCATTTACTATGAATAATCCAAGAAATTGATTCAGGACAAAAAACATATTCAAGCAGTGAATTTATCATGATTAATATTTTTACTAGAGGTGACTCAATTTTTAGTATATATTCAACTCATGATATTTATTTAATGAATAGAGGATTCATAAAGATATATTTTTTCCCATTTATTTTTTTAGTTTCATCTTGAAACTATTTATTTTTCTTCTATCCTATTTCATAAATCCTTTAGTGCTAAACCATGTGATTTATTATTGATTCTTACTTTTGAGAAGTCTCAGATTGTCGTATGATCTTTAGAGAGTTCTTCCAAAATGGATTTATCATATCAATACATCCAAGATTTAAAACCAGTATTATCACACAATCCCCAATTGAATAAATTTTATATATTGGTTAATTTTAATATAGTAAGTCCCTTTTTAATCTCATTATCCTTCTTTATTTAATCTTGTTTCCTATCAAGAGTGTTGACCTGGTCATTGATTAAAGGTAGGAGTATCTATAAGATATTACCCTATAATTAAACAAATATTTTCATGATTTATTTGAAATATTCTTTAAATAGTATAAAATCATTATTTTAAATGATTGATTTTGTATTTTGAAAGGGAATGGATTTTTGTGAACCCCCCCCCCCTCAATTTCAATGGAATTGATATGGTTTGGGGGTTTTGATAAAATTGATGGATTCATTTAAAAATTGATTAAATGTAATGATATGTCATTGACATTTTAGAAAAATTAATTAAATTGAAATATGATATGAATCAGCACAAAATCATTAAAACATATGATTTCGTTTTGAAATGATAATGGTGTGATTTAAACTAAAATTGGTGAATTTTAATTTGAATATATTTGTCATGAATAATTCTTCCATGATTTATTGATTGATTTGTTAAACAACTTATGATCCTTGATTGTTAATCGATAATTAAGAAAATAGTGATAGTATATGACCCTAGTGAAATGGATTTATGTGGAAAATAAAAACATTTAATTACTACATCCTGATTTCCCTTATGGGGAGTTGATTCCTATTTTTCTAAGCTGAGGTAACTACACATGCACTAAGCTAAGATCACTTATTAACTAGTATGAAGATACTATTTCTAGGAACTAATTCACTACATATCTTTTCACATGGTTATATTATATGTTTGATTTGATGATTATATGCCACCTATTATTGAACTACTTTTAATCATGTATATTTATTTATATAAACTTTATATATAAAATGGTCAATCAATGTTGATTTAATATATCAACCATATTATTTTTCGTGAAGTCATTATTTGATGAAATTATTAAAATTTCATGTATTTCGTAGTTTCTTCGCCAATCATTTTTCCTCTTTTTTAAAGGCCGGTTTAAAGGGGGACTGGTACCCCAAATTACAACCTGCAAACAAGAAAGACGAATCTTAAACAACATAGAACATCACAACATTACAAATCATGATAGCCATAATCATCTCAAAAAACCATGCATGATTCTTCTTCTCTGGTAGCAGACTCCCACTCTGGATGCCTCCAAAAATTTGCACTTTGGACCCGATTTCTAAGCTGCTCCAGTTCAAGCCGCTCAAGTGAAGCATCTTTGTCCACTCTTCCCTTCTTCAAAGAAAGAACCACCTCTCTGCTCCACTTAGTAGCGGACCTAGTCCTCAACGGCGGCGGAAGGTGAGAGTAATCCTTCCTCCCTCTTCTTCTTGTTTATGTAGACAAAGGCCATTCACCTGTATCCATCCTCTGATTTATACTCTTAACAACATCACTGAATGAAAGGCTAGCATGGCCACTCTCAATTTCTTTTCCTCCCCATGAGTTCTCCCTTCCTATAACAAGTTTTTCCCTCCAACCAGAAACTGGACATTCTAATTAATTACCCAGCCTCTGATCTACAGTGATGATCTCCACTAAAGGAAGACGCACATCTTCAGTCGAATCTTCTTCCATAGCCCTGGACAAGGCCTCCTTACCTTTATTATCATTGCACCTGCTCTTACCCCTCCTTCCATTGGTCTAAGTATTACTTCCAGTCATGCACAACTCCTTGGCGACCTCCTCTTGTCCCAGATTCCCAAGAAAAGTCTCCTCTCTGGATGCTCCCACACCATCCTCACCAACTCCTGAAACAATACCTAAAACGGATTCAACACTACCATTACTGAGGCATTCAAACCTGTTGGATAAAGCAACAAAAGTCTTGGCTGCTAGATCCAAGCCTCTATCCCCCTCTGTACATGAAACCTGCAAGAAGGAAATGTTACTCGCATCCCCCACTGCCTGAACCAAGTCAGACCCCCCTCCAGCAAGCACCCTATCAACAGAATCCTTAGCACCTTGACCGTCCTCCTCCATCACCATACTGACCTCAACCAACTTCCCAACCACCATCTAAGCCTGGGCATCTTCACCTTCCCCTTCTATTTCCTTCTCCTCAGTATCAGGAGCAAGAACTTCCTCTGCTATCTCCTTGTTGGCCTCAACTAGTTGATTGGACGCACCTGCAATGTGGGGTCCCTCATCTCCGCCAACATGTCAAGGTTCCTTTTTCTCACGCCCCGCCCTCAAATCAAACTCTGAAGAACTTCCCCTTGCATCTACCTCCCTTCGACTGGGAACTTGTAGATGAGCCTTCAAGGCTCCACTCCTATGAAAAAAACTCCACATAATGTCCCAAATGGTGACAAGAAGAACAAAAACCCATCCATTTCTCATAAATCACCTGTTGTCTACATCTGTACTCTTCCCCTATCGTAATCCACACATAATCAAAAGGCTGTTGAGAGGCATCCATTTCCACAAAAATCCATGGATTATCTGGAAGGCACACAACATTAGTACGACAATCAGAACACATATACCTTCTTACTAGGTTTCCAAGAATTCAAATAATAGCAGGATTCTTGATGGGAAGCGGAAAATTAGGGAAGCTTACCCAGACCACTGCGGACGGTGAATCACGCTTCATGTGAATGTCAAAAGACCAGCGTAAGAGAATGAAGTGGCATCTGTCGAAGTTGCGAAGAGCCCTCGACCAAGCAACAATGAGATCTGCCTCATATTTGAACCAAATCATCATGTGGTTCCTATCAAGAAAGCCAACAATTTCTCATTCCTGAAGATCCCACGAACTGAAGATAAATCTGTCGAATGCATCGACAAAAGGACATCTATTCCTAAAACGCGCAATCAGGGTATGATTCCGAAGCGCTGAAGATTCTGAAAACTCTGAAGTTGATAGTTGAAGATTAGGGAATCCATCGATCAGATCGGATGCCTTGGGGATCAAAGAGACTTTCGAGAAAGGAGGAAGGAATTCTGGATTTGAGAAGGGTTGTAAAACGCCTGGTATCTCACCGATCGATGAATCTCCCTCACCCCCCCCCCAACGGGGGGATGTCCGACACAGTCGTCATCATCACTCGCACAAGAGAGTCTCCAGGGTTTCGTCATCGTCCATCATAGAATTTATTTCATAGTTTAATTTAAATTTAAATCATTAATGTTTCATTTTTATGCTATTTCTTATTGAACACATGATAAGACCATATTGGTGTCTTTAGCTCCCACACTTCCAATGTTGTTCAATGATTATAGATTGTTATATGGGAAGTCTTAAAAAAGTGAACGAGTCACTAAATGATTGTGGGTGACCTTGATCCATCAGGCCTAGAGTGATGTAGGTGACTAGTGGAGATGTGATCCACTTATTACATGTGATTGGACTGAGTTTGTTTATTGGTATATGTTTTGTCACTTAGTGATATAATATTTTATGTTTTTTTACCTTTTTTTCCTTATTTCTCATTGGGGAGTGTTGAGAATGCTAACTAGTTTTTAATATTCCACTTTTATGTCACAAAACCATTACCACATGATATTTATTTGATTCCAGGTGATAATTTCCAACTTGTGGGCATTTGGAACGCCCCATAAGCTATGTTAGGACTGATTCGTGTGTCAACATGCTAGGTTGTTTGGGGTGGATCCTAATAGTGATCAAATATATTTTTTCTCATATGAATTAACCTAGAATGGTTCATTTGATTATTTTGGATAAACTTTCACATATCTAATCAATCATGAATTATATATTATAATGTCCTCATAATTGTGGTGATTCTCATGATTGATGTTTTATTTGAATTAATTATTTATGGAATTTTTATATGTTTTCTAGAACCTTTTATAGTTGATTAAGGATTGGTTGTTCTATGTGGTGGTAAAACTACTAAAATTTAAAAGTAGGTACCACTAGGTATTTAGTGAGTATTTTAGGGATGAATAATCCCCTATTGAGTCAACATAATGATAGTTGATCTATCTCACATGGTGGGTGTGTTAACAAGTACGTAGTTTCATTCAACTACGTAACACGCAGTCTATGAATAGGTATTCCTTAATATAATTTTTTAATTTTTTTTAAAAATCACGTAAATATCCCATCCTCCTATTTTGATTCTCATACTTCACTCCATAGGACTCTGGAATATCTCTCATCAACTTTTAGACCTAAAATATCCCTGTTTAATGTGAAATTTTAGTTTCATAAAATGTTTTACGACATTTATGGTAAGGAAAACCTCATATAAGCTTAAAAAATTAATTTATTTTTCTTCTCATTTTGTATCAAGAGTCTTTTAATTTTAATGTTCGATCAGTTTCTTAAAATATAGAAAATTGATGACAGTTTTTACTATATTATTTGATGAGTACACACCTGGATGATCATGATATATGGTCCACAACATTTTCCATTATTTATAATATTTATAAAAAATATTAATGTGATGCAAATAAAGTTTGTATGGTGTGTCTTTTATATATTTTAGAATGATTTTTTTATTTTAAAACTAATTATTTCTTCTAGAATGTTAATGGGTTGTGTCCAATACTTTTTGGGTCCTACTAGTCGAAGATGAAGAACTAAAAGTGGGATTTACACTATAGTCACAAGAACATGAAGTTGGGTGTATGTCCATTAAAATTACTATTTAGGTTCTTACAATTGCAATTAGGTTTAAATAGTGACCTTATTCATTATAATGACGTTGAATCTTATAGGATGACTTATTTTTCTTCTTTTGAGAGGTTTTATAACATAATAGGTATCCCATGGGATTGAACTCTATAAAGAAAGATTGGGTGACATGATAATCTATCTGGAATGTGTATGGACACATTGGATTAATTATAAGTTTCATAAAACCATTAATGATTAAAATTAATTAGAGTTTCTAATTTTGGTATGGATGTTCCTTGAGTTCCTCATGTTAATTATAATCTTATTTCACTTGTGTGGATTATGTTTAGGTTTATTCTTAATAGGTTAACTTTGTTATTCCCTCCTCATTAATCTAATGAACAAACCATATTATATATTATAGGGAATGGGAATGAGATTCATTTTCCCCTTATTGTGGATTTTCCTTGGGTGGTATATAATGTTATTCCCTGTTAAATATTTCAATACATGTAATTATTCTTTTGGAGATTTTTTATTGGAATGAGTTTCATATCCCATAGTGTGAGCTATTTTTTACCAGGTGGTTGCAAATGTTACACTCTCCTCACTAGTCAAATTCTATTATTTTGAAAATTCATTCAATATTATATGTTGTGTTATTAACATTATGTACATAATTGGTGTTTCTATAAAAAATAATGACTACTTCCACACAAATTGGATGATGCATCTAGGTTCATGATTCAAGGTTTCATGGTAAGCGCATTTTGGAATGGCATGCATGGATGTTTTGATTATTTCTTAATTGTTATCTAGTAAATTTACTCGCATATACAGTTGATGTACATGTTATTGAACCTTTTATTGTGTCACCATCTATTTTTCCTATTTTCTATATCATTTATAAAAATAACTATTACTTGTGATCATTATTTTGACTTTGAATATATTTATATCATGGGTTATTTTTCATTTATTACAAGGTGATATTATTTGAATGATTTGAATTTAGATATTAATCCATATTATATTGTTTTATGATCTATGTTTGATGTCTATTTTATTATTTTTAGTCAGGATATTGTAGGAATAATCAACTCTGTGTGTAAAACTATCCTTTTCCACTAGGCAACACCCTCTAACATACAAGGAGTGTTACTTGAGGCTATGTTCCATTCGAAATAAATCCAATAAACTCATGAAGATCATTAAAAAATAATATCATAGAACCGTTTTATCTAATATTATGAGATTTTTTCTTGTAGGAATGCATATAGTTTAGTAGAAACATGTGGTAAAAGTATTTTTATGTCTATAAAACCATATATATTTTACCCCATGATATTGGGGTCATGTTATTACTTTATTGGTTGTGATTGTTTAGATTTCTTGATTTTAGTCAAATAGTAATCATAATTATGGTTTGTTTGTTTTCTCTTGGCATAGTAAAGAAACATGGTGTAATTAAGTGCATCATATTAAACATGTATGATCATAGGACATGGGTATTCTTGTATGTGAGTAGAAAATAATATTTTAAAAAATATTTTTTTTAAAAATAATACCACTTATGATTTTGTTATGAATTTATCAAATAAAGTATTAGTGTCAAGGCAATTAATTAAAAATTTTATGATGATATCATATGTGATTACTGCTTTGATATAATTATTTTGTGGATATACACATGTGATATGAGTATGAACCTTGGGTTAATGGTTTAGTTTTGGTTCCTTGGTGTCTGTAAGAAATAATATTTATTTATTTATTTATACATTATGTCTAACATTAATGAGACGTATGATAATTTTTTGGTTGTATAGGCCCTGAAGATATTGAAATTATAGAATGAATATTGAGTTATGTTATTTGGTATTTAGTAATTTTTGTGTTTATTCCTACCCTTATTTAAATTTGATGTTCATTGATTATTTTAAAATGATTCTGAATTTGATTTTTTAATCATATAATTATCTCACCTCAATGACATGTCTTTGTGAAGTAGAGGAATGTGGTCACGAATGACCTTGAGGTATCCTCAGTTTTCCCATAGGGTGGTTTTCGTCATTGTCTAGAGAAAATCCTTATTATTAATAGTGAAATAATATCTCACGTAAACTTTTTTCACTAGTATGAGTGGGATGAAGATTAATACACATAAGTAATTCCATTATAGTGGAATTCAATAGGTATTTTAAGATTAAATACACTCTTACCTTCTACTGTGGGAAGGAATGCAGTACTGTGTGGGTTAGATTAACAGCATCTTTAATATTTTTAAGTTAATCAACACCCCTATGGGTAAATGGGTGAAGCGTCATTATCTTGTGTAATATGGGTAAGCGAGGAGATGATGTGGGTATTATGGGTCTTAGTAAGGAATAGATAATTGATTTAGTATTCCATTCAAACACTTTTCTCATATGGTCATCTTTCTTGAGATAATCAATATATATAGATCCTAAGATATCCTAGAAATCCATCAGGGATGGATATCAATGTCTAATTACGTGGTAGATTTCTAAGAATTGTTCTTCTTTTATTTTTTTTATAGTTGAGAATAAGGGCAAAAAGTTCCACCCGTTTAATATAGCCTTATCAACAAGCCTTTGATAGTTATTGTGGATGTATGGTTTCACACCGTATTTAGATTTGTTTTAGAGTGACCTAATTTTTGATAAGTGAATTGTTGAGAATTGACTGTAAACCATAAATTCTTTCTTTATTTTGGAATGTATTCGATCTTTTAATAATAATAACAGAATACATATGAATATAATGTGTGTAGTGAGAATCATATCATCAAGGTCAAGGGATATTATCTTCCTCCAATGGGGGTGGGATTTTATTGATTCCTTATATTTAATAGGTATAGTGGTATAGATTTCATAATTGATACAGAATTTATTTTTGAGTTTAATAGGTGAGGTCCTTTAAAGAGGATAAAATTAAAAAATAAATCTACAGACTAAGTAAGGGAAAATTATCTAATGGTTCCATCAAACATTTTTTGGGGTGGTTAAAACCATTTTTGTATCCATAATGGTGTAGTTTTTCCTTATATAGGTATTAATTTTCTACTCAAATGCCGAGTCATAGGTCAAGTATTATTTTCAGTTTATTTAAATCCCTAAAATACACAAATAATGGAAAATTAATGTTATTATTTTCATTTTCTATGATATGTAATTAGAGATTTCATGGGTTCATAACACATATTGTAGAGTTATTTTATTACAAAGTATATTAAATTTCTATACTATTCCATGATGATGGTTTATAATTTGAGGCTTTATGAGGGGAAATTATAAATTAGATTTAATGGTGAATTAATGGGAATGTAATTATAGGGAGGAATAATATCCCTAAAAAGAATCATTTTACTCGATAGGAAATTTAAATTGATGTCTCCCCATTATCTTTTAAATATCTATATTGAAACCATAGAGAATTTTTCCCTACCCTTAGGAACAATAAGGACCATTCACTTTGTTTTCCAACTCCCCATTGCGGTGGTGTCAAAAACATGTATTGTTATGAAATCATTAAAGAAGAATCTATCCTTCCCAAATTGATGGGATTGTTTTTCTAAACCTCACACCCCACTTACATTTTTAGATTTGTTCAGCTTCTTCTCATAATTGAATCTCCAAAATTTATAAGGTGATGTGATAATTAAAATACCACAATGATTTTATTATTATATAGCATAGAATATGTTTTTGTAATTTAATCAAGGATTTTTACTTAGAAATATTATTATGTATTAGAAAGGATATTAATTTAATTTGAAATCTTTTCCAAGAATTTTTTTGATTACATAAATTATTCAACCATTAAAAACAGATTATTTAAAATAGTTTTTCTAAATACAATTATGATTGATATTTCATAGAGATAATTATTTTAATTTACAAAAAAATTTCTATAAAATTTATTTTTTAAGTTTATTAAAATTTTGAATAAAAAATAATTTTTTGTCTATTAGTCGATATAAGGAATGTTCTCATATTCTAACAAATCAAATAGTACTGAAAAATAAATATTTTATTTAATTTTATAATTGGATTTCCCTTTTATCATATGATTAATTTATTTTTGACTGAACACTAACATTTTTATTGATTTTGGAAACACACTGAAATCAACATACAAGAAACACATCACGGAGGTCTAAAGTAGTGCAGACCCAAAGCGTCATTGATTACAAAGATACTATCACCGGATGGGAAGGAACCAAGGTTAAGGAAGAGAGAAACATTATGATTTGGGGAAGCCTGGGATGCCAAGAAATCCGCAACCTCATTCCCCACTCACCAAGTATGATTGATCACTATACGAACACACATCAGCATGTTTCACTTACGGACATTATATTCAATACACCATAGACAGCATCCACTTTCCATGAGTGCTTTGTAGAGAATCAAAGAATCTGTTTCCACAACCTTCATCGAAATCTATCTTTGATCACTTTATTCCAACCCCATAACCAAAGCCTTTTCCTCGGTCTAAATAGCGTCACCACTACTGTAAAAGGCAGAGAAATCAGCAACAAAAAACCCCCTTTGGTCCAAAATCACGCCTCTCCCTTCATTTGTCTGCTCAGGAAAGACTCATCTGTGTTGAGTTTTAGCCCATCTATATAGGGGTACCGGCGAACCCAATTCCCCTAGCCCCTCCCCTCAGTCTGGTTAGATGCCCCTGTATAGAACGACCTCATTGATGGGGATCCCTGGAAATTATACATGTTTTTTAGTATTTTTCATTTTAAAATTTTCACTGAATTTATTTTTATAATTATGTTTGTCCTTAGTGAAGATTATTAATATTATTATTAATTATTTAAATATTTATATTCAGTAGATTAAAATATTTAAATATATAGAAAACCTATAATAATTTCATACATTGATTGTTAAACTATTCATCCACAATTAATTCATTCATTAATGAATCTATGTGTGAACCCATTCTTGGTTAGTCAAAATTCCATAGATCACCACACATTAATTATTTATTCCATGTACTTTTTTGGTTTGAGTAATGTTTTAATGGTCTAGTTGTGTGGGAATAAATGATGAAACATGGGTCTATGAATATGTAAGTAGAAGTGAAATGGATTTGGCTGGAAATGTGGGTGTGACTAATAATGGGGGAAATGACAGATTATTTGGCTTAAAATAAATTTTTTTTATTATTTTATTATTTTATTAATGAAAATTTTTTTATCATAGGTCACATGTTTTGTATGTCACCAGTTTTGATCTATGAATATTCATTAATTCGACATAGAAAATACCATTAATAAACACTTTATGTGTAAGAGAAACAAAAATAAATATTATTTTGGATATTTAAATATCACATAATGTGGGAATCCATGTCACACATAAAATATCATAATATTGTGTTCCATAACATGTACTCCACATACAAACCATGTTAATGTGTTGGTACCACACATAAGTTTTCAAATCAAACACATTGTTGTATTTTAGGAGATGAAATTTTATATGTATAGGCTTTATATTTTATTTATTTATGTCAAAATTCATGCCATGTACATCTTAATTAAATAGTGTGAAGATAGTGAAGAAACTCATCGTGTATCCATAACGAACATTTTTAAACTAAGTGCAAATATAAATCATGTAACTTTTGTGAATGTGGTATAAACTTAATTTTAATGAATTTGGTGGAAGAAATACTTTAAAAACTCTCCTATGAAGCCTTAAAATTCATATAATCATTAATGGAACACTATATACATTGAAAATTTAGACATTATTAATATCATTCAGGTTGGTTTTCATTTTTAACATATTTTTATTTCACTATTTAAATTTTTCTATCCAAAATATAATGTAATGAATATCATTTTCATATTGGTATTATATTCAATTAATTCATGTATTTTGGGTATTTTAACTCTGTGGAGATGATGTTGTTTTTGGGGTTGTCATTATGGATTATGCATAAGTTAGGTACTCTCTTGGTAGAATAATATCTCTTATAAATTGGCCATAATTCTATTTTGTAGAGTGTTTAGCCATTCTATTAATACATTGGATGGGTCCTCCACTCATGGTGTAGGTAAAACTCTTGAAATATTCTTAATACAAATGTTGGGTTGTGGTTCATATATAATGTTTGGTAACCCTCTCAGATAACAAATATTTTTCTGCAACGTGCATGTCCCAAATTACAGCTAATAATGTGGGATGATAATGATGTTAAAAGAAATTAATATTTCAATTACATTGGATCTAAATAAGATTTTCCAATTTCCACTTTATAATTCTTATTTAGTGATATTGATCTATGGATGATACACAAACTATCTTTTGTTGAATTATTAATATGATTTATATTTATTCTATTATCATTAGGATAAGTGGAATTATTTGATTCATTGATTTCTCTAGTAACATGTTAGATATAATAAGTTTTGAATTTGATTATTGACCCCCATCAATATTGTCTTAATCTTATAGTATATCTATTATAATTTTGATTCATCATATTTCTCTCAGGTGGGGTATGAGATACCCTATAGTTCTTCCAATGATTATTGTTTTCAAGGAGACCTACTTATTATTTTTATAGCCACACCATCAAATGATTTTATACTGCATGTTTTTATGTATTTATAAATTACACATTTCATATATGGTATTGGAAGATGAGGGTAAAGTGGTGTTAGAATAATTTTTTTAGATTCTAATAGTGGTTCATGTCTAATGGTTTCTCATCAAGTTCATTTTCCAAGAATATATAGTTATGAGGTGCCATCCCACTACTATATTTACTATAATTTTATTGTTATTAATTTTTTTTTTCATACATAGGTTTTTAATTATTTTGATTGTAAATGATTGTTTGTATTCCTTTGATTTATATTATTTTTTTGATTATATATTACTTATTTTGTTGGATTTTGATATATATTAGAGAAGCATTTATGTAAAAGGTTATTATAGGCAAGGGATTCCCTTGTATGATTATACCTTATTGGTTTTTGTATAAATATAATGGCATGTTTGAGGTAGGATTTAGGAGGAACACTTTTCTTACTACTAGTGCAGGTGGGGTCTCTATGGGTTGGGTCATGTCATGGAGTTCAGGTTAGTTTCTCTTAACCAATCAAAATACTCTAAGAGAGACCCATTTAATAATAAGTGTAGGAAATTTATGGAACTATTATACGATTTTTGTTTATTCAAATATAGGGTGATGCACAAAACTAACTTTGGTTTCCTAATAAGGTTATATGGATGGATAAAAACTTATAGATAGGTATCATCTATATGGTTAGGGTAATGATGAGTACATATATGGGGATCTTTTTATTATAATTTAAATATGTAATGGGGGACTATATAACATTGTGGTAAGGGATCCATGGGTACATGTTATGGGTAGTGTGTAAGATAACATTTTTACATTGTATAATGATTTTGTTGATGAACGTGGGGGGAATAAATTTTTGAGATATACCATTATTTTTTTCTCTACCTTATCATATGCCATGTTGGGAATAAAGAATACATGTTCTAATATTTTGGATTATTTTCTATATAATAAACTGATTTTATTATAGTGTTTTGAAAGGATATTAGCTTTATACAGAACTCTAGTATAGTGTCCAGAAAATGTTAGGAGATACTATAGGAATATTATAGTGCAATATGGATAATATTATTTAGGTTATTTCTTCATGTTGGGTATGTCGAGTTCCAACATAACATTTGGAATTGATTGGATGAATCGCCAATTGGTTTTCATTTATTTTTATTAAAGGTGATTTTATTTCTTCTATTATAGTTAATGATTATACCATGATGATTGTGTGATATTTTTAGGTAATTCAGTATCAATATAACCTTTAGAAGAAGAGTATTATGAAAAAAATTTAGATATTGCGGTTTATATAGATAATTGGGAAATTATGCTAGCAAATTTTTATAGTAGTGGATTTATTCTATGATTGTTCACCCAATGATTTCTTAGTCTTTCCTCATAATATGGACTTTGATTTAACTGTTAATATAATTCCTAATAGGGATCCCTTTTCTATACCATCATATCATATAAGACCCACCAGGTTTAGGAATATAAATATTAATATCATGGACCTTTTAGTTAAGGGAATCATATATCCAAGTATGTTTTTATTGGGATATTTGGTAATATTCTCCATGGAATCTCATGGAAACATAAGGTGATTAATTGGTTACATAGAGTTAAACCTAGTTTTTATAATGACAATGTGTCCTCTCCTAATGAAATTTTATCTTTTGGATTAGTTGAGGATATTACAATGTTTTTCCAACGTTGATCAATTATAAGGTTATGATCAACATCAATTGATTTATATGGAAATACCGTTGATGAATTAGAAGAGTATATATGGGTTAATAAATGAGGGATTCCATTGGGATTGATAAATGCATTAGTGATGCTTATATCCCTTATAAAAAGGGTATTCCACACATATTTTTTATTCATCTTCATAATGATCATACATGATATTCAGGTATAATCCTCTAATAAAGAGTAGAATGGGACACATCTATGGGTTTGGTTGAGAACATTTTTGGAACATCAGTGAAATTCCAAGCTAACAAAGTGTCATTTTTAGATTAAGAGGATCATTTACTTCATCATGATATATCAAATACTATGATTTTTATATATCAATAATAAGTATAAGTGATGAAATATTGAGGAATGTCCAAGAATTAATTTTTGATCAATATCATTCTATTATTTTAAAGGTTATTATCAAGGAATCAATCATGATTTTTCTCACATAAAAGGATAATTGACTATCTTTAGTATGTTTAATTTCAATTTTGAACAAAAATATCAATGTGAGGATATATTTCAAGAGTTATTTTATAGTTTTAAAGTTATGTTTTTCATAATTTTACCTAACTCAAGAGAAGGATATATTATCTACTATGATACTTTTGGAGTTTTTAAGAGGTTTTTTGATGTCAGGGGATAACGTAGTTACAAATGTATTTTTTCAAATAAAATATCATAAGTAAAACTACACCACCCCTAATTAAGAACATGAAATTTTATCCCTCCACTAAAATAATGGCACCACTCTCTCATTACAGAGATATTTATGGGTTATATAGAAGACATGATCTTGAGGTTCATATTCTCAAAAATAGATTTTAATATGTGGTAAATATATTGGGGTTACTATCTTTAAAATTGAAATTTTTAGATAGTATATTCCCTAGATAAGGGGAATGTTGTGGGTGATTCCCTTGTAATGAAAAACAAAAATGAAGTGGAGTTGGAATTGAATCAGTATTGAAAATTGATGAACCTAATTTTATTGTTGGTCCATATTATAACTATGATGATAGGAATAAATACTCGAACTTCTCAATAAATCAATTCATTATTATTTGAATTGTTAAAAGACATAGAAGGGTGTATTATAGACTAAAATGTGAGAAAATAATTTATTTATAGTGGATGGATGTTATTGGGATGAAATTATCATAACTACAAAAAGGATTTTAAAAGCCCTAAAACCTGCCTTTTGCAGTGCTAGAAAAGCGATGTTAATCGCGACGAATATAGGGGTTCCCTTTAACAGTGCTAACAAATCACTGATAAAGTGTTCCCTTTATTTGTGCTAAAAAGGAACTGATAAAGGTCCCCCTTTATCATCACTTTTTAGCACCGATAAGGGCACCTTTATCAGTGCTATTTTGAGAGTTGATAAAGTCCCCCTTTATCAGTACTATTTTGAGTGTTGATAAACGAAAACATTATCTATGTTATTTTGAGCACTGATAAAGGAGTCCTTCATCAGCACTATTTTGATCATTGATAAAGTCCCAATTTACAAACACTAAATGAGAGCTGATAAAGGCTATGTTTCATGAGAAAAACTAGCACTTTCACATTACCTTTACACCTGAGATAGAACCTACACACACAACACAATACATTACCTCCACACAATACAATTCCACAAAACAACCCAAACATAGAAACAAATAAAAGAATAACAAAATAGCATACACAAGAGCTTCACAAACAATGAAATATACATTTACTTGAAATCTTGAATACCAAAAATACACTACTATATAAATTTCAAACAATGTTTTATATGGCTACAATTAAAATTATCCAACAAACAGTTAAAAACAATAATGTTTCATCCTTTTTTCATCTGTGATCCATTCTAACAAATTGTCATCCATGGTAATAGTGGCCGATCAAATGATCCGAACTCTGGAAAAAAATCCACCTATATGAGAAAACAAATATTGTGTTAATAATACTATAATAAAATAAATTAAACCTTAATATGAATTAATAAATTTAAAAAAATGTCAGTTTTTAATAAAAAAGACACATTTGGGTAGGTAGGGGGCATAAGACTAGGAGATACTTGATACATGACCTTGATATGTGTAGGTAAGTGGCCATGAATTGCTATTGGAGTAATGAAATAGAAAAAAGTCCCCAAAGTACAATAATTAATGATTTTGAGAGGTTTCATAGTTTAAGGACTTTCCCACTATCTCTTCATAGTCCTCTTAGAGAAAGGATCTTCAGAAGATAACTTGATGTGCCAAAGGTGGTGTTGATGGAGGAACAAATGTTGTTTTCTTTTGGATCAGAAAAAACCACATCCCTGATCTACATTTGACTTGGACAAACGTGATCATCAGCCTCTATGTCACATTTTTAACCAACTATAGACACAGTGTCCCTGGGAGAGAAAACTAGAGAGTTGGGAGGGGCCCAAATTTTACAAGCCTCTTGAAATATCCAAGATAAAAGAACATTCATCATAGTCTTAACAATATTAAACAATAGCGAAAATATATGATAAAACTTATCATACCTCTTCACTAGATCCAACCTTGTCTCCCTTATCTTCACTAGTTACCATTGTGCTATGAATTATCATTATTTAAGCTATGGGTGTGTAATGGATTTGGCCTTTGACAGAATGAATAACCACACTACATTCATGGAGAAGTGATCTGACTTCAATGGGATATTGTTCATAGTATATTCCTTTGGGACTCCCAAATCCCCTAGAGGTATTTCCACATGACACAACACTCTCCAGACCTCTATGGTCAATGTATTCCTCCTCTAGTTGTCCTAGTATTGTAATGTGATGGGAAACCCCACCATAATTAGAGCAACTCCCCCACTGACTGAAACTTCTTTCACAGGAACCCCATAAATTGTTACAAAAACCATTGGAACCCTCCATGTTGATGGTGTTGGATCTATGTTCCTCATATTATTATAAGACTAATTGTGAGTTTCAGGTCTTCAGGAAGATTTTTTTGTCTGTAATATAACTTTTTCATGATGACAAAGACCTTGTGTCCTCCTCATCATCAAATATTAGAATATATACGTGCTTTATCACCAATGGAGCCATCTGAACATTCAGGTATGATTGGACAAAGGTATAGATATAATCCTTGGAGAGGACTAACCCCACACTATCCCAATGGAAGGTCACCCGAACATATGTTTTCTATCTGGTGAACATTAACCATAATTATTGTGCCATAATGGGATGCAAATCTGAACAAAAGTGGGGAGAGTGGAGAATTTCATCTAAATGCCCTGAACTATCTCCCAAATTGGTATGATGCATACAACTCATAGAATATATTTCAGTTAATCCATGTGGATAAAAAACCCTCACATATGGCTAAAATATTGTCTTAGGCAACATGATCACCCTTTACATTATTGGTTATTTCATAGATTGGTGCTCCGTATGGTATAAAAAATGTTATCATATCGGTTCACTTATTGATATCCTAGTTTTTTAGTGTGATTATCCAGACTCCACTGATACTTTATATAAATTTCCTAAACTTGTAACATGGAATTTTGTGATTATTAAGTAACTCATATCCACTAATGTGGGGCCCCATCCAACCCCACCGCAGTTTTAAGGGGCTGAATATTCTAAAAAGGGAATACCCTTATTGATGTGGTGGAGTTGGAAATATTACGTAGACAACATGGGATAAAACCATATGATAATCATACCACCTGCAATCACCACTACCATCATTAAGGTGGAGACCACAAGTACACCTTTTTATGCATTGTGAATAAGTACTATGTTAGTTACATTGCAAAGAAGCTTTCTAGATGAAGAAGGTGATGGCCTTGGGAGGTGATTGACCATCCCTGGTCATTGAATTAACAATCTTAAAATATTTTAATGTGATAACCCTATTCCACATAGGATTCACATGATGTAAACTCCTTGGGATTCATGTTCAGACATTCATGCCGAGTCTTCTTGATGAACACGTCAACCCACTTCTTGAATGGGATGTCAACCACTGGATATGGTTCCTTCCCAAGGGATATTCTAGACAGATTGATGAGATCCTTCATAATGGGAGGATTTTCTTCCATGTCATCCCAAGTATATGGGGATGAATTTACTCATTATACATGTCTCCTAAAATCATCGCACCACAGATCATCTTAATTTCACTTATACTGATGTCAAACTCACCATACATACAATGAAATGTGTTCATGTATTGAATCTATATGTAAGAACCTGGATCGTTGTTCAGGTATGTTTTCCCTTTTTCTGGAGTTTTTAAGGAAAATAAATTTTCTGGAAATTTCAGAAGTACACGCGGTGTACTTTCTGAGTACACATCATGTACTCTTCCCCGGCACGAAGTCGTGTGCTGGCTGTGCCGGGCCACACACACGGTGTGTAAGGATGAGGTAGAGGCTGGTTATTTCGGAGTACAGAATAATTAAAGTACACGTCGTGTACTCAGGATGTACACGTCGTGTACTTATTTTTTCAATAAACAGATCAGGGTCGCCCCTGACCCCCAAATACGTCTTCTTCTTCAGTGTTTGTCCATCCGAGAGCGACCGTACGACTGGATCTTTGACGAGCTCCCGCCTCGCCATCTGTTCTTTGATTCGAGCATGGTCGATTGCATTGGAATCGAAGCGGTGAGTTCTTCCTTCTTTATCCTTGTTTCTTGATTCCTCTTGGTTTCCATGTTATCATAGGTTGAGTTTTTTGTATTTTTTCTCATATCTACGTCATTCCAAGGGGAATCTGTCATCGTGGTTCACATATATCGATCTCCTAGGATCGAGATAGGTGGTTTGTGCCTTTCGGTAGAATGTTGATGAGTATTATGTGAAAATTCCACCAATACCCATGAACGAGGTATTGTGTGATTCATGTTTTGCCCCTGCTATTTGCCTACTTTGCGTGTTTTCTTTAGTAGAGGTTATTGCTGGTGAGTAGAGTATTTTTTTTTTGCTCAGGTTGCATTTCCATGCTTGTTTTTCCTATTGGGCGTTTTTCCAGTTGCCATACCTTGTTGTAGGATAGTGGAACTGTCTATTTTGTTATTACTATTGAGACTTAGTTGTTAGCCAAGTAGTTCTTGAGGTTTACTTGGATGATGCATGTGCGCTGACCATGTTTAGTTATACTCAGGACTGTGAGAACCTAGAGTAGTAGACCATAGGGAGAATTGACGGAAGGGCTTCTCTAGAGTGTCTTTTAATTACGATGCGAGATTATAGGGGGAATTGACGTTGAGTGCTTCCCTAGAGAGTCTGTAGATCCACGACGCCATCCACAAGGGGAATTGATATTGAGTGCTTCCTTAGAGAGCCTTTAGCATGATACGAGACTATAGGGGGAATTGATGGTGAGTGCTTCCCCAGAGAGTCTGCTTAATTATGTAGCTGAACCAGAGGGGTGAGACTATGTGTGCCTCCCAGAGGGTTGCTAGTACTTATATGTTGAACCATAGGGGTTAGACTGTGAGAGCTACCCAGAGGGTTACATGTTTCTTCTTTTGTTGCTGGCGGTTTACTTGTGTACTTTTTTTGCTAGACTGTGAATTGTAGCTGCTTGTGCTTTTCTATTTACTGCTTCTTGTTTTATTAATGCCATTTATTCATTGACTGTTAGGAAAGAATCTTTGGGTGATTTCCTACTGTGATTGTATCTCACACCCTATTTGGGCCATGCTTTTGGGCCCTAGAAGACTATGTTGCTGCAGGTATAGATAAGGGCAAGCACCCTTCTACTTCAGGATCTTGATTGCACCAGGAGCTGGGGAGCATTGGACTGAGCCGTGGCTCGCGATACTGAGGATCTTACTTTGTTTTCTTTTACACTTAGTTTCAGTTTTATTTATGCACGTTTTTGTGTTTATTGTTTTCCATAGATACTTGTACCTGCTGCATCATTTTCACCATAGTTATATATCTACATTGCTTTTTCTGTTTGGTTTCTTTTGTTATGCATGTTGTTTACTGCTTCCGCTATTTATTATTGTTTTCTTACCTTGTATACCTTACCGAATTAGGGAATAGTTTCCCACCGACTCACCAAGGCCCTCGCTGCTAGTCGGCAGCCTCTGGCGTTCGGGGAAACGTGCTTGAGGTGATGTGGCGAACCGGGTACGGGGCACTAGTGGAGGGGCTCCAGACTCGGGACGTTACAAAGTGGTATTAGAGGGTATTATCTTCTCTTGATATAATGTTTAGAGACCTTAGCCGGTGATAGGATGGATTCGGTACTTGGAATTAATCTGTGCTTCGGAGTAGCTAACCCGTGTATAGGGAAAATCTATACTACCTCGTTAATTGCAGTTTTCTGGTTTTAGGATTTTATAGTTGATCTGATTTCACCTAGAGTGATTCACATGACTTTTGCGGTAATTGTTTTGATATTTCGGTTCTATTTCAGTCACAACCTGATGAGATGAGGGTATTCCATCTCATGCATCATATAAGAATTTGTTTAAATCACATGTCAAGCATTCTTTCCATGCCATCTAGGGTGCATTAGCGATTGCATGCTGTTGTGATAGGCTCTGTGTAGATTATGCATGATGTTGTGATAGATGCTTGATAGAT
Organism: Viscum album; assembly: GCA_963277665.1. Taxonomy (NCBI): domain Eukaryota; kingdom Viridiplantae; phylum Streptophyta; class Magnoliopsida; order Santalales; family Viscaceae; genus Viscum; species Viscum album. The sequence continues at coordinate 791,888,403 of OY728156.1, read as the reverse complement.
TCTCTGATGTTATGTTAGAAAACTATTTGTTTCATTCCTTTTTTTAAAAATGAACACCGAATTTTGGTTCTTGAGGTGTTATGGGCCCTCAGGAATCAGAATTTGGCATCTTTTCCCTTGTTTTCAGTGTTTCTGGAATTCTGCGCAGTTTTTGAGCTACTGCCCAGAAAAACCCAGAATACACGGCGTGTACTTTTTAGATACACACCGTGTAGTTTTCAGGCCATGTCACTGACCGTGTGATCAGAACACGGTGTCGTAGGAGTAACTTTGGGAACACGTCGTGTACCATTGGTACACACCGTGTGTGTTCGGAGCCGTGTACCTGGTCGTGTCACTAACAACACGGGCTGGGAAAGCTCGGATTGAACACGTCGTGTCCTTGGGGAACACGCCGTTTAGTCCTGTCCAGGTACCCGACCGTGTCACGAACAACACGGGCCGATGTGACCTTCTTTTCCACATGATGTGTTTGTTCGGAACATGTAGTTTAGTCATGCCCAGGTACCCGGCCGTGTCACGAACAACACGGGACGGTGTCACCTTTGCCTATACACGCCGTGTTTGTTCGGAGCATGCCATGTAAGGTTCAGCCGTGTAGACGACCGTGTGCTTAACAACATGGACCGTCGAAGCCTTGTCTAGTGCATGCTTTGTTTGTTTCGAACACGCCGTGTAGTCTTGGGTTGAGTCGGACCGTGTGAGTCAGCCGTGTAAGGAGACTCGGGAAGGGGAATAGTTTTCTAAGTACACGCCATGTGTGGGGGTCAACACGCCTTGTATTTTGAAGTGTACATGACATGTAGGGTGAGAGTACACACCCATGTCAGTGGTTTAAAAAGACACGCCATGTAGTTTTATACACGCCGTGTAGTTGTGTTTTGCAATCTTGTGTGTTTTTCTTCCCCTGTTCCCGTTTTGTACTATTGTGTTCTCTGTCCTTGTTTTCCTGATCTAAGGTGTTCTTTTGATCTTTCATAGACATGCCTCTGAGACGTCCTCCGGTCGTACGTCTGTCCTCAGGCAGTGATCAGACGCCAAACAGGGATGATCAGGGACTTCCTGTCGATCCCCCAGCTAAGCCAGCCTTGGCACCGATTGTTGTACCAATCGCGGGCGCTGATGCGTAGTTCGGGGAAGGTTTCATGAGGATGATGTAGTCCTTCAAGGGAGAACCGCCTCCTGCCTCATCTATGGAAGACTTGAAGCGGGTCTTTCAGCAGCAACATCCTCCCACATTCTCGGGGGAGGGAGGACCTCAGGCTGTAGAGTCATGGATGGAAACCATGCTGACTATATTCGAGCATCTGGAGACGCCTCCAGAGAGGCACGTCAATCTCGCCACCTACATGCTTTGAGACTCAGCCAAGAGGTGGTGGGACGTGATCTCACAGGCGGGTTAGCAGCATGCTATGACTTAGGAGGATTTCCAGCGCGTGTTCTATGACTATTTCTACCCGGAGACCCTGAAGGCCGATCGAGCCCGGAAGTTCATGATCTTAGTGTAGGGTACTCTATCTATCATGGATTATTACACTCATTTCACTGAGCTGTAGCATTTTACACCCCTTCGGGATGGGAGTGGGGTTTTATTGGTGAGGAAGTTTGAGGATGGACTCAGACGGGAGATTTGCTCAGAGGTGAACATCTTCTAGCTGACTTCCATTACTTCCATCGTCAACCAAGAACTGATTGCAGAGCGCAATATGAGAGACTTTGGAGCTGTGAGTCATGGCGATTCTACTTCCAGAGCTATATTTACTTCAGATGACAGCAATAAGTGCCATAGGGTGCCTACGCGTGGTGATTCGAGTAAGCGAGACTCATCTTCAGGTAGCCAGGTGACATGCTACCAGTGTGGTCGGGCAGGGCACACGAGGCCGCAGTGCCAAAGGTACCCCATGGAGTATCGATCTTGTGGCATGATGGGTCACCTTCAGTTTTTCTACCAGGTTTTCTCACCAGCAGCAGGTGACCGAGGATCTTCCATGACTCCTCGTTCAGGAGCAGCCCCACCAGTCTCTCACCAATCAGGGAACTAGAGTTCTTCCAGCCGTTTGGGCCATGGTGGAGGTCGAGGCCATGGTGGTCGTCCACCAGTTCCTCAGCACCATTAGGGAGGTTCATCTTAGAGTGGTCAGTCAGGGGTGCAGGGTCGCGGTGCAGGACAGTCTTTCGCCATGGAGAAAACTTATCATGAGAAGGATATCGGCCCTTCTACTATTCGAGGTACAATTTATTAGCCTCAGTTTTATCTTCACCCCTTTTCGACACTGGTTCTATGCATAGTTTTATCTCTGTTGTCGTTGTGGAGAGCCTTTGACTCTGCATCATTTCTTCTGCTGACTCATTGATACTAGACATACCTTTGGGAATGAGGACATCTAGTGTATACTAGTTTATAGAGTGCCCTCTCGAGGTTTCAGGGTATCAATTCTTATGGGATCTCTATATCCTAGAGATGACAGGATATGATGTCATTATCGGCATGGACTAGTTGATTCCCTTCCAGGAAGTCATTGAGTGTTATCGCCGTAGAGTCAGTTTCATTTCACCAGAGGGTGAACCATTCCTTCATAGAGGCGAATGGGATGTTTGGGAAAGTCGGGCGGGACTCGAGCATATTGGGCTAGGAGGGGTGACAGCCCATATTGATAGCCTCTACCCAGATGATTAGGGGACTTCACATTTGGGCTTTCCTCCAGTGGTGGATCTCTTCACGGATGTCTTTCTAAATGACTTTTCAGGTTTTCCTCTGGAGCATGAGTTAGACTTTTCTATTGATCTTGTTCCTGGAGCGGAACCGGTGTCCATTCCTCCCTATAGGATGGCCACACCTGAGTTGCAGGAGCTCAAGAAGCAGTTGGAAGAGATACAGGCTAAGGGTTTCATCTGACCTAGTACATCTCCTTGGGGTTCGCATGTACTATTTACAAAGAAGGAAGAAGGTACCCTTCGGCTTTGTGTGGATTTTCAGAAGCTGAACCAGTTGACGGTCAAGAACCGATATCCATTTCCGTGGATTGATGACCTTTTCGATCATCTTTGAGGAGACCGGGTATTCTCGAAGATCGACTTGAGGTCCGGTTATCATCATTTGCATTTTAGACCATTAGATATACCTCTTATAGCCTTTAGGAGAAGGTACGGTCTTTACGAGTATACAGTCATGCCCTTCGGACTCACGAATGCACCTGCGGTTTTCATGGCACTGATGAACCAAGTGTTCCATCCTTACTTGGATTCCTTTGTCGAGGTCTTCGTGGATGATATCTTGGTGTACTCTCACACTCAACACGACCATGCCACACACCTTGAGATCGTTCTGAGTACACTGAGAGAGCATCGGCTTTATGCTAAACTCTCAAAGTACCACTTTTGGATGGATCAGATTCGCTTTTTGGGTCAATTCATCTCGGAGGCAAGAGTATCTATGGACCCAGATAAAGTGAGAGCTGTAGTTTCCTGGGAGCAGCCGAAGAACTCTTTTGAGGCAAGGAGGTTCCTAGGGCTGGCTGGATACTACAGACGCTTCATTCAGGACTTTTCTCGTCTAGCAGCACCTTTGACAGTTCTGACCAAGAAGGAGGTGATGTTCTTATGGTCAGAATCTTGTGAGTCATCCTTTCAGGAGCTGAAAGGGAGGTTAACGTCAGCACCGATACTATTCTTTCCAGAGCTAGGCAAGAGTTACACTGTTTACTATGATGCTTCGGGTATCGGGATGGGATTTGTGCTTATGCATGGAGATGGAGTCGTTGTGTATGGGTCTCGGCAGGTGAGGCCACATAAGAGGAACTACCCTACACACGATCTAGAATTGGAAGCTGTTGTTCATACCTTGCGATGTTGGAGACACAATATTTTGGGAGATCACTTTGTGGTCTTCACTGTCCATAAGAGTCTCATGTATATCTTCACTCAGCGTGATCTGAATCTGAGGCAAAACAGGTGGGTTGGTATCTACATTATTTTGTTTTTGAGCTTGCATATATGCTGTGAAAGAGCAAAGTCGTGGCAGATGCGTTGAGCAGGAGAACTCAGATTCAGGCAGTTCAGGAGGCTAGTAGTGAGTGGAAGCTGATAGCTCTTTTCTCTGAGATGAATTTGGAGGTGCACGACAGATGGGGACAAACTTTTCTGTCTTCTGTAGTTGTTACCTCCATGCTACTTGATTGGGTACGGATGAGGCAGCAATCAGACTCGGAAGGCTTAGTCCTATGGGAGAATGTGTTAGGAGAGGACCCTCTTCCTGGATGGACAGTGGGCAAGGATGAGATCTTGTGTTTCAAAGAACGCGTATGGGTGCCAGCAGACATACATGAGGAGCAGATGCAGGATTTTCATTCCTCTCTTTGGGCAGTTCATCCTGGCATCCCGAAGTTGTATCGGGATCTTCATCGCCAATACTGGTGGCCAGGTATGAAGAAGGATGTTGCTGGTTTTGTCTTGAGAGGTTCTACTTGTCAGGAGGTGAAAGCATAGCATCCGCAACCAGTTGGGCTCTTACAACAGTTACCCATTCCGGAGTGGAAGTGGAACGATGTTGTGATGGAATTTGTGACCGGGTTTCCGAGATCACCTCGAGGGAACGATGCTGTTTGGTTTGTCGTCAAAAGTCTTACAAATGTAGCTCACTTCTTGCCAATCAAAGAGACCTTCAGTGTCGATGATCTGGGACGACTTTACATCAGAGAGATCATTCGTCTACATGGAGTTCCACGCTCTGTTGTTTCAGATAGAGTTGCTCGCTTTACCACTCAGTTCTGGCAGGGATATCATAAGGCCTTGGGTACATAGGTACATTTGAGTACAGCATACCATCCCCAGACTGATGGCCCATCCGAGCGCATGATCCAGGTGCTTGAGGATCTCCTCCAGGCTTGCATCCTTGACTTTGGTGGTTCTTGGCAGAAGCATATTCCTCTGGTGGAGTTCGCCTACAACAATAGTTTCCAGGCGACCATTTAGATGGTGCCATACGAGGCTTTGTACGGTAGTCCATGCCGATCACCCTTATGCTGGCTGGAGTCAGGAGAGGCAGCTTTGCTAGGACCTCGTCTTGTTCAGAAGACTTTAGAGTAGATAGAGCTGATTCGGAAGAGGATGGCTACAACGCAGTCTCGACAGAAGTCTTATGTTGATCAGCAGAAACGGCCTCCGAAGTTCAAGGTCGGTGATCAGGTTTTTCTATGTGTCACACCGAGGTTGGGACACAAAAGGATTCGGAGACAGGGTAAGCTTTCACCGCAGTACGTCGGGCCGTTTGAGGTCTTGGAGAGAGTGGGTATGGTCGCCTATCTGTTGCAGCTACCTCAGAGGTATCTGGCCATGCACGACGTCTTCCACATCTCTCAGCTCCGATGTTATTTTTCAGACCCATCTCACATCTTTTAGCCCGAGGAAGTATAGCTTGAAGCAGATGCATCATTCGAGGAGAATCTTATCCAGATTGTCGATCGTAGTACGAAGGTTCTCCGCGGACGGTCTGTTCCTCTGGTACAAGTGCTATGGCAGCACGGGTGAGTACAGAACGAGACCTTGGAGAGGGAGGCCGATGTACGATCGCAGTGGCCAGAGGTGTTTGGGGAATCTTCTTCTCCACCTCATTAGGAAAATTTGGGGATGAATTACTTTAATGGGGGAAGTTTGTAAGAACACGGATCTTCGTTCAGGTTTGTTTTCCCTTTTTCTGGAGTTTATAAAGAAAATAAATTTTCTGGAAATTTCAGAAGTACGCACCGTGTACATTCTGAGTAAACACCGTGTACTCTTCCCCGGCTCGAAGCCATGTGCTGGCTGTGTGGGGCCACACACACGGTGTGTAAGGTGAAGGTGGAGGCTGGTTATTTTGGAGTACAGAAAAATTGAAGTACACACCATGTACTCAGGAAGTACACGCCGTGTACTTTCTATTCTTTTCATTAAATGGACCGGGGTCGCGCCTAACCCCCAAATACATCTTCTTCCTCAGTTTTCGTCCGTCCGAGAGCGACTGTATGATCAGATCTTTGACGAGCTCCCTCCTCGCCGTCTGTTCTCCGATTCGAGCACGGTCGATTGTATTGGAATCACGACAGTGAGTTCTTCCTTCTACATTAGCCTTGTTTCTTGATTCCTCCTAGTTTCCATGTTATCATAGGTTGAGTGTTTTGTGCGTTTTCTCAGATCTACGCTGTTCTAAGGGGAATCTGTTGTCGTGGTTCACGTATATCGATCTCCTAGGATCGAGGTAGGTGATTTGTGCCTTTTTGTAGAACATTGATGAGTGTTATGTGTAAATTCCACCAATACCTATGAATGGGGTATTGCGTGTTTCCTGTTTTTCCCCTGTTGTTTGCCTGCTTTTCTTGTTTTCTTTAGTAGAGGTTATTGCTTGTGAGTAGAGTAATTTTTTGTGTGCTTAGGTTGCTTTTCCATGTTTGTTTTGCCTGTTGGGTGTTTTTCCAGTTTCCATACCTTGTTGTAGGATAGTGGAACTGTCACTTTTGTTATTACTGTTGATCCTTAGTTGTTATCCGTGTAGTTCTTGAGGTTTACTTGGATGATGCACGTGCTCTGAGAATGTTTAGTTATACTCAGGACTATGAGAACCTAGATTAGTATAACAAAGGGAGAATTGATAGAAGGGCTTCTCCAGAGTGTCTTTTAATTACGATGTGAGAATATTGGGGGAATTGACGTTGAGTGCTTCCCCAGAGAGTCTGTAGATCCAAGAAGCGGGCCACAGGGGGGATTGATGGTTAGTTCTTCCCCAGAGAGCCTTTAGCACGATACGAGACTATAGGGGGAATTGACGGTGAGTGCTTCCCCAGATAGTCTGCTTAATTACATAGCAGAACCAGAGGGGTGAGACTGTGTGTGCCTCTAAGAGGGTTGCTAGTACTTATAGGTTGAACTATAGGGGTTAGACTGTGAGAGCTACCAAGAGAGTTACATGTTTCTTCATTTGTTGTTGGCTGTTTACTTGTGTACTTTGTTTGCTCGACTTTGGATTGTAGGTACTTGTGATTTTCTGTTTACTTCTTCTTGTTTTATTACTGCCATGTAATTATTGACTATTAGGCACAAATATTTGGGGGATTTCCTACTGGGATTGTATCTCACACCTTGTTTGGGCCATGCTTTTGGGCCCAAGAAGACTATGTTGCTGCAGGTATAGATAACGGAAAGCGCCCTTCTACTTTAGGATCTTGATTGCACCTGGAGATGGGGAGCATGGGACCGAGTCGTGGCTCGCAATGCTGAGGAGCTTACCTGTTTTTCTTTTGCACTTGGTTTCAGTTGTATTTCAGTACGTTGTTGTGTTTGCTGTTTTCCTTAGATACTTGTATCTGCTGCATCATTTTCATCATAGTTATATATCTACATTGCTTTCAATGTTTGGTTTCTGTTGTTATGCATGTTGTTTACTGCTTCCGCTGTTTATTGTTGTTTTCTTACCTTGTATACCTTACCGAATGAGGGAATAGTTTCCCACTGACTCACCATGGCTCTTGCTGCTAGTCGGCAGCCTCTGGCATTCGGGGAAACACGCTTGAGATCATGTGGCGAACCGAGTACAGGGAACCAGTGGAGGGGCTCCGGACTCGAGATATTACACTATAAACTGAACAAGTCTACCATCCATATTTTTTTTGCAATAAGTATGGGTTTTGTAAGCCTATAAATATTCATAAAATCTTATCTTTTTTAGCACAACCACAAACTCAGTGGCAGTACGCTAAACAAATAAGGGAAACCCCTGGTAAACCCCAAAGTGTCCACCAGATCGAATAACCTAGTAAAATAACCACCAAAACATCTAATTTGACATAAAATTCAGCATTTTTTATCTGTAAATATGGGTTTTAAGCTTCAAATCACGTTATAACCCAATAAAATCTATCAACATAGTCTTCTAAATTAACCGTTTGATATGACTTCTTTGGAGATTAAATTACCCACATATGAGATGTTCTCCCAGAACATATTATTAATCTTAAGGATATAGGAGGGAGGGATGATCCTGGGAGATTTATACGATTACAAGACCCTTGAAGATTTATGTGATCATGTAAATAAGGCAAGAATACTTGAATCATGGTTCAAGTGAATTACTTTGATTATGTGATTTGATTTTGTGAATTGATCTTGTTATGAGATAACATGATCAGTTCACATAAATCGTTCATACAAAGGAGCTTACGTGACACGATCACATGAAGAGTCTTATGTGATGTAGATAAAAACCTAAGAGTTCTCGTAGAGCTATGAAATATTGAGTCATTTGTGAAATATATTTCCCATTACTCTCCTATCTATATGAAATTTCACAGAATACCAAGAGTATTATAGAATATTAAAAGGAAAATTGAAGCCTAAGGGAATCAGTCAGGTATTCACTTTCATATAACAAAGTCATTTTTTCTTATTCTGTAATTTCTATGTGAGGTGTGTATTCATAAGGGCATTAATATGATGCAGGTTCTATATGACATGTGTAGGCACCCATATTTTTATGGTCATGCATATTTATATATGATGCGGGTTTATTTGAGAAATATTTGAGATGAAAGATATATAGACAATGATTTTAATTTCCAAACATCAGGATTACCTGTGTGATTGAGTAGACACAACATCATTGCCCTTCCGAATAAGGCATGTCACAAGGATTGAAATATTCTAAAATAAACGAACTCTGTAAGGAATATTGAAAATCCAATCAACGTTTCATTATATAATTTTTTAGTCAAAATAGACTTATTATATCATGACACTACCATTAAATCATTCCAAACTGTTTCTTTGGTCCAAATATAAGCTAATAGAAAAAAAATGATTCTTTGTGCACTTTACTGTTGTTGGTTGACTACCAATTAGCATAGATTCTGATCAAAACTTCTGATCCACCATCACTGTGACTCTCTCATCCGAAATCGTCTTTATGATATCATTATTCATGTTCCACTTTTCCATCTCTTCCTGCAACCATTTACCTAGTACGTGGGTGCTGGAAGAGAAGGAAGAGTGAAAGCTGAATGATGATATCATGGATATGGTGTCAGATGAGAGCATCAGGGGGATGTCGGATCAGATGTTCATATCTCATGCAATGATAAGTGGTAGTTAACCAACAGTAGTGAAGAATCCTTAGTTTTGTTATTAAATTTTCTGAGTGGGGAACATCCAATATTCTTCCAAGACAATAAATCAGTAGAAACTATTGCATAAATGACAAAAATACAGTATATAAAAAATATATGTCATAATAGTTTAGTTCTAGTGATTTTGGAAACTATGAAACATAATGAACTAGTTCGTAAGAGTCTCTCATTACGATATGATTTACTAGAAATAAAAATCATTTCTAAAACAATTCTTCATAACCTAAGGATATAAAAAATAATAAAGGGTGATCATATATGCTTAATATGTGTAAAAAAGGTAGATATCAATGATCATATATCGATAACATAAGTAATAATGATTCACCTTCATCCTATTTTTGTGCAATATTTAATTAGGTATGATGTCCATTAATTTCTAAACAAATCTATATCATCTCGTGAAATTGAGTTTTTGTGATAGTCATGGTATTACTAATAAAATATAAAAACCCAAAGTATTAATATATATTTTAAATGAACCCATAATTATTTTGAAAAATACCTCTTCAGGGATGCTAGTGTTTTTATTAAATTTGATCTCTTTCATAAATTTACAAACATGATAACCACGACTCTTTCTCTTTGTTTCTTTTCGACCCTATAGAAACATCAAGAAAAATAAGTAATTTGTTTTGATACGTGTTTGGATAGTGCAGTATTATTATATATAGTAGGATATTTTTCCTTTATAGATCATGTAGTAATTCTTTTCCTAAGGCCTTGGATTCATTCCATGAAGTAGATGATGTTGATTCACATCCCTATCATAACAGAATCATCATTAAAAGATAATATAAATTATATAAGTAGATGTTCATTTCTAAAATGTTATATCTAGTATATTACAAATTAACAAACTCCATCATGTGTGGTAGGTTTGTTTTAGATACATGCCTCGAATCTAGAAAATAAATCTTTGGAGTATTCAAATTGACATCAATCAACATCCAATGCTACATAAAAACAAAATAAGTAATAAAATAAATGAAAATGTAGGGACATGAATAAATTGTAGAGTTTTAACCCTGCATCATTGGTATTAAAAAGATTCGATCATCTATATTTTTTTCAAATGATTTGATCAAGGAAGAAAATATTTTAGCCTCTTTATCATAATTTATATATATTTTTGAAGAGGTGATGTGAGGACTAACAAGTCAAAAATTTTGTTCATAGGGATATCCCCTAATTTTTTTTTCACAAATACCCTTATGAAAAATATGAAATTTATTTAGCCATAATTATAATAGTATATCAACTTTTTTAAAATCAGATCATGAAAACATATCTCATGTATTTATTTACAACTGAGGAACATGGCCATTAATACACGAGGATTTCATTTACATTTTCAGCACTAATGAAATCTGATTTTTCCTCTCCGAACTTATTTTTTCAAAATCAACTGTTTGAGCATTTCCATCTATCAAATTTGTATCCACATGAGTCTAAAATGATATTAAATGTGGATATAGAATGGGCGGGGTGAAGGTTCTCTCAGTAGATCATTTCAACTAATTTGTTGATCCTTGAGATAGTTTTGTGATGCTTTTTTGATTCACTCCTTCCTCCTTGTCATTCTATAATAACATTCATTGGTTCATACCTTTTTTCAGAAAATGTTAAAGGTTTAGAGTGAAAAAATAATTAGTAAATGTATACCTTCTTGTCGGCATGTTTTTTTACAAGATTTGACAACATTGAAATGAATTTTCTCAAGAGACTTTTTGACAATATGAATGTTGTCATCATCATTTGGAATATGTAGCTTGGAACTCTGCTCATTGGCTTTGTTAATCAACACTCGGGCATGTTCTTTTGGATGTTTTCTTTTGTGTAGCATGTCGTTATGCATATTAATCAATTTAGAATTCGCTACAAGGAGGTACGTGGGAGTTGATAGATATAAATCATAGTCATTTTAACCTTAAAAGGTATTATTAGAGGAAAGGTATTGGTGTCTATCTAAATCATATTTCACAGAAAAAATTATGATAACATTGATTACCTCAACTAATCATTTTTTAGTGGAATGGCTTGCCTCAATGATTGGGGGGATCTTCAGGCACTGGTTATTGTTGAGTTGTTTCTTTTCTTTTCCTCCCCCCATCAAACATGATATCATATCTCTTTAGTATTATAAATCTTCTTAAAACAAACCTATTGTTATTCACATCTTTTTCATTTCCTCAGTTTGATCCTCCACTTGGTTTTCTTTCTAAAAATATGTTCGAGGTGTTGCCCTAAAACCCTCACCTATAACGTGGCCATACTGTTTTGGCTACATCAAGGATGTTGAATGTATTTCTGCATCTAGTGAGGGTCTTTTGGAATCCTGTGACTATGTCATAAAGAAAATATAGGAAAATAAGTAGTCATTGTTATGTAATAGAAATTTAAATCAAATCAACTTTATATTATGTAATACATAAAAATGTTTCCCATACTTTTTGTTGTTTTCATCTATCATTATCCCCTCTATATTTACACGAGCCTCCTTTCATAGCACATGGCGTGGGATGGAAGTGGCTTTCAATTTTGATTAATCAATCTTCCTATAAATAGAGGAACATCATTATGGTGTTTTCTTATATTACATAATAGTATTATAGTAGATTTTTAATATGTACCAATTTTTTCTTAAGTGATGCGTACCCCATCCTTATTTTATAGTAGGTTTATGGTAGTTTTGTTTCTTGTTAATTATTTTCAACACTCAATTGTTGTTTCATAAATAATAAATGATCAATCAAAGTGATGAATAAAAGAAATGTCAAACAATGTATTACCATATAGAATGTACATGAAACGTCTACCCCATACCATGGTTTCTAAATGCATCCCACGCTCCATGGGATATCAAGTGTACATAAAGAAGAGGTTGTTGCGGCTTGATTTTCCCTTCAACATCATTAAGATGATATATCATTAAAATTGTCTGTAAGTCTTTATGAATCCTTCCTAAAAATCTTAATATATATTCCTTGTGTGAGTCATCTACTATAAATGCACTCTATAATGGATGATGAAGAGTAAGTCCATGTTTTAGTATTTTATTTTATTTTAAAAAATTAAAGAAATGATATCATAATGTTACCATAATTTCGTCCCACATTAGTGTCATAGTCCTCGTGACAGCATCATGCCATGACTATACATCAATCAGCACATGTTTTCGAGTGATGATTCCAATGTATCCACTAAAGATGGTTTTGTTAAGGTCAACATGTTGTCCTTGATTATTCTATCCCACATCAAATTTGATGCCTTTTTCTTTTTCCTTAACGACTTTGGCTAACACTGTCATACTACGATGCTCTTGTTTTTCTTGTTCTGTTAGGGTTAATTTCCTACAATTTCCTCAGAAGCATCATCATTATGTTCCTATGGAGTGCTAGCATCGACACTAATACTAGTAAAAACATATTGAGAAACCTATTGTACCTCATCATTGGGAGAAGTAGCAACAGGTTGAGAAACCTATTATTTCTCTGCACTGGGACTAGGAGCAGTAGGTTGAGAAACCTGTTGTGCCTCGGGACTTGGCACATCTGCTGGTGCCGAAGTCATTATCTACAGAATTTATTTATAATTTATGTTAGATTACATAAAATCAGCAGTGGACAAATAATAACATAATTTAACATAATGTATATTACAGTAAACAAATAACCTGATTAATTAAATCTTTTCTTTTAAAGGATGAAGAGTTTTGACCCCTCTATCGACTATGTAAATCGCTTCATTGTGGTCTCCCCCAACACAAACAAACACTGTTTACATTGAGACTAATATGAAATAATTGTGAAGTCCCAATGAAACGGTCAACCTCTATTGAAAATTCATCTAACCCTTCAGTTGTTTTGGTCGATAAAAAAACAATGGACCGGTTTTAGTTTGTGGGATCTAGAATATAAAATACTTGTACTAACTATGATTCCATTATAAATCGTTCATCTTTCTCACCTTCCTTACTAAAATATACTTTCACAAATCCCAATTCATCTATTTTAACAGCACTCTTTTTATCAACCCACATTCATTGAAAAATTGGAACTTGGAAATTTGTATAATACAACTCCCATATTTATTTGATGATGCCAAATTATGACATATTCACATAAATTGGATTTTTTCCATAGCACCAGAAATATGCATTGATTTAGCTACAAGTGTAACCCCACTATTCATCGTGGAATTGTCTCTAGCATGTTAATTAGTATATAGTGTATAACAATTAACTACATAACCATATTAAGATAATACATACATACTTGATCCTCCGGCTTTCCATCGAATTCATTCTGAAATTGAGTCCATATTTTCATATAACTTCTTAAACATATAGTCCCAAAACCATCCTGTAAACTATATACTATGTGTATCTGATATCCATTTTCTACCCTAGATGGATTCAAATGCTAAACAATTTCTTTGTGGGTTTGAACATATGGGTCAACTTCGAAACTGTTATGCAAAATGTAATGTTGGGCCTACTCTTGATCTGTAATATTTATTGTGACATCATATCTTCTAGAAACTCCTTTACCCTCAAGACTCATAGTGTGATTATATTTAGTTAGGACAATGATTTCCACACCAGATAGTTATTCTGTACAGAATTAAATGGCTTCCTCAACAATATATTTCTCTGTAATACAACCCTATATCTGACATTTATTTTATACATACCCTTTCAAAATATTCATATACTATTCAATGAGGTACATACATCTATAATATAAAAGATCACATAGTTGAATCTCTCTCAAAAAATGAACCATCAAATGAACCATCATATCAAATAATGTTTTCGGGAAGAACATCTCAAATTCACATAATATGATTGCAATTTCTCTTTCAATAGTTGGTAACTTCGTTGGGTCAATAGCTATAATGAATATATATTTGAATAAGAAACACATCATTGTTAATCTATGGTACACATTATCAGAAAAAATGCAACGTTAATATATAGGAATTAGATCTTCCATCAAAACATGGCAGCCATGTGATTTCTAACCCTTTAACACTAAATTGCTCATTGACATGATACTCTTGATATTTGATGAATACCTCTCTAGAACCATTAGGTCATTCATGATGTTGTAAAAAGTAAATCTCTCCTTCCTATAAAGAGTGTAAGTAGTAAGAGGAAGATATTTTCATTTTCACCCTTCACTAGTGCCAACTCTTCTCATATTCCCATCTCAACCATGTAAAATCTAGTCTTAATTCCGTCCTTTGTTTTCTCATGTGCATTTAACAACATTCTGATGATACTGTCACATATATTTTTTCAACATGCCTGACATCATGAAAATTTCTGACATACAGACAATTCCAGTATGGTAATTCAAAAAAAATATCTCTTTTTTCAACAGGTTTTTGTAAAGTTTTACAAAAATGGTTTACCAAAAGTAGTGTCTATATCCTTTAATTTATCAAAATATTGACCAACTGTTAGTGGATATTGTGTTGTATGTTCTTCTAAATTTCTATCAAATAATGTTTTCCAAGATCTCTACTTATGCCATCAGGGAAGAAATATATGATGTCATAGAAATATGGTTTTCAATGAATGTTTCAACCTAATTGATTGTGTACCTTTTTCAAAAAAGGGCCACCCTTGAGTTCCTTTAATGCTATATCCTGACAAATTTCCATAAGAAGGAATGTCATTTATTTTCATATACAACATGGATCTCAAAGTAAAATCTTCATTTTTGTAAGCATCATACAATGTAACACCTGAATCCCATAATAATTTTAAATCCTCGATCAAGGGATACAAATAAACATCAATATCATTACCTGATTATTTGGTTCTGATATATTCATAGATAACATGATGTATTTTTGTTTCATGCATAACCACGGTGGTAAGATATAATTTATCTACATAACTAGACATGTAATGTGACTACTGCATGAAAAACCAAAAGGATTCACTCCATCTATAGATAACGCATGACGAAGGTTTCTTGTCTTGTTTAGAAATTTAGGATACTCATGATCAATTCTATTGCCTTGAGGAGAGTCTATCAAGTGATGTTGTTTCCAATCTTTAATTCTTGTATATGCATTAGATTTCAATTGTCTTGTAGTATCCTCAATTCCATATAGGTGCCTAAACCTTTGAATTATTGGAAAGTACCATACAACATTCATAGGACTGGATTCTTTTTTCTTGTATTGAGAAGCACCTAGAATTCTTTATGTTATTTGTGTTCCTTGAGAAACTATATAAAATCATTTGGGTGGGGATTTATTCATTCAGATATCAAACACATCTAGAATAGCATTCATTTAACATCATATGTTTGGCTCTAGAGCTCAGTATATTCTAGGAGCACACCATTAAAGAGAGAAAATCGTTATGTAAAACTGGCATCACTCCTCTTATTTCCTGCTTTCAAATTATACAGCTTCAGTACAGTTGACAATGTTGTATATTTAGTGCAACCAATAAACAATGTAATCTTTTCAAAACTCTTTATCATCTCAAACAATTTTGGGAAATCATGAAATTCATCTCCAACTATCCTGGTCATTTTCTCAATATGATCTTCATTATTATTCACATCTATAATTAGATCCTCTATAAGATCATCTTCATTGTTCACGCTTGTTATCATATCAATTGATCCCTAAAACACAGTACTATCCTAGCCAGTACCTTCATTCATTTTTCATCCACGTTTATTCCAACATGTATTACTTGGATCTATTCCGTGATAT
Source organism: Viscum album (assembly GCA_963277665.1). Lineage (NCBI taxonomy): Eukaryota > Viridiplantae > Streptophyta > Magnoliopsida > Santalales > Viscaceae > Viscum > Viscum album. The sequence continues at coordinate 791,872,510 of OY728156.1, read as the reverse complement.
ATCAGGTGTTCTTCCAACTCCTATGGACTGATTTTTCTTGAATAAAAACATCATAAACATGAAAAAAGGATTTGAGAAGTGCCATATGCATGATATTTTGAAAAAATGATAAAATATTTCACACCATCATTGTACTCTTTTGTCAAATGATTTTCATTCATTCATTCTTTATTCATATTCATCCTATTTGATACTGTAATATTAAAATTTCACAATATAATTACACAAAATATGTTCAAAAAGGGTCATCAGCCATATATATTTAATGGAACATGCTATAGAAAACAATACCCTTAACTCTCCATGCATTACTCATGACCAAAGTATATCACACCCATCTTCACTTCCACCTGATCAGTAGAGCTAGCTATGAGAATCCCTTGCACTATAATGTTTTACTATCCCCCATGTTATCTATATTCATTGTTGTAAACCAGTTTTTTAGCATTTATCTAGAAACATAATGTATCTAGTCATGAAATATAGTACTAAACTAATAGATGGTATAATATACAATATATTTCATGTGGTTGGATGTATTAATTACATATGTTTTTATGGTTATTTGACTTGGGTGTCCATAAAGTGTCTCATATAGTCTTTGAGTGAAGTGGTTTTCTATGATTTAGTGTAATTAAACAAGTAACAAAGTGGTGGTTCCATTGACATAGGTAAATTTTGGATTGATATTCACTGGTGGAAGAACTATAGCATGGAAAAAATGCCACAACAATCATGCCAAAAACCACAACACCATACAAACACACAATCGTGCTCACAATCGCAACACCATATAAACCAAAAAATCACAATTTAATATTTTAAAAATAACCCCTTATTCAATTCCTTTTTGTTAATTTAGGGTTAATCACATACGTTTTATCAACATGGGGCATTCATTCATTAGTCGTTATATGTAAATTACCAATTTTTATATTAAAATTTTCAACATGAACAAACCAACATGCAATTAATTTAGTACACAAACAAGGACCACTAATGGTCATGATATTAAACAGGGAATTTAGTCCATACTTTTCACCACATAACCATCTATATCAAACAGTAATAAAATGAGAATAAGAGGAAACCAACAAGTAAGTAGATAAATATCACCACGAAGGGGTCATTCAACGCGCGGTAAAGGTGCATTTGTAGAATAGGAGAGGCGGGCAACAGAAGAGGATTCCAAATGAAAAATAAAACATAAAATGATAACTCACATGTTAAAAAATTTTATTGGTCAAAAATGGGATTTTATTTTTCTATATATGAAATCTACTTCCTGGTTATTTTTTTTAATCTACTATTTTCTCAGATGTTCAAATTTTCAATGGGGCATTTCTACTTTTCTGGAAAAATATCATTTTTAATTTACTCTTATTTAGAGGTAGAATAATCCACAGAAATTCAATTTTGTCCCAGGGGATCATTGCTAACCCATAGGGATCATTAATGCCTCATTAGTTAGTGGAATGTCATGTCAGTTTTTGGTTTTGATACCAACATGTTTCCTATCATTACATTTCCATTTTTTGACCCATGTCCATTTAAATATAGGATTTGGTGGGGGGGGTTGAAACAAATATATAGATGAAATAAGAGAGGTAAAAATTATCCTATGATATACAATACAAGTGATGAATGATGAAACATACACCAGGTGATGGAGAACCACCCAATAATAGAGGAGGAGGAGGTTAGAATAGCACGGAGGGGTTCTGGATGAGAAAAACAGAAAAATACAGTAAAGCATAAAAGTTTCAAAGGGTGGGGGTGGATTTTCTGGGGGATAGGGGGTTGTAGGTGTGTATGGATGGGGGTGTGGGTTGTCCATGGAGGGGGTGGTTTTTCCATGTGGGGGGTATGGGTTTTCCAGGGAGGGGGTATGATTTCCACTATGAAACAACCATTGGGGACCCCAAAGAGTGATTTATGAGAGGGGAATCCATGCGCTCTAGAGAAGGTTGTCGGGATGGTCGTCAAATGAGGAGGGTATATCGGAGCAGGTCTCATGGACAAGGGTACCGCACAAGGAAGAGGAGGAGGAGGTGGAGGAGGAGGAGGACATGGAGGAGGAGGTCATGGTGGAGGAGGATGAGTCAGAATCGAGAGGAAGATGTTGAGAAGGAGGAGGCAGTGGCCACTGCGTAGGAGGAGAAGTTGGGTTGTGGTGGAGGAGGAGAAGGAAGATGTAGCGGAGGAGGAGGAGGACCGTCATAGCGGAGGAGGAGGGAAAGGCAGCGGAAATAGAGGAAAATGATTGGGAACTATTTCTCATCACTAAGGTATAATTTCCTAAGTCATGGGATCACCGTATAATGGGTATATCATCCATCAAATGTATTTCATTAAGATATCAATATTATTGGGAATTGAATCTCAAAGAATTTGAATATTTAATAATTGGTATAGCATCTATGATCACATTATTATATGGTAAATGGGAAATGAAATTCATAAAACACATCATAGTATCACATCAAGTATATCATCCCATTATTTTGAAATCTTCAACGTAAATTTTCATATCATCCCAGTCCATAGGCTATGTATAAGTGAATAGGCATGTCAACCCACACCCAGAAAAAGATATTAATCAAGGGGAATCACTTCCATGACATAAAAATATAATTACCAATGGAAATACTATTCTATAGTATATAAACAACATAAAATGGCATAATAAAAATCATTGAAAATACTAAATAAACCATAACCAGGTTTTCCTAACATATGACTCACTGAATCTTTAAGATTAGTTTATCCACACATGTTGAACCCAAATTATTATCCAAAAATAGGGTATAACCCACTTAGATATTATAGGTCATATGTGGGAGGAACAATCAGCCCGTATGTTATTAAAATAAGTCAAAACTTCTATGATGAAACACTAAGTTCCATTTGGGTCAAGGCTCACACTGACCTCACATAATCCACACTTCTCTTATTCAAGGGAGGCTAAGGGAACCTATTTTGTTCCTACTTTTTTATTTTCAACCAAGGATAAATACCTATTAGTTATATATAACATGATTACTATTAATTTAATTTTCAAAAATAGAACATATTTTCCATTAAATAACTCTACATCACATTTAAGGGTAGAACATATCCCAAAAAGAACATACCTACTATTAGGTGGTGAATTATGAACATCCTAATAAAAAACTCAAAATGGTATCTCTCAATTACACACTTATACCATTACTAGGGTGGAAGAAAGACACTTAACCAAGGTCTTGGGAATCATAATATAACCCATGGGAATCCCCCAAGGGCTCTTGAATGTAATGTTCAATGTATTTAAATTTATTCCAACAACCCCTACTGGTTGTGGAATTAAGGAATAATACTTAGAGTGTCCATAACATATCTAGATGTTTTTTAAATACATATGGTCAAGGAAAACAATTTGATTTTATTTAATACCAAATACAATAGTGTGGAAAGACAATATATCACACAATGGATGAAAAAATGCATAAAACAATAGAAATGGTTTGAAACCAAAAACATCAAAGTGGAGTTGACCCCTTAATAATGCTCATACACCATATCCTAAGCTCATCCATGCCCGATCAAGATTCACCATCCATTTTTGAAACACATGAGGTGGTGGTCGTGGAACAAGAGGATGATTTGGTGGTCAGAGGAGGAGGAGGAGGTAACGGTGGCTCAAGAGGGGGAGAAGAAGGGTCGTGGTGGAAGATGGATCACGATAGATGAGGAGGAGAAGGCAGTATAGGTGGAGGATGAGGAGTAGGATGGTTGTGGCATAAGAGGATGAAAATGTCATGGCAGAGGAGGAAGAGGGGGGGGGCGCAGGGTTCAGCTTCTGTGAATGCTTGAACTGGTGCAACAGGGGGGCAGTTGGGATTTTTTTATAAAATAACACTCCAAAAAGTATTAGTGGTAATTAAAAGAACTGATAATGGTATGTTTTATCTGTTCTAAAGTAAAAGTGTTGGTAAAGGATTATCATTAAAAGCACTAAAAAAGATCTGATAAAGCACATATTTATCAGCGCTAATATTATAGGGCTGATAAACACTTCATTATTCAGCACTTTTTAATTATAAATATATATTTTAAAAATTATTATTAATTCTATTAATAGAGTTGATAAATGTACACTTTATTAGTTCTTTTCTTAGTGCTGAAAAGTGTACATTTATCAGCGCTTTTATCTAGCGATGGTAACGGCCCACCCCTTTAACAGTGCTTTCTATTTAGTGCTGATAAAGGGAAGTGCATACCTTGACCTGTTCTGTGGTAGTGTATGGTGGGGATATAGTGATCTATACCCATGACATGGTTCAAGTCAGGACACTAATGATAGGGATGTTGACAATGTACTCACATACGTCTTGATGGTCATTTCACCATTGGGTGAAAGCAATGTAACATGATATCTGACACCATTTTTGTGTCCCAACAAGAGGATAGATATTATGGTTGATGTTTTTTAATACCCCAAATTTTTAAGGTTGAAGGAAAAGTAACATAAACTATAATGATTACATATTCCACTTAATTTTACCATAAGTAAGTGGGATATGGTTACTATAAAATTATTTATAGGTAATAAAAGGATTCCTAGAGGTTATGATGTGTTGTGGGTTATTATATATTTACTGATATAGGTATGTCACTTCCTTATCATCTGAGAGACCTAGTTTGTGGAGGATATGGGTGAGATATATGTTTTTTATTTTTAGCACCTACATGTGGTTCCCAAAATCATTATGTTGGATAATATGTACACATTACATATTGAGTAGGAAAATAGTTGTAGAAATTTATGACAAATATGGTTAAACAATATACATATTTTGACCAAAAAATATATGAGAAACTATAAATGATGATAATTACACTTTAGGATATTTTCAAGGATTTCATGTTGGATTTTTGTGGGTATTTATTGGACATTGAAGTTAAAAAATGAAAATAAAATTCCAGTAATAATGATACAATACATATGGATCTGCATAAGGATCTGTATATTTGGTTTGGTCTTCCACCTCAAAATATATTTGAGGCTTGTGATTTATTAATCCATGATTTTATCCTGGTGTAAGAGGCCTCTAATTTTTATTAATTCTTTATGATATATTTTAGGATTTAATAATATTTTGTGTGACGTACAAGTCTCAGGAGCCATAGAGAGGTTACCAGAGCCTAGTTTGCCCCTTAGCCTCAATGAAATCACCCCAAACTCTAGAGGTTTCTATCTAGAAAAAAGGGAATATGATGACTTTATGGGGAAAAAGAGACATCAATACAGTATTAGAACACGGTGGATAAGTCAAAAAATGATAAATAGTGAAATCTTATATAAATAGGTGCCACAACAGAAATATACAATCTATTAACTATAAATTTAACCCTCCATATGGTTTGTAGATATAAACAACCAAGTAATAATAATAGAATGATATCTAGAAAATGAATCATAGAGAAAATATGATAATTTATTTCTTTTCTCCTGAAATCTAGAAAAAAATTATACATGGAAGAAGAAAAAATAGTAAAACCTATACAAATGGTTCAAAAAGGCCAAAAGGTTTATCCAATCATCCAAAACTCAATCCTAATAATATTTTACCTATATCCCTTACTGATAAAATTAATATTTCAATCGTCTATAAAAGGAAACTTCCTGTTATATACACCGACTTTCATATAAGCTACCTAGGTTCCATATGTGACCTGGATAGGGTGATAGATTAACTAAGTAGGTCACCACCAATTCCAAATATAAATATATATATTACGTGTATGAAGTATAGAATTGTGAATTTATTGTAATGTAAATTAGTAATAACAATTTTTAATGGCTCTTCAATGGTTCATAATGGAATCCAAGCTGACTCTGCATGCATCGCCCCATGCCAAAATATCACTGAATGAGTATCAAGGGTCCTAATGCCCAATTCACAAAATTAAGGGAATCCAAGCCTAGTATAAAATTTATAAGGGATTCCATGCCTAGTATCATTCAATTGGAACACCTCACCCAGTCCCACAGTACTATATTACACCATTATCAATATCATGTATAGGGTCAATGTTCCCAAAATCATATGAAAACGGTACCATATTCATAGTATTACTTTTAAGGATTCCATGCATGTGTCAAAGTATAGGGATGCCATACCGATATCATATATATATATATATAAAGGTTCTTCATGCTTGATATCACATTAATATAAAGCTACTCCATACCCGTATAGATATTAAAAGGGTCGTCAAGCCCATTTAACATAGATAGATGGGACTCTTTGTTAATTTATATATCATAGTGTTGGTCGGAGTGGTTTACTCAAGAGGGGGGTGAATTGAGTACCAATTAAAATTTCTATATTTAAAAGCAGTGTCTTAAAGACCCCCAAATAAAATAATAAATTAAACTGTAGTGAATTTATATTAATGTAGAGATTCTGTTAGGTTCTCAAGGGATTGATTAATTCCCAGTTAACCAACACAGGAGTGTGTGATTATCTTTTGAAACTAACTTACTAATCTACACTTAACATAAACACTTGCTAATTTAATTATCAAAGTAACTTTAAAAACAGTATTGGTTTTAAAGTGATTAGCAGCGGAATAAAACTTTGAAATAGATGGCACAACAATGTAACCAAGAGGTTCAGTCTCAAGCCGAGACTTAGTCCTCTCAAAAGTTTATATAAAAATGATCCACACCCTGGATCGGGGTTCAACAGTTTACAACTGTCCAGGTCCAAGACCCCTACCACTGTTCTTCGTGGGAAACAGTACAACAGCAACCAGCTGTCCAGGTCACACACGACCTCTACCACAGTTCTTCGTGGGAAAGAAAGAATGAAAGAGTTTTGTAAGGATTTACAGATCCTTCAGTTTGAGTACAGGAGACAGTGTATGTGTTAGATATAGCAGATAACACACACTGCTCGAAATGAATGGTAATAAATCACAGAACAAGAGATGTAGAGTTTAGAGATGGTTCTGGTGATTTCAGTATAGCTCTGGACTCCTTTGGATTCGATTAGAAGTGAGTCTGAGTCCTCTTCTTGTTTCTGTTGAGAAACAGAGTGTCGTATGCTCCAGGTTCACAGGTGGTGAGAATGTAGTCGATGAAGTTCTTCTTGTAAGCACAGAACACTCCTCGAGTATTCTTGATTGTCTATGAGCTTCTCTGTGTTCCTCTTGTGCTTGTGTCGCTTTTGGTATAATGGATGCACCGCACTTTTCTGGTTCGCTTCTTGTTTTCTTCACACGTTCGCATGCCTTTCTGGTATGTAGTCTTCTCGTATTTATCTCCCATCAGGGGACAGAAAAGATTTCTTTTCAGCAGGTACGAGGTACAGGTTCCTGACATCCGACAACCTTTATCAGGTATTTGACAAATCATTAAAATGTACATGATATGACCGTTAGATAGATTAAATATAGGAAATAATGAAATTCAAACAGTGAGTTGAGTGATCGGTACGTAATCAGCATCGGTAGCTTGAAAATCGGTGGCTTGAACATCGGTAGCTTAATGTCATTAGTTGCTTTGACTCTATCGGTGGCTCTATGCGTCGGTTGGTACATGCATCGGTAGCTCCATGCGTCGGTAGGTACATGCATCGGTAGCTCCATGCGTCGGTAGGTACATGCATCGGTAGCTCCATGCGTCGGTAGGTACATGCATCGGTAGCTCCATGCGTCGGTGGGTACATGCATCGGTAGCTTCATGCGTCGGTAGGTACATGCATCGGTAGCTCCATGCGTCGGTGGCTGCGAGTCTATCGGTAGCTTCGTCCATCGGTGACTTATTCCATCGGTAGCTATTTATACTTACACCGGTAGCTCTACGTTTGTATCGGTAGCTGTATTTATAAGTACATCGGTAACTCTGTGTTAAGTCTATCGGTAGCTGTCTGTCGGTAGACTAAGTCTATCGGTAGACTGGTTACCGGTAGCTCTTTATCAGTAGCTATAGACAGATTACTTATCTGTTTTATGTAGAACACATCTGATTGTGTTAGAATCAATTTATAACTTGTATGAACATGGATAAATGATGATTAACATATTCCAAAGACTTATTTTAAAAAGGTGTTATTGGTTTGATCATAGATTTAAAAGAATTAAAGTATAGATCAACAATACTTAACAATATCATAGAGAATGAAGACATAATTGGGATTTTCAACACAAATAAATACATGATTGAGATTATCAAAACAGGTGAGGTCAACAATCTCCCCCTTTTTGATAATCACAATTTATGATATTGGCATTTAACATAGTGAAAATGTAATAGTAAAGAGTATAATATTGAATTCAATTTTTTCTCAGAGAAAACAACATCATAGATAATAGAAATAGTATGATATAGACATAAGTTATCAGAGGTAAAAAAATAATAAGGTACTATATAGACATAAGGTATCAGAGATAAAAATGGAAACAAAACAAAGGATAATGTGTTTCCCCTTATGCCTTATTTTTCTCCATTGAAAATATTTCTCATTTTGTTCTCCTTATTCTCGCATAAAAAGTTTCTCCCCCTCTCTTATTGTTCTCCCCCTTTGTGATAATCAAAAAGTGGGAAAGCATATATATAGATATATATATAGGAGAGAAATAAAACAATGAGAAGTAAAAAGTGGTCTGTATTAGAGTTAGTCAAAAAGTACAACAAAAACAGATTACAAAGGAATCCCTATCAAAAAGCTTGGCCACTGGTTCACTCCGCATCTGCAATGTGAGATTTTCCTTTAGGATCAGAAGGATGCTCGGGTGGTGAGGATTCAGGTGAAGGTTTGGGAATGCCAGAAAAGATCAAAGGAGGCTGGGCCACTGACACAGAGTCAGGCTTGTAAGTTGAAGATTTTTGGGTAATCATTGGTTTGAGGCTTTGAATGGCTTGAGCAGGAGTCAGTTGGACTGAGGGGGCAGCTGAGGCAGAAGCAGGCAAAGCAGGAGGGATGATGACTGGTCTAGCATCAACATGCAAGAAGGGCAGCAGCAGATTTCTAAAATCCATAATAATTCCTCCTCCTCTTTCCATAGCAGAGAGGAAATCATCTTTGTTCTCCATGAATTTCTCTAAGGCAGGAGTCAGTTCTCTCAGCTTGCTCACTTGTTCTTTGAAAGCTAGGGTGACTGGAGGGAGCTTCATGTGCTCCAACATTAGCTTGAAGTGGTGTTCGAGTTGATGCTTGGTGAAAATCTTGGAGAGGTAGTAGTCCACTTTGCTTTTTATGGCTTCTTGAGAGGCAGAGGCTTCTCTCATAAAATCTTGAACTATCTTCATGATTTCTCTGGCAGAATCCCTTGTAGAAAGCACCACTCGGCTTAACTCTGATGAGTCCCCAGAGCCACTGGTAGGAATAGAACCAATCTCCTCCTTCAATATTGCTCGAACTGAGTTCATATCAACTGATGGTTTGGATGTGAGAGGGCCAAGAGAGAAGGAAACAGTCTCTTTAAAACTCATTGACAAACCACTGATTAGGCTTTGAACTTGAGAGTCTTGTAATTGAACATGATCCTTCACTGAGGTTTTGAAACTTTCAAACACCGAGACAAACTGGCTGACTACACTCTTCACATAGGCTAGATCCTTGTCAGCTTGAGACTTGGAGCTCATATAGGAATCCAAAGCAACCACTGATGTCTTGAGAGCTTCCAGATCAGCTTCGATTCTTGAAGACTGAGTGTAATTCTTTCACTTCTTCCATAAGCTCAGACATAAAGGAAGATAAATTACAAGCCAGAGATAGCTCGAAGGATCTCTCTAGCACTTTCATTTCTTCATAAAAGCTTTCCTTCATCTCAGCAACTGAAGCACTGAATGATTCTTTTATCTCATCCTTCATGGATTCAAGATCTGATTTGGAGACAAAATCACTTGAGACAACTGCAGAAGATCCCCTTGCTGAGGCCAAATTAACTACAGAAGTAGTCATTATTGAATTAATTGAGGATGCAAGAGAGGTTTCCATTAGCTTCACTTCTTCAACAAAACTGGATTTGAGGTCCTCTTTCAGCTTAGTCAAATCATGAAATCTGACCACATCGTCTGGCAACAACTCAGCAGCAAGATCATAATTGGTCTTTGGTCTATCCACAGACATCTCATTGTCAGAATCTGGATAATCTAATCCACAGACTATAAACCCTGGGTCTTCTACCCAGTCTCCAATCTCAACAGCTACTGTAACATTCCCAAGCACAGACCGATGCTCCCCCTCAATGGGTGCATTCTCATGTATCACAACAGCCTTTTCTGCTGGCCGTTCTTCATCAGAATCTTCTACCACAAGTTCTACAGGTGTAGCATTTAGAAGATCTTCTGATACAGGTACAGCTTCTTCTCTATCTCTTTCTTCTTCAGCAGCAGGTATAGCTGAGTTTCCAATTAAGGGACTCATACTTAACCTACCAGAAGCAGGCGATTCAACTGCATTCTCCTTTTCCTCTTCTTCTTGGTGAGGTACAGACTGGTCTTCCTCATAAGTAGGCAAAACTTCCTCTACTTTTCCTTTCCTAGAATAAACCAGTTCTGCAACAGGACTTGGGGGCAAGTCTGGATCTCCTCCAACATCAATAGGAGTTTCTTATTCTTCTTCTTCTTCTGTTTCATCACTATAAGCAGGTTCCTCTTCATCAGGTCTTAGACTCGGATCTCTCATATCCTTTGGTCTTGAGGGATAATCCACAGGATTAAACCTATCATAGATTTTCTGATCATCACTGACCCATTCTCCCTTCCATGGGTTCCAGTTAATTTTCATATACTTGCAAACAGTCGAGGTGATGCAGAAATTGTTCTTGACTACAACTGTCTCATCCTGAGACTCAGCTATTTCTTTCACTTTTATCATCACTGAAATCAGCTTGGCAAAGAACAAATCATTGGTCTTTGACTTTGGTCTAATCATGTCTTCCATTTGAAGCATCAACAATCTGCACAGATTGACTTTTACACCATGTCTTAGAAAATGAAGAAGATAGATATCTTGATATCTCAGATTTGCAAAATCTCCTCTCCTCGGTATCAACACATGCTGAACAAATTTGAAAAGCAGTCGATTCTCTCCATCCATTTCAGCAGCTACCACTTGCCTTTGATTTCCATTCCCAGTCAGCTCTTGTAAGGCGGTATCATAATCAAAAATGTCACTACTAGGTGGCATTGCTCTTGATACATACCCAGAGACACCTTCATGTGGTACTTTTAAACTCTCATCCCACTCTACTGAAGAAAAAGACATCTCTTTTCCATTTACAAAAGAGCTTACCCGATTCTCATTCTCAGACTTCTCAAAGGTTACAAACTCATAGAACTGCTTTACCAATTTCGGGTAGTATGGGCCATTGTTATTCGAGAAACAATCCACCCATTTCTGGTCTTCCAGAATCTCGAGCACTAAGGATTTGCTAGGCAGTAGCCATTCCACGCACAGTTCCTTCTCGATTACTATATCTCTATTCTGCAAGTGAGGATTCACTGGTCGCCTTCCCGATCTAGTTTTGACTTCACTAACACTGGCTTTATGCTGTGTCTTCTGCTTCTTAGCATTTGGTTCTGCACTTTCATCTCTGACGATAGGAAGCTTGGTTTTTGCCATCGCGGGTTTAGGGTTCTTGGTCGATTTGGATGCTAAGGTTCGAAGGTGAGAGATTTTGAGCTCGGTGAGGTAAGAAGTGGCTTAGACTTAGTTTTATCATTTAGGAATTCCAAATAAAAAAAATAGAGTAATAAAATAAAATAAAACGATTCGTATTCTTGGCGGCAGACAGAAGTTTTAAACTTTGCATCGGTGTGAGTTAATCATCGGTGAGAAAAACAAATCGGTGAGCTTTGTACATCGGTGAGAATTTCTACGTCGGTGAGAAACTTACATCGGTGAGAATTTCCACATCGGTGAGAATTTCCACATCGGTGAGAATTTCACATCGGTGAGAATTTCCACATCGGTGAGAATTTTCACACCAGTGAGAATTTCACATCAGTGAGAATTTTCACACCGGTTGTGATTAATCATTCCCAGTTCATGTCTTATGAAACTTAGCCTATCCGAACTTAAAGGTTTAGTGAAAATATCTGCCAATTGATGTTCAGTGCCAATAAATTCAAGAGAAATATCACCTTTTTGATAGTGATCTCTTAGGAAATGGTGTCTTACATCTATGTGTTTGGTTCTAGAGTGAGATACAGGATTCTTAGAGATTTTTATTGCACTGGTGTTATCACAGTTGATTGAAACATGTTTAAAAACGTATCCATAGTCCAAAAGAGTGTGTTTCATCCACAGAATTTGTGCACAACAACTACCAGCAGCTATATATTCTGCTTCAGCAGTAGATAATGCAACCGAGTTCTGTTTCTTACTACACCAGGAAACTAAGGATTTTCCAAGCAAATGACATGTTCCTGATGTGCTTTTTCTATCTAGCTTACAACCAGCAAAGTCAGCATCTGAATAACTCATTAACTCAAAGGATTGTCCTTTTGGGTAAAACAAACCTAAGTTAACCGTGTGTTTGAGATATTTAAAAATTCTTTTAACAGCAAGCAAATGAGATTCTTTTGGGTTAGCTTGAAATCTAGCACACATACACACACTAAACATAATATCAGGTCGACTAGCAGTAAGATAAAGTAAACTACCAATCATACCTCTGTAATTTGTTTGGTCAACTGGTTTCCCAGTTTCATCTCCATCCAATTTACAGGTAGTACTCATAGGAGTTTCACTTTCCTTGATACTATCCAGACCAAAACGTTTTAAAAGATCCTTTGTATATTTACTTTGATTCAAAATAATACCATTTTCATTTTGAAATACTTGAAATCCAAGAAAGTACTTATGCTCTCCCATTAAGCTCATTTCAAATTCATTTTGCATACTTTTTGAAAAATCAGTACATAAAGAGTGTTTAGAAGATCCAAAAATAATATCATCAACATATATTTGTACAACTAAAACATCTTTAGAAATTCTTTTAATGAAAAGAGTTGGATCAGCAATCCCTTTAGTAAAACCTTTTGAAATAAGGAAATTTCTAAGTCTATCATACCAAGCTCTTGGTGCTTGTTTTAAACCATACAAAGCTTTAGAAAGTTTAAAAACTTGATTTGGAAAATGGGGGTTAGCAAATCCAGGTGGTTGTTCTACAAAAACATCTTCAATTATAAAACCATTTAGAAATGCACTTTTTACATCCATTTGATATAACTTGAAATCCAGATGTGCAGCATATGCAAGTAAGATCTTAATGGCTTCTAGTCTAGCTACAGGTGAAAAAGTTCCCTCATAGTCTATGCCTTCTTCTTGACTATATCCTTGTGCAACTAGTCTAGCTTTATTTCTAACTATATTTCCAGATTCATCTACTTTATTTCTAAAAACCCATTTTGTGCCTATTGTCAAAGTGTCCTTGGGTCTGTCGACTAATTCCCAGACTTTGTTTCTTTCAAACTGATTTAATTCTTCTTGCATAGCCATTACCCAAAATTCATCATTGATAGCATCATTGATATTTTTAGGTTCTGACTGTGAAAGAAAAGCTTGATGTTCAACCTGATTTCTTAGAGAAGCTCTAGTTTGTGTTCCTCTATCCAGATTACCAACAACAGCTTCTAAAGGATGATTCTTTAGAATCCTCGTTGATCTAGTAAAGGTTGGACTAGAAATTTCAGGTTCATCTATAGGTTCGGGTTCAACAGAAGCAGATTCTGGAGAAAGTCCAGAACTGGATACTTTTATAACAGGTTCTTTAGATTTATCATTAAGGTCCAGAATAGATAAGTCTTCTTCAAGATTTTCAAGAGAGGTTTTAGGCTCATGTGGATCAGTTTCATCAAACTTGATGTGAACAGATTCTTCCACACATTTGGTTTTCTTATTGAATACTCTATAGGCTTTACTTGAAATAGAGTAACCCAGAAAAATTCCTTCATCACTTTTGGAAGCAAACTTATCCAGATTATCTTTAGTATTCAGAATAAATACTTTGCAACCAAAAACTTTAAAGTAATTAACCTTAGGCTTTCTATTGTTCCACAATTCATAAGGGGTTTTCTTAAGAACAGGTCTAATCAAGACTCTATTAATAACATAACAAGCTGTATTTACAGCTTCAGCCCAAAAATAAATAGGCAGGTCATATTCATTGAGCATGGTTCTAGCAATTTCTTGAAGAGTTCAGTTTCTTCATTCTACTACACCATTCTGTTGGGGTGTTCTAGGGGCAGAGAAGTTATGAGTATAGCCATTGTGTGAGCAATAAGATTCAAAATCTTGATTTTCAAACTCACGACCATGATCACTTCTCAGGGTCTTAATCTTGAGTCCACTAAGATTTTCTACAGACTTGGAGTATTTAACAAAGTAAGAACAAGCTTCACTTTTGTGAGCTAGAAAATATACCCAAGTATATCTAGAAAAGTCATCTACAAGAACATAAACATAGTGCTTCCCATTTAAACTAGAAACTCTTGATGGTCCAAACAAATCCATGTGAACCAATTCAAGTGGTTGAGAAGTTGAAACTTCTTTCTTTGATTTAAAAGAAACTTTGTGTTGTTTTCCCTTTTGACAGGGGTTACACACTCTATCATTTGGGAATTCTAACTTAGGTAGGTCTCTAACTAGGTTTTTCCTAGAAAGTTTTCTAAGTGAGTGAATGTTGCAATGTCCTAATCTTCTGTGCCATAGCCAAGATTCTTTATGAAAAGCATTCAAACAATTAATATTCTGCTTAGCTAAAGAATTCAGATTAACAGCATAAACATTTTCATTTCATAAGGCAGAAAATACCAAAACATTCTTAGAATCAAAAACTTTGCAAGAATCATTTTCAAATTTAACATGAAAACCATCATCACATAACTGAGAAATACTTAATAAATTGTATTTAAGGCCATCAACAAATAAAACTTTAGAAATCAAAATTGAATCAGTGTTACCAATCTGGCCTAGGCCGATGATTTTCCCTTTTGAGTTATCACCAAAGGTGACAAAGCCTCCATCAACTTTTATTAAACTCTTGAAACAAGAGAAGTCTCCTGACATATGTCTTGAACATCCACTGTCCAAGTACCATGTCTCTTTACAGGAGCTCTTTAAGCAAGTTCCCTACAAAACAGATTTAGATGGGAGATGATTTTGGTACCCATATTTTCTTGGGTCCAGACAGTTTAGCCAATAACACTTTAGGTACCCATATTTGTCTAATGGATCTCATATAATTTGTAGAATTGACATGCTTTGAAAGATAAACTTTATTAGATCCATAGCTATGTATATAATTGGTTGAAGCATATGAAGTTCCAGAATTACCTTCATTCTGTCCAGATTTAGAAATGAATCTAGTTTTAGCAATTTTCCTTTGTCCAGGTTGGTATCCTATACCAGTAGTGTATTTAGGTGCTACTTGCTTTCCTAGCATCTGTGTTAGAGTATTCTTGCCATTGGTGAACTTCTCTAAGTCTTTTCTAAGTTGCTCATTTGACAGTTTCAGTTCTGTATTTTCTTTTAACAGTTGAGCATTTTGCTCTCTTTCAATAGTAAGTTTGGTTTTAACTGTAGTGGTGAGAGCATGCTGTTTCTTTAATGACTTGTATTTATCCTTAAGTTCATTACATGTCTCTTCCAGTATATCACAATATTCAAACAGTTCAGATTTAGACATGTTATCACCTTCAGAATCATCTCCAGAATAATATGACTTTGAAGCAGGAGTTTCAGCAGTTACCTCAGAAGTGTTTGCCATAAAGCACATGTTGGCTCGATTCCTTTCAGAGTCTGAAGATTCAGCTTCACTTGTGCTGTCTTCTGAAGCACTCCAAGTAGCCTTCATAGCTTTCTTAAACTTATTGTCCTTATATTCAAATTTCTTTTTATATTTCAGCTTTGGACAGTCGGCTTTAAGGTGTCCTTTTCTCTTGCACTCATAGCAGACAACATCATCTGACTTGTCATTCTTCTTCCAGTCCTTTTTCCATTTGCCTTGGTGATCATACTTACCCTTATAATTTGTTTTTCTAAAGAACTTCTTTTTCCTATAAAATTTCTTAAATCTTCTAGCAATGTGAGCCATCTCAGCATCACTGTCAGAATCACTTCCACTGTCTTCACAGCTTGAACTTTCAACTACAGCTTGAAGCTTTTCCTTGTCCTTATTCTTTGAGGTTGAGGATTTGAAAGCAACAGACTTTCTTGCAGGTTTATTGTCTTCCTCTTTGTTCACTTTAAGCTCTTCTTCATACATCATCAGCTTGCCAATTAGTTCCTTGACAGGTAGAGCAGCTATGTCACATGATTCTCTGATTGAGACAGATGTGCCTCTCCATCTATCAGGTAGACATCTCAAAATTCTCATAATTTGTTCCTTCGATGAGGCATCCTTTCCCAGCGAGATCATTGTTTTGACAATTTCGTTGAACATGAGATACATGTCAGAAATGGGTTCGTCAGGCTTCATTTTAAAATTATCATACTTGATAGTATAAGTGTTCAATCTCATTTCTTTAACATTAGTTGTTCCTTCATGAGAAACAGCTAAGGTATCCCAAATTTCATATGCAGTTTTACATGCAGAAATTCTATTAAACTCTTCATCTCCTAGAGCACAGTACAAGGCATTCATAGCTTTACAGTTGTTATTGTAAGCAGTTTTTGTAGGTTCATCCCAAGTAGATCTAGCAGTAGTAGGAATTTTGTATTCTGATTCAATAGCAGTCCAAATATCAAAACCTATGCTTTCTAGATGGATTTTCATTTTCAGCTTCCACTGAGCATAATTAGTTCCATTGAAGAAAGGTGGCCGGTTAGTAGCAGCACCCTCAAGTCTATTGTCCATGATGAGAAAATTTTAAAGAGATAAAAATTTAGAAATAACAGAAATTTTAAGAACTTTAAAATACAACTAAAATCACAGTTCAAAAGCAGAGTACTTTCAGAAAGTATTTTCAACCTCTGATACCAAGTGTTGGTCGGAGTGGTTTACTCAAGAGGGGGGTGAATTGAGTACCAATTAAAATTTCTATATTTAAAATCAGTGTTTTAAAGACCCCCAAATAAAATAATAAATTAAACTGTAGTGAATTTATATTAATGTAGAGATTCTGTTAGGTTCTCAAGGGATTGATTAATTCCCAGTTAACCAACACAGGAGTGTGTGATTATCTTTTGAAACTAACTTACTAATCTACACTTAACATAAACACTTGCTAATTTAATTATCAAAGTAACTTTAAAAACAGTATTGGTTTTAAAGTGATTAGCAGCGGAATAAAACATTGAAATAGATGGCACAACAATGTAACCAAGAGGTTCAGTCTCAAGCCGAGACTTAGTCCTCTCAAAAGTTTATATAAAAATGATCCACACCCTGGATCGGGGTTCAACAGTTTACAACTGTCCAGGTCCAAGACCTCTACCACAGTTCTTCGTGGGAAACAGTACAACAGCAACCAGCTGTCCAGGTCACACACGACCTCTACCACAGTTCTTCGTGGGAAAGAAAGAATGAAAGAGTTTTGTAAGGATTTACAGATCCTTCAGTTTGAGTACAGGAGACAGTGTATGTGTTAGATATAGCAGATAACACACACTGCTCGAAATGAATGGTAATAAATCACAGAACAAGAGATGTAGAGTTTAGAGATGGTTCTGGTGATTTCAGTATAGCTCTGGACTCCTTTGGATTCGATTAGAAGTGAGTCTGAGTCCTCTTCTTGTTTCTGTTGAGAAACAGAGTGTTGTATGCTCCAGGTTCACAGGTGGTGAGAATGTAGTCGATGAAGTTCTTCTTGTAAGCACAGAACACTCCTCGAGTATGCTTGATTGTCTATGAGCTTCTCTGTGTTCCTCTTGTGCTTGTGTCGCTTTTGGTATAATGGATGCACCGCACTTTTCTGGTTCGCTTCTTGATTTCTTCACACGTTCGCATGCCTTTCTGGTATGTAGTCTTCTCGTATTTATCTCCCATCAGGGGACAGAAAAGATTTCTTTTCAGCAGGTATGAGGTACGGGTTCCTGACATCCGACAACCTTTATCAGGTATTTGACAAATCATTAAAATGTACATGATATGACCGTTAGATAGATTAAATATAGGAAATAAAGAAATTCAAACAGTGAGTTGAGTGATCGGTAGGTAATCAGCATCGGTAGCTTGAACATCGGTGGCTTGAACATCGGTAGCTTAATGTCATTAGTTGCTTTGACTCTATCGGTGGCTCTATGCGTCGGTTGGTACATGCATCGGTAGCTCCATGCGTCGGTAGGTACATGCATCGGTAGCTCCATGCGTCGGTAGGTACATGCATCGGTAGCTCCATGCGTCGGTAGGTACATGCATCGGTAGCTCCATGCGTCGGTGGGTACATGCATCGGTAGCTCCATGCGTCGGTGGGTACATGCATCGGTAGCTCCATGCGTCGGTGGCTGCGAGTCTATCGGTAGCTTCGTCCATCGGTGACTTATTCCATCGGTAGCTATTTATACTTACACCGGTAGCTCTACGTTTGTATCGGTAGCTGTATTTATAAGTACATCGGTAACTCTGTGTTAAGTCTATCGGTAGCTGTCTGTCGGTAGACTAAGTCTATCGGTAGACTGGTTACCGGTAGCTCTTTATCAGTAGCTATAGACAGATTACTTATCTATTTTATGCAGAACACATCTGATTGTGTTAGAATCAATTTATAACTTGTATGAACATGGATAAATGATGATTAACATATTCCAAAGACTTATTTTAAAAAGGTGTTATTGGTTTGATCATAGATTTAAAAGAATTAAAGTATAGATTAACAATACTGAACAATATCATAGAGAATGAAGACATAATTGGGATTTTCAACACAAATAAATACTTGATTGAGATTATCAAAACAGGTGAGGTCAACACATAGGAATAAGGTTCATATTTCCCATTATCCTAAATTAATAAGGTTCATCCTTCCCATTTTTCATGATTATAAATTAGTCATTAGATTTAGTGTGATGTGGTAGTTAATCCATAATTAAATAATATTCAAAGATAAAATGATTAACCGTCATTCATCATAAGCATGTGATGTGGAATCGCCATCGAGTACTGATCAATTTATGTTAATAAGGTAATTGAGTTAACCATTCTTCAATTCAATAGTCATCTATTTCATTTAAAATATAACAAGTCATTATTTAATGTGAAAAACTATTATATGACGGTTTGGAAATATAACAAATTCATAGATAAAAAAATTCAATTAGAACTCCTAAGAGGGTGGAATCAAATACATGAAACCTAAAAAGCTCATAGAGTTCTCAAATATGACATCTAATATAAGGCGTTTTAAAATTTCGGTAAATAAACGGTGAAACTAGTTTTCAAAACATGTCACATATTATAAAATAATATTACATGAAGGTGTACTTACTAGAACACCAACCTCAAGATCTTACAACTTACCTCGTCTAGTATCAGCCCTTTTTTAGCTTTGATCAAGTGAAAATGTAAGAATAGATCAGCACTAGGAAAACAAGCCATATTATCTAAAACATCAATAAAATTGTTAAAAAGTATATAAAAAGATGATGTTGTACGATTAATGGAGGTATTACCTAGGGAAATCCAAGAAGATCAATAGAAGAAAAATCAAACATTTGATAGATGAGTTATTGAATAATGATACTCATGTATGAATAAATTGATCTACCTACCACAAGAAATAAGAAACAAGAGTAGGGGTCTGTTAAATATAATTAGGGTAAAAAAAATTTATATAACAAAAAATATAGTGGTCAAAAGCATGGAAACATGGTTGGCTGAACCATGTGACAGGCCTGCAAAGGGAACTATGTTAATTGGAGATCAGAATCATTAGGATGCATAGAATAAGAAACTATGAACCAACCATTCCATTATTCTATACTAAAAACTGTAGAGTTTTGGAATTTTCATTGGACCTTATGTTCAAAGTTTCATTAAATTGTGAATCCCTATGATTCTATTTTTCTATCCCTACACAATTCGGGGTACATGTGTGGCCTGACCTGAATGGTCTCTCCTAACCCAGAAGCTAGTATGTTTCTTCCACCAAAATACGGGATTCAGGCTCTAAAAAATCCTCAGACACCCCTAAAACACTATTGACCTCCTTAAAAATCTCTATTAAGTTGAAAGAAAATGATTACATTGAATTTAAAAGGATATGTACATGATAGAAAATAATTGATCTTATAGTATTCCACCTAAAAACAACTCCAACTTGAGTTCAACATTCAAGGGATGAAAAACATCATATGAGAACAAAATCAACCACTGACCATGTACATCAGCCTCACATTACCAAGACCCATCTCAAACCAGACAGTGCTTCTACAAAACTCAAACTAAATGTAAAGGAAAACCTCCTAGAGCATTTTTTCTCTCATGTCAATAATTTTTATGTCATACTCCTCAAAATTATCATCCATGTTGAGCTCAACATCCTTAGAATAAAAATTATGATATAGGTTGACATGCTACCGGTGAGTCTATGTAATATAGAATATTTCATTCTTGGCATCGTACCTCTGTGTTAATTGAAACCAATATAATAATGGAATTAGTCTCTCAAAAATCATTAATGAAAAAAAGGGTTGCGACCTCTTCCCTTCCATCTATGTCGTCTTATTCTAATGTTTGGGTGATACCTACTAGAAAACAATATCACCGAACTCAAAGTTTCAATGCCTTTTATGGAGATCAAAATAATATTTTTTCCAACACAGAGTAGTAGACATACACTTCCTGATCAGTTAAACTAAACATGATTTCTCTTATACGATATGAGGACCTAGTAGCACTGCATCTCCAAGATCTATCCTGCACAGGGATGAACATCACGGCCTATCATGAAAGTCCGAAAAAAGAATACATCTGAATTTTTTCATAATGAATATTATTATTGGAGAAAACATCTACATTGATATTCTTCTCCTAGGAACCACCAACATCATGGACGCATGCACAGATCATGTACTCTTACTCATTTAATATCATTTCTAGCTATCCATTGGTGTGAGGGTGAAAATGTTTTCTCATAAGCACCTATGTACACATATCTCTCCACAACCCCTTCTATAACCCCGATGTGAAATGATAACACCTATCATAAATGATTGTATCAGGGACCCTGGGTAGTCTATGTTCCCATGGATATACAATATTCCCTGGTCATTAACATAGAAAGACACTTAGTTAAGATGGATGTTAGCTTCTCTAATCATTCAATACATGAATACCAAAAATGTGGCCCTTCCTAGAGGTGACCTTGGGAAGCCAACTATAAATTCCAACACAATTTCCTTCAATTTCTATTTTTATACCAATAATGGATGTACCAATCTAGTAGTTAGTTTTTCTCTATCTTCACCTACTAACAAATAGTCCACCTAGTGATAATGCCTTCTATATGGCACTTCATCCCTGACCACCAGTACTATCAATTAATATCATGATTCATCATTGAGATATCAGGATGAACATCCCATTGGGGAGAATGTGACTTTTGGAAATCTCTTATCTCATATCTTTGGTAACATGGATACATCCATGTATATATATGATGGCATAATTATCAATATACCAATATAGAGGTTTGTCCTCACTAGTAATACTCTCTCATAGTACCTAGGCCTTATGATCATAAAACTACCTCATCTCTACTATCTCTAGAAGTGAAGAGGTCACTATCAGTAAGGAATGTGTAAATTTACCGTGTGGGTTTGAAACCACTATATGAATCTCAAAAAAATAGATACATTTTCTTCTATTCACTACTGGAATTTAAAACCTTATGCATCTGAGCCTCCTACTCATGTAATTTGAAACAATATTCCATTTCCCATGCATATACAATATATTGAAACAAAATGAATATAGATATTAAAACCATATTTAGTTATTATAATTTATCTATTCTTATGTAATCATATATGTGGGGTTTTTTTGTCTATGAATACCATAATTTCTCTCCTAGTAGGTAGTTATTCCATGAACAAAATGCATGTAAAATAGGTAATAACTCAAGCTCGTGTGTTGAGTAATTCTCCTCATGAGGACTTTTCTATTGTGAACCATACGAAACAAATAAATCTACTTCTATTAGAAATGATCCTTGGAAGATACCTACTGAATCACATTAGACTCTATAGATTCTTCCAAGATCAAGAAGAATTAGGATTGGTGTTTAATTCAATATCCCTTTCGGATCATAAAAGATTGTCTCATAGCATTTTGACCATAAAAACTTCACATCCTTATTATTAAAGACTATAAGATATTTTATAATGGGAGAAAAGTACTTCATGAAAAACAAATAGTAACCATTTTTTCCTAAGAAACACTAGATATCAAAGAAATTCTTCATATTATCCTTGGTAGCCACAACTCTCACCATTGTTGGATGAATTGAAACTCTTTCCTTTGAGATAATAAGACCTAGTAAGTGTACCATATCAATTTTGAAGTGAAATTTACAAATCTTATCATATATTTGGAGCTCTCTATGATTATTCAAAATAACATCATGAAATGTGGAATGGTCACTTTAGTTATGTAAATACAACAATATTTCTTCTATGAAGACCATAATAATGAAATATGGATATGGATGGAAACCCCTACTAAATTAATATATAAAGATGGAAGACTTTTTCATAATACCAAACTACATCATGAGATACTAATATATATCATAAAATCAATTTAATTCTATACATGGCATATCTGAAGGTCTTATATGAAGCTAATGATAAACTAATCAAAATTCTATCTTTGAAAAAACCCTAGATCCACAAAACTTGTTGATGATATCATTAGTGTGAGGTAAGTGATACTGTTTTTCACTATAATCGGATGAAATTTTTGGTAATCCATAAAAAATTTGTGGGGTTTAAATGAATTTTTATATTAAAGGACTGGTGAACCACATGGAGAACAACTAAGACGTATAAAATCATTGGCCCATAAATCCTATAGATACCTCTTGAACTCCTGTATCTCGGTAGTTTCCAACATTTAAGGTGGAATAAACACTAGTTCTACTACAATAAAGAACTAGATTGTAAAATCTACCTTTCTCTCCAAATAAAGTCTAAAATATTTTTTATGGAATACATCCCTGAATCGATCGATTATTGGGAGGGGGAACATAGTCTGAGGTATTCCAGGATCCTCTATGTAAAGGGTATAAATATGGGAGGTCACTCCACGTATCCCAAGATTCTATGGTCTCACTTTATCAGCATGTAAATCCCAAAAACCCATGTGGAGATATGTACCTATTTGTGGTGATGCAATTGACATCCTCCAAGAATAACAATTCACATAGTCATGAAAGGGAACCAGCCAATCAATCCACCGACTCACATTAATGATTTTCATATAATGTATTAAGAGTTTCCATATGAATAGATGCTTCCCTATCTCAAGTGGAAAGTACTTTCAATTGTGAATGCTCTTGGATATGATCACCAATGATGTATCAAGCATCATAACACCATCAGAGTACTCAAATTGAAGACCAAGTCTCTCCACAAAAGGTACATATATTAAATAATGTGATTCACCAGTATCGAATATGGCAGAAAAGATAATAGAGGTTACTATAATTGTACATACAATAGTAGAAGGTCTAGCATCTTCCTACACTAGTATAGTATTCAATGTATAAATACGGCGTGATCCCAGGCCCAATGAAACAACATAACTACCCGGTGTGGGTCCTCCCATATAGTGTTGTGTGTCTGATGCCTATCTAAAATGAAAAACAACTCCTCCATATGTACTGCATGTAGTATTATAGCTACCCAGAGTGAAAGTAACTATTGAACCTTCCCCTGAAGGTGGAGATAATAAAGATCCTATACCATTCGTAAATTATGGAATGTTCCTATATAAACAATATATATTCCCTAGTCTTCTATATCCCTAGTATATGATGGGGTCTCTGGGACACTGGGGCCCGTAATTCCAATGTTTCCCACACTGTTGAAACAATATGAATCTATCTGTTAGTGTAAAATATATTTTGTTAATCACATATGTATTACCAAAGAATCTCTTCAATCCACTAGTAAGACTACTTCCATGTATTGATTCTGAACATCTCTAGATAACAATGTATTCTTTCTTTTGGTTCCGCTTTGTGATATGAGTTTGGTTCACTTATCAGATATGGTAGTCAACGAGAAAATATTCACATTATAATTTAGAGGATAACGGATACCATACTCAAATTATATTTCATTATCTATCTCATTATCCATATGGATAGGTTCATAGTAATGAAGCTCTTTTAAATGAGTTGGGAGGTCCAGCACATTCATTGAACCTTGCTACAAGTTCAGGAATTCCAAGGCACGATCGTCCCTCTAGATCTCTGGAAGTAAGTAATAAAAAAATTATTTATTGGAAGTCCATCTGTGTTCCTTGTCAGTACTGACCAACCTAGTTTAAAATAACCCAACATTATTTTTTGAATCCATAATTCATATAAGTATTTGATAGCACCCTCATCACAGGAGTTGTATCAAGATGCTCGAATATCGATGATACAATCTCTAGCCATAAATCTGCGACATGTGATCTTATATCCCCTGAAAATGTGGTAGGATACAACTTCAATAAAATCCAAGTCAACTCTCCCATAGAAGGGGAAGAGTGTGGAGCTCCCAATAAATTCTTCATCATCTTCATAAATTATTCTCTAAACCCGACATCATCGCCCACTTCCAGAATAAGAAAATATGCCATAGGTGGAACTATTGGAGGTATAATTGGAAGCTCAATGCCCACAAACCAGGGAGCATGGTCATTACAACCCACTAGGAGTATGATAAGAGTATGTTGTGGTGGAATATATCAATAATTTATAATCCCATTCGTCAAATTAATTTCGATATTGGCATCACACATAGATATAAAAATAGAATAGGTGAAAGTACATTCAATGCAACAGTTACAACACTATTTTATCTCAAAGACATAGCTCTAGGTGATAGTAACATGTATATATAACACAATATATTTTATCTACTTCCCACAACTAAGGATTTTTTTGGGTGAACCTCGGTATTTTGATATTATAATTTCATTTAATTTATATTTTGATTACATTTCAATCAGATTTAAATTTTCAAATCAAATGGTTCACCACTTCTAATCCATAATGTCTCATACACATTATGAACCAAAATTTTACATCCACCCAATACATACCATAACACATTGCAGTCCATGTGACCAATTTTCCATGACTCAATTCGTTGTAGTTGACTGCATATAGTTTCTTCTACATCCTAAATAGAAGAATATGTTTTAGGTTATGGAAGGCACTATAATTTACAAAAAAAAATTTCCAAATAATGTAAAAGAATCAAAATATATGAAAAATATATTTATATTAGCTAACACACTCATGTAAATGAAAAATGATGCAAACAACACAATGCTCTTATACGGAATGACATATGTAGGGTATGTGAATTCCCTATATGGTTCCTAATATGATGCATGGTCAGTGTTACATGTTCCTACTCTTATAGAGCCAAGGATAAAATATAAAATTCAATTATATAAATTTTAATATCACAATTATTGTTCATCACCAAATGGTGGAATCAAATCAACTGTAACAAGAAAAATATAGAAAAAAAATTTTCCATTGTAGGAAATTTGGATTTTCTCTATACATGGGTTAGTTACTCCCTAGAACATATCATTACTAAAAATATATTCCTTAATAATCTTTGTTTTATTGTATCAAAATAGTAAATAAAGAAAAGAAAGTGTATCTTTCAACAATTTGTGGTGTCTTGAACTCGGTTGCCACATAGAGGTACCATATGACCGGTTTGCGACATGGACTCAAGATTATCTTCCAAAATACCAATGTTTTACAACTATTATTGAGTGCCTAGTGTTTATCCATGAGGATATCATGAAATCATTACCAATGTAAAACATATTGGATAAGTGAAAACATTTAAATAGTTGTAGCATATATAAACAGGAGGTGTAATAGAAATACACAATATAATGGTTGGAGTAGTAACTCACTATAGTGGAATCAGAAATGAACAACCATGAAATAATAAGTAAATGATAATTGAAAACATAATCATACAAAAAATATTAAAATTTAAGTCATTTATCTATAAATTTTGAAAACAAGTAGACATAGAAATGAAAAATATTGTATATGTTATAAAAAGTTACAAAAATTAAAAATGGTCTATCTAAGCATCCCGAGATCTATCAAATTTATCTTCTACTAATCTCTTATCCTATGACATGGGAATAAGTCACACATATATTATAAAATTCATTCCCTTATATACACCTTCCTGAATATAGTATGGTCGAGTGCCATCAACACCCTATATAGGGTGTGAGAAAGACATTGAAGAATTCCAAAAATAGTGTCTCTAAATTTCCAGTCTATGTAAAAAATATAGTAGTGTAAAGATATAGTAATGTATTGTAATAAAAAAAATAAATGGGTTGACTCAGTTTTATGAAGGAAACCAAGATAACTCTACCAATTTAGGCCCAAGTTGGAATATTGTAGAATGAGTATCATGGAACACAATTCCTAGTATCACAACAGTCAGGGATTCTATGCCCAGTACAACATTTATAATGGAAGACATGCCCAGTATCATGGAATAGGGACACCATACCTAGTATCACAAATGTAAGGGAATCCATGATCATTATCATGTCCTGGTTCACCGAGCTAGAAATCATAAGAATAGGGTACCCCATACCTAGTTTCACATTTAGGGACACCATGCATGTGTCATTGAATAGTGATTCCATGCCTGTATATTATATATTAAGGGATCTCATGCTGGGAATCAAGTTTTTATAAAATTAATATTTACCAGTATAGATATAACAAGGTTCTTAATTCCCTATTATTATAAAATAGGGATGGAATGACCATTTATATATCATAAGAATACGGTACATCTTTCCCATTATCCAAAATTAATTTATCTTATCATGCCCATTATTCATGATTATAAAATATTCATTTGATTTAATATGATAAAATGGTTAATTAATATTAAATTAACATTAAATAAGATGATGGAGAAACTATAATTTAGCTTAAGCATATGACAAGGTCTCAACACTCAGTCCTAAAAAAATTACCTTAATTATGTTAGTGTGTTAGTTGTGATACAAAAAAATAGTAAACCATTTTATTTATGTCATCATAATTTAGGAGTTGATTCCAAATCCAATAAGATGATGATTTTTTCATTTAATAATAAACATAAACAAATAAATTTTTATTGGAATACTTAATAGGGTATAAATAGATATAATATTCAAAATAAGGCCTCACAATTATCAAATAAGACATCTAATTTAAGGCAGTCCCAATTTAGGGGAAACACAGAGAAAAACTTGCATGAAGTACATTTCATATATTACACTACATCAATATATGAATGGATAATTAGTATCCCACCTACCTCATGATCATAAAACTCTCCTCTTTCTATATTGTCCATTCTTTTGGTCGGAATAGAGATAAAATAGAAAAAAAAATCTATGGAAATATGGCATGTTAGCCAGCACCTCAATAATTTCGTTGAGAGGATGTTAAATAGATAACTGTGAAAGAATAATTGATATATTACCAGGATGAATCTAATGAGAAGAATAGAATATGAATCAAGCATCAGATAGATATTTTTTCAATGAACCTGAAAAAATGGAGATGTAGCCTTGTGGGAGAAGAAATGGATCTCCCTTCTACAGTAAATAAGAATCAAGAGTAGGGTGTATGTTAAATAGATATATTGGAAAAAATTAATTTAACCCAAAAAAAGTAAGGGCACACATTTTGGCCAAACTATTGTACAAACTATGTTCTAACTGTACGATAGCTATTGTCTTAAGTGGAGACCCACATAGTCTGGGCATACATTCTAAGAAACTATTTTTCCCACCATACAATTTTCCTCTTCTAAAAACTGTAGAGTTATAGAACAATATTGAATTTATGGGTGCACAGTTTCCTTAATCCATAAATCCCCCTGCATCTCTCTATCAAGCCCCATATTATTAGGGGTAACAATGTTCCATATCATAGATGATTTATCCAAACCATTTATCCAGTATGATTCTCCCAAAAAGCTGGGTTATGGGCTCTAAACAAGCACTAAACACCCTTGAAACACTTATTACCTCATTAATCATCTTTATTAGGTCCAAAGGAAATTATTATAATGAATATAAAAGGATATGTACTAGATAAAAAATTCAGGATCTAACAGTTTGGGGGTCATTTCAGGAATGTATGTTGAATTTATGGGTACCACTGATGATATATAGTTTCATTTACCACCATGTACCTAATGAGTATTTCATGGATTCAGTACTTCCAATGGCATAACTAGGTTGATTTTGACTCTATATCATGTGTTTGGTGATCCATCGAGTTCCAAATTACATTCCACTAGGTACTCAATGGTCTAAAAACTTCTATTTATTAACATAATTTTTAATTTTTTAATTAAAATTAGTTAAATACATCTTCATATCATTTTAGAAACTATGTCCCTTCCTTAGATTCCACCATTTGATCTCTCTTTCGCTATTGTAACTCCAAAATCCATGGGATTCTTGGGATAATTCTAACATCACCAAATAATTAGTCTTCATTTTATTTCACTTCTCTCTTGATCTTCATCTCCAATCCTTAACATTGAAGCTTTATGTTATGTTTATCCATTTTAATGGATTGAGGATAGTTTTGACTATGGAATCCAAATATTAATAATCAAGAAACTCTTGGTGTGTGGTCATCTAAAGTTTCTAAATATATATGCATGTTTATAAATTTCATTGTATAAAAGGTTGTGTGGGTATGTATAGTGATTCTTGTTAATGTTATCAGAATTATTATTGGTCTTTGTAAAATATTAATTACTTTATGGAGGAGAATATGGTGTGTCCCACCTTTTTGAAACAACTTTTAGTTGATATGGAAGATGAATTAGTGAGTGATATATAGTTACATATACACCATGTTGGGTGTCCATGAAGGGGAACTACTATTTGGGTACCTAGATTAGAATATTCTATTGGGTTTCATTTTTCAAAATTAAGGAGGATGGGGTAGATTATAAGAGAAATTACTTTCTATATTTTTGGCATGGTCTATAGTATAAGATTTATTCTATGTGCATGAACTATGTAAATAGAGATTGGGTGGGAGGATGGTTGGGGCCTATGTGGTTAGACCATTTGGTAGGTTTAGTGGGAATCAAAAATTATACTGTATTGAAATGAATTACTATTTCAGATTTGGAGAGGAATGAGAATTGTGTTCTTCATATCAATGAGTTTATTTTGAGACATTCTTTTCATTTCTATTGGTATACTTTTGAGAGATTTCTATTTTTATTCCATTCTTATTACATGGATACACGTCCCTTTGATAGGGATGATATGAAATTCACATATGATTAATGTTTTCAATTTTTGGTTATATCTCAAAATTCTATATATGGTATTCCCTCTTCACTATTCAAATGAACATAATTGTTCATTTGGAATCTAGGGATCTAGTGAGTGTTATATCCTATAGTGTGGATTATTCTATCCTAATTGGTTTGATATGTTACAACCTCTTCATAATTAAGAATATAACCTTTTTATTGTGAGAGAATGATGATTATTTTTTTTACTATAGGGTATATTATGTAATTTATCTAGTCTATAACAACTACTTCTATATGAACCAGAGAAATAAAGTTGGTTCAAGGTTCATAACAGCTGAGATAGTGAAAAATGATTCAACTTGGGTGTATGTGTTGATGTCTATCTTTTCAATTAAATACTATATGCAATAAAAAATATAAGGTATTTATTTTAAGGGAAAATTGGTAGCATAATATAAATTTTTTACACACAAAATTCTTGTGAAATCTAGAGGATGAGAATATTTGATTATTAGAAATTATGGGAAGTGGAAGGAACCTATGTTAGGTAGTTGAGTCAGGAGTTCTTAACATAGATATAGAGGTACTATAGATACTTGTTCATGGACCTTTTATAGTTTCATACCATTTTTTATCTTTTTTATTTAATATATATATGATTTTATTTATGTATGAAAAATTTATTTGACTATGGATGAATGAAACTAATGAAATATTATTTTATTGTTATATGGAGATGTATTTTGTATGATTGGAGTTTAGTTATTTTTAGGTATTTTATTGTATCTTATTTTATGTATAATGTTGATTTTATTATATTTGGAATGATAACAATTTCAAAGTACCTATAATGTATGGATTTTACCATCTCTATGAGTCTGAAACCATGTTAGTTTGGAGAGATAGACTTTTGGAAACATGGAACATCTTATTGGTCTATAAAACATTATATACATAATTAAATATATGATATAATAGATTTAATTTTCTACAAAAAAATTTATTACATAATATAATAACTAACACTAACCAAATCATTTTACAATATATAACCTAGTCTCCTAAAATTTATAACATAAATTTAATTATTTAATTAGGAGTATTGTCAATAAAATTCCACATTGAAACTTGTTCAAAATGAAATTCACATAAATTTTATTTATTTTTTATGATATTTAACACAAACCCTTGACATTTTATTGAGATATATCATTAAAAAATATATGTTTAATTGAAATAGTTTCCATGATTGGTATTATAAATAATATAAATTTTCTCAATTATGAAGAAAACATCAAGGGAAAATAGAATTGAATATTAAATTAATGAATTTCTGGACTTCTTACTCATGAACATGAGAAATTTGTTTCTTATCACACATATTTTTGGATATAAATGGAGTCATAAAAAATAATTTATATTAAGGTTGAAATAAACCACCAAGTTTATAATTAATGTAAAGTGTAGATGCATTGGAAATGGAAAAATATGATCGACATCAACCCGATGGGTTGATAATTGAATAAAAAATTATTATTATGTTGATTTTATAAATATAATTTTTATTTATATATCTTTTCTACAAAATTAAAAAAAAAATCATGTTGAAGTAAAATAATTTTCTATATACATGAATGAAGTATTTTATATAGATAGTTTTTATATTTTAGAATTTAGAAATTGGATTTATATAATTCATAATAAAAATTTTAATGTAACGGAATCTGAAAAATAATTGGATTTAGAATTATTTATTTATTCATATAAATAAGAAACACATAAAAAGTTTCTATTAGTTATTCTATAGGCACATTTAGTAATGAATTACAAAAATTTTTCATTGACTTCTTAATAATTCATTTTTAAAAAGAGGACAGGACTACTGATATATTAAACATAATATGTGCCGATGCATGTGTAGAAATAAGAATGTGTAATGACTAAAAATTATATTCTTATTATGAAAATGACATTATGGAAAAAGTGTGAAACATTTTTTGTTTAGAATACGCAATCAACTGACACCATAAGAAATCAATGAATAATTTATGTCAATTTTATATCAATTAGAATCATTTACTCTATATAGACTCCATTCAAGAGATATGAACTTATTGTATGTATCATACATGATGAGATATTCAAAACAATAGGACATAATAACCTAGGATTGGATACACTCTTCTACACCATTATTCTATTATGTGAAGCCACCTGTCAAAATGAATTGTTTCTTAATTATCCAAACACGAGGATTTATATTAATCTCTACTCAAATAAACCTCCCAACCATCCTAAAAAACACCTCTTATGTCGCATTTATCTCAAATTCCTACTCAAATATATATTCATTGGAATGAATGATTAAATCCCATACTTACCTTTTTTACCATAACTATCGATCTGTTGCCATAGAATTACTATTTGTTAAGACATTATCCCAAATTAGATCATACATCATACAAACACCATGTTATTTTCCCTGGGCCTCACCACACACCATCATCTAATTTACAATTTAAATAATTGATCTATCTTAACTTTTTATTCGTTGTTACTTAGGTTCAATATCCATCACATCATTCTTTTTGGAAGACCTTATTTCCCACAATATAGTAAACAGATATTAGTACTAAAATCCTTTAGAATTATTTCTCTTAAACAAAATGAAAATACCTAAATCTATTTTTCCCTTTCAATCTCTTCTTTCACCTCAGAGGGGTGTTGGCCACTTCTATGCACATCATCATAATTTTCTGCCAAAACATTGCTAGAAATATCATATTACAAATCTATCCAATAAAAGCATTGATCATCAGAGATGTTCTTCTTTTTTATTGTGGTTTATATACCCATTATAACATGGTTCTTGTACCCTTATTCATATACTAATCCTTAAACCTATATATATTCAAAGAGATTACTAACATTGATATTTCAACCAGTCCTTTTCAGCATCTCCCTACTTTTCCCATTCACCCAACCCCCACAGCCTCAATTGGTTATACTAACAATTGCATCTTCCTTATCTATAGTTTGTAACACCTTCTTATCTTTAGAACCATTACTCATTTACATTATATCCTCATTGGAAGCCTCCAGATCTACATTCATTTTAATCTCCGGATGCTGTATTGCGCACAACCCCGACCATATCATGATTATATCTACCATAATTGATGAAAACATTCGTATATGGGTGTAATGGGGAAGCATCCATTTGGATGGTGACATCATTGGATATTTTCTTTAAAGCCAATTGTTCAGCATCAATACCATCAGGTTGTTCTATCCCTCCCCACTCTTAGTCCCCATGTTTTTCAATGTGAACAACCTTTGAATTTTTGATTTAATAAATTGAAACGCCAATTTGATCATGTTCCTTAATATCTACAAAAAAGAGACACTAAATCCTTACCACTTATTCCCAGTCATACAGCTGTCATTTAATAAATATTAATACTCATATACCATCACACATACATCAAGGGACCCATTTTCTTGCATTATGAATAGAAATAAAACCATAAATAAAAACCATAGGTTTCATTAAGTGAAACACTTACCCAAATAAAATTCAAACTACTGTACTAGAATAATTGAAACATCGACTTCACCACAGATTTAAAGATAAATAGAATATAAAACATATATATTTCTACTATCGTAACATAGATATTGACCAATGAGATTCCCTAACATTTGAATAAAATAATGTTTTTGAAAATGGAGTGGGAGTTCAGAAAATCTATCCCAAATCACCAGGTTTAGGGTATCTTGTTTAATAATATGATCATCTAGAAATTTTTATTTGTTGGGTAATCCAATATATACACTATATAATGTTCAATCTAATGAATTTAAAAATAAACCATATATGAAATAAACATGGAATTAAATAGATTTTGCATTTTTGGATTTCAGATTTTTATATGAATATAAGACATCCAAATTATGAATATATTCTGCAAAATCGAATATGTTCTTATTTTTTTATTACCCCACTGAAATTATTAGTACTTATTAAAATGTTACCATAAAACAAAATTTATTTAATGGTTTGATTAGATTATTTTCTTATGTACAGATTATTATGTTTAGAAATGAGTGGAATTGAACCAAATTTATTAAATAAACAAATAAAAAAATAAATGCTTCCAAAATTTATGATGATTCAGTTCCGTAAGTTTATGTCCAAAATAATGTTACTCTTGATACATAATAGAATTTCTATACTAGTTTAATAGTTCATGTAACAGGCCGCCTTAGGAGTATTATATATTTCTAAAAAACGGATTTCCAAAATACCTAAGATGCAACACAAAAATTACTAATGAAAAGTTACTAGAACAATGATGTATATAAATTCATTGGGGGAATACTCCATCATAATAAAAACAAGAAATTATAAAAAAAATAACACATATATAATATAAAAATGATTTATCGATCCAAATACCATTAATTAAAATAAAAATTCCATTAAAAATATAGAAAAACAATCAAATTATAACCATTTTATTAATGATTATAATAAAACACATATTTCAAAAAAAATCTTAAAAATATGGTTGTCCAGTGGTAAGAGAGCCCCATAACAAAATTTATGGGTATACAAAAAATAATTAAAAGAAATTAGAAAATATAAAAATTATACTAACTCATAGGCCAATCCTATACCAAGTTCTATATATGACTATATATATATATTCTCTTATGAATAATGGTAAATATTCAATGTTCAAGTATAACATACACAGTTTTGAGTCATCACTATTATTCATCCTTATATGAATAATGTATGGTGTCTATTTTCTTTTCTAATAAGTTTCAAGATAGTTTATTCCTCAATTCACTTAAATACCTGATCTTTATGAGATCATTTTATTCAAAATAAAAAAATGTTTGAAATGTATAAATTATATAAACCACCCTACATCAAAATCCATCAAAAGAATAATGAGTATCTCATAACCTTTTTTATTCCTAGCTCAAGAAAATAATTATTTTTTGGAAATAATATTTACCTATAATTACTTTAGGGAAATGGATAGTTATATACTCATGATATTCATCTTCTTGATTAATGACTTATGTATTATGGAATGAAGATAAAAATTTATGGTCTTACCCTAATAAAAAAACTAATATATACTTCTGATAATCTTTCTTATGGTATACACTCTAAATCACCTCAATGGTCAGAACTGATGGGAAATAGAGAGTAATAAACTTCTGATAATCATCATTATTGGTAATTCCAAGAGGTAAAGTGTATTTAGATCCTCCAAGATGTCTAATGTAATTCGCCTCAAGTATAATGTAGGAACCATGTATTAAATAGCGTGTATGAAACATTAAACCAAGTGTGTAATGTAATATAATATCCCGATAGTTTATAATATATTTAATCTTTAAAATATATTATATTTATTTAAATACACTCAACACTGAGCCTGAATTCATTATGCACAAGGTATATTTTCTTCGAACGAATTTGTTACACATAAGAGTGACATTTTTTGATGGCTTGGGTAACACGCAAGAACGAGTTTTGTTGACCAATAATATGCTATTGAAATTTAATGAGATATTTACTAGTTGTTAAATTATTAGTTATTAATCATAATAAAAAAAATTTGAAAAATTATTTTTTATAAAAATGAGTAATTATCTAATTTGTTATAAATTAATTAGAAATTTATATTTCAAGCAATTAAATATAAAGTGAATATTTTTATAGAAAACTATTTTTGACCTAGAAAACAATGTTTTACACTAATTGATTTAATTAATTATAAATAGTGAGTAATATTAATTTATTATATATATATATATATAATATTTTTAAAATTCATCTATTATGATTGATATGCATAAGATAAGAATAACCCCTATTTTACACACAAAAAACAATATTTCTATATATACAATTTTACCACCTATTAAGGATAAACCCTTTTTAAACCTGAATTTTGATTATTTAGTTTATTTAATATGTACTAATAAACTTTATATTTCAAATAGAAATATATGAATTAGGTTAGGGTGAATTTTGGATATTTTTCTACAACATTTCACTTTTTAATGAATAGTTAAAATAGTAAATTTTCATTCAAAAACACTTTTTCATCTAATTTATTTATAAGGTTAAATTATATTTTCAATTGGTATTAAAGTTTAATTACATAATAATTTTATCAATTAATACAATATAACTCATTGAAATAAATTTCACCTTTATATTTATTATAATAACACAATGAACTTTTGGATGTTTTTACTTTAAAACACCAAATTTTCATCTCGTCGATGGGATTAAATTTAAATTAATTTCTTCTAACATAAATTATTGTAATTTGATAATTTGGATTTAATATTTTTAATCTTTATAAATTATAAGTTATAAAAATAAAAACACTATTTTTTAAAAATAATATTAGAGAATGTTTTTAAAATTAATTTCAATTATTAATGGAAAATTAAGCAAAATAAAGGACTAAACCTTTGACTTAGGGGACTATAAGTTCTAGACACTTGTAAAAAAACCTATTTGATGGAAATAATTCGTCCATGAACCTTATAGTTATTATTTTGGTTGGTATGGTATGAATTTTATTGGGTAAGAACATGTATACACCTAACTTGTTTCCAAAAAATCCCAGTGAGTCTATTTCCTTCCTTATAAAAGGCCACCTACTCTCCTCCAACTTACTCACACCTCTCAAGCCACTTTGGCTTAAAAAATCTCTTCATAATTAAATCCTCACCATACCTCCCCTAATCATGTAATACTCTCCTTAGGTTGGAAATAATACAACGAATCCTTTGGTGCAAACCAAATGGAGTTACCAATTAAGAGGTAACAAAATTTATTATGGTTTTACGTTTAATTTCCATTATACAACCCATAAAATATTATATTCAATGATTTTTTAAAAACAATAGTATCATTAATATAATACTATTTTGTTATTATAAGGTTCCTATATACATTTACAAACACTTCCACTTAATTTGTAACGAACATATTGTTTCTATGCATGGTGGATTAATACCTCAGGAAATAATGATTGTTCATTTTTTTCTTACCACCTCTCATGGTGGCCATTATGTTGGAAATTCAGTTTAAATATGAGATTTATGAGATTTTTTTTAATTTATAATTATTTAATTCTTTTATTAAACATACCGTTAATACTTCCCATTTTTGGTTAATACGATAACATCATTTGAGGAACTATGGACTACCGTTACTCAAAAGGGACTTGATTCGTTCAAACTATAAATGTAATATTTAAAAGATGGTATAAATTGGCCATATTTGAAATAACAAAACTCTATATAATATTCATGACATAATTAAATTTATATAAATATATTATATATATCATTTTCATTTTTACCATTTCACATACTTAAAAAAACGACGACATTATTTGTGGGCGTGTGGACTACCGCCTCCTCGACAGGATGTGATTACATTTTTGTCAAAATAATTATATATATATATATATACATATCAGTAAGTAATATGGTATTTCTAATATTATTATCATTCTATAAAGGTATGGTTATATATAACTTATTTCCATAACTATCACTAAAATATAACAACATTACTCATGCGTATGTATGGCCTACCGTCTCCATATTTTTAACGTTGATTCATTTTTCATATCCATATTTAATTATTGGTTTTAAAATTATAATTGATTTATAAATATGATAATTATTTGATTATTGTTATTATGGTGATGTTATAAACTGAACCGTTCGACCAAAGTCGACCCAACAAAGTCATTTTTGACACGAAAACTAAATTTGGTCAAAATAACATACATAATATTAATTGTTTAATTAATTGTAAAAAACATGGAAATAAGTGAAAGAAAAATAAATGAGAAACCTGAAAAAAGTTTCTCATCAAATTATAAAATTAAAATCACCTTATCATACCTGATGTTAATGGATGTTCACCAAAAAAGAAACATAGGGTAAGGGATTCTCATATCTCTATTTACATTTATGAGATAAATGTCATGTTCACAAATTTCATATTTTTTTGGTGTATCTAATAAACCATTTATTATATTATATCACTAATTAATTTATATTAATGGTATTTAGAACTTCCATATTATATTATTTTTTAATGAGTTTTATGATTTAATAGGTTGTGATGTGTTATGGGAGACATTGGAATGTTTAAATATTATTTTCCTCAACAATAACTTTAATAAACATAAAATGTTATTTAAATTTGAAGACATTATATGAATATTGTTCAATAAAACCTTTAATTTTCATTCTTATGGTTAATCATTACCATTTTCAAGTATTAGTACCGTTTTTTCCACTCATTAGTACACTAAATATTATAGAAAACGTTCTTAAGAAAACCTAACATTTTTTCTCTCATTAGTTGGATAACCAATTTTCTTTTAAAAACCATGTTTTAGTAAAATGTTTTCAGAAATGTTTTTAAAATGAATTGGTAATGAAATTTTTAGCCATTTTTATTTTAAAAATGTTTTCGAAGGAATAATCATGACTCTTTCTGAAAAAGGCATTTTCCTAACCATTAACTACGAAATATGAATGCTCTTTTTAATGTGCCTGACTTGTATGGTTTTATCGGCTAAAATTACATTGAAGAGTCCATTTCATGTTTAAAAGTTTCATTTTATAAGAAAATAATTTCAAAAGTTATTTTTATTGAATTTTTTTTCAAAAGATCTAAAAAATGATATATTACACATGAATGTATTTAAAAGATATTTTTTATTTCTATTTATTAAGGAGAACGACACCTTACTTTACACCACGTGGGATATTTTTTATTGATACCATCCTTAATATTCCTATAGAAGGATTATGAATGAATTTTCTAAGGATAATATTTCCATCCACTTCCTTGATTCCTTTTTCCCTTGAGAAATTCAACATCATATGATCATTAAATATTAAATTTTTATTATATATCCATATCATATTTCATGTATATGATTATTACCTAAACCATATAATATTTTTCATTGGGTGTGTATTCATTTATAATACAAGAATCATTTAAGTATCTAGTTTACCATGAATAATAATCTCTTTGGTATTTTAGGATATGATTCCAT
Organism: Viscum album; assembly: GCA_963277665.1. Taxonomy (NCBI): domain Eukaryota; kingdom Viridiplantae; phylum Streptophyta; class Magnoliopsida; order Santalales; family Viscaceae; genus Viscum; species Viscum album. The sequence goes on along the minus strand of OY728156.1, from coordinate 791,833,878 downwards.
GTAATCATTCAATGATAATTAGTAGTAGACACTTGCTCCAGGAAACCTTGGGTTGGGTCACTATAGTTGGTATGAGAGAAATTCGAGTAGCAACCATGGGAAGTAGATTTTGGAAATTATAGGTCATTGAAAATATCTCTAAGGATGAATTTTAATATAATTATATAATCACATACTAGAATATTTGTAAGGTGGATATTATTTGGGTCTTCGTATCTAATTTATTTTTTAAAAATACTACAAGTTGATGTAGTTCTTGTAACGTCTCGGTTCCGGAAGCCACCCAGAGGTGCCCCGTATACTGTTGGTCACATGGCCTAAAGCGCATTTCCCCAAAATCCAGAGGCTCCGACTAGCAGCAAGGGCCTTGGATGTTATAGTGGGGAGACTATTCCCTTATTGGTAGAGTACATAGTGGAAGAAAAATAAACATGCAATAATGGAAGCTGTAATGACCAACAATATAAACATCTGAATATTAAATAAAAAACCAGGATCACATATGTATATATATAAAATGATTCATGATACATAACTAGGAAAGCATCCAAACAAGTCACAATGCTGGAAAACACTACAATACCAAAACAAGTACAAAAGAGAAGTAAACAGATCATCAGCATCGCAACCCAAAGCTTGGTCCCATGCTCCCGTGCTCCAAGAATTAAAGTTCCAGAAGTTGAAGGGTTCTTTCCCTTGTCTATACCTGTGACAACGTAGTCTTCTTGGGCCCAAAATCCTGGCCCAAACAGGGTGTGAGATAAAATCCCAGTAGGAATTCACCCAAAGATCGGGGCCTAACAGTCAGTGAGTATATGCCAAGTAAAAGTATAATAAGTAGTAAATAGCAACAGCAAGCAATAGGCAGTAATAGTAAGCATTAAAACAGGATGATACATAGTAGGAAACAATCCACAACCAATCAACAGTAGTGAAACAAACAACTAAAAATCCAGAAACCCTCTGGGAAGTACTCGCAACCATCCCCTCTGGTCCTATCCAAGAATTACCACAACCCTCTGGGCAGTGCATTCATCCTAACCCCTCTGGCTTGGTCATAAGAAGTTATGAGACTCTATGAGGAAGCTCAATTTGTCAATTACCCTTATATTCTAGGGTAGTTTGGCAATCTCTTGAGGAATATCAAGCGGTATAGCCCTCTTAGCCCCAAGTTCTAGAGACTCTCTGAGGAAGCTATCTCTGTCAATTCCTCTTATAGCCTCAGGTATACCACAGAATCTCTGAGGAATCTCACTCTGTCAATTCCTCCTCTTTCCTGGGAAAGTTTGTAAAGAGATTCAAACAAGGTGAGTATCTCTGAGGAATGTCACTCGGTTTACCCTCCTGTAGTCTATAATATCCAAGACTCTCTGAGAGCTCACTCAGTCCATTGCTCCTCTAGCCTGGGAAGGTTCTTAAAGAGATTAAAAAAAGTGAGACTCTTTGAGGGAACTCACTCGTTCTACCCTCTTGTAGTCTATAATATCCAAGACTCTCTGGGAGCTCACTCGGTTCATCCCATCTATAGTCTACAATGTCTATAACTCCCTAGGAAGCTCACTCGGTCTATCCCTTATAGTCTATAGCACCAGGTTCCCTCAACCCCATGCTAGTCAGTGCATTATAATTCTATAAGTCCAAATTAAACCTATAGAGCTACTTGGATAACCAAATTACACCTATAGAGCTACTTATCTAAAAAGTCTACTAGGAAACGAGCTTTTCATTAAATTTACTTCAACCTATAACTGCAAGGCATGTAACAGGTGTAGTAGCCAATTTCAAACGAGACCCAAATGTCATAAATAGAACAAAGAAAGGGATAGTACATCCAAAAACAACAAAATATCCTCTAACAAGGTCAATTTACCTCTACAAAATCATACATGCAAGGCAAGAAAACAATAAGGGAAAAATGGTAAACACGCAATTCCCCGTTCATGGATATTGGTGGAATTTGCACATAAAACTTAGAGACTTTGAACGGTAAGGCACAAACCACCTACCTTGATCCTACAAGATCGATACACTTGAACCAAGATGACTAATTCTCCCTAAAATTTCATAGATATGAAAAAACACACAAAATGTTCAACCTCATATAACTTGAGAAGGAGGAAGAATTGTAAAACAAGGCTCAAGAAGAAGGAAGAACTCACCGCTATGCTTTAAACGCAATCGAAAGAGCTCGAATCGGAGAACAGACGGAGAGGTGGGAGCTCAGGGAAGATCCATCAGTACGGGTCGCTCTCAGATGAACCAGACCTAGAAGATGATGATTATAGCGATTAGGCATGACCCCGGTCCATTTAGTGAATAAAAAGAAAAGTACACGGCCTGTATTTCTATAGTACACGACATGTAGTGGGTTTTCCGTACTCCGCCAAAATTGTCCTCCACGTCACCCCCACACACACTATTTGTGTGGCCTGGGTATGGCGAGCACACGGCTTCGAGCCAGAGAAGAGTACATGACGTGTACTCAGAAAGTACATGGCGTGTACTTAGAAATTTTCCAGAAACTCCATTTTTCATAAAAACTCCAGAAAAAGGAAAGTCATTCCTGAAACAAAGTTCCGGGTTCTTACAAACTTCCCCCCTTAAAGAAATTCATCCACGAATTTCCATAGATGGGCGTAGAAGAAGGATCCTCAAATAGTTCCGGCCACTGTGATCGATCCTCGACCTCCCTCTCCCAAGTCTCGTCCTGTACTCACCCGTGCTGCCATATCACCCATACTAGAGGAATAGACTGGCCTCAGAGAACCTTTGTGCTGTGATCGACAATCCGGATAGGATACTCATCAAACGATGCATCCGTTTCAAGCTCAACCTCCTCGGGCTGAAAGACATGAGATAGGTCTGAAAAGTAACATTGGATCTGAGATACGTGGAAGATGTCGTGCATGGACTGGTACCTATGAGGTAGCTGCAACCGATAGGAAACTGGTCTAACTCTCTCCAACACCTCAAACAGCCTGACGTACCGCAGTGAATGCATATCCTATCTCTGAATCCTCTTGTGTCCCAACCTCGGTGTGACACACAGGACAACCTGATCTCCGACCTCAAACTCCAGAGGTCGCCTCCACTGATCAGTATAAGACTTCTGTCGAGACTGTACTGTAGCCATCCTCTTCTGAATCAGCTCTATCTTCTCAGAGGTCTCCTGAACAAGATGAGGTCCCAGCAAATCTTCATCTCCTACCTCCAGCCAGCATAATGGTGATCGACATGGCCTACCGTACAAAGCCTCATATGGTTCCATCTGAATGGTCGCCAGAAAACTATTGTTTTAGGTGAACTCCACAAGAGGTATATGTTTCTCCCAAGAACCGCCAAAGTCTATAATGCAAGCTCGGATCATATCCTCAAGCACCTAGATCGTGCACTCAGACTGGACATTATTCTAGGGATGGTATGTCCTACTCAAAAGTACCTGGGTACCCAAAGCCTTCTGAAGTCTCTACAGGAACCAAGAGGTAAAGCACACATCCCTATCTGAAACAATAGAGTGTGTAACACCATACCGACGAACAATCTCTCTGATGTAAATTCATCCCAAATCATCAAAACTGATGGTTTCTTTGATCCGAAAGAAGTGTTAAACCTTCGTAAGCCTGTCGTTGGCAACCCAAACAGCATCACTTCCTCGAGGTGACCTCGGTAACCCAGTCACGAAGTTCATTGTGACATCATTCCACTTCCACTCCGGAATGGGTAACTGCTGTAAAAGCCCTGTAGTTCATTGATGCTCTACATTCACCTGCTAACAAGTAGAAAATCTCATGAAAAAACCATCAACATCTTTCTTCATACCTATCCACCAATACTGGTGATGTAGATCCTGATACATCTTGGTGACGCCAGGATGAAGTGCCCAAACTGAGGAATGGAAATCCCGCATCAGCTCCTCGCGTATGTCTTCTGGCACCCATATGCGTCCCTGGAAATGCAAGATCTTATCCTTCCCCACTGTCTATCCAGGATGAGGGTCCCCTCCTGACACACTCTCCTGCAAGACCGTGGCCTCTGAATATGATAGTTGCCACATTTGTACCCAATCTATAAGTGTAGAGGTAATAGCTATAGATGAAATAAAGGTCTGTCCCTACCTGTCGTGGACATCCAGATGCATCTCAGAGAATAAGGACAAAAGCTGCCACTCTCTTCTGGCATCCTGAACTGCCTGAATCTGAGTTCTCCTGCTCAATGCATCTGCCACTGCGTTGCCCATTCCCGGCATATAGGCGAGATCGAAGTCAAAGGACTGAAGATACTCGACCCACCTGAGCTGTCTCAGATTCAGATCACACTGAGTGAATTTATACTTGAGACTCTTGTGGTCTGTAAAAACGACAATGTGATCTCCCAGAAGATAGTGTCTCAAACAGCGTAAGGCATGAACAACTGCTACCAACTCCAGATCGTACATCGGTTAGTTTCTCTCATGTGGCCTCAACTACCGAGACCCATACACAACGACTCTATGTCCCTACATGAGAACAACTCCTATACCGATACCTGAAGCATCACAGTAAACAGTGTAGCCCTTTTCCCGGCTCTGGCAAGACTAGTATCGGTGTGGACATCAACCTCCCTTTTAGCTCCTAAAAGGCAGACTAACAACAATCTGACCATTAGAACTTCACCCCCTTCTTGGTCAGACCTGTCAATGGTGCTACTAGGCACGATAAGTCCTAAATGAATCGTCTGTAGTATCTGGCCAGCCCTAGGAAACTCTACACCTCAAATATGTTCTTCAGCTGCTCCCAGGAAACTACAGCTCTCACTTTCTTTGGGTCCACTAACACTCTTGTCTCCGAGATAACATGACCCAGGAAGTGAATCTGATCCATCCAAAAGTGGAACTTCGAATGTTTAACATAAATCTGATTCTCTCTCATTGTACTCTAAATGATCTCAATATGTGTCGCATGGTCCTGTCGAGTGTGAGAGTACACCAAGATATCATCCACGAAGACCACGACAAAGGAGTCCAAGTACGGATGGAACACTCGGTTCATCAGTTCCATGATGACTGCAGGTGCCTTCGTAAGACCGAACGGCATGACTGTATACTCCTAAAGACCATAACTGCTATTGAAAGCTGTCAGAGGTATATTTGATGGTCTACCGCGCAACTGATGATAACTGAAGCTCAAGTCGATCTTCGATAACACCCGAGCTCTTAGAAGCTGATCAAATAGGTCATTGATCGTCGGGAAGGGATATCGGTTCTTCACCTTCAATTGGTTCGGCTTTTGATAATCCACACAAAGATGAAGGGTACCTTATGCCTTCTTTGTGAACAGAATAGGTGAAACCCAAGGAGAAGTACTGGGTTGGATGAAACCCTTCGCCTGCAACTCCTCCAACTACTTCTTGAGCTCCTGAAACTCATGTGTAGCCATCCTATAAGGAGGAATGGACGCCGGTTCCACTCCTGGAATGAGCTCAATCGAGAAGTCTACCTCACACTCTCAAGGTAAACCTAAAAAGTCTTCTAGAAAGACATCCCTGAAATGATCCACCATTGGAGGAAAGTATAACTGTGATGTCCCCTGGTCATCTAGATAAAGACTAGAAATATGGGCTGTAACTTCCCTTAGCCCATGATGCTCTGGTCTAGATCTACCCGCCTGGACATCCCACTCACCTCTATGAAGGAATGATCCACCCTCTGGTGATATGAAACTCACCATACGGCGATAGAAATCAACGACTGCCTAGAAGGGAACTAACCAGTCCATACCGAGAATGACGTCATAACTCGTCATATCTAGGAAATAGAGGTCCCATAAGAAATGACACCTCACAACCTCGAGAAGGAACCCTCTGCACTGACGAATGCTAGATGTCCTCATTCCCAATGGCGTGCCAAGAGTCAACTAGTAGGAAGACACAAAGATACAGAGCTCAAGGATCTCCACATCCGTAACAGAGATAAAGAAATGGGAAGCACCAGTATCGAAAATAACTGAAGATAAAACTGAGGATACTAAGATTGTACCTCGAACTGTAGAAGGACCGGGATCCTGCTCTTGATAGGTCTACTCCACAGTGAAGGCCAGGCCTGCACTGTGGCCCTACGCCCCTGGCTAACTGCTCTGAGCTGATCCACTCTGTTGTCGCTGATGACCTGGTGACTGACCACCACGGTCATGAACTCCACCTTGGCCTGAATGGCCATAAGAACTCCAGTTCCGTGGCTTGTGGGAAACTGGTGAAACATCTCCAGAACGGAGGGTCATAGAGGAACCCCTACCACCAGCTGAAGGTGAGAAGATATGACAGAAGCGCTGAAGATGGACCATTTTTTCGCAAGACCGGCAGTCCATCGGATCCCTTTGGCACTGAGGCCTAGTATTCCCACTCCTACTGCACCGGTAGCATACAACCTACCTTCCAGAAGACGCATCCCATGAACCTCAATCTCCTTCAAAAGACACTCTGTGAAGCTTCCTACTGTCATTAGAAGGAACACCAGCTCTGGATATTGATCCCCCTGGATCACTACTCTAGAATATCTTATATTGTGCTCAGTGATCAGCGCCTGGTTGAAGATAGAGGATATCTAAGTCAACAGGAAGATATTCACCTGGGAATAGATCTCCTACCTGAGACCATCCTCGAACTTCCTAGAAAGGAACAACTCATCACCTGCTAGGATCGGTGTGAAATGGTGCATCTCAGTGAAGTGAGGAGAGTACTCCATAATAGAGAGAGTACCCTACTGTAGACTCATAAACTTCCGGGCTCGATCGGCCCTCAGGGTATCCGGATAGAAGTAGTCATATTAGGTGCGTCGAAACTCATCTCAAGACATATCCTGCTGATGCCCTGACTGTGAGATCACCTCCCACCACCTCTTGGTGGTGTCCTAGAGAATATAAATAGCCAGCTTGACCCTTTTCTCCGGAGGGATCTCTAGGTCCTCAAAGATGGTCAGTGTGGACTCTATCCATGACTCTGTAGCCTGAGGTCCTCCATCCCCTAAAAAAGTTAGAGGATGCTGCTTCTAGAAAACCCTCATCAACTCAGCCATCGACAGGGCAGGAGGCAGCGCTCCCTGGATGGTCTGCATCATCCTCAATAAATCCTCCCTGAACTGCGCCTCGGCGCCTCCAACGGGTATGACAACCGGTGCCCAGGCTGGCTTGACTGGAGGATTGCAGGAATTCCCTGATCAGCCATATCTGGCATCTGATCACTGCCTAATGACATATGTACAACAAGAGGACATCTTGGGGGAATATATCTGAATGATCAAAAGTATACCATAGATCATAAAACAAGGACACACAACACAAGAGTACAAAATAGGAACAGGGAACGAAAAACACACCAGTTTACAAAACACGACTACACGACGTGCATAAAAACTACACGGTGTGTCCCCTAAAGCCATTGACATGGGCGTGTACCACTGCCCTGCAGGTCATGTAACACATCTAACTACACAGCGTGTTGACCCAACACACGGCGTGTACATTAAGACTATTCCCCTTCCTGGTTCTCTTTACATAGCTAACTCATACGGTTCAAACTAACCTCAGACTACAGGGCGTGTTCTCTAGGGACACGACGTGTACTCGACACTAACTCGGCAGCCCATGTTGTTAGTTACACGATCGTCTACACGGCTGGCCCTTACACGGAATGTTCCGAACAAACACGGTGTGTATAAAACAAGGTGAAACATTCCCATGTTGTTTGTGACATGACCGGGTACCTGGGAAGGACTACACGGTGTTTTCCAAAAGCAACACTATGTGTCTTTGAGAAGGTCACGCCGACCCGTGTTGTTTGTGACACAGTCGGGTACCTGGACAGAACTACCCGACATGTTCCTTTACAACACATTGTGTTCTACTCGAGCTTCCCGGACCCGTGTTGTTAGTGACATGTCCAGGTACAAGGATCTACACTACCCGGCGTGTACCTACAGTACACGGTGTGCTCCTGATGTTGTTTTCACAACACCGAGTACCTGCACACACAGCCAGTAACATGACCTAAAAACTACATGGCATGTAACCAGAAAGTACACACCGTGTATTCTGGGATTTTCTGGGAAATAGCTCAGAAACTGTACAGAAGCCCAGAAACACAGAAAACAAGGCAAAGAGGTGCCAAATTAAGATCTGTGAGGGCCCATACTCCCCGTGAATCAAAGATTGGCATCCACTACAGTCATTTACAAGAGAAAACATGATCATGATCCACCATTTTCTGATTCAAGAGGGCCCATAACACCTAAATAATCAAAATTTGGAATTAATTTAAAAAAATTACAATACAAACAATTCTCTAACAAGTAGAAAATATTCTATCAATCATATATCACAAAAGCATGAATAATCTACACAACTTCTATCACAAGAGCATGCAATCGCTAATGCACCCTAAATGGCATGGAAAAAATGCATGGCATGTGATTTCTACAAGTGCCTATATGATGCATGAGATGGAATACCCTCATCTCATCAGGTTGTGACAGAAATAGAACTTTAATATCAAAACAATAATAGTACAAAGCATGTGAATCACTCTAGGTGAAATCATATCAACCGTAAAATCTCAAAACCAGAAAACTATAATAAACGAGGTAGTATGGCTTTTCCCTATACACGGTTTAGCTACTCCCAGGCACAGCTTATTACTAATTACTAAATCCGTCCTATCCCTAGCTAATGTCTCTAAATAGTAAAGAAAGAGAAAATAATTCCTCTGAGACCACTTTATAACGTCCCGGTTCCGGAATCCACCCAGAGGCGCCCTGTACCCGGTTGGTCACATGGAATCAAGCGCATTTCCCCAAATGCCAGAGGCTGCTGACTAGAAGCGAGGTCCTTGAATGTGATAGTGGGGAAACTATGCCCTCATTGGAAGAGTACACAGCAGATGAAAAATAAACATGCAATAACCGAAGTAGTAATAACCAACAATATAAATAGTGGAAGAATAAATCAAAAACCTAAATCAGATATGTATATATATATATTGATGCATGATACATAACTAGGAAAGCATCCAAACAAGTCAAAATGCTGGAAACACTACAATACCAAAACAAGTACAAAATAAAAGTAAACAGCTCCTCAGCATCGCAAGCCAATTCTTGATCCCATGCTCCCATGATCCAAGCAATCAAGTTATATAAGTTGAAGGGTGCTTGCCCTTCTCTATACCAGTGACAACATAGTCTGGTTGGGCCCACAAGAATGGCCCAAACATGGTGTGAGATAATATCCCAGTAGGAATTCACCCAAAGATCTGTGCTTAACATTCAGTGAGTATATGGCAAGTAAAAGTAAAATAAGCAGTAAATAGAAATGACAAGCAATAGGCAGTAATAGTAAGCAGTAAAACAGGACGATACATAGCAAGAAACAATCCACAACCAATCAACAGCATTGAAACAAACAACTAAAAAGACTGAAACCCTTTGATAAGTACTTGTAGCCATCCCCTCTAGTCCTATCCAAGAAGTACCACAACCCTCTGGGTAGTGCACTCAGCCTAACCCCTACGGCTTGATCATATAAATTTTTGAGACTCTGGGAGATCACTCGGTCAATTACTTTTATAGTATAGGGTAGTCAGGGAATCTCTTGAGGAAGATCACGCGGTCTAACCCTCTCAACCCCAAGGTCTAGAGACTCTCTGAGGAAGCTATCTCGGTCAATTCCTCCTATAGGCTTAGGTATACCACAGACTCTTTGAGGATGCTCACTCGGTCAATTCCTCCTCTAGCATGGGAAGTTTTTTAAAGAGATTAAAACAAGGTGAGAATCTCTGAGGAAGCTCACTTGGTATACCCTCCTGTTGTCTATAATATCCAAGACTCTCTGGGAGCTCACTCGGTCCATCCCCTCTGTAGTCTATAATGTCTAAGACTCTCTGGGAAGCTGACTCGGTCTATCCCATATAGTCTATAGCACCAGGTTCCCTCAGCCCTGTGTCAGTCAGTTCATAATAATGCTATAAGGACAAAGTACACCTATAGAGCTACATGGCTAACCGAAGTACACCTATAGAGATGCTTAGCTAAACAGTCTATAAGGAAACGAGCATGTCATTAAATTCACTTCAACCTATAACTGCAAGGCATGTAACAGGTGTAGCGTCCAAAGGAAAAAGTCACCCAAAGGTCGTAAACAGAACAAAGAAAGGGCAAGAACATCCAAGCACAACAAAATATCCTCTAATAAGGTAAATTTACCTCTACACAAGTATACAAGCAGGGTAGGAAAACAACGAGGGAAAAATGTAAACACGCAATACCTCGTTCATGGGTATTGGTGGAATTTTCACATAAAACTCAGAGACTTTGAACGGTAAGGCACAAACCACCTTCCTCGATCCTTGGAGATCGATATACTTGAACCACGAGGACTGATTCTACCTATAACGTCATAGATCTGAAAAAATTCACAAAACATTCAACCTTATATAACTTTAGAAGGAGGAAGAATTGGAAAACAAGGCTCAAGCAAGAGGAAGAACTCATCGATGCGCTTCCAACGCAATCGACAGAGCTTGAATTAGAGAACGGATGAAGATGCGGGAGCTCGGGGAAGATCTAGTCGTACAGGTCAATCTCGGACGAACTAGACCAAGAAGAAGATGATTATGGCGATTAGGCATGACCCCGGTGTGTTTGGTGAAAAAATTACACTACGTGTGTTTTTAAAGTACACGGCATGTAGTGGGTTTTTCCATACTCTGCCAAAATCGACCTCCACGTCACCCCTACACACCGTGTGTGTGGCCCAGGCACGGCCAGCACACGACTTTGAGCTAGAGAAGAGTACATGGTGTGTACTCATAAAGTTCACGGCGTGTACTTCGAAATTTTCCAGAAACTCCATTTTTCATAAAAACTCCAAAAAAAGGAAAAGCGCACCAGAAACGAAGATCCAGGTTCTTACAGTTCTGGTAGAGATGCACCTAGGAGTAACAACTCCAATAAGGTGTTTCAAAACTGGCACATGGTATCTTGGTACATGAAAACATGCCTTATTGTGCACCTGGTTTGACACTCCTTAGGGATATGCTTTGGATAAATCACATTTTCATTACAAAACATTATGAAGGATTTGGATACAAAATATGTAAAATAGCTTAATACTAAGGTGATTGAGATTAAAAATTAGGTTTCATGGTTTAGAATCCTTGTCAATGATATTATGTATTCATCCAAGTCCAAGTAAGGACGTATGATAAAATAAAATAGATTATGTATTTATGTAATGAGGTTATATAGAAAACTATAGTTTAGACGGTATCTATTTATTAACCAATTTTCAATGATATATTTCATATTTATTTTGGACATTTTTTTAATATGGTTTTATAAAATTAAAACCTATATGATGGCTAACAACCAATAAACTTCAAAATGGTCACTGGTCTTGAACCCATAACTGAAGGAAGATAAGGTTTTCATGCAAACCACAGACCTACATAATGACCTAGTGAATTTTTCAATGTTTTTTCATAAACCATTTAATGAAAAAATAATAATTATAAACCAATTCTATAACATTTGAGTATTAGAGGTTAATATATAACCATATTGGTTTTAAAATATAGTTAAAGAAAAAAATTTAGCCTTTTCTCACATTTATGGACCTAAAGATCTGTATGAAATGATTTTTTTTTCTTCATGCATCAATACTAATTTCTGAATGAATTATAATTTTTATATAGCACAAACAAAAGTTATGATTGATCATATGAAATAAAAACTGATAAATTAATTATATTTTCTTACATTCATAGTTAGTAAAATCATTACTCAACATTATGAAAAATATATTCAAACAAAAATGATTCCCTAATAACTTAATTTCTACTGAACCAATGGTATCTTAAATGATCACATATTTATGGATATGAGAACCTCAAAATTTATTTTACCATTGACTTGACTGTGATTTGAGACCTCATACCCTTCCTAGAAATATATACCATTTTCCACCAAGTACGTATCTCCACTTCACACTTGTTTTCTTCTATATAGAGACCTAGTTATATGGTAGTCCATGTGACCTTTATACTTTCCATTCTCAATTTTATAAAGGATGAATTATAAACCCTTATCTTTATGTAGGATTTAGAAAATAAGAATTATGAAAAAATATATCACCATGATATGGTTAAAATTGTGAGGATTAAATTTAAGTAAGGTGGGGATAATGTGAGGCCCTAAAAATAAAAATTATGAACTTTGTAATTGATAGCATGTATGACACATGTGACCGTGCACATAAAGTAATATTATATATGGATACATTATAATATATTTACTATTTAAAATAAATTCCATATATTTCAATACATGAAAAACAGATTTATATTTTGTTGCATGCAAGATATAACTTCGTTTATAGCTTTCATTAAATGAAAGATCAACCTTTTATATGGTTTACATTACACTTATGAATGAGTTCATGTGAATAATAATATATTATCAAAATATATAGACATATAAAATAGATGTCAAATTAGTAGTAATGTATAGTAATAACTAAATTATACAAATTATGGTATATAAATATATAGAATGAATTAATTGGTTACAAGATAATTATAAATTAACACAAGAAGAACTTGAATATAAAGTAAATAATTTTATTCAAGAAAATTTTTATGCTAGAAAAGGTTTTTTAAACTAACCGATTAAATTAATTACATTTAATGCGTGATATTAATTCAATATATATATATATATTATATATTAAATAAAATATCTTTTTTATTCTGTCATTATGTTCAATCTCCATAATATTAAAACAAACCCAATATTAAACTTAAAAACCAATATCTTTATAAATTAAATTTTACTAGGATTTAATGGAATATAGGTTTTAAACCATAATTTTGATAATTTGATATAATTTAATATTTTAAAATAAACTTAGTATTTGAAATATAAACATAATAATTTGGTAAGGTAGAATTTTTGATATTTGCCTAAAACATTTCATTTTTGTAATGAAGAATTAAAAATACTAAATTTTAGTTCAAAACTATTTTTCATATAATTAATTTATAAAAAAAAATTTTTTTTTGGTTTTAAATTTTATTTAGATAATATTTTTAACAATTATTAAAATTTATTCAATTTTAATAAATTTCACATTGGAATTTATAATTAAAACATAGCAAACATTGGGATACTTCTACTATAAAAAGCTCAATTGTCGTCCCACCTATGGGATTAATTTTAAATTTATATTTACCACATCCATGATTATAATTTTGAAAAATGGATGAAGTATTCATAATAATAAAAATTTATAATTTATAATAATAATTAATTTTTTTGGTCAAAATTATTGGTGAATGTAATTAAAATAAATTAAAATTTGTAAGGATTTGTTAAGCTTAATAAATGAATAAAACTTTAACATAAGGGACCAAATGATGTATAAAATTGTACAAAACAAATTTTATGGAAATAAATAGGTAATTAACCTTACATTATTGAGTTTATTTTTGGGTTTTTATAATTTTTTAGGTAAGAACATGGGTACACCTAACACGTTTCCAAACATTCCATGTAAGTCCTTTTCGTTCACTATAAAAGGACACCTCCTCTCCTCCCACATACACACACCTATCAAACCACATTGGCTCAATAAAGATTTCCCCAAAAAAACTCATCAAAATCCCACCCCAAAATATAATACTCCACTTGGGTAGGAATCAATCAAAATAATCCTTTGGTGAAAAATAAAAGGAGTTACACGTTTAATAGGTAGCAAACTATCTTAAGATTTTTAGTTTTATTTCCATTATTATACCCCTCAAATATTATTATTATTTGATTTTATAACAAAAACAACATAATTAATATTCTTAGAGATTTTTATGATATGGTTAATACCTACACATACACACATTTCAATATAATGGGTACTAAATATACCATTTTTGTGTATAGCTAATTACAGCCTCACAAAAAAATGATTATTCATTTTCATTTACAACCGCTCATGGTGGCATTTTTGATGGGTACTCTTATTATATATTATATTCATGATATTTATTTAATTTTGTATAATTAGTAATCCATTTTTTTAAATATTTTTATTATTTCCCTTTTTATTTTAAAATGATAACTTTATTTGAGAATGTGTGGACTACCACCCCTTAATGTAATGTGATTCGTTCACAATATACATAGAATGCATAAAGGATGGTATAAATAAATCATATTTTAAATAAAAAACCCTATATTATAATCATTAAATACTTACTTTTCATTAAATAATATATATATATATAACATTTTCATTATTACCCTTTCAAACATTTAAAAATTGATAAAGTTATTCTTGGGCGTGTTGATTACTGCCTCCTCGACCTAATATCCTTCCATTATCATAAAAATAATTATATAGATTAATATATATTATTAAATAATTTTGAATTTAAAATATATTTATCATCATGTAAATATATAGTGTTTCATACCCTCTTTCCATAATGATCATATAAAAATAAGAGTGTAACTTATGTGTACGTACGACCTACCATCTCCATTATTGTAACATTGATTCATTTTTCATAAACATATTTAATGTTCAGTTTTAAAAGTATAATTTTTTTTATAAATATGACAATTATGTCATTATTATTATTAGAGCGACATAATATAATGACCCTTTTTACGATAGTTAACCGACCAAAGTCATTTTTCACATATAAACTGAATTTTTCCAGAACACTCGATTTAAACTTAATTGTTTATGTAGTTGTACAATTCATTTCAATAAGTAAAATAAATGTAATTATACACCGAAAAATGGTTCTCAATAAATTATAAACTTTACATAACATTTTTATACAGGAAGTTAATGGATGTTCAGCTGAAATAAATCACAAGGTAAGGGATTCTCATCTCACTTTTTATATCTGTGAGATAAATGTCATGTTCACCACTTATATATTATGTGTGTTGTATCTACTTCCACTTTTGATACATTATATCATGAATTACTTTATTTTAGTGTAATTAAAAAATTATTATTAAAATTTTCCCACCATGAGGATTATGATTTAAAATGGTTCAAATTGGTATGGGATACTTTGGAATGATTATAGATTATTTTTCATAACAATAACTGTAATGATCATTAAATGTTATTTACATTTGATGAAATTATATGACCATAGTTCAATAAAACCATTATTTTATCTAATCTGGTTATTAATGACCATTTTCTTGTATTAGTATCATTTTCCACTCTTTTGTACTAAATTGTTTTTATAAAAGGTTTGTAAGAAAACACGACATTATTTCCCTCTTTAGTTAGGGAACCTGATTTCTTCTAAGCCCATGTTTATTTAAAATATGTTCAGAAATGTTTTTGAATGATTTTTAAATATATTTTTAACATAATTTTATTTTACCAATTTTTTTAATATAATCATATTTTCACTTTCGAAATAAGGAATTTTTCTAACTATTAACTATGCAAAGAAATGTTCTTTTTACATCGTATGACTTGTATGGATTTAGCCACCGACATTTCATTGAATATTCCTTTTCATTTTTAAAAGGTAACGTTTTAAGGAAAATATTTTAAACATAGATTGTCAATGAAAATGATTCAAAATGTTTAAAAAGGATATTTTCACAAAGAATGTTTTTAAAAGATCATTTTATTTCTATTAATCAATGAAAACAACCCGTTATTTTATACCACATGGGATATATTTTTTTGATTATGTCCTTAATATTCCTCTGGATGGTTTCTGATTTATTTGTCCAAGCATTTTATTCACATTAAATTCCTTGATTCCTTTTATCCCCTTGAAATATGCAATTTCCTATGACCACTGATCATTAAATTTCCCCTATATATCCATATAATTTTTCATAGATATGATTATTTCCTAAACCGTATACCACTTTTCAAACAATGTCTACATTGAAATTTTTTTTATCTGATGAAATATTGATAAACCCATAACATTTATTCAATGTGGATATTTTATAAGGCTCTCTATTTATTTAAATTCGATATACATGCACTATATGGTTTATGGATTGGATAATGCAATACGTACTTGTTAGAGACCGGTTAATTCATGCTCTATTGGTTGGGGACTAGTTAATGAAAGTCCCTCAATGCATTAGTTTCCTTGTGGGAGGAATTATTAATGAAAATTACAAAATTTTAAATGTTCTCTTGATGATAAAGTTATCAGGTTCCTGGGAAACATGACGTCTAATAATTAAGAATTTAATTTATTGAGAATTTTATTTTTGTGATTCATCCATGAGATTTCATGTCGATATATCTATCGATATATTTCACATCATTTCATTGATTATATGGAATGTGTTTCCGTTTCTTACCTTTCTATTTTTATTTTTCCTTATCTAATTATTTTAATGGAATTTGTTTTCATTTTTTATCATTCCACATTACTTATGAACTTAAGTCTAATTTTATTGATTATATGGTATGTGTGTGATACATTTTACCATGCACCAATTATAAATCTCATTTATTCATTATTTATTCCTCTATACTTTAATCATACTAAGAATTTGAGCTCACCCTTATTATTTTTATTTCCCTTGGAATCCAATAAGAATAATACAAAATATATTAAAGGATTTACTAGATGGATTTGAGTCATTCTCTATGTTAATTATTTATTTTGATGTAAAAAATTATGTTATAATTTGTGTGTTCATTTACAATACAAGGATCTTTTATTTTTCTAGTTTACCAATACTACAAAACACTCTGGTCCATTTCATTTGATTACTTATAATCATATTAATGTAATTAGTAGAAGACACTAGCTTCGGGCAGTCTAGGTTTGGGTTACTATAGTTAAACCCATATGTAAAAGAATAATGAAATTTTTTTATAGTATTCCACTAGGATCATACCATAAGTTTCCTCCTAAGATTACCTAATGTAAAATGGTAGTCACACACTTTGGATAATCAACCAACATGATTTTCATGATGGAGAATATCATGTTGTATAAATATCTTTGGTACTTCCACCTATATTCATCAGAATATACCACTTCACAGAAATATCCTAAAAATAAGAATTATCAAATAATAGAAAATCCATCATTATAATATCAAAATTTCCTATATTTCATAACATGAAAACCTATAAAAATTCTATATATCAAATAAATTGTCTCATATTAATTCTGAATCGATCACTAAAATAATTTATTATTAATGATTTCATAAAAATAATCCATCACAGTCCACATAATCACAACGCATAATTTATGAACAAGTAAGACTATGTTATTCTCAAGAGTAAATTAAAAGGATAATTTTTATATTTTATTTTCTATTTCAATAAAAATAAATTTCATTCGTCCATATTGAGACTGTAATCAATATATAAAATCATTATTCTCAATATTTTAAAAATATATTGACCATCATGAAATATCATCATGTATTACTTACTCAAATAAAAATTAATAAATGAGTGTGTTGTTAATGACATGGACTAATAATATGCCTAATACTTCCCCATTTATTTCATTTATTAATAGTTAGTAAGATTATTTTTTAAATATCATAATAAATATGGTTACGTATATATGTTCTTAAATATATCTCAAAAAAATCTTTTAGATTCACAATAAAAGATACATTGGTCATACCATTGCGTCACATATAACCAATTCCCAACTCATCTTTCTTAGTAATCAAGAAAACATAAAATCTAATGCAATATGGGGTTAATAGATCATTTAATATATAATTAGTATATTTCTCATGTTGAAGATCATCTAATGAATTCAATTAATCCTAATCACCTTGATAAAACTAAGTATAACTTATAAAAGAGCATTGATCATCAGCTTGAAAAAAAATCTTAATGAAAGGAAAAAATAGATAAAGGGTATACATATAACTCACCCATCTAGTCCAACTATCAAAAATGGAATGAAATATAATTAATAAATAAAGAGGGATTCAACGCAAGTATTTTGTGATTAGAGAGGATAAAGGTAGAGTATCCCACATACTTACATGACCCATATAAGTGATCCAAAAATGAGTCTAATGAAAGAAAACCTTTATAAATGACCATTAGTACCCTACTAAAAATAGTTTAGTGACCAATTGATATTGAACTATAAATACACTATCCTCCCCACTGTAACCCTAGGGGACTCCTATGAGATTCTTATGTATCTATCTAACCATTAACCTCATTAAATTATTATTAAACACCAATGTTATACAATATTTAAATATCTCATAAATCCAAATCATTTTCAAGATCCCAAAACATATCATATTGTTTTTCAAAAACTGGGGTAATATAATAGGAGTGTAATCAGTTATCATGTGTTGTATATACAAGAAATATTTATCAAAGGAAAATCATTAAATAGTAAATATTCCTCATAAAAAATAAATAGTGGAATATATATTTCATATAAATATAAATAAATATTAATTTAAAAAATGATACTTGTTATATGTATTATTATAATATTGTTTTTGTGATAATTTCATGCTTTTATTAGATAATTTCCTTGAGTAATAATTAATGATGTATTGTTCATGTGAAAAAGTTATTATTGTTGGGGTTTAAGTTATTCTAAATTATTTTAGTTAGAGTTTTTGTTTTACATGTATGGTAATGTAGTGATATGGAATATGTCAAAAAATGTTTCCTTTCTATTACATGAGTGAAATTTATAACAATATGGGTTGAGGTGAGGAATTTTATATAGATTTATAAGATCAATTTTAAATATTATAAAAAATAATATATTAAACTATAATCCCACCATTAAATCAACATAATCCCTTCAATGAAATCACTTCATTATTGGTTTTAGTGGGTTTTTTGCTGCAAAGATTTTTGGGTGAATATATGATGTCATATCAGGTGTTATGTATTTATTTATAATATTGATTATAAAAAACCCTAAAAAACAAGTCATATTATTAGGTTGAATTTCATATATATTATCATATGATAGGATTGGTTTTTAGGCCCATGTTTTTATGAGTATAATAAAACCTTTTTATGTGATAAAAAGGCCTTAAAATATCCAAATTCATTATGTTCTTACATTTAAAAGATTTTATGAATTATAAATCATTTATGTTTTCCAAATTGAATTACAGTTCGATGATAAATAACCCTTTATAGGTATATTCTGAGTTGAATCATTTTATTAATCATCATAGATAGGAATTACTTATGATAATATGTTAAAAATAGTGTAATCGTGTAATCATATTGAGAAATGGATCACAATAAAAGGACGAAATTATGAATTTTTATATGGATTATCTCAATTTATCATACCACATATAATTTCATGAAAAATAATATAGGAATTATTGAATTGTATTTTTTATAGAAATATTCAATAACATAGTTTAACTTGTTTATATATATGTGAACATTCATTAATCGTTACATTTAATATGATAATCTTGAAACTAAGCTAATCAGGTGTGGTTGAGTACGTTGATGATCTTACAATTATTTTTGATTAGCTAATAACATATGTTTCAACTAATTTAATATATTTAAGATATGGTTCCATGATTTATAAGTACTAAAGATGTTTTTTTACCATACCCTGTTGAGTGACATGTGCTGAACTCATTTATTTGAATGATTAATATTATATATATTCATCTGTTTTAGCCATTCTAACTTACAGGCCCTAGAATGTATTTGTTTTCCTATATTTCTTTGATATCTTCCATGTATCATGAAAATAATAAGTGTCATAAGAAATTGAATTTATACGTATTTATTATATAGGAATATACATATAGTGGATGATGGTATGAAGATGCATGAGTATGATGAAGATCGAATAAGTTCAAATTATATATCCAGAAACAATGTTTTTCTTGCAGATATTTAATTCTGATTATGGTTATAAATAATAAATTTATAATCATTTTCAATGAAATGATGGCCCATGAGTAAATATACAAGGATACGTGAGTGGGGGTTTATTTTGGTCAATAATAGTTGTCTAAAATATAAAATATTCAACAACTTATTCTAAAAGAGTTTAGAATTTCACCCAAACAAACTTTTGGTATGCTTTCTAAATTTATTACATGTGACATGACTATATAAATTACTCAAAAGATCTAAAACATTTGTTTGAAAAGTGATATATTAAAATATATATTACCAATATAATTTATATCATACGGAAATATATAGTTGAGTCATATTGTTAACATTGATAAGCTTTTCCTATGATATAGGCTATCATACTAATTTCTTATCTTATATTATTCATTTCCATTTATCATATCATATTATATATAATACATCACTTGTTGTATTTTATATATAATCAAAAGCTAGTTTCATTATTCATTAAATTGTATGAAAATTAAAAGGTGTCGGATTAATCTATGAAATATGTTATAAATGATAAAATGTTCTACTACTATATTTCATCTGTTTAAGAATCACTTAACCCTTTTATCATAGTTAATTTGGAAATATAATGTTATCTAAGGTAGATCCTATCATCGTTGATATTTATAAATATATAAGGATTCAAAACACAAAGAATTCAAATATTTATTCATTTTCATACTCCTTGACATTATAAGTAATATTAATATTTGAGAGTTTATATAGGGTTCTATCTTTATGAAATTTGAATCATTTAGTTTTTGGTTTACCTATGAAAGTAATAATCTATTAGTTGACATTATGGGATCTTCATAAAACATAATGATTGTTGATATAGTACTCAAGGGATTATGTTTTTTTCTTTATTTGTAGTGTATTTCTCTTAAAATACTCATGGAAAAATTATTTACCTTTTATTGTATTTTTATTCTTTTAAGACATATTAGATGCCTATATTACCCTATAATCATTGTATAATGGTATTACTTAATTTTAACAATCTATTATACATATCATTGTTGTAAGATCCTTTCCTTTCACCGAAGTATGATTCATTTTATATTTTATTAAACTTCTCTGAAAGTATCTGGTGAAATTATTTATAAGAGTAGGGATATTATTGGTAGTATGATGGAGGTTCATGATATAAAACATAAAAATTGGGGATATATAGTGCAAGGATCATTCTTAGTATCATTCATCCACTATGACTGCCGAGCATGGATGAAGAGGGAGTCCAGTTTTCAAAATATTTTAGGTGGATTATGAGACTGTGTGGATGATGGTGCCATTGGATTGATGGGATTTCACATTATTCACATGGTTTTCCAAATAATGTGGATGGATAGAGTAACTATGTTACTAAGTTTCACTATTGATATAGGTGACTGCATAATTAGTGCATAATTTGTAAAACCATGTTCTCAAACCATGAGCCTAACTAAAAGTTGTAAAATTAATATTTTCACCCTCCTAAACCTTGTATAGTTTCACATGATTCTCCACATCATTGTTTCTATAATGTTCTATGATGAGAACTAAGATCTCCCATCTCATCCACGAGTGGTTCTCCATTTATTCATAGGATGTTGATATACCATTTACTTTGAATCAATGTATTTAGTAAGTCTACAACTAATTTATCAATATTTTATAGAATATGATTTCATTTTTTTCCTCTTCTTCTAAATATTTTGAACCATATTTTTTGGGATTTCATTATCATAGTGACTGAGGTTGTTTAGATTTAATCAAGGGTTTTGGTTTATTGTTTGGTTTTTTATGAGAATGAGTTAGGTGGTTTAAATGTTTTTCCCATAGTATTTAAGGTGTTATTTTGTATGTGGTTGAACCAATGCATTTCAATACTATCATTTTGTGTTATTGACTATGAAAAGTAAATTGGGGCTAAAAATGATTTGTGAGACCCTTTGATAGACCTTGTCAGGTTTGTTGTTGATTTAATACTGGTCCATGTCAATCCCATGGGGTATGCCTATCCCATGAACATGGTGTAATGAGATTATAAAGGATGAGATAGAGATTTTATGGGAGTAAATGAGTTTTTATGGAAATTTGGTATGTTATCATGGTTAAGCAGTAGTGGGGTATAGTTTTGGGGTCAGTGGTTCTAATATGCGAAAGGGGTATATTACAATTATTATGTTCTATACATTTTGTAAATAACATGGGGCTTTATGAAATCTTCAAAATGTTGATCTTATTATTTTTTTGGTTGTGATTTATAATGATTTAAAACAATGATTTAATGTGGATTTTGTTCTAAGACAGGGTGTTACCCACAAAGTTATTTCAAAGGGTATTTTCAGTTCATTTAAAATATTTTTTTTAAATGATGATATGATTAAATTTTATTGAAAATGAACAAAATTAATATTAAATTGTTCGAAAGGTAATGAAGATCGTGGAATTTTGGTTTTTAATATATGATAAACTATTATTCAATTAGTCGAATAAAGATGTGTAAATGAATTTTTTATTTCTCTTTATGCCTTATAAATTGAATAAAGGTTTGTTGGTTAATGGGGTGTGTCCATGTTATTGAATGGTTTGTAAAAAATGAATTGTTTTGGTTCTGGATAAATAGTAAAATGTGCATGTCATGGTAATGATTTAAAGTGAGAAACCAAATCTTCAATTTAAGTATTGATAAATATTAAATTACACCCATTTATTGTATGATTGATGGGAAATCATACTAAATCATAGAAATTTGATTAATAGTATGGCTAGATGTTGGTATAAGGCTCTTAATCATTTGAGTGGGATATAATGATGCTCTATATATTTCATGTGTTACATAGTCTAGGTTAGATAGATGCTCAAGACCCCACTAATTCATTCTATAGTTTGGATGTTAGAATTATACTCCCAGCTTCCATTTTTGGATATCTTCAAGATGATTGGAATATTCTCTAAGTTCCCTTTGTTGGATATGTTCTGGATGCTTGGTAGATGCTTCCACTCTCCATGGTTGGTTAACGTAGGGGTTACTATTCTAAGGATATATGGTACAATGAATAATATTGACCTGATTAAGGTATATCATTTAGAATTAATGTGACAAACACCTATGATTTTTTGTTCATACTTCTGAAATTTCCAAAGTAGGTTTGGCTTGTTGAGTGATATGATGGAACCCATGTGTCCAAATAGAAAATGGGTAAAAAAAATTCATACATTCTTCTTTTATTGTCTGATTTATTTTCACCTTTTTTATCTACAAACATTGTTTTTTAGATCTTTTACTTTTATAGACACTATTTTTGGCATCTTACAATGTTTTATATTCAGCCTTCGTAGGCCTCCATGATATGTTATTACCCGAGAAGATTCAATATTTTTTTCAAGAACACATTCAGAAAAGGGACCTGGCATCATTTTATGCCTCATCTGATGGTTTCAACAATGGGATATTTGGATCTGGATTGGACATGGGACCATGTTTGGGGCTTTTAATCATTTTATAAGGTTTCATTGTATGACTTCTAAACATATAGAGTGTATACTCCATTTTAATGTCCTGTTTATTTGGGTTATTGTTGTCACTTGTCTTATATTAATCCATTTTCAGAAAGTTCTTATTATTGTATATATTTTTATTACTTCCTTTTTGTTCTAATTTTATAAAGAGGGTATATTTGCTTCACATTTTACTTTATACCATAAAATCTAGTCATTATCCTCTGGAATATGGGAAGACACACTTGTGGCCATGTAACACACCATCTTGGGCCACTAATTTAATAGAATCCATGGTTGGGGCATTAAAAAGTAGTATTGGAGCCATTTTATTTTGTCATAGTGTTTTGGTTTTGTAGACATGAAACTAAAATATTTTTTGAATTTATAATGAGATAATTACTATTAATATAAAACCCCCGTAATTGGGGAAATATAGTTATAGGAGTGAGAAACTGATGTTTTTACATTCCAATTTGACTATTGACTTGTTTTTCCACCTCGATTTCTAAACATTTGTATGATGTTATAGATTTATGAGTTATTATATCATGTTGTGGTGTATAATATGGGTGTTTGTTCATATATCATGATAGGAACATAGGATTGATATATCAACTATTTGTATTTTGTGATTGATTTTTTCCTGGATTTCACTTATAATGGTTTGAATTTTATGTTTGTGATCTATGTTCGTTGGTCATTTATATCATCCAATGGTTGTAAATAATTTTTTGTGGTTGGTATTTAATATTCCAATAGCCATATATATGTGTTTAATATAATTTTTTTGGTAGACCCTACTTGACCATCACCTTAGTGACCTCTGTGTAACATGCGATCGCAAAAGACTTATAATTTCTTGACTTTGGATAAATAATTTATTGGTAAGAAAACAATTAAGGTGTTTTGAAATTATGACTTTAGAAAATAAATTATACCATTAAAAAACTATGAATTGTTAAATTAATATAATTGTGACAATATTTAATTGATGATTAATGAAATGTTATGAAATATGAATCTTTCATTTTTTAAAATGGAAAATATTGATTGAAGGAAAATGATAAATGATTGAAGCTTTAGGTACGCCACAAATGGGAATCCAATAAATTTTTATTTGACCATATATGTTTTTTTCTTAGGCTCTAATAGTTTTCTAGTATTGAGTCCCTCGATTATTGGTTGTTAGGCCATAATGGGTTTGGTTGATCTTGATAATAGGATATTACGTTTTATTCCATCGATTAGGTTTTGATCCTAATGTGTGATGTGTTTTATAGTAACATTTATGTAGTAATACTCTTGGTTAGTAATCATATTGGTTGTAAATTAAACCTTTAACTGGGTGCCTTAGGTTGTGGTGTCCTTAATTGTAGTTGTGTTTCTATGGGTATAGAACCTAGAGTTAGTTTATAGTTTTGGTGTGATGGGGGTTTTATATTTTTTACTAAGATAAATAGTGTATCCCATGAAAAGTGGCATGTTTGAGGTACTATGTATATGGATTATTTGTACACCCATTAGTTTTATAAATTTCACCCAAATGGTTTCCATGAGTCAATGGAGTTTTGCAATTGAAGGAATTCTGTAGGGATTTTGGATCATTGTTGTGGGTTCTTTGGAGTGTGAAGCATGGGTGGATTCTGCGTTGGGGGAACTAATTCTTTGGGATAAAAATGGTCATAACAAGGATTGTTTCTTAAGAAAATAACATTGAGTCCATGTGTTTTGGGATTCAGGGATACTTTTTAAAGGGATGGGATCATAAAGATTATTGCCCCTCCTTTTTTGATGATGTTTGATATGATTATCAAGGTGGACTGTGGATAAAATATAAAAGAACTAATAGGGTACAAATGGACATTTATAATCTAAACATGAAACTCTTTGTGATTGGAGGTCATGTGGTTTGACATAACTTTTAAAAATTGGGAGGTCATTATATGCAAATTCTATGAATTCTTCAAGTTCGATGAGGTCGACAATCCATGAGGTACTATTGGTTGTTTAAATGGTCATTTGAGAATAGATTTAGTGATATATAACTCATAAGAACTTTTTTCATGTTCAGTGATTTTTCATAGGAACGTGTGTGTCATATGGTTTTTGAAGAGGGAAAGATGGTAGGCATGTGATGAAGGTGTAGATTGTATTTTGGGACACATGAATTGGAATATCAGGAGTAATTTCATATCATTTCTTAAGAAATCATGGTGATTTGATCCAATTTCACCAGGTATATTTAGTTTTGGATTATTTTAATTGACAAGTGACCTTTCATTAAGTATCAAATGGGTTATGATGGAAGAACTCACATAATGTGGTTACAATGGTGTCAGGGAAACTGTTAGTGCATCGCTACTTGAAAACATCTGTGAGATAGTAATGAGTTCATGTTATCATGTACCTCTTTAATCATGGTGGTGTCGAGTTGATGATATTATTGAGATATAGGATACCTGAGCTCTTATTATTGTGGTTTAACATGTCCCCAATACTAAAGATGATATAATAAATTGATGATGTTGTGATGGTATTCATTAATAGAATATTATTTCACTCCCAACCTAAAGACGATCATGCCTTATATCCTGACATTTCCCTGAGTATTTTGAAATACCATGAGCTATATGGAAATTTATCTAAATGTAAATTCTGGTTTAAGGAATATTATATTTGGTGTTTATAATTTTCATGACCCCCCCCCCCCCCACCAAATAACCCTCTTTGCTAACCCCAAAGAACCACCTCATGTAGGCCCCAGGTTGCTGACTATCAACCATGGTATAAACATCGAATATATATGGGATGCACTACCTTCAATAATAAAACTGGATTGGTATATGTGGTAATAAACATAATGAATCTTCATCATATAATATTAATGAGATAAAAAAACATCAAATCTTCCATGAACAAACATAATATATATAGATAAATGTATGTACATACCCAAAATTAAATCTCATGTAGTAACATCGCAAAAATTAAAGGGTCAGAGCTAGTAATGTCCTTCATGCTCCACAAAGTTTCCCATGACTCCTAAAAATCGGTATATATAGATAGGGTGAGAATGAAATTATACTCTTTAAGAAAACAATATTCTCCCATGCATTTGTTAAAGTGAACTAATAATGCACCAATGATCAAATAGTGTAACCAACAATATCTAAATAGGTCAACTATCCATCCCAAACCTCATCAAGGCATGATAAAAAAATACCATAATCCCATTAAAAGAACATAATATGATCAGATCAATATGAATGTACCCATATCCACTTTCCCACAAATTTTATTCCCTCATACACCAACCTCATATGTCCAAGTACACACATCTCTACCTAACATCACAAATCACCCCCATCTAATTGTCACATCACATCTCACCTTTAGGCACATGGCCCATCACACCATATCTGTAGTCGTAAAAAGAGTAGTAATCTATCATGAACATAAAGGAAATAAACCTAATTCCCTCCACCTACCACTCATGACCCTCACCATAAGACCCCCCAAAGTTTTACACAATACATATTACCCCCCAGAACACGATCACATCACATCTCACTAACCCACAACATGGTCAGATCTCATATCATCCACAGAACCTTGTTCTATCAAACAAATACTACTTCACTTTTTACTTCTGGCCATCACATCTTGTGAGTAACTACCTCGCTGGGAAGGTAATGGAGAAAATGGAGGACATCCTTCCATCCATCCTCACTACTGGAATGTTGGGAATAAACACACCTTGTTTACATGTAGGGTTGTCTCCACAAAGCGCTCGACATGGGAATGGTTCATATATAAAATCCAAATGAATAATACACACACACACAACATTTGGGATCACAATTAAAGTGATACTAACCAACTAACTAGATTCCCCACTTTTGTTGCCATCAATAAATGAAAAAAACCAATGAACATTCCATATACCACAAGACACATTCCATGTTTCATTACTAATTAAATTTAATTTATCCAAATCACTAATTAATAAACTAATAAATTAATTTCCAATCCAACAATTACTATATGATTAAAAAATGGTCATGAAACTACTACATCATAAATCCACACAATGAACTACTCACCATCCTCACCAATTCAACCATCCCCACTTCACTACAACCTTCTATCACCACCACCCCCAAGCATGGACACATAATCCATTCAAATCCCGAACTAAGACATAGATACACATCCCCATAACAACACCAACTATCAGTATATCCAAATAAACTGAACACATCATTTCCACATTTCAAAACCAAAAAAAACCAATCAAATTGCCACCCCCCAATACGGTTACAACACAACAAGTCAAATAACATAAGATATTTCGAATTCATTAAAGGGGGGTTTTATCAAAATATAATTTTCTTTAAGGGATTTAATTTCTCTATAAGTTATTTCTAACTAAAACCAATTAATTATATATATATATATATATATATAGACATGTATGTATGTATGTATGTATGTATGTATGTATGTATTTCATAAATTATATTTAGGGTTATGTCACAAAACTGTCATAAAAAATACCTAGAATACATATCATACCTGTGAAAACAAATCCCATAATGGCTGAAATATTCAATGGTGCCTCAAGACCATAAAATAATATTATTCAAATAATATCATAGTTGTAGAGGAATATGAATCAAACCAACTTTTAATTTCAATTCCAATTATCCTTTTAATTTTCATGATTAGGATATTGTATACCATACCCCATATATAAACCAGATAAAATCCAACATGCATGATACACAAAGTGTTGAACGAAGGATTCCCAACCACAAATGGTACTTCTCTACCTTTTAACATACCACATGGAGAAGAAGTAGCACTTACTGACCACAACTAGATATGGAAAAAAATGATCAACCTATATCTCATCCAAAATTACCAAAACATATCCCACAACACACACCTAGATAAATGAAATTTTTCCCCATTGATTCCTCAAGGAAGAACACACACACACACACACACAGAGATATATATATATATATATATATGGGAGGATAATGTAAAATTGATCTCCATAAATAATTCAGTTGAACCAGTGACTAAAGCAAGAGAAATTATTGAAGTGAGATACTAATTTGGTTCCTAGGGTCTTCCACAAAATAGAGGGGTGGATATTAATGAAGAATGGAATAATAGTAAAATAAAATATATAAAAACATGGAACTCCCAAATTTTTAATGGATTTAATTTCTTATTCATATTTGGGATACCTTAAAACCAATGGTTTACAATCCATGAAACCATTATAAGAATGAAAAATCAATATCATTGATTTTTGAAAAAAAACTATTTTCCTAAACCTAAATTAATTACACATTTTGAATTAAAATTTCAAAACCTGAATGCATTTCATGCAACCCCCCTTGGATACACACTCAATTTTTCAGACCGGCTAGATACACAACCCGTCATTCATGAACTCACAACATGAATCAATTACACAACCTAAATCACATGCTTGAGAAGTCCTACAACTATAACCAATATTAAAAAAACCTAAAACCTCAACTGAAAACCACCAACCTCCAAAACAAGAAAAGTAATGGGTTAGGAAAGTAAATAATATTATATTAAATACCTATCAAATAGTTCTCAACTTAAACAATCAAATCCAAAACCAAAAAAAACTGTGTCCTGAACAACCACCCTACGAGTTACCTTTCAAGGTTCTAATTGCATCCCAACCCCCACTACTAGCCAAACACACTCAACCAAAATAGCCTCAAAATGTATCACACAACCAAATCACCACACAACCACATCAACACACATCCACATCACAGCCTCCCACAAGTAACAACACAACATCATATAATACCACTCATAAGACACCCCTTATCCACATAGCCATATAAACCTCTACACATCACAATCCAATCATTAGAATAACCAACAAATAGAACTTCACTCACCTAGAACATATGTCAGGTAAATCCATCCCCCATTTCAATATATTATCTTCATTGGTGGAAATGACTCACCAACATGGTTTCAATCATGTCATATTATAATATTTCTTGAATAGGATTCAATCCCCCCCCATTTTCAAACGGCGAAATATTTTTTCACACATCACAGATCAAGAAAATAATAATTATATAAAAACAAAATGATATTCCATAAAATAAAAAAACAAATAAAATATATTGAAAATTAAAAATACCTCGGCCTACTTAGAATGAAACTGTTCCTCCCACTCCCAAGTAGATTCCTCTTGGACACCCATCTTACACAACACATGAAATGAAGAATGGTATTTCCTAAAAAAAACTTATCCCAAGGATTTTGTATCTCCATATGTTTCACTATTAGCATCAAATAATCCTCTATATCTTCCCCTAGTCAATTACATGGGTTTAATCCTGATGAAACCAGAGGATCTATAAAAAATAGAACACTTCTTGGATATAGTAAAATCATGTAATAAGATACATGTGATAAGACACTTCTCCAACACATCCCAACTCCTAAAAATGTTTATTAATCTATAGAGAGGTATTCCTCCCACTTTTAAACCTCCACATACCATGTTGAGAGGAAACCTGAAAGCACACATTGTTTTTACCATTTATCTCTTTTGGCCTACTCATATGATTTTCCTAAGTCTTCTGGAAGTACTATGTAGTTTTGAATCTCTCAGATAAAGGATGAACCTTCTTTATCATGATTTTCAATATATAAGGACCATGAACTGAAGACCCTACAACCATGGACCAATATAATATAGAATAATATGGCCACACCTATAAATACTCAAATATTTCAATACCAATAGATAAGTGATAAATATTATTATAATAGAACTTATCTAAGGAAAATTATTGTGTCCAATTTCCACTAATGGTTATGATGCATGCCTTCACATATATTTTAACATATTTATTTTCCACTTTGTCTATCCCTCCATCTGAGGGTAGGGTAGAGATGAAGTTTAATTGAGTTCAAAAGTTATGTTATAATCCCATATACACATGGGAAGTCAAAGTTGATTCATGATATAATATAATGGAAATTGGAACTCCATTAAATTGAATCTATTCATACCTATAAATCCTTTCTAAACCACCCATGGTTCCCAACTCCTTACTCTCTAAGAAGTGGTTTGATTTCACTAACTAACACATGATTACCCATATAAGATAAATTACTCTCAAGGTTTTAGGAAAACATTTAATAAATCCTTCCACATGTTATCCAATTTCCACATTAGAATATCTATGGTCTACAAAAAACCACTAGGAACATGATTAATATATTTTACCTACTAAAATACTAGACATTAAT
This sequence comes from Viscum album, assembly GCA_963277665.1. Lineage (NCBI taxonomy): Eukaryota > Viridiplantae > Streptophyta > Magnoliopsida > Santalales > Viscaceae > Viscum > Viscum album. The sequence continues at coordinate 791,803,126 of OY728156.1, read as the reverse complement.
CCACAAACTATACTTCTTCCTCTTTATTCTTGGATAAAAAAACTACATCATAAATCCATGGTAGATCTTATATACTCTCAGGTTTACCACTAAAGGCGAGATATGAAAAACCTGATGGACTCCCTCACACAGCCCCACCATAAAAATAGTCTTCCAAGAAGAGACATATAGTTTAGACCATCCTCTAACCACCCCTTTCAAGTTTCAACATGGCAAAAATATCACACATCACTTATACATCTGAGTCTCCCATCATGGAATCCTCAAATAACTACCTCTGTTAAGACTACATCATCATCTAAAAAAAGGATCCTCCACCATATACCTCACCCAAATTTACTTGTAGGGCATTGATTCATCCTTATCTCCCTAACCATTCTCAATATCTTGAACAATATAACATGAATAATTTTAACACCACGCATCAAAAACCATAGTCCCCATTCCTGGGGTGTAATATTTTCCAAAATTATAATCATAAAAAATATCCATTCGTGAAAACATGAAGTTTTATGAACATTTTTCATGAATAAATTAAAATTATTTTATATATTCTGTTATTCACTAATGCAAGTAAAACATTTACTAAAAAAACACTTACTTGCCTTTCTTTACATGCAACACTTAGTTTATATAAAACATCATTTTATTATTATAATTAATTTAAAAAAATTTATAACATTGATTTTAGAATAGAGTGTATGAACATGATTTTATAAATTGAAAAAATTTTGTTTTCAAAAAAATTATTTGACAAAAAAACAATAAATGAATGTAAAACACATTTAAAAATAAATGGATCATTTTTCTAAAAAATTATATAATTGTGAAAAAGTGTGTTTTATATCAATAAATAAAAAAAATTATTTAATTAATTTAATTAAATATACATATATATATATATATCATATATTAAATATAATCTTAAATATTTATTTTATGTCTTTTCTAACAAGATATAAAAACAAATCCAATTTTACTCATACATGAAGTATTTTTCTAAAATGGTAGTTTTTCTTCATTTTGATGGTGCATGTGGTTTAAATCAAGTTTTGGACACTTATAAAATTAAATTAAAAATAATAATAATAGAAATATGAATATAAAAATATAATTTGGATCATTTCTAGGTATTTTTGGATAAATTTTATGTTTGGATGAATAAAAAAATACGGAATTTTAATTGAAAAAAACTATTTCATCAAAGTAATTTATAATCCTATATTTTATATTTTATTGGTTATAAATTATAAAATATGATAAAATATTTATAATTTAATCCAAATTAGGCCTTTTAAATAAATTTAACATTGAATTTTGTTATAAAAATATTTCAATCTTTTGAATTTTTTGACATTAAAAACATGTTTTCTCGTTCTATCATTGGGATAAAATTTAAATTATTTATAGAAAATTATGGATTTTTTTTATTTTCACTAATGGATTATTTATTTGAAATCATTATGTAAATATTTATTAAATATTCCCCTTTTATATTTTGCTAATATGTATAGTAACTGTTGTTATTTTTATTAACATGGTAAAGAGAAAATTATGTAATTTAAGTTAAAAATAAAGGGATATGGACTATAAAATGACCCCAATACTCAAAAAAACATAATTGGATGAGTCTAATTTGATCCATAACACATAATTATATAAACTTATTAATTTAATAAAAAACATTTCATGATAATGACTTGGATATTATTAAAATCAATGAAAGTGAAAAAATATCATAATCTTATTTTACTAAGTATTATATTTTTAAAATAGGACTAAATAGAATATATGATCATCTATATATATTATTATGAACTATAAAATTATTATATAAATCATAGAAATATATTATAAACTTTTTTGAAGAAATAATTGGCCTAAATAATTACAAAATGATGATGCTAGAATTTTTAAATTCATAAAACAATCACTTATATTATATTATAAATATTAAAATAAATAAAATTTTACTTAATTAAGGTTATCCACGAATTTTATAAGTTAAAATAAAATTTTAGGGGTGTATTAAATCATTTATTCTATAATTTTACTAGCATAATTAATTTTATTTAATGAATTGTAATAAATATTTTTAAAATTGACATATTGGTTATTTTAGGAAATAATATTTTTTTAAAATTACATAGAAATCATAAAAATATTAAATTTGGAAAAAAGTGATGAGATATAGTCTAAAATATCATAAATTTTCAATTTATGGTGAAATTTACACTTTATATGAAAAAGTTGCTTCTTATAAATATTGAAAACCATGTTGCCATTATTAAAATTAAAATGGATTAACTAACGGATAGTCAAAATGATAAGGTTTAAAAAAACCAATACATGTCCAAAATATATTGGTTAACGAGATTAATACTATACCAAATATTATTTTCAAATAAATTTACATTTAGATGTATTTTGAATGTTCTAATTTATTAAAAATTAATCTTTCTATAAATTCTAAACATGTCCCTTCCCTCTATTATAAAACGGGACATCTTCTTTTCTTTTATTCACAATTCAAAACCTATTTGTATCGGTATATATCTAACCAAATATCCTACCATATTCCCATAAATAATCCTAGAATCCATATTTTAGGTTGAAATTCAAGAAAATAAGTCCTTTTGTTCAAATCCAAAAGAGATACCTAGAAAAGAGCTAACATTCATCAATGAACATTTTTCTTTTATTACTTAATTAAAAAAATAAATTTTATTAATTTAATGATTATATAGAATCCTTAATATCATAAATATACATAGATATTTTTATATTATGGGTTCTACCTACACACACTCACACTTCTATCAAATGGGATACACATTCATCGTTTGTGTGTATAGTGGACTACCGCCTCGCGAACCGATGTCACTTGTTCTCCCATTTCCATCATTCATGTTTAAAAATAATGATTTAATTTCTTATTCTATTATATATATGATATATATGAAATATTTATACTACTAGTATTATTATATAACATATAACTTTATGTTTTCCATTTTTTGAAAATACGATATATATAAGTTTGTGGACGTATGGTCTACCGCCTCCGAAAAGAGATGTATTATTTCACAAATTACATCGAATGTATTGAGGATAGTTTTGATGAATTTAAATGATTTATATGACATAATAATTATACTAAACTGAAATTATATATATACATATATTTCATTTAAATTTTTTCATTCAATATATCATAAAATGGAAGTACTGTTCATACAAATTTAGAGGGTACTATATCCATGAATGATTTATTTCATTTTCAATTTATATCTTTTTCATATAACAATAAATACATATAAAATGAATATATATGATATATATATCATGTTTTCTATTATATATTTTTTAATCACAATATATACATGAGGGAGAATAATAATAAGACAAAACATGAATGAGAAACAAAGTGGTTATTACCTGAAATGTAACTTAAAATTGGAATTGTTAATAAGTGTGTAATATAATTACAAAAATAAATAATATATGGTATTATATATATGAATATGGATCTTTAATATATGTATAATAAATTATAGTTATTATACATGAGGATTTACGAGTATGATGACTATCAACATATATGTTAAGGTACTTCGGTCTCACTTTTATTTTCTATTAGATACCATCCATGTTCACCAGATATTTATTATATGTGGTATTTATGTTCACATGAATTTATTTTATGAGAAATACCCTGAATATTATGTTATTTACATATACATATACTGTTTTTTCTTTTATGGGACATACAATTTGACAAATTACAAAGTGGTAAGGGACTTTCTAGTCTCTTTTTTATTTCTGGAAAACATGGTCCATATTCACCATTCATTTATCTTGTGTGTAGTATAGTTGAAAATTAATTTCTTTGATCATACCTATCCTTAATTTTATGATTATTTAAATACTCATTTTATGATCTCTCTTTCATGTGGTTTATAGTTCAAAAGTAACCAAATTGGTAAGGTATTTTGGTCTCAATTTTCCTTCATTGAGAGACATGTACAGTTAAGAACCAATATTATTTTAGAAAGTGTATATAATGATCATTTAAATTCTGTATCATTAATTGTTTTATTTTAATGATATTATCATTTTTATGTTATTTTATTTCCTCTTTGGTCCAAAATATATGTTCCTACAAATAAATGTTTTATGAAAAAAATTTAAAAGTGTTTTAGAAATTATTTTAGGAAATTTTGGAAAAATTGATTTCAAAGATGTTTAAAATAGTTTTTAAAAGATTCCATGAAATTTTTTGGAGTTTATATTCATTGAAATGGTATTGATAAAAAAAATTTATGAATTTGAAAACAATTGTCAGAATGGAAAGTATATTTTAATCAAGAATTATTTCAAATTGACATTCATACTCATTTTCCATCTATGAAATGTTATGTGATTTAACTTATGTTTTAACTGGGTATATGATACAATAATAACATTCATACTCTTTATCTAAATGATTTGTGTTTAAGATGAATTGATTCTCTGAGGAATTCTGTTTTATTTTTCTATTAGTTATATTATAATTAAATTTTTATGAAAACCATTTCTTTTTATGGGTTCTGATATGATAAATGATTTACGTTTTTGTGGAACACATATCTATTGATTTTATTTTTTGATGGGTGGGACCTATATATCTCTCAAATTAATTGTATAAATATTTATATCTCATGGGATCATTATGGTTATCATGTAGACTAGCATGATCCACAATGGAAAGATGAGGAAACATAATCTACTATGGGAAGATGGGGAAACCCAATCCCTAATTTGATGATGTGTTCACTACCACCTCCTCAAAGGGATTTGATTCCTTCACACATTATAAGGAATGTATTAAGGATTATTTTAGTGAAACTATAAGATATATATGGAATAATAATTATACTATAATGATATTATATATTCATATATGTTATTTAATTACATTATTTCAATACGTTATGAAATAAAAGAAGTGTTCATGTGTACGTACAACCTGCTCTCTTCATGAACTATTTATTTCATTTTTTATTTAAATATATTATATATAATCATAAATACATATATAAATAATTTATATAATATTAATATAATTTTTATCAATCATAGATGATGAAATCATGATCTGTATAAAGAGACCAATAATTACCAGTCAAAACATATACGAGAAACAAAGCAGTTATTACCTAAAGCATAATTAAAACATGGAATTATTATTAAAAAAGATATATAAATTCATTATTAAATCATATATGGTATAAAATATATGAATATATTTGTTTAATAGATTTATAATAAACTTATATATATTATACATGTTGTTTTTATGACTACGATGAGAGTCAAGATATTAGGTAAGGCATTTCCTTTTCACTTTAATTTTCCACGAGATACAAGCCATATTCACCACATATTTATTATATGTGGTTAATATAATTCCCATTAATAAAACTTATGAGTCTTATAAATACTAATAAGTTATTTAAATATCAATGTAAATTTTTTTCTTTCGCGGGACATGCGATTTGATAGATTATAATGTGGTAAGGGGATTTCTAGTCCCACTATTATTTAATAATGACTTATTTTATATTCACTGTTAATTTGGTTTTTTTAGTGTATATAAATACCATGATTTTACTATATTTTAATGAACCAGATATTTATTGGTATTTACTTATTCATTTTATGACCTCTCTTTTATGTGGAAGATGATTCAAAATTTACAAACTTTGTAAAGAAATATTTACTCAATTTTCCTTCTTTGAGACACATGTTAGGTTTTGAACCTATATTATTTAAGAAGGTATTTATAATTCCATTTGACATGTTTTTGCACTAATTTCGTACTTTTTAGTATGTAATATTTTTCATTTAATTTTATTCTCTCTTCGGTCAGAAATCTGTGATCTTACAATTAAATGTTTTCTAAAATCATTTTAAATGTGTCTAGAATTTTATTTTATAAATTATTAAAGAAAAACAATTTTGAATATTTTTAAATACTATTATAATATTACATATTATTTTCCCACTATTATTTTCAATAAAAAAATTAAATTATTTATAATTAAAAAATAATTTTTCAAAATTGAGAGGATATTTTTCATAATAAATATTTCAAGTGAGATTTTAAAATGAGTTTCTATCTAAGACAATGTTATTTGATGTAACATATTTTTTAATAGGCATATAATCCAAGGATAACATTCATATTCTTTCTATAAATGGTTAATTTTTATTATGGATTGATTTTTATGAATTGAATTTCTTTTCCATGAGTTATGTCTGGATGAAATTTTTTTAAATCCAATATATTTTTATGGGTTTCGATATGATGAATGATTTATATTATTCTGGAACACATATGTATGATTTCCATTATTTTATGGTTGGAACCTACATATCCCTCCAATTTATTGATAAAATATTAATATATCATGAGATAATGATGGGATACATGTCTACGTGCTTGATCCCCTATACGAAAATGGGGAAACATTATTCTCTATGGAAATATTGGGAAACTCGATCCCTTATAAAGAAATGATTTTATCTGGGGATAGTGGGGTGTCATTCCCAGTAGGTGTAGTACTCATGGTGTGCCCTATTGTTTTTTTTTTCAATGTTCCTTAACATATATATAATTTTATTACATGTTTATTTTAATGTCACAGAATTCATGTCCTATTATTAAGTTATTATTCCATTGATTATGATATTGATTTCTATAGGATTAATGTATTATTAACTGCCATTATATATTACAAGACTTTTTTATGTGATATTTTATATGTAGGGTATGATTTTATAATGTTAATTTATTGTTCACATACCCTTAAAGTGAAGATAATGCTTTTTTATTTTCTATTCTTACTCTTACTGATCATCTAAGATCACTCTTTTTTATGTTTTCATTTCCAAAATATTATAAATAAAGGTTTTATGTTATGGTACTAAAGGGGATATATGTATGAGACATTTTGAAGATATTTCATTAGACTAGATTTTTATGTTCCAAGATTACAAAGTCAGTCATCTATTATGGTATTTGGGCATGTGTTTATGTAATGTATGATATGTTCTATAATAAATGATGTAATATCCATGTATGAAAATAATGGATCATTATACCATCAAATTTTTTGGTATAAATTAACCAAAAATAGTAATGATAATTCATAATCTTTTGGTTCTTGAAAATCACAAATCACCATGTAATGAGATAATAACACAATAACTATAGTGAAAACATAACATATTCTAACTCTAGACCAAGGGTGGAATATTAATGGTCATAAGTATATAACATACATGAACCATAATCTACCACAACTCATTACACATCAATATAAATCTATACCACTAATGGGACATCTTATAGAAAATATCAACCAAAAAAACCACGCTCTGATAGCTGATGCACCAGATCACGGACTAGATTATCCTTCAAGTAATCAAATTATTTCTAGAACTAATAATTACAAAAAAAATCATTGTACATATTTTTCATTTAAAATATTTATAATACAACTATAGATAAATAATGAATATATATTTTATAATATTAAATAATATTAAGGAAATTGAAAACCTCTATCACCTTCATGGGTGCATCTCAAGAAACAACTATTGTGACTTTCGATGGGTCTATGTCCAAACCCATTCTAAGGCACCACATGTCCCTGGAAATAGAAAAATCACATTCATATCTCACACTTTGACATTTTCACATATAGTTAGTGGTGTTGAAGGACACAAAAAATAACATCGTGATGCTCAACATTCTCCTACTCCAACCTCTAGTTGATTAAGATATCATCGATGAATTAAATGACAAACTGGTCTATGAACATAAAGAACATTTATTTAGCATGACACATGAACACATCTAGTGATTTCATAGAAGATAATGGAATGTCTACAAACAAGTGCTTCCCTATACTATATAAGATGTTATTATTAAGAATTAAGACATCCTTTACACTCAACTGGTGATATCCTAACCATAGATAGATCTCATAAAACCGACTTTCTCCCCTTAACTGGACAACTATATCATATATTATTGGAATAGGGTAATGATTCTTGATATTTTCCTGATTCAAAATTTGGTTGGTTGTACATATACTCATACTAACATCCACATTTGTAGTGAATACAACTGAAGAACCCCATGAAAATTCATTAGGTCTAATGAATCCCTCAATATTAGATCATTTATTTGAATCATCAACTCCCAGGAATCATTTTGTGACATCTTATTTTATTCTATAACTAAAAGGGAAATAAATATTTCCTAATAATCATAGTTTGGAATGTTGCCATGATTTATTTAGTTCATTTTAATATTTTTTATCCATAAAAAAACCATTCCAAATTGGAACACAAATAAATCATAATTCATGTTCATCTCCTGGGTATCTACCCTAAAAACTATTCTACCTCCCCTATAAAATTAATAACATCAAATTCTATGTAATTGATGACATGTGGCCCTAAACATCCATTTCTAGGCCTCATTCTTATGAAATAAACCATGATCAAATCGAATAGTTTCCCTAATAACCCATGTAATCCTCATTATCCCTAACTCCTATCTCTATCCAATATCTCAACCATCAGAATCTAATACCACTTTTTCTAGACACCCTTAGACTAGATATTCTACTATAAAGGGATTAAGATAATTTCCCCTGATTTATAGCTTCATTAGGCCCCATGCTGGGAACTAGCAGTAGAAGTATAAAATAACCTCAGATATATGGGAGTTATTACAATTTCTAATAAATTGAGATCTAGATAAAAGATAATCAATCATAGTAAACTCTATCAAATAATGTCAAATAAAAACATAAATAAACTATTCATGTGTGTACAATGTGAAAAAATATAGAAAACTTTATCTAAAGTAAATAGTCAAAAGTAAAACTAGATAAAAGATAATGAAAATCAATGAGGTCTGAGCTTGTAATTTCCATCATGGTCTACGTAGTCCTACAATTAACCTAAACATTATTTTATACATGGTGGGTGATCATAAAACTATACTCATTATTAAATCAAATTTCTATCAAGAACTGATGAAATACGCATTCTAATTCACCCATGAGAGATTTCCAGAACCAACATTAACTAAACATGTCTACTATCAAACCCAATCCTCACCAAAACACGATGATTGAAAAGCTAAACCCATTTATAATCACATAATATTACTTATATAAATATGAACGTATCCCTACCACATTCTCGGTGACTTTCCACCCTCATACACCAACATTCTACATCTTGTAACTCTCATCTCTTGTGAACATATCAAATCACTACCCCACAACAAGGTCAAATAACATCTTCCTCGTAAACACCTGGGCTATCCCACCAAATAATCATCAATAACCAGAGTGTTTTCACATCATGAAAATAAATAACATCAAAATTATTTCCAACTCCTACCATGGACAACAACAACTGTTATCCAACCTATTGCGTGGTCACATTACATATCACTACCCAACAACACCGCCACATCACATATCATAGCCCCATATCGTGGTCACATCAAATCTCGCTCATAGAAACCATATCCATCACATTACCACTACGTAACTTTTAACTTCATTCCATCACATCATATATATACATAAATCATATTAAAGAGAGAATACTAATGTTTGGGAAGCCATCCATCCATCCTCAACACCATTATATTGGGGAAACACCCCCATATATATGTATTGGTGTTGGGTTTTAGTTCTTGTTGTGGGTGGGGTTAACATATAAAAACACATGGAATATAAAAAGTGAGTATATATATAGCCAGAAACAAGTCCCACCTATGGGTTCAAAACCAAAAATAGACCAACCAACAATAATCCACACTTTCACTTCCAACTCTAAAGGCATAAAACCACAAAATATACCCCAATCAACAATCCACTTCCAACATTTCATAACCAATTCAATTTTAGTTTTCCAACCCATTAATTTATTAATTGAAATATTTAATTCAATTTAAATATTTATTATTTAATTCCAAAACTAATTAATAAAAAATCATAAACCAAAATCACAAAATGAACAACTCACTATCCTCATAATGAATTTCATCCCCACATAACCACTAAAATCCATCACCACCACCCCACAAAATGAACATGTAAACACATCACATCACAACCCATAAAATGAATAAACAATACCATCACATCACCTCCATACAAGAAAGAAACAAATACATCACATCAGTACCCTAAAAAATAGGTTCACCATAAAACATCACTTCAAATAACATTTCTTATATTTATTCATGGGAGTTTGATCATACTCGACTTTTAATTTAGTGGTATTCTATAAAAATCCATTCTTTCCAATTCCATCCAATTAATTATCAATATATACATTATAAACAATTCTATGTAGTCTGATAACACAAAAACTACAAAAATAAGGTCGAAAACAATATATCAATCCAGCATTAACAATTCCCCCATCATATTTATTGAGAGTGTACTAAGGCCATACAATCACAATATTCTAATAATATCATTGTTTTATGAACATGAAAATTTAACCCCCCCCCCAATTTTCAATTCCAATAAACCATCTCATTATCTTCATTAGGATTTCATGAACCATTACACAATTGATAAACAATAGAAAACTACTCTCGTATGATACACAAGGTGATCAACGAATGACTTCCTATTAAAAAAGATATTTGATTACTCATTTTTCATCAAATGCAGAATAATAAATTCCAAAAACCACAACCACAAATAGAAAAAACATGAAAAACATATACCACATCAAGGATTATCAAAAAACAGAACATAACACACATCATGATCAACATAATTTGACTATTGAGAATATCTGAGGAAGAAAACATGAAAAATTATAGGGATGTGAGGATAACATACCATTGATCACCAAAGAACATCCACCAAAACCAACAAGTAAAACAGAAGGAATCCAGACTTATTGATCCTCCTTTTGTGCATAGGGTTCCCCAATATTGAGAGAGGTAGGGGTGTTACTGATTTAAAGGATAAATGACCAAAAATGATAAAAAGAAAGTATTAGATTCTCCTTTCATAACATGAATTTCATATTCACATTTTTAATTCCTCAAGGCATATATATCAAAATCCACGAGGCCATTATATGTTGTGAATCTTTTTTATATTTGGTTTCAATTAAAATTCACCTTATGATGGATTAATTAGTAGTTATGAATTAAATTTTCATAATGTAAATTCATTTCATGGACACCCCTTTGGCCACACACACATGCTATGAAACCAGATCGCTAAAAAATCTTTACATCAGAAACTCACATCATGAATCCTTTATAAAACAACATTCACCTATTGTAGAAATCTTATAACTCCATCCTCCACTAAAAACACATTGGACCTCCCACAAATACCTCTAACCACTAAGATAAGGAATGTAACACTCTAGGAAGAAAAGAACCACTAAAGTTCTCATGTTATAGTTTGGTTGAGACCATTTGGTGGGAAGTTTTCCATCGGTCATCTATGAGTATGGTCATTGATTGGGTTGGATGTATCCAAATTCTTTATGTTACATTATATAATTCTTAAGATTAATGGTATTGTAATTTTCATTTTATTTATCATGTGATAGTGATATGGAAACATCCACTCATGATAATCTATCATGATTAGAGATTGGGTTGTTTTGCTTATGTTTTCATTTCATTATGAGGTGGAAAGAACTCTCTAATGGTGTAGAGTGAATTGTTGAATGTGAGAGTAAAAACGTAATGCTAGAATAGTCGCATGAAGGTAGATATTATCATGGGTCAATAATTTTATCACTGGGATTACAATAAGTAATAAATAATTGGAGTTATGGGATTACATAGGTAATGTTAATCAGAAATTAGATGTCATGGATGATTGATCTAATCATTAGACTTGCGATCAAGGTGGTTCTACTAATTATCTTTGGAGTATTCAATAGAAGTACATAGGTGGTGGGGTCATATATGATGATTTTTTTAGTGAAGTGATGGTCTTGTATATTGAATCTCATCAAGAGTTGAATATGGACTCTATTTGTATTGTTTAGTGGTTGGGGAATACCCTTGAACAAGAAGGTGTCATGATACGGAAAGATCGAAATTATCTAGAAGTGGGAGACTATAATTTTTTAGATGAGTATACAATGGATAGATAGTCGTGGATTGATGTATGAAATCATTTAGTGATATAGAAACCATAACGTGTGAAAAATATAAGTGAATACAATTATACATAATAAATAAAACTAGGTTTTTGGGGAAAATCCACCTTGTTCATCATTTATTCAAGGATGATGGTTTTGTTTCCCTTAAAATTGGTTTTTTGATGATGAGGATAAGGTATGATATTGATTGGAATTCTCAAGGGTGATTGGGTGTGGTATTTAGGGAACCCAACATGCATATATAGGATTTTTGGGTTGATGATATATTTGGATTCTTTTAATGGCGGGTGTTCCAAGCATCGAGAATTTGATTTCATAAGTGGAATATTTTGTTGGTGATCATCATGAACCTGGAGGGGGATTTGTTTGAAACAAAATTGATATTTCAATTGGATATACTCAGGTATGATTAATAATTATATTTTGGTTTTGAATATTAGAATTTTCTTGAATTTTTTTTGGTTAAGAACCTTGAGTATGAGGTTGTTCTTCTATTGGGTTTTAGGCTTTTTCAATATAAATGAGGTCATTTGATATTTTTATTTTCCAACACATGCTAGGTGATGTGGATAATGTCCCACTAAGGCTTCTCAAGGATGATATGTATTATATTGGGGTGGTTGTAAGATCACAAAAATATTATGAGGAATGATTCCTATTAAATTTTGGTTAAAATCCATTAAAAATGATTAATCAAATACTTAATGAGAGTTGAAAATATCTTTGGAGTATTTTGAGGGAGTTTATGAAATTAAATAATGTAAATTTAGGGAAAATAATACATGGTGAATAGTTAGTTATAACAATTCTATATGACAGTGCATCATGCCGGAGGAGGGATCTTAGTTTGCAATCTATACATGGTGGATTTGGAGATCATGTGGGTGAATTTCTTTTTAGAGAAAGTGGAATGCACTCTGTATTCATGGTTTTCTAAATATATAAAAAGGATAACAAATCCATTAAACTCAATTTCTCTTTAGATAAAAAAGATACCATGGTTTGTACACTATTTAGAAAACAATGTTACTCATTATATGTTGGAAAATTACATTGTTTCCCACCAGAACCTGATACGATTAAACCGGATATCCCTCCCCATCCTTCCTTCATACTCCAAGGGTGTGAAAAACGTGATCTCGTCACTTCCATGAATGGTTATCCATCAATTTTTTGTATTTTGAATATTTTTAGTACTAATGGAATCCCCATGAATGTATTTGACTATATTTCATTCAATTTTTAGGAACAATATTTCTTTATTTGATCCTATACTTCCAATGAATATGAATCCAATACACATGGGGTTATTTATCAAAGGTATTGATCTCATTTTATTTTGAATCGAGGTTCATCGATGGATGGGTGGTTTTTTACAAGCAATAAATAGGTGTTTCATAAGATTTTTAAAATATTTTTCCAGTACTTCTTGTGTATGGAGTTGTGAAAATGGGTTTTATTGATACCTCTTTGTTTTCTTGATATTGAAATGTAAATTGGGACTTAAATTTATCTGTGATAAACTTAAAGGACCTTTTTGTGTCCATAAATGATTTTAGACTAGGTTTTCATCTAACTATGGGGTATGGAAGACCCATGAATGTTTGATAATGATAGCGGAAATAGTGAGATAGAGTATTTATGGGAGTAATAAGGTAGTTATGGTTGTTTGTTATGTTATCACCTAAATAATCTACTTGGTATAATTTTTTATTAACATTTATAAAATATTAAGTGAGCCCGAATGGCCCGAAGGCCTTCTTTTTCTTATTATGTTTTGATAACCCCCTTTCAAGGGATGAGGGGGAACACTTAAAAGGCCCATAGGGTCAGAGAATACAAGGCCCATAGGTTTAAGAGATTACATGACCCGAAGGTCTTAGGGAATTCAACCGGACAATCTACAAGGAACTGTCCCTCCCCTGCATCTGCATCCTCATAGTAGCTCTCCACCTTCGCATGGTCGTCTGGCTAGTATTCTCGTGCAAGCACAGGCTTGTCCCGATGGCATAGCCATATCCTCTCACTCTGAAAATAAATTTGGATCTATTCTAGTGAGTTCACATGCTCTGAATCCTCTTCTAGGATGCTCCTTTTTTGTAGAGTCTGTCTGCGGCAACTACATGCGGCCCGAAGGCCTTGAGGTGGCTCAAAGGCCTTAAAGGTGGCCCAGAAGCCCTACTGACTTAAAGGCCTAGGTGGCCCGAAATCCTTAAGGACTCCAAGACCAAACCGATGAATCAAGGTGAATAGTTTCAGCTGGTATAGTTCTTAATAGTACCTATTACAGTAACTGATATAGTACCCGCACATTGTATAGTCTACTACAGTACCTGTAAAGTGTAAAGTCTGCTATAATTCTGCTATAGTGCACAGTTCTACTATAGTAAACACAGTGTATAGTGCCTTCTACAGTACTGCTACAGTGCCTGGAAAATATGCCTCTACCTAGTTTTGATCCTAGGTCTCGTGGATGCACATAAGGATACCTCACCAACTGGGATGAGGCTCATGTGCATTATAATATGTTAATTGGATTCCTTGAAATATTATATTTTTTATGAGTTTGTGAAATTTATTTGAGGATTTTAAAAATTGATAAAATTATGTGATTTTGATTTTGATTTAGCTGTGGTTTTCACTGAGTAAAAATGATGTTTTAATGTGGTTTATTATTTATAATGAGGTGTTCACATCAAGTTCATATCAAAGGGGTTTTTATTGGGTTTTAATTTTTGGTTATAAATGAATGTTTGGTTCCCTTTTTGGTGAAAGTGACATTGACAATGTGAATATTCATAACATAAATAGTGTATCCATTATTCTATTATTTGATAAATGGTAAAAGATATTGATCCATGGAAATAGGATAAATGGTGTGGTTGGTTATTAGATTGAGGCTCAATGTCCTTGGGGTGAACTGGAATAATGCTCTAGGAACCACTGATGTATTTCATGGTCTTGTAAAAAATGATTTAATAGGCCCCATTAATGTATTGAATTGTTTGGATGTTTGAAGGATTCTCAAAGATCCCATACTTGGATATGTTTTGAATTCAAGACTAATTCCCCATTATCCCATGGTTGAACATGATCTAGGTGCTAGAAAAAGTCTCTAAGATCCCACGGTTGGATATGGTTTATATGTTGTACTGATTCTCTATGATCCCAAAGTTTTATATGGTATGTGTTCCTCAAATGAGGTTCTAATGTACAATGAATAATATGGAACTGGTTAATAAATTCCCTTTTGACATAATTTTTAGAAACCATATGATTTATTTTTTATTATTCTATCCTGGATGAGGAATATTTTTTTGGTTGGGACATATGATGGAACCCAAAAGTACAAATGGATAATTAATAAATTCCAATTTTAAAACATGTTCATTTATTATCCTATTTATTTTCTCCTTTGGTTATATTCAGACATTATTGTTGATTCTGGGTTTTCGTTAGACACCATTGGAGGTCAATTATTAAGGTGTAACCAAACCCTATTCAGGTGAACATAGCCCTTGGATTCATGAGCATAAGCATCTTGTTTCCAGTACATGTTCTGAATAGGGACTTGGAATTGGTTAATGACTGGGTTTATGGGTTAGAGAATGTGATGTAAGGACCTAGTTTGGACATGGGGCCATGTTTCGGGTTTTTCATCATTCTATTATTTAGGGGTCAATTGTGTGATTTATTTACATGAACAGTGATCATTTCTAATTCATGTCATGTTCACATGACTTAATGCTGGGTCTCTCTATATGATTTTTCATTTACTACTTATTCTGATTGTCGTGTCTTTTAGCATTATTTTGGTTGTCTTTACTCTGATAAAGAGATTATATCATCTCTCCTTTTCTCTTCACACCCTCACTACTAGTTACAAGACTCTAGAACATGGTAAGTCTTTCTTGAGGTCATGTAGTGTGTAGACCCAGGGTACTAGTTTAGTGGGAACCTAGTCTGTGATGTAATCGTTATGGATTATTTACTCTCACTCAAGGAAAGAACCCACCCAAATAATATTATAGTTATCCCACTCTCACTAAGAAAAAAATCATACCTTGAATAATGTACTAGAATCAAAAAATTGATAATATATATCCTCACATTTAAGAATTCATTCTTTCTCATTTAATTCATATGGTCATCCCTTAATACAAAAAAATAGAAAAACACTCAAGAAACATCTTTGAATATTGTACTATTTTAAAGTTTTAAAACCTTTAATAGATCATAATAATCTTATTAAACCGCAACATAAATAACCCAATTTCAATAATTTATTTTTAAGGAAACAAATTAATAAAATAGATAAATTTGTGATTATCATTCAGTTTTTTCCAACGTTGTAGTTAAGTGTAGTGAATAATGAGTTATAAATATAAGAAAAGAATATTTGTATTAAAATTATTTTCTATATTAGTTAAAATTTTCAATTAAAAAATAATCCTATAAATGAATATGTATATAGTCAACTTATAACCTAAGGCGTATTTAAATTAATAATAAAAAAAATAGAAAATAAAATACTCAATGGTCAAAATAATAGTCTAAAATAAATTTCCTCACATCCTCAATCCTAATCCATATCGAAACATATATCCAAAATAAATAAAATCCACCCAAATATCTAAAACCAAAATAATATTCTCCACAACTAACTTTATTAATTAATTTCAAAAAAATATTACTCTATAATATTACATTAATGAATTCTTAGTATCCAGACACATAAAAATTCTCACCAAGAGAATCCCAAAATATAAATTCATTATTAATTCCTTATCCCATTCCAAAGAGAGTCTCCAAATAAACATATGGATCCAATATTTTACCAACACCCACATTTTGAAGTACATAAAGTCATAATAAATATATATTCTAATGGTTTTGGAATCAGTTCCTATTGGAATTTTAATATCATTATTTTGAATATGATTTTTTATAAAAAAATTTAATTTTTGAGAGGATATTTATGACCTTATAACTCAGGTAGGGGAGGCTCATGTTGAGTTTTGGGAGTTGGTTTTAAAGATCATGTCACATCCTTGGGCATTTCATAGTGTCTAGTGTCCTGGTGGAATTAGTGTTGTCTATCTTATCAGAAAAATTGTGATCCTTAGTCCATTATAAGATCCCACAATGGATGTTAATAAAAGTGTATTAAAAACGTCTATAAATTATCATTGATTTATGTACCAAAAGTATAATTTCATTATACACTACTCACTGCACAAATTCAATCATTGAAACCAATGTAAAGAAATATAATTAAACTTTCAATAATAAAACTATAATTAAATAAAACTAAATAAACAATATGTTGGAAAGAATTGAATTTATTTTCATGCTATAAATAATGATTCTTGTTAATATGGGATAAACATTTTTTTTATCATTGAAATTATATGTATTACATTAAACTAAAAAGTTATTCAGTAAGAATTTATGAAAATGTATTAACATACTATACACAATGCATGTTTAGGGTACACTTTTCTCATTATTAGTCCACTATCTAAGAGGTCCTCAAACCCTTTTACAGTAATACTCATACTAGTTTCTAATTTATAGTGAACTCTATATTTTACAAATATGAAACCAGTTGAAAATGAATTATTGATATCTATTGGAAATTTGACTTTGAATATTTACCCTTGTCAAAACATATTAACATGTTTTATATACACTAATGGATTTACCAAAATTCATGTCTTCTATAGTTATATCAAAATATAGAAGATATTAAGTCTTCCATATCCCCTATATGGGTTATATAGATACTATATAAACATCAATATGATCTCTTTTCTTGTTAACTAAAACTAGTGAAGTGAAATAGATTTCAAATCCCAATAATTTCACACATGAAGATTGTCCTAGTGAAAATATAGAAACCCTCCAATATATTGGATACATGGAATAATATTCTCTTTGACATTCATAGTATAAATAATTTTTTTTATCCACATTATATTCACCCATGCCCACTATAATGAAATTTTTACACATGTGTTAACAAAATTATTCTTTAGTGAACCTTTACAAAAGATTTTGGATTCCTATAACTATCCATTGATCTAAACAATTTCATCTTTTATGTTCCAATTTAAGTGGTAAATTAGAAAATTATTCTTTTATTATATATACAACACTAAATTATGATCCAAAATAATCATAAAATGGTTTTCATATAATAACACTACACTATCTTTAATTCTCCTATATTCCTTCTACAATTGCATCAATCAGACCAACCCCATTATAACTTCTATTATAGGTACACATTCTACTTTTATTATACTTGGATTATTAATATTCTATAGATATGATATCCATCATGTCATTCCCCTAACATGGGTAAAAAAAAAATTGATCCATATCTTTGGAGTATCTGAATCTCAAGTGAAGTCCACATCCACACAGTCTTATAATGTTTCATCTTATTCAACGTATAGAGACACTTATTTTGACCTTATCAGTCATCTTATTATCCGCAATATGGATTCCCAATTTTTTATATAGTTTGACATAATGTTATTTACAACTCTAACTAAAAAACCATTATATGACCATGTAAAAATAATATTGTACATAAAACAATCTATAATCGATGAAACCCCTATTTTTTCTTTGTATGGGTATTCATATACCATTTTCTGTTCATTATTGTTGGATATCATGAAATTTATGTAAGGATGGGTTGAGATGAGCTTACATCAGATCATTCTACATTTTTCAATATTCTTGTTGGCTTAGTCTTTCTTGGATAACATCAAAGTACTAGAATTATAATCCCTCTCACTACCCACTAGAGAAAACGTTTAATATTTTCTAAGATATTTCATCTTGAATAATCCATAAAACAATATCCTTTTCTCTTAAATATATTAAACTTATAGACATTCCAACAACAATTCATCCACATACTTGAACAAAATGGTGGATATCCCATTATCCCATAACTTCTTATAAAAATAATGATCTCTATTGAACCTTTGGAGTCCTTATTTTGACATAAATGTTTCAAACTTATAAATTTATAATCTCATCACATGATTTATACTTTAAAATAATTCAATTAATTTAAAAGAATTATAGTCCCCTTATTACATGAAACCTTAAAGTTGATTCAGATAACTTTATTATTCCAAATAATTACAAAGGAATAAAATATCTACAACCATGTATTTGAAGTATAGGTCATCCAATTCAATCATACATAGAACTATCTAGGTTGTTAGATGTTTTAAAACCAGTGATAATATATTTTAGAAATAAACTCCTTATTTTTTAAACCACATTACCAATAGTCATAACATGAACCTATCTCTTTATTTTATCAACCTCTTTCTTAAAATGGTAAACCCACATATTCTCAAGTTCCAATTTCTATTGATATAATTTATTCAATTACCAAGTTCATTATATTTTAATTAATAAATTATTTCTTCTATTTGTGAATTATATAGTTTCTAATCCTTGTGTGTTGATAGTACATTCAATAATTTTTTTTCTCATACATTTCATAAAATGAGAAATTTACATTTTCCCTAAACTTATAAAAATCACTTCTAACACTGGATGATATCCAAAACTAAATACGAAAACCTAAAATGTTTTAATCTACAATTTTTCCAGTTCCCTAACTTCCTATAATCCCCCTAGATTTTCAACAGTTCTCGAACATTTTGGTAAATATTCCACTTTATATAAATAAATACATTTAATACTTTCACCTTAGTTATCCAAAACGTTTATTCTTACATTGTGATTACTCAAATTATCTTTCACATTAGTTGTTAATTCATTTACCTCTACATTATTCTCTAACAAGACATTTTAATTCCATAAATCCTTCTCATTAAAAATAACAAATCATAATAATATTATTTTTGGTGTGTCATCATGTCATAGCCTAAATAAAAACTTTTATCTGTACACCAAGTGATAAAACTCACATAGGACTTTCCCATGAGATTCTCTAGATCTTTAAACTTGATATGAATGTATTAAATTATTCAAAAAACATTAATATACTATATTTTGAACATATTCTAACTTATTAATCCTCAAAAATACCATACTGAGCTACCATTTTTATAATCCTATTGACAATGTATGCCTCTTTGGAAATTTCAACAACCAAAATTTTCTTGGATATATTGAAGTGTAACTGAATGATTTAATCCTTGTAGTTAAATTTTTTATTTATATTTTCATCGACTCAATTATTTTAAAATGATTCAAAATCTATGTTCTTATGAATTTTCCAATTGTTTTGAAAAATGTCTTAAATTTTCATCCATTGTATTAACCACCATTATTGAAAAGAATACATATCAACATTCCACAATATTCTACTTAGAATAGAAATTTATATTGATTAAAATATTAAAATATTTAAAACTCATGAATCATAAGGTAAACCCAAACCATTTTTATTGTAGAATAAATTAATATTAAAATATAAAGAGAACCACCATAATATTTTTTATGAGAAGGACCTCAAAATCTATAGTGACATACTTCCAACTTTTGAGAACTAATATTTTTTCCATCTAAAATAAATGATACTCTTATCTATATCTCTAATTCCTAGATTTTCCATAATATAATATATTCAAGATTATTCTTATGTTTACCTTTTCCCTTTAGATCTCTTATATTCTCCTTAGGGAGGTGAATGTGCCTACAATTTTGAACATAGATATCATATGAAGATATAGACACAACCATTTAAATTCCATTTATGTTTTGAAAAAAATAAATGTTCCCTTTATTTAATCCATGTGAAACCATGAG
Source organism: Viscum album (assembly GCA_963277665.1). NCBI lineage: Eukaryota > Viridiplantae > Streptophyta > Magnoliopsida > Santalales > Viscaceae > Viscum > Viscum album. The sequence goes on along the minus strand of OY728156.1, from coordinate 791,782,090 downwards.
GCGCCCTCATTTCTCTTTATAGGGTATCTATGAAAATATCATATCATATCATTCCTCATAAAACTATCCTAATGAAATATGGTTCAACAAAAGTCATGGGATATTTCTAACTCCTTTGAGCCTCAAACCACCATCATTATTCATCTTAATATTAACATCACATTTTTCAATGACATTCAATGACTTATTATACTCTAGATTAACTTTTAAAAGAAATTTGGTTACAAAATTTATCATGAATCCATGGTCTTCCAATTAATTTAAATATTCATTAGAATCAACCACTAATGATTCCACTAGAATATTGAGAGTGAGAAAAATCTTTTTTCATGCTCCCATTATACACATTTAGATTGAACTTATTAACATAAATTAAATTATTTTTTTCCATTTAAACTTCTAAAATTATTCTTAATAAGTCATTTCTTCCCAAAACACTAATATTTATAACTAGGGATAATTGAATCTATTTCGATTATTTCTCTAGATATATCTTCTAATGGTTTGTTTTGATAACTTTTTTATGGTGATGATCCTCATCCATCATTATTAACAGATCTATGAAATAGTTATTGTACTTCCATTTGACAAAGTTCTATTATTAAGAGTCAAATTCTAAACGTCTTATAATATTAAGTATGTCATTCCATACAAGTTACAAATTGCAGTCACCATCAAATCCCTATTATCTTATAATGAAGGGAGTATAATTTTCCTGCATATATCATCAATGTATTTAACATTCATAGATTTAATATTCATTTTGATCAGGTTGATTTCATTAACATGATATTCCAATCTTCTTACTTTTAATAACCTCTTAAGGAATAAATAATACATCATAAAAACATTACTATGTTCCATATTATTTTTATACATATCCTACATTTCATTAATGAAATCTATCATAGTCATCACTTAATATATTTTAAATGAAACATTTCATTCCATGTAATCCTTAAAAGACTCATATTCCTTTACTTCCTTCAATTCTCATTCCACATTTTCCATTATATTTGGATTCCCATCAGTTAATGGAATATCATGGCCCTTTGGGATCATATTATATTCCATATACATTATATAAAACCTAAAATAATATTCAAAAATAATATCAACCTAGAAATTGTATTCATATAAATACATACCTTCTTCTGATAGTCAGACCACACAAAAAATAAAATTCAATAAATATAATAAGGTGTTAAACATATGTTACCTCTAAGTGTGTTGAGTATTAATTACACCAAAATATCTGATAAAAATTTTCGAGGAGGGGTTCATTTGTCAGATCCATATATACAAGTTCCTTAATACACTAGAATGAAGAATAATTTAACATTATAACAACATATTTTAAACAAACACCTTCGATATAGGTATTGGATTTAGGAAGCCTTCACTCACTGAAAAAAGTCAACAGTCACATGCAAATTCTAGTGAACTAAAAAAACTCACAAGAATAAAAATAAAATCTAAAAAAATACCCAAATCATAGTAAATAAAATAATGTATTTACATGCTTCGAACAATGATTAATATATATAGAGTAGAACCCCTAATTCTTTTATTTTCACTAGATATACATGAATTACAGTCAATTGAGAAATTTATCATCAAGGATTTACTATAGAGGAATATAAATATATTGATTTTTATGTTACACTTTTTCCATTATTAGTACATTATTCAAAATATCCCAGAATAATTTTACAGGAATAATTAACTAGTCAACATAGTTAAAATGAAATCCAACTTTCAAATAAATATCTTTATTTTGAATAGTAATTTTTGATCTCCAGTATCATTTTCACTAGGATATCATACAACAATGAAAAAATAAATTTACACTTTATAAAGAGTTATTGGTTTTGAAACCATCTATTCCTCCATATTTCAATCAAGATAAATAAATTGTGATTGTTTGACTACTCCAAGATAGGTTATGTCAATTTTTTCTACATATTGAGTAGATCAATCATTCGAAGAACAAAATTTGTTGAATTAAATCTACTTAGGTAGAAAACACTTCACTAACAAACATGGATAGTTTATTATTTATATCTTACATAGGTGGTCAACTTCACCATGAAATTATAAAATTATGCCATGTTGAGGCATGTGTGAGTTAGTTTTTCTAGATTTCGGAGAATCCACACCATAATGTAATGATTTGAAACTCAATAGAGGCTATATAGTAGTATCAGCTACAACCTAATTAGTTTATATTTTCCTATTTGGATTGTGGTTTGTTCTTTAATCCCTTATCCATTCTATGAGGTCTTTCTCAAGGGTGTGTGTTGTTCCATTTTAAATGGTTGTTGTTCCTTGAGGTAGATCCACTAGGGGAGAGTTGTTTCATGAAGGGTTAATGACACATTATGAAGGAATATGCTTTATATTTTATTTTATATTAGGTAAGGGGTGTCACGGTTTGTCTAGAGGGTCGACGTAATAACAGATATTGTAGCATGGGTATTGTGCCACAACCATTAGTGCCACATCACATGGAATGTTATACATAGTATTTTTAAATAATTAATGTAAATGGTTTTAATATTAAAACATATAAATAGATGATTTTATATATTTATATCATTATACATACCCATATGAATTCCCCTATCATTTATCCTCTTTCAAGTGGACATATTATTTATTTTTTGATGGATTAATTTATCACTCATATTGAGTTGTATGAGGATGTAAATATATCATTCAAAAATGATTATTTCCTTGCTTCTTCCCTTAAACCAGTATATTCTATTACTTATTTCTTAATTAGATTCTTTTACAAATATTCTTATTCCTGCTGAGTTAGGATGATTCTTCTAGTGATATATGATGATAATACATATATTTTTTTGGGTAGGTGTTCTTAATGGTTTCCCTATATTTTATGGGTTATTCATGTAATTTATCTATATTGGTTCATTAATCAACTGATATTGATCTTAAATTAAAAGTAATTGATTATCCATGACCATTATTAGTTTGGTAAGGGACCCTATTAAATTTTGATTTAGGATATGGCTATTGATGATTGATATAATGAATTAATGTGTAGTAAAATTTATAAGTACTTAATAGTTATTCCCTGGAATATTCTATGATTACATGGACCTTGGTTTAGTTATTTTATCTCATTAAACATTTCAGAGGTGATTAATTTTGAAAGATTGTCATAATCCATTAAATATATTATTTCTTTCAATATATTATTGCATATAGTATATATTACGGTAATTATAGTCCTTTCAAATGGTATGGATTGATGTCATTGGAACCAAGGAAAATGAGGTGGTAATTTTTATGGATCCTATTAATAAAAATTTGGTGGAATCATGAATGGTTCTAACCTTGGGGAGGATTTTGAGATCTGTGGGATTATTGTTGAGGTTATATATAGAGGAACAATATTCTTTTTAAGGTTAATGTTAATAGGGAAGAAGATATGTGAATATAATAATGTGGACATTGTTATTATTTCAGATTTTATTTTAAATACATAAATCATGTTCAAAATCACATGTAATCTGGTTTTTAATGTGAGCCAATGTATGTAAATAATTTTATAGCTTCTTTAAATTGTCTATCAGTTATATTCAAAAATTCTTGTAGATTTTTGAGAATATCATAGTTGAATATGAAATTTGGAAATATCATCAATACATGACTATAAATTTAATGATACGTATTTATTTTATCCTCAATACAAATCATTAACATTTATCATGTTTAAAGAATAATCTTGTTCTCATAATAATGAATATAAAAATGGAATGTTTCTCCAAACATAAGGGAATTAATTAGTGTTTTATAAAAGGTATATATATTTAAATGAGTAAAAATAGAAAAAAGATAAAACCTTTCAATGATATTTAATGTTTTATTATTTAGTTTTTAAGATATTTAGTGAGAAAATTTTTATGTGTTCAGTAAATTAATCAATATATAATATTTTTATATTCATTAAGTAAGGTTTTATCTATCTTGAAAAAATGGTAATGAAATAAGAATGTATTTTTTTTCATTTGATAGATGTATATTCTTTCATATGTTAAACATTCTGATACATGAGGTTTTTCTATATACAAAAAATGGTAAAGTAATTAAACAAAATGGATAATATATAATATTTTAAATATGAAACATAAGGATGTTCCATGATATATATGAAATTTAACTTTTTGAAAACATGAAAATAAGGGTTTTGAAGATTTCCTTTTGTGTATTAAATATCATGGAGATAAATAAAGGTAAAATAATTTAAATAATAAGGGTTACACTGTGAAAATTATTATCACTCCATTATAAAAGTAATTAATAAAAAGAGTATCATGGATTTCAAAATGATTAATAATATTTTAATGTAAAAAATATTGGAGTTGTGTAGGAATAAGTTAGAGGTCCTGTTTTTCCACATCCAAAAAGTTTTTATTCATAATATGATTTTTTTTCAATGGTCCACCCAATATATATTAAAATATTACATAATATAAATAGATGTTGAAGTGTAGATGATGTTTGTTGGGAGTTTTTTAATTTAAATTTTAAATAAAAATATAAAATTGAAGATAAGTGTCTTAATATATAAGAAATAAATGTTATATTAAATGATTATGTATGAGTGTGTGTTTGTAAGAGGATATTAAAGAGGATAAGAGTACTAAAAATAGTAACTATTATTAGAATATATTGAAGAATATTAAACACTTTGTTTTTTTTGTGACTATCACCATTTTTCATGTATTATGGAAGAATAAGTTTCACACGTCTTCAATATTGTGAAGAAGTGTTGGTAAAATATATAATTTTTGGGAGAAAATAATTCAGACTAAAAATTTAATCCATACCTCGTTAAACAATAATATATAAGTGAAACTTGTTGGTAGAATTTTCTGTACACAATGTTTTTGTATTCTTTTAATTAATGATTAAGGATAAACCTACTCATTGTATCCACAATTGTGACAAGATTTGATTTTATGGTATCGATTGATTCAGAATCATTAAAAAGATTATATTTTCATTTTTATTAATGAACCATGGGGATTAGGTATTTTTTATCATTATCAATTTTATGAGTGTTAAAAATTGTGATTAATTGCTCAAACATGTGATGGTGGTAGATTTTGTAATAAAACATAAATGCTAAAAAATGTATTATTTATTGATTCAACCTCTCCCCCCACCACCACACACCTTAGTGAAAAATCGTAGTGCCTAAGGCCATCACATGTTGTTGTTGAGTAGTTTTCGTTTCATTCAAAACTTTGTGGGTTGCCTCGTTTCTAAACTATATCATAGTGGAAATAGAATATGTTATCATAGCCTCCTCTGAGTGAGATTTTTTATGTGTATATAATGATAACTTGAGTCTTGAATCTAATAGATAATTGGTGATTATTGGTTAACATTTTGGATTATATTCTCGACTAATGAGGTGACTTTTCTTCCACATTATACCTTATGGTAATTAAGTAGTTTATATCTAGGATTTGTGTTTGGATCTATGTTTTTCATGTTTTTACTAACTAGTCATTTACAAAAAAAATGATTATTATATTATAAAAATATGATTTTCTCCTCCAAATATATAATTAATTTAGATATTTGTTATTCTATTATTTATTTCTTTATTGTGATATGTTATTCTGAATTATGTTGAAAATGTGATGAGGTGGATGGGAATCCCCTCGGATGATATATTATTCAGGTGTGAGAAAACCTTCCAATTCTCCTTGATATTTTCTATATATATAGATGAAATTATAACTAGTATAAATTATTCATAGGGAATGAGAATAAATTCCTAATATGATATGGTGATGTGAGGTATGGGGTTCACATCCTAATTACCAAGTGATGATTTGATCTGGGATTTTATTATTATTTTTTTATATGTATGTGGCTTGGGACATATTTCCAAAATCTCCTTGATATATTTGTGATATTTTATGAAATTTAGAATTTATATATTTTTTTATACCATGGGAAGACATGTTGATTTACACTAATGATTCCTATTGAATGGGAAAACATTCCCATTATGTCATTATATAAGTTATGAGAGGAAATTCCTACATATATTACATTATGATTTGATGGTAAAAAATCCTCGATATTGGTTATCTCATAAACGGGATGATATTCATATTACTAATTATTATAATTCCCATCATGTAGTTAAACATAATACCCATATATACTTTTTGATAACATTTATAGGATCATATGTCTCACAACTCTGTATAACCATGTGAAAGGGATGCACTACCCATAGTGTGTTGATTCCAAGGAAGGGGATGTGATTTCCATATGAGAATGGTTATTCTGTGAAATGATGACACCTTATCTCTTCGTATATCCAAGGAATATAGACACTTTTTTTTATTGACCCAGAATTTTATAAATGGATTTTTCACTTCTCATTATATGACTATATCACATTTAGTGAAGTAGTATTATATAAAGTGCATGAAACACATACAGAAAGCTATATATTTTATATTATTTTAACTTGGAAACTAATTTTAGAGAATTAATATGACCATAATAATTGAATGTATTATAATGGGAAAAAATAGAAAATAATATGACTATAATATGAATATTTGGATTTGTCTGACCACCCAGAATGATCACACTCAGGAATAACACTATATAAATGAAACATAATATTAATAGGGGTATATTTATTTTTAAAATTAATATATATATACTTGATAGAATATATTTGTGAATTATTCATGAATAAAATATAATGTATTAATTAAATGAACAGAAATTGTATGACAGTTACAAATCTTATCATTGGAATAGTAATATGACTGTTGGAATAGTAATATGACCTTCGAAATAGTAGTATGACTATTCTGAATGGTATCCTAGACATTAAAATAGAATCATCGCCTGTATATGTGTAAAATAATAGTTAGGTACCTTATAAAAATAAAATAATACATATTTTTATAATGATAAAAGAAAACAAAATTTTAAAAAATGATAAAATTATGTGTTTGTATTTTTATAAGATATATATGATTTAATATCATTTTTATAATAAATATAAAATTTCAAAATAAAATTCATCTTCTTATAATGTTCTTATAAAAGTATATTTACATTAATTATTGTAATAATGTGATTTTAGGACACCATAAATAGTTTTTCAAAGGGTATGAAATATGATCATAATATTAAAATATTTATTTTATCAAATAAATATGAACTATATTTAAAAATAATATTCCTAAAAGTTATAAAATTAAAGTAAAAAAATCTATTCCATTTAATGAATAGACTTGTAAAAAATGGGTTGGGAGAACATTTACATTTTTGTAAAATAGTTTAATTTTTGGTAAATACTGAAATATGTAAAAATATTATATTTAACATTATAAGATAAATAAATTATTACTTTCAAAAGGGGTGATGTCAAAAAATAGTTATATAGAACTCAAAAACACTATTTACTATATATGGTGACAAGATCAGGCACTATTTTTATTCTTGAGCTAGAATAATTAAAAAATGGAAATATTATTGAAAAAATATCCCACTCTTTCCCTTATAGATTTCATCCCCCACATCCCCATTTTATAACAAATTCAAACTTACATACCTTGCCAAATCCCAAAAACATCTCTCCCAATATCCCCACTCCGTATGAATAATCAATAGTCTCATTAAAATATCAATCATTTTTTCCATATGGGGAAGGCTATGAGAAAATATCGCAAGGAAAAACTAATACACTCAACTGAATCATTTAGTTTTTTTCATCCACTTCCCCTAAAAACATTCAATACTAGAAATAATTTCTAAATTATCATTAATATATCATATTTTTATTTTTATTAATTGAATACATAACGTACATCTTACTTTTTATCTTCTCAGTCAAAAAATCATAATATGGATGGTTGTCCAACTTAATAAACAGTATAAATTGTTATTCTCCATCAGCTTCAGGGATATTTATAAAAATATTTTTGTGTTTAAATATGATAATAATTTTAATATAACATATTTCATGTTATGTAATGTATTCATATTCCATTAATTAATTAAAATTAATCATGATATTTATGGTTGGGAAAACCACTAAAATGAACAAACTATATAACAATAATGTTTATGAAAAACAATTCATCCCTATGTAGAAGCACATATGAAAATTTGGGACCATTTGATATTTTATAATGGGTTAATATGATTTCTTTTCATTTTTTTTAGATGTTGTGTCATTTTAAAGGAACATCCATAATTATAGATAAGGGACCTGACCATGGTACTGGGGAATGAATGCACTAAGAACATTGAAATTAAACTTGATTTCTCATTCAAATGGTTTAAAATAATCATTATATAAATATGGTAAACAAAATAATAATGAAAAAAGGTTATAAAATATGTATCTAATGATTAAAATTTAATTAAATGTGAGGTTAAGTGAATGTGATAAACGAGTCTTGACCTAAGGTAAGGGATCTATCCATACAGACCTGTTTTATTTGGGTTATGCTTTAACTCTCTTTACCTTACTTTACCTCTACATTTTCTTATTTAATTTTCCTATATTATGTATATATGTCCCCAAAAAATATAACTATTTTAATTTATAGATCCTTTATACTACTAAACAAGCTATATAGGTATATTATCAAATTATTTTTTGAAGCGAACTAAATAGAACTACTCTATTCTAATTCATCATATCAAGTACCACTCAAGGAAATAATTTTAAACTTACATGGTTTCAAAAAAAATCATTTTATCATATAATTCCATATAAATCCCCGGCCTTAAACATTACTTAATCATTAATTAAATGAATAATTCACATAAAGGATCTTTTCAGGTTTAGAGTTCTAGAAAATTATGTCATAACTGTTACATCTCAAAATATCACATAGTAGACACTTCTACTAAGTTTCCATACAATAAAAAAACACTTAAAAAGAAACATGTCTAGTTCCATGTTTTAGATAGAATATCTTTCCTTGATCCCATACTTGACCCTATTCATCTTTAAGTCCTATGGAAAACATTTTAAGAACTTGGGATGAGCATAAAAAGCCCAATAAAGGATACACAAATAAGGAAAACTGTTAGTTTTTCAAAAAAACAAGTAAACCATTATTACATTACCAAAGTTATACTTTTCAAGTTTATGAAGTAGTAAAGACTCTTCACTGAATAAAAGATCATTACTTACCCTTTTGTAACCAAAATATTTCCATAAAACCCATATAAAGAACACATAACATATAAAGGTAACATGGGACATAAACATACATAAATTGAATAACCATACGGTCGACTTCCACACGTGCTTAATGAAATAGCCATATGACTGACTTCCATACCCATTGAATTGGAGTTTATAACATAAACAACATAATAGTATGTGAATTAAAAGACATAACAAAAAAAGTCATTTAAAAAGAGGAGGGTGAAAGGTCCCCTTACCGAGTTGGGAAACTTTCGAAACGTACACCCCATGGAAGAAGGGTCATACAATGAAGATGTAAATACCCATTAATTAAATTATACTACACAGAGTGTATAATAATGTGCAGTACATACACCACTCAAAGGAAATAGTGGCAAACGTAGCATAAATGTCACGAGAATAAAAGTGATATGAAAAATCCCTTACGAAAACTCGGCAGCCTAATGTCATCACTTAAAAAATAAAAAATGTATTGATGAGACCAAATAGGGTATCTCATCATATTAACATAATATTTATAGAAATATTAATATAAAATAACATCCCCCAACATAAGAAATATGATCTTAAAATAAATGACATAAAAGAGAGTACTTAAAAAGAAAGAGAGAGGTCGGATCCCCTACCTCGTGTTCGACTTGACTCGATCGTTCTTTAATCTCCTGAATAATAAACTTAAGTTAATTTATACTTGATTAAGAACCTTTTTAATTTTAATTATTCCATTTATATCACTTATTACCATGTTATTCACATTACGTAATCATTTAAGTTAATAACTGTCGTTTTGTCGATACTTGGTACTTGAGTCAAAAATAAACTCTTTATAATCACAATTTTGTTCATGGGGTAAAATATCCATCATATCCAAGATTATATTCATTATTTAGATATCACATATATCATATATATCCAATATATACATGCATTTATAATATTACATAATCATTTAGAGATAAGAAATGAAATGCACCGTTCATGGAGACGGTAAGCTGTACGTACGCATTAACGCTACTTCCATTTCTATTTCATATTTAATGGAATTAAAACATAATGATACATTATAGTATTATACTTCCAGTATGGAATCATATATAATATCATTAACTATATCCTTTATATGTACCACATATGGTATTAACGAATCAAATCACTTTGAGGGGGCAGTAGTCCGCACTTCCTAAAATGATGATATCGCTTTTACCCATAATGGAAACCATAAAGGTATTCCATAAATGAAAAATACCGAAAATTAAAGAAAAAATAAACTTATTATATATCATATATAAATATGGTGACATCTTAATGGCCACCTTTTATGGTGTTAAAAGAATATTGAACAATCATCGTTTCATGAGGCATAAATTCACCATCAACAGAAACAGTCTGTTCATTAACCATTAGATGTAGGTGTGTGTAAGTGTAGCTCGAATACATATTATAAAAAAATCCTAGTACTAGGAACATACTGGTGTTGTTACAAAATAAATGAATGAAATGATTTTAGTGGATTGGAGAAGCAAAATAAAACAAAAAAGCACAAGTGAAGACGTTACCATAAAATCGGGTAACTCCCTTTGGTTTGAACCAAAACGGTTTCTTGAAGAGCTTACTGCCTAAGGTAAGGCTTATAGGATGAGGATAGGGATGTGGAGAGACAAAATGATCTGATCTTGGCTGAGCCAAAGGCTTGATAGGTGTGGGTAAGGAGGTAGAGGTGGAGGCCTTTTATAAGAGGGGAGGAGGGGCACTCGTGGAAGGTCAAGAAAGGTTACATTATTTTCAAATGATTTTCGGATTTTAAATGTCTCAGATTGATATATTTCGAGGTTAAGGTGATAAAGGTTCTAAATCCACCCATACAATGGGTTTTTGACATGTTTAGGGCTTATATTTTACATTATATTTTCATTTTATTTAAATCATTAAATAATGAGGTAATCGATGCATTATCATGATGTCATAAATAATTTAATTTATTGAATGTCTAAAAATTATAAAAAACTACTATGATGTAGGAAATCATTTTAGATTTCAAATGACTTTTTATAGTAAAAAATATGACTTGTATAACCCCATGTAAAAATTGTTTTATTAAAACAATACTTGTTTGTGTCATTTTTACTTTTACATTAAATAAATGGCATTAATGTCATTATCTTACCCATGTGGCTCCATGGGGTCCCAAAAAATGGCCCATGGGTTTTCTTGGTCGTCCATGACTCATCCAATAGGGTTAGGAAAAGTTTCAAGATATTTTCATTTTATTATAATATCATTTTTACCTTAAATCACACTAATTACCTTTAATCGCGATTAATAAAACTTAAAAGTTAATTTTCATCAAAATAATTTTTTATCCCATTTAACGATATTTTACATAATAATTAAAATCATTTATATTGGAATTTTTAAATTCAAATCATAGAAGTGTTAATGTTCCATTTAAACAAAAAATCAGTTTTTGTAACTACCACTTTGTGGTTTCACTATTCATCAAAAATTAAGGTTTTTCAGAAAAATGCCAAAAATTCATCCTAAAATATATTTGATATTCCAAATTCAAAAAAATGATGTTTATTTTACCAAATTCATAACATAGAAGTTTCCTTAATTAATTTTATAATTAAATCCCGTTGTCAAATCAAATAGCGTGTTTTTAAGAAACAATATCTATCAAAAGATTGACACTCGTTTATATACAATCTCAAAGTGATATTAATTCCAATGACCAACATTGAATTAAATGGTAAAAATATATTCTAATTTCACTTTAAAACCAATTAAAAATATAATCTAACTATATAAATAAATTATATTAAAAAGAGGTTTTGAATTAGAATTCAACACTTTTCACTATTCATAAAAAATGAACATTATCAGAAAAATACCAAAAATTTACACAAAGTAAATTTTGATGTCCCTATTCTAAAGAAGAATTTTACTTTGTAAAATAAGACATATAAAATTTACAAAAGTATATTCAAAAATTGTTTTCCATCAAAAGGTGGTTAATTAACCTTTTAAACAATATTAGAAGATTTATGCTTAAAATTGGATTCATTTGAATTTTTAATCCTCTAACATTTATTGTAAAACGTAAAAATATTTGAAAAACATATATAATCACGTTGTAGTTAGTTCTGTTCATTCGTGTCATTACAATGGATAGGTGTTAACTACCATTAAAAATATAATTATTTTATTATTAGAGTGCAACATAAGATTTCAAAGGAACTCGTTATTGCGTATTGGGAAAGACATCAAGCATAGCGTTCCCTTTAAAGTAATATTAATATTTTATTCAAAAATATGGATAAATATAAATATGTCATATTCTTTTTTTACCTGGGGTGTTACATCCTTCCCCCTTTTGGGAATTGCGTCCTCACAATTTTAAAATTGGTCTTGGAAACTCCATTGAATGTCCCACATCGGAACAAGAGTCAGTAAATATATCACTTAAAAAGAATGAGAGAGAAGTACAAAGTTCACCCGAGTTAACCCATACTAGGATTCCAAGTATGAAAATAAGGATATGGAGGAAAAAACAAAGGGTTATGTTCTGATAGAGAGTGATAGTAAACATGTCTAGGAGAAAGTTAACCATAAGAAAATCCAAAGTTTGTGATGGGTTAAACGGTATTCGATTCCCCAGTAGGAAAATTTAACACACAACATTTTTGTTTTATGTTACTCTTAATTGAGGAATTTATTTTTGAGTTTAACTAAATCATAAGGAAACATACTTACTTGTCTTGTTGACTTTCAACTTTTTCTAGATTTCTTACAGGAACTCATATTTTCTCCAAAAGATGAGTATTTAGGATGACTTGTTTACATTGAGAGCTATAATAAACTTCTATAGAATAACCTAATCCACAAAAGAGAACTGTATACTTCCCATGTCTTTAGACCTTAACCAAAACTAAAACCAAAAAGGTTAGTATGAGATCAGATAATACCCAAAAAGTATAATCCTATATAAAAAGGAAATCTATTCTTAATCTCTAAAATTTGTCCAACAAGACCCAAAGTTCAACGAAGACCAAAAGTAAACCAAACTTAGATTGAAACCCAAATATCTGAAGGATTTAATCACATAGTCTTCCTAGTTAAATCGTAACATTTATCTCCAAATAACACAAGTTACTCTTAAAGTCTCACATTAAAAGGTAATTAGCCTAATCACATATTCTCCATGATAGGATAATCATTTCCATAGATAACCCCAAATAAAATTATTCTTGATTCATAAAATTATATAACTATAAAGAATTAGTCAAACTAACTAGGGACTTCACATAGTCCAGTGGTAGGCGATAAGTACCAATTGCACTTTAGTTGTGGGTTCGATTCCCGCAGCTTCATCCGACGCGACGGGTTGTCACACGGTCTGGGTGTAGTCTTTTTTTCAAAACTATATAATTTTATAACATTCCTCAAAAATAGATAAATTCATCAAAAATAACCATAACATATTTTAACCTCAAGTTTATCTTATGCCTTTCATATTCCATCATATCATGTAGAAACCCATAATTACCTCAAAGTAAGGATCATATAAACCCTAATGGTTACCTTTATAATTATTACCGGAACATCCACATCGAGTTGGTTCTCTCATACACGATGTATTAGAGAACTCACCGAAGTTCAAGTGGTTAATCATGACTCCTTGATAGTTGATTTGGAATAACCACGAGATTCCTCATTGAGTCCCCTATTTCATCCAGTCTCTTAATCAGAGAACCACCATAGTATCCTTCATACCCATTGTCACTTTGGTTCCTGCTAGATCCATCCATTTACTAAAAAAAAAAATATCAGTGTGAGTATATCAACCAAATCATCATGTACTAAAGAGGAAGATAAACACGAAGATATACTTATCCAAGTTATCTCAAACTCATTCCAACCTTCAAACAAAACAACAACGACTCCATATAATATACCAACCATTGTGTTTAAACACAACTTGTCACTTATACATAAAGAATACGCTAACCTCTAAAGTTATATAAACTGACCTCTGATACCAACTATAAATCTCCGGCCATGAACAATACTTAATCCTGAATTAAATGAATAATTCACATAGAGGATCTTTTCAGGTTTAGAGTTTTAGAGAATTAGGTCATAACTATTACATCTCAAAAGATTACATAGTAGACACTTCTAATAAGTTTCCATAAAATAAAAAAACACTTAAAAAGAAACATGTATAGTACCATGTTTTAGATAGAATGTATTTCCTTGATCCCATCCTTGACCCTATTCATCTTTAAGTCCTGTGGAAAACATTTCAAAAACATGGGATGAGCAAAAAAATCCCAGTAAAGGATACACAAAGAAGGAAAACTGTTAGTCTTTCAAAACAACAAGTAAACCATGAGTACTTTACCAAAGTAATACTTTTCACCTTTATGAAGTAGTAAAAACTCTTCACTGAATAAAAGACCATTACTTACTCTTTTGTAACCAAAATATTACCATAAAACCCATATAAAGAACACATAACATATAAAGGTAACTTGGGACATAAAAATACTTAAATTGAAAAACCATACGGTCAACATCCACACATACTTAATAGAATATCCATACGACCGACTTCCATACACAATGCATTGGAGGTTATAACGTAACCACCCGTCCTGGTATTCACTGCACAACCCGTCTTATGGTTTATCATCTAACCACCCGCAAAATTTCCAAGTACCATTATTACACATAAAATATTTAAAATATAAACATTTCAATAACAACATTTCATTTGAAATCACAATAAGTAATTCCTAGATATTGAATTAATCAATCCATTTTCAAAAACCATTTAAAAGAGATTTTTGAATCAAAGTGTCCCATAACACTTTGAAGCTTTTAATGGAATTATAATTTTAAAACAGTAATGTACATATAAATAAATACTGAAAACCATTTTGAAAAACTGGACATTAAAGAAAAATATTTAGAATAATGAATCGTTAAAACATTTAAAACGATATTTTTTTAAAGTGTTTACAACAAAATGAGAGACTCTTGAATACAAATAATTTCAGAATAACATTTAATCTGAGCATTATAATATCATGAGAATAAAGGTATTCATGATATAATATGTCAAAGGACATTATACACACCATATAAGAGTGAATTGGTGCATGACAACAATGAAGTCTCAATGGAAATGTAAATTGAGAAGAAATCCATAATAAAGATGGTATCCTTAAATTAAGGAAAATCTATCACATAATTATGTGTGAGAAATATAAATACACCCATTATAAGTGGATATTAAGTGTGAAACAATCAGAGTTCATTCACACATAATCTTGGAAAAACAAAACCAATGACATAGATATTTAACTCAATGAAATTAGATTGAGTTATGATTTCCGATACAAGTTCGTAAGAATTTATCAATGAGATGATTATGTGTAGAAATAGTATACCCACACAACAGTTTGTGGAAATTAAAACATAGAGATTCCATACATAATCTTGGCATAATAAAATCAAGAATTAGTGGTTTAACCCAAAGAATTGAAAGTGGGTTAAGAAGTTCCCTTACAGAAATCTGACAGCCTAACGACGTCACTTTAAAATTCAGAAAACGAGTTGATGAGAAAAAAAATGGTATCTCATCACCTGGACTTAAAATTTAAATAAACAAGGATATATAAGAACATATCCCAACATAATAGTACGTGAATTAAAAGACATAATAAAGGAAGTCATTTAAAAAGAGGAGGGTGAAATGACCCCTTACCGAGTTGGGAAACTTTTGAAACATACACCCCATGGAAGAATGGTCATACAATGAAGATGTAAATACCCATAAATGAAATTATACTACACAAAGTGTATAATAATGGGCAGTACATACACCACTCAAAGGAAATATTGGCAAACTGTAAGAACCTGGTTCTTATTTTAGAGGTATGGGCTTCTTCTTTCCTTTTCCTTAAGTTTTTTTGAGAAAAAAATGAAAAATGGGGAAAAATCATGATTTTTGGAACTACACGCCGTGTAATTTATCCACATGCCATGTAATTTTGGCCGTGTTTGGATGAGTACACGGGGCGTGTAGCCTTGTCGGCGACGAGGGGTGTAGGAACCGACTACACGTCGTGTAGTGGTACCTTACACGCCGTGTAGTCAGTCGGCAGGCTTAAACAGTAAGGCGGTGGAGTCGCCGCCAGCTGGGCAATAGTACATGCCGTGTACTTGGGAGTACATTCCGTGTACTCATGTTGACGGATGAATAGTGTGGCGGTTCTGCCAAATAAACATTTAAATGAAATAAGTACATGCCGTGTACATTGTTTTTTCGGCTAAAAACATGTAATAGCCTCCTCATTTGGCAGAGGAGACTCTTGACCCATTTTGGAGCCAAAGGAAGAGGCCGGATCTTTCAAGATCCACCAGGCGTTCATCTGGAATCTGATTCTGCTTCAGGCGATCTCGTTGGAACCGCACGGGTAAGCCCTTCCTCCTCATGGTACCGTTCTTACCAATTCTTCTCCTAACGTATGTTATTTACGTTTGAATGGGTTTTGTTCTTCGTCAGATCTACGACGTTCTTGGGCGTTTCTGGAGTCGGCGTTCTGGTATAACGTTCTTTGGCTTATAAGGTAGGTGGATTTGTGTTATTTTCCAACTTTCGTGCGTTTTGTGCGTTTTTGTGCGTTTTTGTGCCACGAGCCCATGTTGGGGTTTCGTGTGGCTGAGGCCGTTGCTATATTTAATGCCTAAAATTGAATAGGTGATTAAATTGTGATAATAAAATGCTGGTTGGGATTATTGCATGGATCAGAAATCACCCCAGGGGTGTGTTTCACTGTTTAGCCGTTTGGCCAGGATACCCGAGGGTATGCCTTTAATGTAGTAATTGTAGAATTTCATCGAGAGGAATTGCTTGTTTACTACATTTTGATATGTTGGGCATGGCCCGGTTACCTGTTAGCCTGAGGGAATTGTTGTCATTAGCCTGCGGGCAATGCACTGTTTAGCCTGAGGGTAGTAGTTACATCGGCCTGAGGGCAACTTCTTCCGTGCCTGAGGGAAATAGACTTTATGCCATAGGGAGAAACTACCTATTCCTTAGGGAAAAATCTGTTATGCCTGAGGGTGGATTCTTGTGTTGGACACTCCTTACTTGAGGGTGGGGGTTTACATGTCTGAGGACGTGGTTTGTTTACATAGAAATGCACTGTGGTGATTTCTATTTTTTTTAATGGATTAAATAGAAAATAAAATGGCAATATAACTGGTAATTAGTTACTTTTGAGTACTCCTTACTTTTATTGCATTTTACTACTACACACTATTGTTGCATGCGTACACACAGTTGGGCACGAGCCTTTGGTGGGTTCCTACTAAGATATATTTCTCACACCCTATTTGGGTCACGATTTTCGGCCCAAACATATTACATTGCTGTAGGTGCAGATAGGTGAAAGAGTCCCTATACAGGTACTTGACAGTTTCTAAGGAGTAAGAGGGCATGGGACTGAGCCTAGGCTCACAATGCCGCTGCCATCTGTTTTTCTTTGTTTTGCTGTACTCTGCTATTTGTTGTACTGTACTGATGTATAACATGTTTTGGCTGCTTTCTTAGAACTTTAACATGTACCATCATATTTTATATAATGTTGGTTAAATTCACTGTTGTAGTTTATTTCAGTTGTGTATGTTTACTACTTCCACTGTCATGTATGTTTATTTTGTATTCCGCTGCGCTACACTTTGAAAAATGAGGGCATAGTTTCCCCACTATCGGAACTGGGCCCTCACTGCTAGTCGGATGCCTCTAGCATTTGGGGAAATGCGCTTGAGGTCACGTGGCGAACCGGGCTCGGGGCACCCATTGCGTGGCACCCAGACCCGGGACGTTACAAAGTGGTATCAGAGGCAGTTTCTTTTCTTGACTTACTATTTGGAGCCGTAGTCAGGGATAAGACGGAATGGTAGTTGGTAATATGTTTTTCCCGGGCGTAGCTAACCCGTGTATAGGGAAAATCCACTCTACCTCGTATTTTGCATTCTTTGGATTTTCAATTTTACAGTTGAAATGTTTTCACCGTTGGGTGATAAACTTGTATTGTGTAGTTTATATTTTATCTGTGGGTTCGATTTAGTTGCAACCTGATGAGATGATGGAATGCCATCACATGCATCATATAGGAACATCCTATATATCACTTGTCATGCATAGTTTCCATTTCATGTAGGTGCATTAGAATTTGCATGTTGTTGTGATAGTTGTTGTGCTAATAAAGCATGCGGTTGTGATAGCTGCATGATAAATACCTACCTTGTGATATGGTATGTTTTTTGAGCTTTTTTATAGATTGGACACCAAACTTTGGTTTTTGGGGATTATGGGCCCCCATTGACTAGAATTTTGTGGGTCATTGACTATTATAGGTTATAAACAGATAAGATTTCAATATTTGATTCGAGGGGGTTATGGGCCCCCACCGGCCAGAATTTGACACTTAGGTGTTGTTTTTCAGTATTTTCTGGGTTCCGGGGAAGTTTTTAAGGCATACTATCTAGAAAACCCCAAATACACGCCGTGTAGGACCTCATACACGTCGTGTGTGTTCTTCTGTTCGGGAAGAAAAATGAACTTTTTGATAACACGCTGTGTACCCCGAGTACACACTGTGTACCCCGAGTACACGTCGTGTAGTCTCTTCCCGAGTCACAAAACGTGTGGCTGGAGACATGGGTAGGGAAGGGCTTGGGTAAAACACGACATGTAGTCTAAGTACACGCCGTGTAGTGTGACCCAGATTCCGTTCGTGTAACTAACAACACGGGTCGGTGAACTCCTATACATCACGTCGTGTCAATGATGAACACGCCGTGTAGTGTGACCTGGGGACTCAGCCACGTAACTAATATCACAGGCTGATGTCACCTCTCCCTAAACATGCCGTGTACTTGTGGGACACGCCGTGTAGTCTTGTCGGAGGACAGACCATGTGGAGTTAGCCATGTGGCAGGGAAACAGGGTGGTGTACACGCCGTATGCAGGTGTAACACGCCGTGTAGTTATAAGCCGAGTAGTCGGTTGTGTCACAGATGACACGGGCAGTTATAAAATAACACCGTACATGCCTTGTAGATATTGTACACATCGTGTAGTTTTGTACCACGACATCCATGTGGCTTAGACATGCAGAAGAACCCGGGCAGGGGAAGGGATGTCAAGTACATGCCGTGTAGTCTTGTTTTACAACATTTTGAATACCTTCTTCCTCTTGTTCCCTTTGTGGTTCCTTCGCTTTTAGTCTTAATACTCTTGAATCTGAGGCGTGCTTTTGACCTTCTAGAGTCATGTTGTCAAGACGACTGCGAGTTGTTCTCCCAGAAAGCGACGACGATTATACTCTGGAGATGGTAGGACATGGGCTACCAGTGGATCCTCCAACAGAGCCAGATGCGGCACCAGCTACTATACCAGACACAGGCGCAGAGGCGCAGTTCTGTGAAGGCTTTATGCGGTTCATGCAGACCTTTCAGGGAGCACCGCAGGCTGCTACATCTTTGGCCGAGCTGACGCGTATCTTTCAGTAGTATTATCCGCCTACGTTTTCAGGGGATGGCGGACCACTGGCTATAGAGTCTTGGATAGGATCGATGCAGACTATTTTCGAGCATCTTGAGACGCCTCTAGGGCGGGGGGTCATGCTCGCGACTTACATGCTGTGTGATTCCGCCAAGCGGTGGTGGGATGTTACCTCCCAGTCGGAGCATCACAGGGACATGGAATGGGAATATTTTCAGGAAGTATTCTATGAATTCTTCTTTCCCGAGACACTGAGGGTATATAGAGATCGAGAGTTCATGAATCTGTAGCAGGGCGCTATGTCAGTGATGGACTATTCTTCTTGTTTTACAGAGCTTCGGCGCTTTGCACCCATGCTGGTGGGTGATGAGATGCTGAGAGCCAGACGTTTTGAGGATGGTCTTCAGTATGAAATCTGGGCACTGGTGAATGTTTTCTGGTTTCCTATGTACACAACATCATGAACCAGGCGCTGATCATAGAGAGGAACCTGCGTGAATCTAGTGGTGTGGGCCAGAGCGGTTCAGCACCAGTTACTGGTACTATCTCTGCTGGAAAGAGGAAGAGACAGATGGACTTCTCTCAGTGCGACAGTACCAGTCAGGCGGCTTCATCAAGTGGACCGGTCAGGTTCTACCAGCGTGGTAGAGTGGGGCAGAATAGAGTGCAGTGTCCACGAGACCCAGTGGAGTTCCGAGCTTGCGTCAAGATGCGTCATCTGTAGTGCTTTTGTAGGGTGTTTCTACCAGTGGCTAGTGATAGGGGTTCTGTGCAGACTCCACGGGGGAGAGTACGACCAGTGTCTTCTTACCAGTCCGGGAAATGGAACACGTCAGGGCGTGAAGGCAGAGATGGTGGTCATGGTTGTGGTAGCCAGACACAGGATCGCAGAGGCAGCAGGGCGGGACAGCTCAGGGTAGCTAGGCTGTGTTGTAGGGCCGCGGCACTGGGTAGGCATATGCAGTGCAACAGACCCTGCAGGAGAAGGATCCCGGTGCTTCTACAGCCAGAGGTACTATTCTAGTAGCTTCTGTCTTGTCTTCAGTACTTTTTGATACGGGTTATACACATAGTTTCATATATTTACCCGTTGTGGAGAGCCTTGGGCTTGGTGTTTCTTCTTCTTCTGATATCATACCACTAGACACTCCATTGGGGACTAGAACGGATGGTGTGTGTCTATGCAAGGAGTGCCCCCTTGAGGTAGATGGGTGTCACTTCCTTTGGGACCTCTATGTCTTAGAGATGACAAGCTATGACTTCATTCTCTGGATGGACTGTTTGGTTCCCTTCTGAGCCTTTGTAGACTGCTATCATCGCAGGGTGTGTTTCACGTCACCAGAGGGAGTAGAATTTCTATACAAGGGCGAATGGGATGTTCAGCCAAGTCGAGCTGGACCAGAGCATCATGGGCGAGGTGGAGTCACAGCCCAGATTACGAGCTTATATCTGGATGACCAGGGGACTTGTCAGACAAATTTCCCTCTAGTTGTTGATCTATTTAGGGATGTCTTCCCATAGGACTTTTCTGGTCTACCTCCAGTGCGTGAGGTGGATTTCTCTATCGAGCTTGTTCCAGGAGTAGCACCGGTGTCCATTCCTCTTTATAGGATGGACATGCCTTAGTTGCAAGAGCTCAAGAGGCAGTTAGAGGAGCTACAAGGAAAGGGCTTTATCCGACCCAGTACTTCTCTTTGGGGTTCTCCGGTCCTTTTTCCGAATAAGGCGGATGGTACGCTTAGACTTTGTGTCAATTTTCGAAAGCTGAACCAGTTGACGGTTAAGAACCGATATCCCTTGCCGAGGATAGATGATCTGTTTGATGAGCTTCGTGGAGCACGACTGTTCTCGAAGATTGACTTGAGATTCAGATATCATCAGCTGCGCATTAGACAATCTGATATACCTCTCACAGCTTTCAGGAGTAGGTATGGTCTATATGAGTATACGATTATGCCGTTCGGACTGACGAATTTGCCAGCAGTTTTCATGGCTCTGATGAATCGTCTGTTCCATCTGTATCTTGATTCATTTGTTGTAGTATTCATAGACGACATCTTGGTGTACTCTCGCACTCGACACGATCATGCCACCCATCTTGAGATCTTATTGAGTACACTGAGAGAGCATCAACTATATGATAATCTCTCAATGTGCCACTTTTGGATGGACCATATTCACTTCCTGAGTCACATGATCTCAGAGGCAGGAGTTGTGGTAGACCCAAAGAAGGTGAGAGCAGTAGTTTCCTGGGAGCAGCCTAAGAACGTGTTTGAGATACGGAGTTTCTTAGGGCAGGATGGTTACTACTGACGCTTCATACAGGACTTCTCCCACTTAGAAGCACCATTTAAAGGTCTAACCAAGAAGGGTGTGAAGTTCGTTTGGTCGGAAGCATGCGAGGCAGATTTTCTAGACTTGAAGGGAAGGTTGACATCAGCACTAATCCAGATACTCCCAGAGTAGGGGAAGAGCTATACAGTTTATTGTGATGCATTAGGGATTGGGATGGGAGCCGTTTTGATGCAGGGTGACCGAGTTGTTGTGTACGGGTCTCGGAAGTTGAGGCCACATGAAAGGAGTTACCCAACACATGATCTCGAGTTGGCTGCAGTTGTGCATGCGTTGCAATGTTGGAGACATAATCTGTTGGGAGAGCATTTTGTGGTTTTCACCGACCACAAAATCCTCAAGTATATCTTTTCTCAGCATGACCTGAATCTAAGGCAGAGGAGGTGGGTCGAGTAACTATAGTTCTTCGATTTTGATCTTTCCTATATGCCTGTTAAAGGTAATGCAGTAGCTGATGCACTGAGCAGGAAGACTCAGATACAGGCAGTCCAGGAGGCCAGTGGTGAGTGGAAGCTTATGACATTATCCTTTGAGATGCATCTGGAGGTGCATGAAAGTCAGGGGCAGACTTATCATTCCTCGTTAGCTGTGACTTTTACTCTCCTGGATAGAGTGAGGATGAGGTAGCTATCGGTTTTGGAAGGCCTAGTTCTACGGGAATCGGTGGCAAGTGAGGACCCTCCTCCGGGTTGGGCGATAGGAGATGATGAGGTTTTTCGTTTCCATGGACGTGTATGGGTTCCAGGGGATATACGTGAGGAGCTGATGCGGGAGTTTCATGCTTCAGCCTAGGTAGTTCATCCCAGGGTTACCATGATGTACTGAGACATGAGACGTCAGTAGTCATGGCTGGGTATGAAGAGAGAGATAGATGGGTTTGTTACGAGATGTTCCACCTGTCAGCAGGTGAAGGCAGAGCATCGGAGACCAGTTGGACTGTTACAGCAGTTACCCATTCTAGAATGGAAATGGGAAGATGTAGCGATGGATTTCGTGATGGGTTTGCTGAGGTCACCTCATGGCAATGACGCCATGTGGGTTGTTGTGGACAGACTCACGAAGGTAGATCACTTTTTTCTGATCAAGGAAACATTCGGTGTGGATGAGCTCGGAAGGATGTTTATTCGAGAGATCGTATGTCTACATGGGGTCCCTTGTTCTATCATTTCAGATAGGGACGCCCGCTTCACGTCTCATTTCTGGCAGAGTTTTCAGAGGGAATTGGGTACACAGGTTCTTCTGAGCACATCATACCACCCTCAGACAGATGGCCAATCAGAGCAGACGATACAGGTGCTAGAGGACATGCTGCGCGCATGCGTCCTAGACTTCGGGGGCTCTTGGGAGAAGCATATACCCTTAGTAGAGTTTTCCTATAACCATAGTTTTCAGGAAACTATTGAGATGGAACCATACGAGGATTTATATGGTAGGCCATGCCGATCACCTTTGTGTTGGTTAGAGGCAGCTGAGGCAGCCTTACTGGGGCCACAGCTCGTGCAGGAGACATCTGAGCAGGTCTAGTTCATTTAGAAGCGGATGGATACCGCACAGTCTCATCAAAAGTCTTATGTTGATCACCGCAGATGACCTTTGGAGTTCGTGGTCGGGGATCAGATTTTTCTACGTGTTTTGCCGAGGCTGGGAAACAAGCAGATCAGGAGACAGGGTAAACATTCACCGAGGTATGTGGGGCCATTCGAGATTCTGGAGAGAGTCGGGCTGGCTGCCTATCGGTTGCAGTTACCACAGTGGTACCGATCCATGCACAACGTCTTCCATGTGTCTCAGTTGCGTTGCTACCATTCAGACCCATCTCACATCTTTCAGCCTAAGGAGGTTGAGCTTCGGCATGATGCGTCCTTTGAGGAGCATCTGATCCGTATCGTTGAAAAAAGGATGAAGGTTCTCCGAGGCCGGTCAGTTCCTCTCGTACGGGTGCTATGGCATCATGGCCGAGTGCAGGAAAAGACCTAGGAGCGGGAGACCGACGTACGTGCTCAGGGGCCAGAGCTGTTCTGAGCTTATTTTTCGCCACCCTTGGAAGGGCAATTCGGGGACGAATTGCTATAAGGGGGGAAGTTTGTAAGAACCCGGTTCTTATTTTAGAGGTATGGGCTTCTTCTTTCCTTTTCCTTAAGTGTTTTTGAGAAAAAATGGAAAATGAAGAAAAATCTTGAATTTTGGAACTACACGTCGTGTACTTTATCCACACGCTGTGTACTTTTGTCTGTGTTGGTATGACTACACAGGGTGTGTAGCCTTGTCGGCGATGAGGGGTGTAGGAACTGACTACATGTCGTTTAGTGGTACCTTACACACCGTGTAGTCAGTCAGCAGGCTTAAACAGTAAGGCGGTGGAGTCGCCGCCAGCTGGGTAACAGCAGACGCCATGTACTTGGGAGTACATGTCGTGTACTCAGGTCGACAGATGAACAGTGTGGCGGTGCCGCCAAATGAACAGTTAAATGAAAGAAGTACACGCCGTGTACTTTGTTTTCTCGGCTTAAAAGAGGCAGTAGCCTCCTCATTTGGAAGAGGAGCCTCTTGAACCGTTTTGGAGCCAAAGGAATAGGCCAGATATTTGAAGATCCACCAGGCTTTCATCTGGAATCCGATTCGGCTTCGGACAATCTCATTGGAACCGCACGGGTAAGCCCTTCCTCCCCCTGGTACCATTCTTACCAATTCTTCTCCTAACGTAAGTTATTTACATTTGAATGGGTTTTGTTCTTCATCAGATCTATGTTGTTCTTGGTCGTTTCTGGAGTCGGCGTTCAGGTATAATGTTCGTTGGCTTATAAGGTAGGTGGCTTTGTGTTATTTTCCAACTTTCGTGCATTTTGTGTGTTTTTGTTCATTTTTGTACCACAAGACCATGTTGGGGTATCGTGTGGCTGAGGTCGTTGCTATATTTAATGCCTAAAATTGCATAGGTGATTAAATTGTGATAATTAAATTCTAGTTGGAATGTTGCATGGATCTGAAACCACCCAAGGGGTGTGTTTCACTGTTTAGCCGTTTGGCCAGGATACCCGAGGGTATGCCATTAATGTAGAAATTGTAGAATTTCCTCGAGTGGAATTGCATGTTTACTGCATTTTGATATGTTGGGCATGGCCCAGTTACCTGTTAGCCTGGGGGCATTGTTGTGATTATCCTGTGGACACTGCACTGTTTAGCTTGAGGGCAGTAGTTACTTCGGCCTGAGGGAAACATCTTCCGTGCATGAGGGAAATAGACTATGTTCCTGAGGGCGACACTACGTATGCCTGAGGGAATATTTTGTTATGCCTGAGGGCGGATTCTTGTGTTGGACACTACTTACCTGAAGGTGGGGGTTTACTTGTCTGAGGACGTGGGTTGTTTACTTAGAAATGCACTGTGGTGATTTCTATTTTTTTGTAAATGGATTAAATGGAAAATAAAATGGCAATATAACTGGTAATTAGTTACTTTTGAGTACTCCTTACTTTTATTGCATTTTACTAATGCACACTATTGTTGCGTGCGTACACACAGTTGGGCACGAGCCTTTGGTGGGTGCCTACTGAGATATATTTCTCACACCCTGTATGGGTCACGTTTTTCGGCCCAAACAGATTACATTGCTGCAGGTTTAGATAGGGTAAAGAGTCCCTATATAGGTACCTGACTGTTGCTGAGGAGTCGGAGGGCATGGGACCGAGCCTAGGCTCGCGATGCCGCTGCCAGCTGTTTTGCTTTGTTTTGATGTACTCTGCTATTTGTTGTACCGTATTGATGTATAACATGTTTTGGCTGCTTTCCTAGAAGTTGAACATGTAACATCATCTTTCATATATTGTTGGTTAAATTCATTGTTGTAGTTTATTTCAGTTGTGTATGTTTACTGCTTCCGCTGTCGTGTATGTTTATTTTGTATTCCACTGCGCTACACTTTGACAAATGAGGGCATAGTTTCCCCACTATCAGACATGGGCCCTCGCAGCTAGTTGTCAGCCTCTGGCATTTAGGGAAATGTGCTTGAGGTCACGTGGCGAACCAGGCTCGCGGCACCCGTTGTGTGGCACCCGGACCAGGGACGTTACACAAACGTAGCATAAATGTCACGGGAATAAAAGTGGGATGAAAAATCCCTTTCGAAAACTCGGCAGCCTAACAGCGCCACTTAAAACTTCAAAAATTGATTGATGAGATCAAATAAGGTATCTCATCATATTAAAATAATATTTACAGCAAGAGGAATATAAAATAACATACCCTAACATAAGAAATATGAGCTTAAAAGAAATGACAGAAAAGAGAGTACTTAAAAAGAAAGAGAGAGGTCGGATCCCTTACCTCATGTCTGACTTGACTCAATCGTTCTTTAATCTCTTGAATAATATACTTGAGTTAATTTAAAATTTTCTAAGAACCTTTTTCAAGTTCATTAATCCTTTTATATCACTTATTACCATGTTATGCACATTTTATAATCATTTAATTTAATAATGGTTGTTTTGTCGACACTTGGTACTTGAGTCAAAAATAAACTCTTTATAATCACAAGTTTGTTCATGGGGTAAAATATCCATTATAACCAGAATTATATTCATTATGTAGATTTAATATATATCATATATATCCATTATATACATGCATTTATAATATTACATAATCATTTAGAGGTAAGAAATGAAATGCACCATTCCTGGAGACGGTAAGCCGTATGTACGCATGAACGCTACTTCCATTTATATTTCATATTTAATGGAATTAAAACATAATGATACATAATACTATTATACTTCCAGTATGGTATCATATATAATATCATTAAATATATCTTTATACGTACCACATATGGTATTAACGAATCAAATCACTTTGAGGGGGCGTTAGTCCATACTTCTAAAATGAAGATATCACGTTTACCCAAAATGGAAACCATAAAGGTATGCCATAAATTAAAAATAAAGAAACTTAAGGAAAACATAAAAATATTATATATCATATATAAATATGGTGACATCTTAAAGGCCACCTTTGAAATTGTTAAAAGAATATTGAACAATCATCGTTTTGTGAGGCAGAAATTCACCATCCACAGAAACAGTATGTTCTTTAACCATTAGATGTAGGTGTGTGTAAGTGTAGCTCTAATAATTCTTATAACAAAATCCTAGTATATATACGATACTGTTTTTGTTACAAAAGAAATGAATAAAAAGAGTTTAGGGGGTTGGAGAAGAAAAATAAAACAAAAGAGCACAAGTGAAGACGTTACCTTAAAATCGGGTAACTCCCTTTTTTTGACCCAAAAGGGTTTCTTGAAGAGCATCCTGCCTAAGTTAAGGCTTCTAGGATAAGGATAGGGAATTTGAGAGACAAAATGATCAGAGCTTGGCCGTGACAAAGGCTTGAGAGGTGTGGGTAAGAAGGTAGAGGTGGGGGCCTTTTATAAGAGGAGAGGAGGGGCACTCTTGGAAAGTCAAGAAAGGTTACATTATTTTCAAATGATTTTCGGATTTTAAAGGTCCCACATTGATATATTTCAAGGATAAGGTGATAAGGGTTCTAAATCCACCTATAAAAGAGGTTACTGACATGTTTAGGTCTTAGAGTTTACATTATCTTTTCATTTTATTTAAATCGTTAAATAATGAGGTAATCGATATATTATAGTGATGTCATAAATAATTTAATTTATTTAATATCTAAAAATTATAAAAAAACTACTATGATGTAGGAAATCTTTTTATTTTTCTAATTACTATTTATAGTAAAAAATCTGACTTGTATAACCCCATGTAATTTTTTTAATAAAATAATAATTATTTGTGTCATTTTTAAATTTACTTTAAATAAAAGGCATTATTGTCATTATCTTACCCAAGTGGCTCCATGGGGTCCCAAAAATCGACCCATGGGTTTTTTTGGTCAGCCATGACTCATCCAATTGGGTTAGGAAAAGTGTCAAGATATTTTTATTTTATTATAATATCATTTTTACCTTAAATCACACTAATTACCTTTAATTGCGATTAATAAAACATAAAAGTTACTTTTCATCGAAAATTATTTTTATCACATTGAACCACATTTTACTTAATAATTAAAATCATTTATATTGGATTTTTGAAATTCAAATCACAGAAGAGGTAAAGTTCAATTTAAACGAAAATTCAGTTTTTTTAACTACCACTTTGGGATTTCACTATTCAGCAAACATTAAGGTTTTTCAGAAAAATACCAAAAATTCACCCTAAGATATATTTGATATTCCGAATTCAAAAAATGATGTTTATTTTACCAAATTCATAACATAGATGTTTCATTAATTAATTTTATAATTAAATCCCGCTGTCAAATCAAATAGCATGTTTTTAAGAAACAATATCTATCAAATGATTGACACTCGTTTATGTCCAATATCCAACTGATATTAATTCCAATGACCACCATTGGATTAAATGGTAAAAATATATTCTAATTTCACTTTAAAACCAATTAAAAATATAATGTAACTATATAAATAAATTATATTAGAAAGAGGTTTTGAATTAAAATTCAACACTTTTCACTATTCATAAAAAATTGAACATTATCAGAAAAATACCAAACATTTACACAAAGTAAATTTTCGATTTCCCGATTCTAAAGAAGAATTTTACTTTGTCAAATACAACATATAAAATTTCCAAAAGTATATTTAAGAAGGGTTTTCCATCAAAAGGCGGTTAATTGACCTTTTAATGAATATTAGTAGATTTATGCTTAAAATTGGATTCATTTGCATTATTTATCCTCTAACATTTATTGTAAAAAGTAAAAATATTTGACAAACATATATAATCATTTTGTATTTAGTTCTGTTCATTCCCATCATTACAATGGCTATGTGTTAACTACCATTTAAAATACAATTATTTTATTATTACAGTGCAACGTAAGATTTAAAAGGAACTCGTTGTTGCGTATTGGGTAAGCCATCAAGAATAGCATTCCCTTTAAAGTAATATTAATATTTTATTCAAAAATATGGATAAATATAAAAATTTCATATTCTTTATGTACATGGGGTGTTACATTCCATCTTCTTTAATTTATAGTTTTTCAAAAATTATTATTCCCTTACACTCTTTAATAATTCATTTCCTAATTTTCCTTAAACCATAGTTAAAATAATATTTATAAAATAACTTTTTTATGTATTCAGTTCACATAGACATCATTTTCATGTCTGATGATTATTTTAAATCTATGAACATTCAAGAATAATTTAATCCCTTATTTAATATAATTAATAATGTAATTATATTTTTATATTTTATAAGACATTAATTTGTAATCTATTTTTTTATATGTGTTTATTTGAAGCTAATGCATTATATATTGTTTCATTACATAGAAAGAAAATTCATATACATGTTATGATTATTCATCCCAAATATGTCTCTAATTAACTGGGAATGTTTTATGAATCATTATATTGTATTTTTGGAATATACTTTCTTTAAGTATCACATATAATGTTGACTATATTTTTAATATGTTTTATGTTGTATGCTATTATGTCATTTTATAATGAAAATTTGCTAAAATATTGAAAAGGGAAACTGTTATTCCAAATTGTACCCCCACTAGAATTATTTATCCAAAATAAATTATCACTAGTAATATTACAAACCTCCAAGATCTAGATACCAAAAAACCTCCACTACCAACCAGGATCCCCCACCAGAGGCATGCCACCACCAATAACATGCTACCACCAACCGTGTTGCATATGCAGAGTTTTTCAAATTATCAGGAATTCTACTACTAGACTCTTTATACCCCCAAGAGTATTTTCTAAAAGACTAGTGCCACCACTGTTGGAGTGATACTACAATATGAGATACCACCATGTTTTTCTACCACTATGATATTTCTAGCTCTGTATTTTTGCATGTCATGTTACTAATATACATGAAACTGTTCAAAATTCCACCATCATCTTGTTTTTATTGATCAGTGTTTCCATAAAATTTAAACCACAGCCATCATGTTCCATAAGTTTTTTTATTATTTAATACTTACTATGAAAATTTTACAGGATTTAAGGAATATTATTACTTAATGACTATTCAAAATCATTTGAACAGATTCATCGAATAAATATGTTATTGCTAGTATGAGAATCAAGAAAATCATGAAGACTATCTGTTAAAAGGTATTTTAACCATCAATGATATATTATTTCATTGGATCTCTTTCATACATTGATGTTATACATAGGCTAACAAGCATGCATCATACTTACAGACTTTCAATTTTGAATGTTTGGAACATATCGAATATCAAGAAACTTTTTGTGGAGATGAATTTTAGAGCATATTAAAAAATAAAAGAGAAACTAATGAAAAACATGGACCAAAAGAATCATATGAACTATTTTATATCCTCACCAATCCAAGAATTAGGACTCTAGATTATCTAGAGAACTATTGACCAAGAAGCACTACTTTTCAATGTCTTCTAACATTCCTTCAATATTGTTTACTATTGCTTTCAAGAAGTGTGTTTTTTCTCTAATTATTAACACACAATAAATAATTTTCATTAACTAAATAATACTCTATATTATATTCTATATATTTTTTGTCTACCCACAATATTTGTGTAAGAGGACACAATTTGTCAAGTGTTGTTTTTCTTCACAGGTACAAATTTGGAAGGTAGTTCGATCCTTGATAGATTTTTGTATTGTTAACATACCATATCCAATTTTTGTATTACATTATTATTATATAATATTCCTAGAAGTGACTACTTTCTGATATGAGGATATTAGGTCTATACTTTAGAATTAACCAATTTTTTATTCTGTTGTGTGTTACTTTTTTTTCTTCATTTAAAATATTTAGACTATAATTTTTAAAAATATATAAATAAAATAGATACATTGATAGATATCCATAACTTTTGTTTATATAAGTATTTTTTAGAAAATTTATTTCAAAAGTAAAATTAATTTATTTTTTCTTAAACTATGCCCTAATCAATAATTAATAAATCCATTAAAAGATCATACTTATATTAAAAATCTATTTTGATTAAATTTTGAAATTTATTTTAGATTGGGATTTTTTTCATAGAAATTTTTTTAGTAAATGAATTCTCCCACCCGCTCTTCTTGAGTAACTCACTCAAACAAAAATTTGTTATCAAAATATTTTCAAAAATATTTCAACTATGAGTATAGTTTTCTTTTAAAGATATGAAATTTATATTAGTTTAAAATTTCGTTTCTTATGGATATTTGATTAGAAGGCTATTCTACAAATTTACCTCTATTTTCTACGATCATAAATTATTCTCAATAAAAAATCAAGATGAAAATGAATATTTATAGCATGGCTTTTTAAATTTTGACTGCTATTGTAGAAAAATATGAAACAAAAAAACTAATAGAAATATTTTGTACGATCCTACTAAAGATTCTTATAATAAAAACTATAAAGATATTAAATTGTTTTATTTTTCTTCAGGTGATGAAGAATTTATTCAAAAATCAATATTTGTATGTACTTTTAAAATGTGGGACACTTTAGATATTTCTCACGAGGGAACAAATAATGTTAAATAAATGAACTTAAATAGAAATACAATGTAATATGAAACTTTTAAAATGAAACAAGATTACCCAATTTATGAAATGTATCATAGGTTCAATGAATTCATGAATAAAATGATCTAATTAGGAAAATTTGTTTCTTGGTAAAGACCTGGTGATGTGATTATTGAGATTCCTACCAAATGGATGGAGAGCAACCTCCGTTTCTATCAGAGAATCTTGTGATTTGTGTTAGTTAATAACTAAATAGATAATTGGAAAATTTTAGATGTATAGTGAAGAACATAAATTCAATAGATAAGGTAAGGATGAACCAAAAAAATTAGTATGCCTTATATCTACTACATTAAAACAATAGGAGGAAATTCAAGATGGATGTTCAAGTGATGAAGATTCACTTACTCACAATGAAGCGGAAATGTCCAATAAAAATAAAAAATTTAATCATTTTTAGATGAATAATACGTTTTTAGGAATCCCAATAATAAATTAAAATATTACAATAGATGAATTTAGAGATATAATTTGAAGAAAAAGGATTCATCAAATGAAATAATTTTCTATAAATGAAAAATTATGGTACATGTCTAATCTGGATATATGAAGATGAAATTAATGAAGAAATGTGATGATAATGATAAGAGGTATAATAAATAAATTAATGAGACTTGGAGTACATTTCAATACATCTAGAGTAATTTAGACACAACTAAATAGGTTACTAATGACAAAGATATCATGTGTTTCATGTAAAACACTTCTAACATATCTTATTTTTGTTCTTATTCTCCTGAAAGTATTTCTAATCATCCTAGATAGAGGATAATTGTTAAAAATAAATTCATTCCAAGTCCTTGTTAAAAAGTTAGTTTTTTTCATCTATTCCTAGCAATGTGTTTATTTCTAAACATTTCAAATATTATTTTAGAATACATTTTATGAATGTATGGGTTCCTATATAATTAATTAATTACATTACCAAAAAATTGAATATATGGGTACCAAAATAATTTTTTGTTTAAAATTTATTTTGTAGGGAACCTTCTCAAAAAATTATAGTAACAATATTTGTTACCACAATAATGGTTGTGGTATACATATGACTAAAGATTATTTATGACTCAAGAATATGATCAATGTTGATGGTGTCTATTACACTTTTATTGATAATTCGAAATTAAAATTATTTTCCTTTTTCAATTGGTAATTATAAGGCATATTTAATTTATAAAGAATTATTTTTAGATGGTTTAAATTATAATTTTATTAAAATTTCATAGATTTGTTATGGTGGGTTTCATGTAAAATATTATTATAATTATTGGTTTGTTTATTCTAAAAATTATTTAGGTTTTTTATCCTTTATAATTGATAATATTTTTTATATTATTTTAGATTCTTTATTGTCTCAAAATATTTATTTTCAATGTTTCATTCACAAAGAATCCAGTATTATGCATTGGAGACTATTCCATTGCAATATTCACCCACTCACAATGATAACTATAAAAGGGTTAGTATAAGATATAACTAATCTAGAATTCCATGAATGGAAATGTTTGTAATCCATGTCCAAAAGGGAAGCGTAATAAGATTTCTTTCAAACAAATGAATTAATATTTAACTTCTCACGCCCTATTGTTTTTCAAATAGACTATCTGGACCCTATATATTTTTTATACTAAATTGGAAGAACTATTTTTATGTACTTGTAAATGTGTTTTCAAGGTAGCCAAGGATACTGTTTCTGAATCAAAAAAGTGAAGACTTGTCTTATTTTAATATTCATTCTAATTAAATTTAAAATATCAGTTCACTTAAGATTGAGTTTTGTTCCTTTTTACTAGTACATGGTTTATTCCACGTACCTAGTCTATGATTTGTCTTTGGGGGGGATTACACATTGTTCTCCATCCTATGTACTCCAACTCATGTATGTATACCCTCTAAGGTACACGCTGAGTCACCAAAAAGGGGTCACAATCCATGTAATAGGTTCACATGATGTGTGATCCTTAACTGTTACCAAAAACCCATATTATAACAAAGGAGTCCCTACATGGTATATAGATCCATATTATACACTATTTAGCATGGGATTTTAAAGATTCAATATTTGGCTCTATACATCCGGGTCATTTCTCCTCCCTCAATCCAGTGATCAGTTCCCCTCAAAAATCTATATTGAGCCTCCTTGAGTCATTCCATAACTAAATTAACATGATTCGAGCCTTTGATCTAATCATAAAAAGGTATTATAATCATTATTTTTTGCGCACCAACTAATATAAAAATTGGGTACCTACATCATATGATTGACTATCATCTCCATTTTCACTCTAGCATTTTTTTCCAATCCATATTCTATTATGTCATATCATTTCTCCAATAAATGGGCATGTAATGAAAAATTGATTAGGAAATTTTGAACCCTAGAAAAAACGAAGAATACCCATGGTAAACAAAGGATAATAGGAGAAAATCAAATTAATAAATAATAGAAATGATTCTTGATCAATTTTCATTTCGATCTCAATTCATTTCTTTGATAATAACATTGAAGAAAAAATAATTCAAAGTAATTCTCCAAAAATCATCACATAGTAATCCCATAATAAAAATATGCAGGCTCCATAGATTAATCTGTTGGTCAATTGATTAGTGTACATCTAATGAATAAATAATGGGGAATAAATCCAAATGAAATAATATACCTTCCACATATGGGATCATTTTCTGATGATAAAAGATGTGTTGTCATTATTATTGTTTTTATCCTTTGATTTCATCATATTTTGTTCATCGATCCTTGATCCACCATTTTTCTACCAACGGAATCCTATTACACGCTCTCCAATAAATTTGAAATGATTTTCATCGTTATGTAGCTAACCCTAAAATTTTTTCATATGCATATATCTAATAGTAGAAATTACGTTTTTTCAAAGTCAACAAATAAAATAATTCATTTGAATTATGTTATTCACTTTACATTGATGGTGTATTTTCAAAAAACAACCAACATCAACTATTCTTAAGTCACACCTATGGTATAACCCACTTTTTGAACTCAATGGTGACCAAATATTTAAGACATGGGAAAAAATTAGAAGTTGGTACACATTTTTTGGAAAAATAATCACACATGTAATTTAATATATTTCAAAATTTTATTCCAGGAACACTGGGACACATAATTTCATGTCATCTCAGTTCTTGGTCTTGAAATTAATCCATACAATATCCAAAAAAATACATGAAAAATATGATTCATTGCATTCTCTCAAAAATGTGGGTTTATGTCCTCAAATATAAAAAACAAGGGATACACAATGTGATGTGGGTACTGAGCATGAATCTGAGCTGATCACTCCCATGAACCCTCATAGTGATCCCTATATTTCCATTATACATGCACTAATGTAATCTATCACCCATGAAGGGTCCTCTCTTGTCAATCCTTGATCTCTACTAAGTAATCAGTAATGGTAGTTCTATCCTTGATGTTTAGCTCTCCCTCGTTGATAATGTGTGAAGGGTTATGAACATACTTCCTAAACTGAGACATATGAAAGATTTCATATTCCCAGTCTAATTCCAGAGGTTTAGATATTTTGTATGGCATCTCTCCAACTCTAAGTAGTATCTGGAAAGGGCTGATGAATTTTTGAGACAGCTTTTCATCCCAGACAAATCACTATAATCCATGTCGATGTGAAACCCATAAGAACACATGATATCCTTCCTCGAACTCCAATGGCCTTTTTAATCTATTCAAATAAGACTTATGATGGTTCTATATAGTCCCCATCTATACCTTGATGACCATAAATTTCACAGCACCTTCTCAAACAAAATATTGGCCTATGAGTGTTAACTCTCCTGGGTATGTCCAGTAAACTTGTGACCTATGAGGTCTCCCATACAAATACTCGAATGGTACCATAACGATGGTGGAATTTTAACTATTATTGTTATAACTATACACTAGTAGTATCTGATCCTCCCTACTATGTCCAAAGTCCAACATGCATTCTCACAACATTTCCACTAGAATATGAATGATCCTCTATGTTTGGATATCATTTTGGGGTTGAAACACTATTCTCTAGAATATCTGAGTCCCAAAAGCCTCTGGTAATCCCATCCATATCCAGGATGTGAATAAAAAACCATGGTTTAAAAATATCGCCAATGGAAATCCCTGAGTTGTACTATCTTTTAAACGTAGAGGCGTCCCAAGATATCTATTGAACTCTTCCCTTGAATGTATAAGAAATGTGTTGACTTTATGAGTCATTCCATGATCATCAACCTGAAATTAAGTCCAATAGACAAATGTGGAAATCCCATAAAAAATAAATTAATTTTCCACCCCACTTAAATTCTACCACCTCAATGTTTTGATCTTAACATATTGAAAAATGGTTCTCAACCTTCACTTTCTAAGAAGTAAGGCATCGAGAAACAAATATGGAAACACATTTCTTCATCCCTATCCACCAAAACTGATGTTGGAGGTCCTTAGAAATATTTTCAACAAAAAGATATACATAAAAGGGATATGTATGAAACTATCATAGAACCTCCTCCCACAATTTAATTGGAACCATCATGAATCCACTTAAAATAATGACTTCTTATATGCCTTTTAAAGTTATATATTGAGTAAGTCTAGTGGATATTTGAGTATGCAGGGTCTCATAGTCAGTATCCTCTAGTTTCCCCCCCCTAAATGATAGTAAGTGTGGAGGGGTAATAACCATCAACTAGAGGTAAGCAGCTCTATCACGATCCATAATGAATAACAACAATGAGGCCAACTTCTTTTATTCCTAGTCCAATAATTGAAAATAACATCTCATGCTAAGAGAATCTTATACCATCTTCCTCTTCATAGTATTATATACAATTTATAAGTCATAATCCTAGTAGAAATATAGCTAGATCCTCTATCTCAAGGTAATATCCTTTTGAGGGATAATATACTTGAGACTCTTGTAAAATAATTAGTGGGTAAAATTATCTCTCATCATGTAGTATCAACACATATTTAGGGAAAACAATATAAATTCTAACTCAAGGTCATGGTTTCATAGTTCAACTCATGGGGTCTTAACAATCATAAACTATTGGAAATCACCACTCTCTTATGCTTCATAAAACAACCAATCTCGGTTCCAGATGTATCACAGAAAACTACGTACTCGACACCCACCTCTGGAGATTTCAAGATGGGAGTGCATTTCAAAATCTTCCTAAAAAAATAAAAATCATAATAAAAACATTCTTTCCACACAAAATGATTACCCTTTAATGTCAAATCAGTTATGGGTTATGATGCTATGGATAAATCATGTATGAATCTATGTTAATGGCCTTCGAACCCAAGGAAGCTCAACACCTCCATTACATTTTTAGGTGGATCCCAATATAACAATGTCTCAATCAAGGCCAGGTTCACTAAAACTAAATATAATATTATAATGTTTCTCATAAATTAGACTACCTAAATCTTGAACTAGAACATTAAGATCCTTATATAATTTTGGTTCTCTCGGATTATGTACAAAACTATCCTCAAGTGTCCCGCATGATTCTCCTCAAACACTAAGTACGCAAGGATATCAACAAAGGAGACTACCATGAACTGGTCTAATAATGGATGTAATATCTCATTCATTAGTCCAATGAACACTTTTGGTGAATTTTTTTGAAAAAGGGTATCACCAAGTACTCAAAGTGACCGTAGCAACATTATTAATTCCATTTTCGGTATATTTTCATCTGGTACTTGCAACTAGTGATAGGATTACTAGAGTTCTACCTTATAGATCCATCATGCCCCTCTCATCTAAAAAATATTTCATCGATCCTTGGTAGTGGATACTTTTTCTCCACAGTCACCAATTTCAATCACCAATAGTCCACAAACAACATCAAGATCTCATATTACTTCCTGGAAAATAAAATTGAGGCTACCTAGAGTAAAAAACTGGTCCAAACAAATACCTTAATCAGTAAGTCCTCCAACTCCACCCTCAGATCTAGAAGCTCTACAGGAACCATCTCATAGGTTAGAGAATATATTAATCCCATCCTGAGGAGTAGGTTAATGTATATGTTTTTCTCATAATGGGGAGGTAATATTAGAACATCCTCGAGGAAGACATCATCATACTCTTCATCCACTAAATGGAAATGTAAACTCATTACATAAACTTTAGTAAGGGTTAGACTATCCAAATTGTGAGTAATTGGAAGAATCCTTCTATGCACGATTATATCCTACACTTCATAGGCTTCCTTTAAACTAACAATAGAGTCCCTAGTTACATCACTACATACACACTGCATCCATTTCCTAATACAGTCAATCTTGGAATGAACTATTGGTAACTAGTTTATAACAAGAATGACATCCTAAGGATTCAATTATTTTACTAAGAGATTCCAACAGAAACTATCTAATCTAAGAGTCAGGTCACTCTATCGGAATAATTGTGTGATCACTGACTCAACTCCAGTGGGAGTCTCTAAACATAAGGATCAAGAAAGGATCTCCACTATAATATATATGTGTCATACAATGTGTGTGAAAATAAAGGAATAACTAACAAATTAGTCTTTCAGGGCCACCAATAATGTATAAAAAAATAAACTATACTGCAATTTTTTTGGGGGCTTCTAGTTTTTAAGCTACAACAACCTACTATTGTCCCCAACCCTATCCTCTAACTCAATGAGCTGGGCATGGACATCATGGGGGTGGTGGTGGTGATAAGTCAAAGAATAGAACACATCCTGATACCCTCCTATCTCCTCCTTCACATATTCCTCCCTTAAAAATGTCTTCTTATAACACTAACCCTACCTCATAATCCCATATATTCTCTCTATATCAGCCATACATAGGGTCAAAAAATCTCATGCAAGATGTCCCCTGCCATCACATGAGTAGTACCGCCTCGCCCTAGGTTGACTAGACCCACCCTATGAGTCTTGAATCACCAAAACTCTATCTTAGAACATCCCCCTGAAAGGAATCATGAGTTTACATCCTCAGGACTGACATATCCTCCTACTACTGAGCTCTCTGCTCCATCTTTCCCACTACTGACATCCACTAGTTGTATATACTCTTCCAAGACACTCTAAAATACTATAACTTAATCTAGCACCCAAAAATTGGTAGGGATGCATAGAGAGATAACTATGGGTCATATGTATCAATTAAAACCTCTCTTGAAGGTCCAAAACCTAAAGAAACTATTCATTAACGATATCCATTAGGTCTTTGGGGAGGTTAGTAAACTATGATGAATACTCAAGTACTATAATGATTCCCTACTGAAGCTGTATAATCTCTTGGATAAATAAAGCCTTGAGTGTATCTTGTTATATCTCTATCCCAAAAAGGCTCTCAAACTCAGACCATGATAGCATAAATTGATAATAATATTGGGTCATAAAACCCCACTATCACCCTACTAAGACAAGATAAAGGCTCATAGTTAGGACCACCATTTGAAATTCTAGTTTCTTAACCAGACAGACAACTACGGTCATGAATTCAATCCAATCCACCTCCACCATTAGGTCAGTCATGCCTTATAACCTATAGGGTCTCTATTTCTAAAACTAATCAAATGTTATTAGCCTCGGAACCTCAACTGCTTGTACTTCAGGTATCTCATGCTAGTCTACAGGTGGTGGTATATCTATTACACCAACTAGATGTAACACCTTGGGAGTTAGTCACTATATCAATTCCTCATCACTAAGGGGATCATACTTGTGATCAAGATAATGAATCCTAGTTGAATGATATCGCAGAGGCATCCTAAAATAAAAAATATATACCATAGTGAATGAGTATATCTGAAGAGGTGACTCCAGAAGGACATTGAAACCACTACTCATTCCTATATTATTTATTTACCGGTATTTTCTAGGTAGCTAGTGTTATCATATACCATGATGAAAAATAGGTGATTAGAGTCCTGGTGTATAGATACATTGGCGGTCACACCAACATTAGAGTCCCTGTCTAAAAAGATGAACATGAAACACATAACATGGTTTCCCCAACCCAATCTCATATACTCTTTTCCTAATGTAGAACTGAATCCTCTAATACCACTCTCTCAAAAACATCCTAAAGGGTCTTATTCCAAAACTCCCCAATCATGTATCTAATAGGCTAGGGGCTGGAGTCTAGAACCGAGTAGGCATATCAATGACGTGGGAGGCCTTTTTCTAATTACTTGTACACACGCACACATCTTCAACCTGATACAATGCTCAAATGTATAAAAACTGATCATTCATGCATGAATACATCTAAATATCAAAACCATAGTATAATAAGATGTAATGTAAAGTAAACATGAAAAAATATTAGCCCGCGACAAAGGTCTATAACACAAGTCTAGTAGTAAAGAAAAATGAGACAGTTATCAGAATACACAAGAATAGCACCACAACTTGTTCAGTCTCACTAAGGATTGACTAATCCTGGTCCATCATTGACTCTATAAAATTGTTTATCATATAAAAATGACCCATCATGTCCTGGAAAATCACATGAAAGTGCGAGTATAATAATACTCAGTATGAAACATAAAAATTCAAAAGCATATGACAAAGGATATATAGTAATTTCTACATAGGTATACATCTACATGACATATAATAAGAATATAAAGATATAACAAAAAAGGGACACAATATAGAGGTAATTCACGACCATAGTATAATTTCTTAATATTAAAATGTGATGATTACACAAATCAGACATCTAAGAGAACATACTCATAATTCTTATAGCACTGATCATGATTTTCTGAGAGGTACTGCTCATCGCGTCTGGTCATTATAATTATATGTTGATGTTCTAAAGATAATATGATATAGAGATGAGGATCACTACTAAGTTTATAGGGTTATACAAAAAAATAGAATCTTGATTAATGCACAAAGTATAGGATTAAAACTCATACAGTTTTGGTCATGATGATACCAAGAAATCCACCTAGGGCATAATGAAAAATGGAGGACCCTCACAGAGGGATTCTAGTGACTCAATTCAATAATTCCCAATAAAGGGACTATAGTAATTAGAGTAAGAGATGATTCCCTAGTAACCACCATGGAAAGGATTGTGGGATGCACATGAACAAAACCTGACCAAGATATGGAGGTCATGGTATTTATTCTAAGAAGAATAAAGTAAACGGCATATAGAAGGGTTACATTTCTTTTCCCCTGACCCTAGGTCTTTCCCATGTAAAAAAACCCATGTCTCTTACCCATGTCGATTTATAATTACACGTCATGTTGGCTTCCCATGTAGTCTACCCATATTCTAGTACTTGGATTCATCCTTTACACATGTGCATGTTTAATAGTATATGGAATAGCCCATGTTCATAGTCCCAACTGTGTCTGTATGGGGTAGTACAGATTGTGCTCTAAATTGTGAACTCAAAGCCGTGTCTGTGTACACTCTGAGGTAGAGACCAAGTCACTAAGGAAGGGTAAAATGTTTGGGGATAGGTACACATGTCATTTGATCATTAAATTATTCTCAAAACACTATCCTTCACAAATGGGGCCCCACACATTGTGTACATTTGGATTATACACTATGTTGCTTGGGGTTTTCTAGAATTCCATATCTGGATCCACCTATCTTAGATATTACTCCGACATTCAATCTAGTGACGTAATTTCCACAATAAAGAAGATGAATCATCATTGATTCTTCCCATCACTAAATCAATAAAATTAAGTCCTTAAATCCACTCAGAAAATAGGATCTTCATTCTTTATAGTGTACCGATGAACATGAAAATATAGAAGATATGTCATCCGATTTGATTCTGACTATCTCATCATACCACCATGGAATCATGAAAATCCCATATCTATGATATCAGATCATTGCACCATGAAATGGGTGTAAAATGAGTGATTGATTGGGTTATTTCATACTCAGGGCCAAATGAAGAGTGCTTTTGTTTAATGAATAATTGGGTAGAAGAGTAGGAGAAAAAAATGAGAGGAACGATCCTTTATCGATGTTCATGTCGATATTAATTCATTTCCACGATAATAAAAAGAATAAAATTAATAAATCAAAGAAATTCTCCAAAAATAAATATGAATGAATCTCATCCTGTAGTTATGCATGATTCATGGATCAATACATTGGTCGGTTAATCCTTGTTCATCATAAAAAATGTATAGGGAATAAATAAAAATCAAAAAAATTTCCAAGCACAGTATAGTTCAATCACCGATGAAGAATGAAGTGGTGTTTTAGTCATTGGTGAGAACTATTGATACCTTCCAGTTTCAGTTATTGATCTGAGATATGGACATTTCCTGCCATTGAAGTCTCGTTCTGAGCTCTCTAATAGCTCTCGAAAAATTTGAAGGCTTATGTGGATAACCCTAAAAATTTATAATTTTCATTCATTTAAAGAGTAAAATTAGTTTGGTTCATCGTCACAAAATAAAATAATTCATTGAAATAATTTTATTCATTCTATGATCATGACAACTTTTCTATAGACAACCCGCATATACAAAGGTTATGTCACACCTAGGGTAAACTTACATTTTGAACTCAACGGTACACTCAAATTTTTTATTTGGGAACCCACTTAGAGGTTATTACACTTTTTCAAAATTCTTCACATGTGTTCTATTTAACATATTTTAAATATTTCAAATATTAATTATGAGAACACCAGGCCTCGGGGTCACACGTTATCTCATTGCATGTTCTAAAAAATAAATTTATAAAATATAAAAAAGTAATTCATATAAAATATGTGTCATTATAATGAATATGTTACTACACTGATGTTATAACTTTGGGTATGGTTATGCTATTGGGATGCATTACACTTGTATTAGTCATTATATTATGATGCTATGATATACTAATTTGATGTGAATTCTAATTTGGTGACTTCTTGATTATCAAATGATATATGAAATGAAAAATCAAAACTGGTTAAGATATTATTCACTATTTAGGGTGACCATGTAGCACCAATTATTGTGAACAATTTCTTTTTTTATATATATTTTGATCGTACCTATGAGAATAACACATTTTACCAGAAAAATTATATGCATGATACATTTGGGTACACTGTTATTGATTTCCAACTACGTGGTAATAATTCACTAATAAAGTATTGTGATATCTAATAAGGCTTCATGGATATTGGTATTGGTAGGGTATGTGGCCATCTGGGTTAGTTAAGTTGGTGAATATATAATAGAGTTATATGATGGGACCATCAAAAGACCTAGGATCTAATTTTTTGGTCGACTACAATAAATATTTTTTATTTTGGTTATTATATACATTGTTTGTCTTTGGGTGACCTTTCCAATAAATACTCATGTATAAAATTACTAAATTTTTTTGAAATATAATTAGAGTTATTATTTATCATCAATGGAATATAGATGTGATGTCTTCCTTGGTTTGGTTTGGTT
Source organism: Viscum album (assembly GCA_963277665.1). Taxonomy (NCBI): domain Eukaryota; kingdom Viridiplantae; phylum Streptophyta; class Magnoliopsida; order Santalales; family Viscaceae; genus Viscum; species Viscum album. The sequence continues at coordinate 791,738,812 of OY728156.1, read as the reverse complement.
TACCATGTGATGACTATTGATTATATTGATTCTTTTGTGTTTTAAGTCTTTTTTTACTAAGAGGGTTTACTATCACCACATATTATTTAGATCCTCAATTCTTTTTGGAAGCCTTTGGAATATTTGGAGGAACTCTTGTGCTTTATGGAATATGGTTTCCTCATTTTGGAAGTGAACTAAATCAAGGATACAAATTCAATGCTAGTCCAAATAATTAAACTAAAATCATCAAAATAAAATTATTAAAATCATCACCCTAATCAATATTTTTCCTAGATCTGATCCCAAATTATCATTAAAAAAACATATCTTATAAATTCATAAAGTATTCACATCACCACAATAATCACATATCAAATAAAAAACCTAGAGAAATAATTCATTTAATACCTCAATTTATTTTAGAAAAAAGAACTTAAACAATGAAATAATATCATTATTACCATTCCTCCACTAATTCAATTTTTATTTGATTCCCAAAAAATCAATTTGTTTTAATGGTTTAAGAGGGTGGCTGCATAAGGATAAAAATCCCAAAATACTTGACTTATGGAACCTGAGGTATAAAGGTCATAATAATTGTCCTGAAGGTCTACAAGAATTACCCCCAAATTATAACAAATCAACCCACCATCTATTTATCAACCCATTCCAATATTAAACATTTAGTTTTATTTTTATCCTACCACATGGTATATGCTGATATTTTATCCACATATTCTTTAGGAGGGTACCCTCACACCATGTTACACTCCATTGTCTAGAATCATCCCTAGTACCAACCTAGAGTCCCAAAATTTAAAACACTTGGAAGCCCTATAGACCAAAGGCCCATTTTCATAGCCAGAAAAATTATTTTTGACTTATATAATCATTACTAAAGTCCTCTTATATAGTACCCACATTGATACATTACTGTTAATGTCCCATGTTAATTCACTACCACCTAGATCTGTAACCGAGTGTAATGTAAGATTATGGGTTCACATTACTAGTCAAGTGAGCCCCCAACTACCCCACCATTCTCATTCAATACACCTAAATTATACCATATTAATCTAGTTAAATAAAAAACATAAATATCTATACCAAATGTTTTCAAATTATTCAACCATAAAATTTATTGAAAATTCATTTCACTAATTTATTTCATCATGATTAATATTTAAATTGTTTTTATATAACCCCTCACTTAAAATTAATTAACTAAATACACTATCACATTATGATTTCACTATATAAAAATTTATAAAATTCATAAAATCTTTTAAAAATTAAAAAAATACCTTAGATAAAAAATTGAAAATAGTTGGATAGTAAATCTCATTTATAAATTCCAATGTAAACAATTAAAAAATATTTTAGTTCATAATTGTTTCAACAATTTTTGATAAAAATTTAGTTATAAATCTCTAAAAAATCTCCAACACACACTAGAATGGTGAACATGAGAAAATATATTGTGGGGATACATCAATCTAAGAAAAAAACCATGAATGATACCATCCACCAAGGGAGGATAATTTTAATTTTATAACCTCCTCGGATAATGAAATTGATCATTTTACCCCATGGGCATCCTATAATAAAACACACTCACGAAATGATAAACAAATAAAAAAAATAAATAGAGGGAGAAACATTCAATAATGTTAATAATTAACTATGAACAAGCCAATCCACTAAGGGAGGAACTTTTTAATAACTCATCCCCCTCAAGACATGAAACATACCATCCTACCCCATTAGCCTCCTTTAATACCATATATTTTTTCCAATACATCATATTTTAGTACAAACTAGGGATAAATATCTAAATAATGATCATCCCTTTATTTCAACCGATTTTCTTTTCAGTGTAATTGTTCTTGAATCTCACACACCATCAAAAACATCCTTGGATGATACCATCAAGACCATTACACCAATCAAGGCATGATTAAATATGGAGTTCTAATCAAGAATTCTCCCAAATATAAAGTTTCACCTTTATTACATTGGTAGTAATTTTTAGTATCAAGCCTCAATTTTATTAGGGTTTTACAATCACATCCTCTTTAAAGCACAAGAACATCATTTTGGACCCTGTGCCTCAAACCCAACAGTGTCACTACATTTCCTGGTGGGTAATTTCATAGATATCATTTCGTAAAACTCAGCCTCTTTAGTCCATGAAACATATAATTTATCCCATGTATCTCTAGTAATATCATGGTATAATTCCCAATACAACATAATATCTTACCTAATTATGTCACTTATCTGACTAATTACTTCCTCTGTGGGGAAAGAGAAATTATTTCAGTGTTCTTTTACCACACTCACACACACTAGGAAACATCATAATAAATCAACTATTTATAAAAATATTCTAAGATATTTGTTCTAAACTATATAGTTATAATCAGGAATGATCCTAAAAAAGAAAGGTTCACCATTAGACATGGGTAGTAACATTAGTATATTAATCCTCACTTTTCTTAGGGTGTTACAAAAATAGAGAAGAGTTGGATAGGATGAGGTGTGTAAGATATAAATGGATAAGAAAAATATATAGGTAGAGATTAAAAATAATAAAACAAGTTGGGATTAATTACCATAATATTTCAAAAACATGATTAGGTAACATTGTTAAAAACATTGTCTTTCCTACTATTTCAACCTAATAAAATATTATGATTTGGTTAGATATGAAATCTAAATATCCATAAATCCAAAAATTATCATTCATTATATTCACCATCAAAACATCATAAAAAACTCATAAACTTATTAATATTATAATTACATAGTCATATGAGGCTTTTTAAACTCCAAACATCAATTAACTAGTGATGTATATCATAATAAACTAAAAAGGTAAAATTACATAAAAATTAAAATCCTATATTTTTTAATATAATCAAAAATGAATAATTATCTAAAAACATAGTGTTACCACATCCCCAAGGTGTGATGTCTGAACTTTTAGTGTCTGATAAAATTCTCTCCCATTATGTATATTTTTTTAAAAAAATTGTGTACATGCATCTTTATGTGATAATTATTAACACATATATGACTATCTAGTGTTTTTATTTTCATCATTCCCATTGAAAATTTGTATAAAATAATCAAGGAAGTGAAGTGACAATTTGTGTGTAATTTAATATTAAAAGGTAAATTAATTCATTAAAAATAAATATAATAAAATAAATTCTATGATGGTTGAAAAATTTTTAAAGGTTCACTATAGAATTTTAGGTTAGAATATATGGATAAAATTAATGTCTCATAATTATAATTTTTTCAATATGAGATATTCAAAACATTTTACAAAGATTTTTGTTTTTCCCACAAAAAGATCTCTCATTTATTTCTCATTGATCTCTTAATATTTTCCCCTTATTTTATTTTAGTACTGCATTTTACCCAAATCTTAAGATTGATTTAAAATTTAATTGTACAAAGTATTAACCCATTTGGATGAAATTAAACCCCATTAAAATTTATAATTTATGATATGATTTTATTATTAAGAAATAAAATTTGAGCAAAAAAGGTTATGTAGTGAAATAATCGATTAATGATTTGAAATACCTTATTCAATTAGTTCATTATTTTAAAATATAAAATTACAGGCCTTCATTGAAAACTATGTTATCATGTTAGTATATTTTTTAATGAATAAATATAACCATACCTAGTCATTCATGATATTATAGAATTGTTATTCACATTTCCACAAATGATTTTCCTAGCTCTAATCATGTTTTTTTATAAATTTAAATGATAATAAATTCCATCTTGATTTTATTTTCCTATATATAAAATGTCATTTTTTAAAACAATACAAAATATGACTTGAAGACTAGATAATTAACTTTCTCCTAAAAATCATAAAAAATATTTAAAATAATGGTCAAAAATAAAGTTTGAAATATTTTATAATGATCATTTGTGTATATATTATATATTCATTTCTATAATAATTCATCAAAATATAATCATTAATAAATCTTTATATATAACATTTATTCATTGATTATTAGTAATAAAATTTTTATTGATATAGTCACTATTAGGATGGACAATCTAAAAGTGCTTGGTATTCAGTCCTCATGATTGGGGGCTTTCTTCCCATTGGGTGTGCTACAAAATCATTATTCTAGAAATATTTATTTTCCTCATTTGAGCATGAAAGGAATTGTTTCACGATGGAAATTTTACTTGGCTCTTTACAAGGAACAATTAAAACCTAGAATTTTGTACCCAATTCTATGTGAAATAGGATATAATTAAATGGATGTAAATTCTATATTTTTTAAGTTTTCTATTAAAAATATAACTCTATTTATATAATAATTTCTTCAAAAATTGTCCCTTGTATAAAATATAATGGAATAATATAATATTAACTAAAATAACATAATAAACTTATTTTTAATAATTAAAAATAAATATATGATTATAATATAGTAATAATATATTTATATCAATAATAATAATTTATCAATAAATATATTTTAAGACTAGAATTAAAATCTCATTATTTCAAAAATATTAATTTTTCATAAGATAAGTTGTAATAATATAAAAAAAATCCATCTAATTTAATAATAATATATTAACATAAAATATTTGTCACCATTAATAATTCCATTAATATAAAAAATAATCCATCAAAATCAATTGATAATAAAATAATAATCCATATAATATGAATCATGATTAATAATACAATAATAATAACTCTATAAAATATCATTAGATAATAAAAAATATTTCTATTGAAATCATGATTGTATGAAATGTAAATTATTATGTAACATTTAAGCACATAAGATATCTTAGAGTAACAAATTAATATTTCATGTGAAAAAATAAATTTTCACTAGTAATTACTTTGATAATATATCCTCTAATAATAAATTAATATTTTTTCATATAATAAATTAATTTATGATAATATCTTTTATAAAATATCCTACAATGAATTATTCAACATTAATAATAAAATTCATTTAATATACTATAATAATATACAACGCTAGTTATTTTGTTTTTTAATTCATTTAAAATACAATTATTAGTGTTTTAAAATCTTATAAATTTTGCATGGTAATAAAGTTTGTGAAATTTCATAATCATAAGAGTATGTGTTAGTAAAATCTATATTTTATTAAGGTAACTTTTAGTGTTGATAGAAGCCAATTTTACTAGCTATAACTCATGTGCTAGTGAATTCCTTATTTTATCAATGCTTCTGATAGTGCTAATAAAATACTTATTAGCTTCAGCATTGTGATGTTATATGAACTGCACACTATAGTAGCAGATCATTCAAATAGAAAGATATTTATTATACCTATTCAAATATTTTTATTCAATAATAATATATTTACATTGCACTATTTGAATAAAAATAATATTATATTGAAAAATTATAATAAATTCTAATTAAAGTTTTATTTATTATTAATTACAAACATTTAAAATTTTCAATAGACTAAAATTAAATCTAACTCATTAAATACGTTAAACATAGACCAAACAAACCCTATAGAAAATAATAATGATGAAGGAACTTGGACACGATTATACCGATACCTGTGTTTTCTTTATTACATTAGCCTAATATACAAGTACTAGCTACCTAAAGGACCTAATAACCAATTTCTATTGGAAAAATTATATAAATACTTTATAATTTCATTACATTTGAAAACAGATATTATAAATATAATTATTTTTTCAATAATGTCCTTATTTCTTCTAAAATATCCTTTTATAACATTCAAAGTATACTTTTCGGATTCTAAAGAATAGAAAAAAAAATATGGCTGATATAAAATTATCATTAAGGGTTAAGTATAGAATAATATTTCATGAATCAATAAGAATATAGAAATAGTAATGTAAATAACTAAACACAAATTCCATTTAACTTAATGGTTAGGGAGTAATTAGTATGGAAATGTCAACTACTAAACACACATTCCATTCACATAAATAGATAATAACTAATTAATATGTCTATGTAAATAACTAAATACACCTTCCATTTAAATAAATTGTTAAGTAATAATAAATAGAGCAAGGTAAATTACTAAAAACACAATCCATTTACTCAATAAATTAAAGAATTCAACCATAAATAACATCATTATTAATATATTATGGAAAATAATAACTAAATTCAGAATAAATTAATTACATAATTAGTAGATTTCATGTTTCAAATTCACATGATACCTTTATCATCGAGACCATTAATAAGATGATTTAGAACATACTGGGTGATAACCCATTTAACTAATTTTATCCATTTTATTCGTCCAATGAGACTACCAAAGCATCATGAAGATAACATTAACCAAGACCTACCCTTATCTGCAGGTATAACACATTCCTCCTATATTGAATAATCTATTTAATTCTTGAACAATGTTCTATATCCCCAAATATCTATATTGAGTAAGAGATATAGATTTATCAACATTTCACCAGTTAAAAAATATCTTCCAAAGTAAAACACCATATATAGAAATGATATATGTTTTAATAAATAACCATATCCCAGATAAATAATATGGATATTTAGGTGAAATTTAATTTCTAATGATTATAGTAAGTGAATATTTCAAATTGAAATAAGGAAGTTATGTTCAATACCAACCTTCTTCAAAATCATAAAAAACCATTGATAGGAAGAATAAGGATGATATTAATGTATACCAATTAGATTAAGAATAATTATTTTTCATTAATTAATATAAATACCAAAAAATATAATTAAAAATATTCTTGATGAAAATACCCATTTTAATTTTAAAAACATTTGGAAAATACTTTTCTTTGAAAAAAACTATTAAAAATATTTTCCATCCAATGTTCCTCATAAACTATAAAAATTAACCTTAAGATAAATAGTATTCCTAAAGGAATATAATTTTTTATATGATGTGAAATTAAAAAAAATTCCTTCCTTTTTCACTGAATATTTTTTAAGAAATATCATTTTTCAGATAATTAAGAAAATATTTCTTTCCTGTTTTCACAGAAATCCAAAAAGGGATTTTTTTAAAATAAAAAAATATTTCATTTAACAAAATAAATAGAAAAAAACGGTTAAAAGTTAAATTAATAATTTTTTTTAAAATGTAATTTTTTTTGAAACATTGTTTTGGATGAAAATAAATTTCTAACTAAAGAGAAAAATGAGGTATGATTATCATAGAAACATATTCTTAACAAAATAAATAATGAAATAAAGTCTAATAATAGTATGATTATATGAAAATTTTAATTAAAATCCATTGGATAATAAAATTAAATGGTTGGTTATTCAATGATCAAATAATTTCCTTCAACAAAAATTTAAGAATAAATAACATTGATGAGAATAAGATTATGAAATAAACCCTTATAAAGATCATAATAATCAAATGATAATTAATTAGCGAATAAATTATATGAATAAATTCTGAATACAAATAATAAACATGTAAATAAAATATTTTAAAATAAAAAAATAGTTTTACAAATAATCTTATAGTATCAATGGAAATGAAGAGGTAATATAACCCAATGAAAAGAATTTTAGTTATGAAATATTTATAAATAAATTATTATCATATCAAATCCCCTTGCATGAAATAACTCACATTATAACATAAAATGACATGGTCTATGAGTAAATTATGATATTACATTTCTAATGGAATTATATAAATTATTTAAACAAATTTAGGGTTATAACATTCTAATATGCCTTAATGAAATGAAATTGAGATAAAATTTATTACCTCATGCTCACATTGGGTTAAAAATACTCTAGACTCCTATATTTTGGTTTTATAAATGTTATTAACTTATTCTATCACAATATTAATATTTATTATATCATATATTACCCTTTTATAACATCATATTAGTTGTTGTTTATTTATATTTCATTATTCTTGTTGTTTTGGGTGTTAATTACTTTGTTTTCGCACGTGTGCTTGGTCTTGTGAGATACTATTCCAGCGCATATTACAAATTTATATCATATAAATAATAATAATCAAGATATAATCATAATAAAATTATTATTTTTAAAAACAATCATGTAATATGTTTATGATAAATGAAGCAAGTTACTATCACAGAGACGGTATGCCATACATACGCGTGAGTGACATTTCTATTTTTCAATGATCCTAATGGAATGAATGTAAGTATTATTTTAAATTTACATAATTATAATAATTTTATTAATAAAATATTTTATACTAATATATTTCATCCTTGTAGTGCGGTTATAAAAAGATATTAACATCACTTTATGAAGGCAGTGGTCTACATGTACATGAACGATGTTATCATCAATACATGAGTAAAATGTAAAGATATAAAATGATATATATTTTAATTAAGGGATGATATATAGGTTATTAATATATTAACTATTTCATTTATATTATATATAATCATTAAGTTTATCTCTATCAAATTTTATGTGAATCATTACTGAACGATGAACCACATCCTTCTGTGAGGCAGTAATCTATTGTACACTCGAGTGATGTTATAGTATATCATATGGATTGTAAGGTAAAAATATATATATAATATAGTGACTATATAGGTATACTTATGTTAGAAATATCATATATATACATTATATCCAATATGATACCCAACCTTTAGAGGGAAAAATGTAAAAATGAATGACATTTGTTTGCGAGGTGGTTGTCCATCGTACACAAGAATAATGATTTCATAAAAAATTTTATGGAAGTGGATATTGTTTTTGTTCATAAAATATTAATTAGAAAATAATATTATATGGAATTTACTAAGGTTATTATATCATAATTTTTTTAAAAAAATGAGGTAGAGAAATATATAAAAAACTCTTGTTAAAGAATATTATCTCTTCTTCGAGTATCGTCGAAGGATTGGACACAATTATTCAATGTATTATTTATTCCAAAAATAAGGATTACATGATGAGGTGAGGGAATTTGGAAGGTTATTTGGCCTATTATTAATTGAAATAAATAATTCTAATGTGCGAAGAAGAGATGATATGGGTGATCTTTTATAAGTGGGAGATAGGTCACACTTGATATTTATGAAAAGAATTGAGTGCCCCCACATTTTTTATATCTTAAAAGGCTCCAAAATAGGTCAATAACGAACCATAAAGGTGTAATGGTCTAAATATTTCTATAAAATTGTTTTAATACCAGTGTATTTGTAATTTTTACCCTTATAAGTGTATTTTAACCCACGAGAAAACCATTTGTTACCTTAACTGTGGTAATTAATAATAATCCATTCAATATTAATTTTGGTAAAAAAATAATTTGAACATATTAGAAAATATTAATTATGATGAATCAAAATATTGAATCCAATTTTCCAAATCCAATTAACATATTTGGAAAATTTTAATTTAAAATTAATCTTATAGACGTGATTAGAAAACAAGTTTTTATATAGGAAATGTTCACATAGATTAAGAAATTTTTATCAAAATTCAATATAAAAAATAATATATTGAAATAAATTTGACTAATTTATATTAAATTTAACGAAGTTACTTTAAATAAAATTAAATATATATTTTTAAATTATAAAAAATTTAAATTAAATGGTAGTTTTCAATTAATATTTAGTACGTTACACTATTCATCCAAAAATAAAACTTTTCAGATAAATCACAAAAATTAGACCTATGAAAATTTTGGAATACCAATTTAAAAAATAAAATTTTTTTATTTCATATAAATTTGATAAATTTTTTAAAAATGAATTTAAAATATTTTTGAAAACCATGACTAAACCATCTTTAAGAAAAAATTATTATATTTGGGAAAAAAATTCTTTTTCTTTTAAATGATTCATATTTTTTATCTAATAAATTTATAATTAATAAAACTATGAAAAATATATATTTTTATAATTTAATTAATGATATTCATAACAACCATTAAAATTTCTAGGTGATAGCTATCACATTAGATAATAATATTAATAATATATTTTTTTATAATGCTTTTTAATACATGTAACACAATCCCTTGAAAAAAATTAATTTTTTCAAGTATCATAATATATAGAAGATATTTAATTTATTATAATAGAAAAATATTTTAAATTATTAGGGTTTAATTTTATCTTCAATGTTTGTTATTTCATTTCATATATTCAATTTGACAGACTGTTATTATTTTATAATTTAGGGGTGTTACATTCTCTCCACATTATATAAATTGTGTCCACATAATTTAAGATTTATCTCAATAATCATGTATTTGATATATGAAAATTATTTTTTTGAAAATAAACATCATAAAAATATTTAAAAAATAACTTCTTAATAAGAGAGAAATATAAGTTCAATATTCTGGTAAAATAAGATATAACAAGGTTATTGTGTGGGAGAACATTAGTGGCTAGTGAAGACATGGAAATTTTGGAAAAGGGTAACTAATAATAGAGAGTGATTGATGAATTTGATCACAAGTAGGTGAATAATAATTTTAAAGTTAAGGGCCTCAATTCCATAAATCATTAATGGTATAAAAGACCATATGTTACATTAAGTACGAAAATAATATGATTAAATTATTGTTTTATGATACTTTTCTAATATTTGAGGAATTATTTTACTCCAAAATAATATAATAAATATAATTATTTGATATTGTTATAGTTTGTAATAATAATTATATCCTCTAGTTTTCCATTTATAAATTTCAAATTCATCCCTTACTCTAAAAAATATACAAAAATAATTTTCTTTTCACCCTTAAGAATAAAAATTCAATTGTAATAGAAAGTAAGATCCATAAAACAAAATGTTATTTTACAATATAACTATTTTCCAAAACTAATTTGGTAATTATGAGTAATAGAATATAATAAATTAATATCTAATCCTCAAAGAAAACTTTTTTTTTCCTTTTCTTAAACAATATTGACATATTTAATATAATGATCCCAAAATAACATGATGGACATCCTTGAAAAAAAATTAAACATTATATAAATTTTTTAATGTGGTTTTTAATAAAACATATATATTCCCCACAATTTCTAATAATATTATTTGACTATTAATATAATTTCATTAATGATAATTGTATTATTAAAGGTTATTAGTAACATTAAACTTATGTATCTAAAATTTAATGTCATTATTCATCAAATACGTTTTCCACTAAAACTTATAATTTCCATAAATTTCAACCAAATTTCCTTAATATTTGTGGACACCCATCACATAAAACTATAAAATTGGTTTTTAATAATTTTAAAATATAGCAAATATTAAATACATAAACCATATTGGTATCCATAACTCTTATTTTAGTGAATACACAAGTTATAATAACAAAATTCGATGATGTTTCATGATTCATGTAACTAAAATACCATTTTTAAAAATACATATACAATTTAATTCCTGAATCCCAATAAAAAAATACTTCATATATTCTATTTCAACATAGGTACATATTTGGTATAGGGTTTGACCAAGGTCATTCATTTTCATAATCTCATAAAATTCTTCATGATAGTTTTTCAACAAAATTTAAATTATCCTAATCATATCCCCTAGGAGTGTCAAACTAGTTGTATTGTAAGGTAGGTTTTTGTGCACCATGTGTTGATCAGGTTATACCCAACATGTCATTTACTTAGTCATTGCCCATAGGTACATCATCTCCAAAACAATTTCCACTTGTATTATCCATATGGGGATTTATTTTTATTTAAAACCACTTAATATCTATTTTACCAAAATATTATGATATTCTTATATATATATCATTATCGTGTATCATATGATTATGAACAATAATATCTGTTTTCTAAAATCATGTTCCTATGTTTTCTACTAAACTTTCATTGATAAAAACTATATCGACTCAGAAACTGGAATCTCAGGGCCGACATCTTTTATATTAAATTGAAATAATATACAATAAATTACATCCCAAAGGACCGAATAGTTATTTAGTCTTTGAAAAATTGATACATATTTAGTATTACGTTACATTTGAAAGAAGAAATTACAACAAATTTTTTGGGATAATATTATTATTCCCTCTAGGATATCCTTACATATGATTAATATTACACTTCCTAGAATCTTGGGAAATAAAAAAAAGGGTTAGATTAAATGATCAGTATGGGATAACTACAACAAAAGATATCATGAATTAATAAGCATAAAAATCATGTCAAGGTAAATTACTAAACACACAATCCATTTAAAAACCAGATAAGGAATAAACAATATGAAAATATAAATTATAGAACACAAATTCTAAATAAATAACATGATAATGAATAATCAATATATAAAGGTAAATAACTAAACCCACATTCCATTTAAATAAATATATGTGGCATAATAAATATTTAAATGTAAATTACTAAAAACATATTCCATTTAATAAATAAAATAATAAATGAATCAAGATATAACATCATTGTGAAAATATAGTTGATAATAATTGAATAATTATGAATAAATTAAATTTATAAATATCAGATCTCATGTATCCCTGGAACATGATACCTTTACCATAAGTCCATTTGACAAGATGGTTTAGAACATACTTGGTAAAACCCAATTTAATAAAGCATTTCAAACTAATTCATACCATAGGACTACCGATGTATCATGGGTCTATCAAAAACCAAGACCCAACCATGTCTGCAGGTCCAATTAATTCATCACATATTGAATAATTGATTTAATTCAAGAACAATGTGACTTATCGTCACATATCTATATTGAGTAATGGACGTTTATTGATCAATGTTTTCCCAGTCAAAACAAATATTGTTCAGAGTACAACTATGAACGATGAAATGACATATTTTCTATGAAATAAGAATATCTATGATAAATAAAATGTATATTTTGGGAGAATTTAATGTCCAAGGATCACTATAAAGTAAATATTCCAAAATTAAATAAAGTAAGTGATTTTCAATATTATCCTGGGTCTAAGTATTCATAAATGATCTAGTTGAAAAATAAGATTGGTATCAACGAATTTCCATTAGATAAATGATAACTAGTTTTTTTCATTGATGAATTGAAATACCACATAAATATCAGGAAACAAATAATTTACAAAAAAACCTTTTTATTATTTATTCAAATTTTAAAAATACTCTTCATTGAAAAAAAAAATTAAATAAATTAAAAACATTATCATATAATTTTAAAGATAAATTTTAATGAAGGTAATTGTGTCTAGTATTTATTGACATGTTTTAGAATAAAAAATGAAAATCCCTTTTACAGTGTAAAATGTTTCAAAATAATCATTTTTAGAAAACAACAGGAATATTCCATTAACATTTTCTATAAAATCTAAATAGTCATTGTTTTGAAAATGTGATAAGATCCCTTTGAAAAAGAAATTATGGAGTAAAAATTTGTATAAATTACCTAAATAAATCATTTATTAATGGTTAAATCACCTTTTCGAAAATGTTATCCTAAAACATATTTATTGAAGAAAACATAATCCTAACTAAAGAGAGAAATGAAGTCGTATTTTCTTAAAATACGAGTTCTCAATTAGGTTTTGTACAAATGAGTGGAAGAAGGGTATTATTAATTTAAAAACTATATGATCAAATAGAGTATAAAAAATTAAAGGATTTATTATATAATGATAAAATAATTTTCTTTAACTAAATTTCAATAATAAATAATCTCAATAAGAATTAGAGAGTGAAATTGACCCTTACAATGACTCTAACATTGAAGTGAGAATTATTCAATGAATCAATTATGTGAATCAACAATAAATACACCTAAAAAGATTTAAAATACAATATATGAATCTAATATGTTATTATATGCATAATCTTATAAGAACAATGATAATCAAGAAAAAATATAACCCAATCAAAAAGAAATTGTGTTATAAAATTCATTACTACATGAAAATTTTCATGTCAAATGACCACATATGTTATAATTAAAATATAGAATTAAATTAAAATTAATTATTAATGAATCATGATATTACGTGTCAATGTTTTGAATATACAACATTTAAATGAATTTGAGTGAGAAACATTAAAATATTCCTCAATGATATGAAATTGAGATGAGATCTATTACCTATCTCTTCCTTTTGGCTGAATGTAATTTAACATCATATATTGTGGTTTTAAGGATGATATTAACATATTTAATAGGCATAAAATAAATTATAATATCATATATTATCCTTTTACAATATCGTATAACTCATTTATTTATAATATCTCATTTTTTCATTTTTTTAGGAGTTAATTTCCTTTTTTCGCATCCGAGTTTCATCATGATTTATTTATTTATTTCACATATTTTATAGTCATATCATATAAATAATATTAATCATGACATAATTATAATATTTATACAAAAAATTTATTTTTCTAAATCAATCATGAGAGAGGCATATGAAAATTGATTTATATTACGATCATGGAGATGGCAGGTCGTACATATGCATTAGTAATGTTCTCATATTTAAACAATCATTATGGAAAGTTGATAATTAATATTTTACATTTATATAATTACTATAATTACATTAATACCATATTATATTCATATATATATATATCATCCATGTTGTATGATTTTGAAAATATAGCCACATATCGTCAGGAAGACGGTAGTCCACATATACATGAAAGATGTTATAATCTTTGTATTATTGAAATGTAAAGAAAAAAACTGATATATATAATATTTTTATAATGATAAATATTTAAAAAAATATCATAATTATTTAATATATATTAAGTATAATCATTTAATTTACCTCTATCTTCTACCATGTGAAGCATTAGTGGAAGAATAATTACATCACTTCCAGAGGTCGTACTCTGTTGTACACATGGGCGACATTATCATATATCCAATGAAATGAAATTTAAATAGATATATACAATATAATGACTCTATAGGTATAATTATATAATATCTATGTATATATAATTCATATACATCATCACACCCACCCTTGAGAAGTAGAAATGGTAAAATAAATGACATTAGTTCACGAGGAAGTAGTCTACAGTACAGACGAATGGTGATTCTATAACCAATTTAGTAGAATTGTTGAAGATTATTAAGTCATGAATGTCATGACCCGTCCTCGGGGCCCGTGCCATGACTACCCCAAGAATGCCTTCAATAGGCTAGGGTCTGGCGACTAGCACCAATGGCGTAAATCCCGGTAAATAAGAAGGCATTGCCTTTATAAAAGTAAACAAACACAACGGAGTACGCAAGCTAGAGTAAACACAAAGTAAACTGAGTACAAAAGTAATTGCTGGAAA
The DNA here is from genome assembly GCA_963277665.1 of Viscum album. NCBI lineage: Eukaryota > Viridiplantae > Streptophyta > Magnoliopsida > Santalales > Viscaceae > Viscum > Viscum album. The sequence goes on along the minus strand of OY728156.1, from coordinate 791,723,470 downwards.
GTAAATGGGCCAGTATAAAAACCCAACTGAACGTGCAGTACAACTGAGAAAGAAAGTACAACAACTGATAAGTAAAGCTGCAGCCACCAAGTTGTCCTCCGGAAATCCCACATAAAGGGCAGGTACAGATAGTCTTTTCAGTACCTCGGGTCTGTCTGTCCACTCCGTGTACGTCCCACTAGATGTTCCACCTCTGGATACTATCCATATCCACAAGCCTTGACCACGATCAGTGTTTTCCGTCATCTACAACCAACACAACATAGTGCGGGCATTTCCCATTTAGGGGCGAGTATACGATACTCAGTAGGGACTCCAAGACCCTTGTAGGTCTCCCAGAATGCACAATGGATAAACCACAAATGAAGGATACAAACACGAAGTATCAACCAAATCTTCTTTGGTATATACCCATACATATACCTTAGTCATCAATTCCAGTTCGTCTCCAACTCACGAGCCCAAGTATAAATCAGTCCACACATGAAATCACAACTCAGTCCACACGGGAAAGTAAGTCAATCACTTCGATGATAATAATTGAAAGTCAGGACTCAGCTCACACAGTTATACTACTCACGATAGGGTTGGGGATGATAGATGTAGCCTCTGAATCATCTCTTATACTGAAGCCACGTAGGATCCAAGTACAGAAGCCGTCACTGTCGAACCCACATAGGATCCAAGTACAGTAACCATCGCTGCCGAAACCACGTAGGATCGAATTATAGACGGCATTGCTACCAAACCCATGGAGGATCCAAGTACAGTCGTCCTCGCTACCGAACCCACATAGGATCCAAGTACAGTTGTCATCTTCGTCGTAGTCGCAACCATCTCTAGGGTTCCCACAAACAGCATACTCAATTCCGAGAGGGTCCGCTCCACGAGTAAAAGGGTCGATACATCAACTGTCAAGATGTCCAGATTTGATGTATCTCGAAGTTCTTTCTATTCAAAAGGAACTCAACGCAAAAGAAGGTGTGTCAATCGGACGCCCAGTCTAAGAGATATTGGATTTTTTCGTTCAAGTGGCCTAGTTGGAAACATGCTCGTTCCAAACCCGGCCGATATCCAAATTCATCTGAAACTCACTTAAAGTATTTCAAAATTATTTTATCGTCGAAAGAGTCCCAATTCCATAAACGTAATGTTCATCGGATGTGCGGTCCTTAAGTTATTCACGTTTAAGTGAATAACGGGCCCGGTCCGTTAGGCCCGATGGGCAGATGGATCTGGTCAACTCGTTTTTTGCGGCTCCGACCCGACAAAGGGGTCGGACCAGCTCGGTGAGTTGTGTGGCCTGGCCGGAGGGGCGCAACCCGGCCCGAAGTGGCGCGGCCCAGCCGGAAGGGGCTCAGCCTGGCCTGGCGGGGCGCGGCCCAGCCCGGTAGTTCGCAGCGCAGCTTGGCACGGCCCGGCTCGGCCCTTAGGCTGAGCGGTCCGAGGCGGGGGCACAGCTCCCAGCTACCCAAACTACCGGTCCCTTATTGTTCCACCCTCCCAAAATGGACGGCTAGGTCGGCCGCCCTTCTGGCGCACGCGGCCCGCACGGTCAGGCCGCCGGTCTTCTAGTGCGGCGCCCTCCTGGCGCTGCGGTCGAGCTCTGGTCGCCCGGCCGACAGGCTGGCCAGTTCCTCAGCACGACGCCCTCCTGGAATCACAGTTTGCCTTCACCTAGCCATCCGATGGGCCTACCAGTTCTTCTGCCAAAGCGGCCCATGTATCGGGCCATGGTTCTTCCCGCACAACCGGTGCGACGGCGCCGGTTTCCTTTGCCACGTTTCTGGCACGGCGTGACGGTGCCGTTCTTTTCCCGCTTTTGGTTTCCATTTCCAAAAAGATCAAGAAACGATGGAGGGTCGTCAGACTATGTTTTTTCGGCCCGTGCCATCCGCGTTAAGTGGTAACAATCGGCCGAAGATGAACAGGGCTTCACGAAGAACAACAAACAATTCTATTCAAATAAAATTGGAACAATTCACCCTAACTTGTATAAGGTTCGCGATTGACAAGCGTTGGATGACGGTTCCATTTCCATCGTTGTTGGAGTGCACCCGAGGAAGTGGCGTCTCCTCTTTTGTCATAGAGGTAAGACTAGAAGATGCGCCCTCGCTAGCGAGTTCCCACACCGGTGTCTCCTCTCTTGCTGTGGAGGAAGTAGAGGATGGAGAAACCAGGGTCGCCGAGTTGATGTTTTTCATCAGAGAGTTGGCATTCTTCAATAAAGGATAAATCCTCATCTCATTCAGAAGAGTTCGCTACAAAAAATTCCCCACACAACAAGCCAAAAACTATTAAAATAAGGTCAGCCCATATTTTAATTTAACATGCCATGCATTTCAAAATTCAAAATCCATTCCACTTAATTAATTAAACATGAGTTTTTTAATAAATTAAATGTTAGGTTGGCATGTTTAAATGAAGTGAGAGGGAGAGAGGAAGGGTCAACATTAATATAGGGGAGTTTTCAAGTATAAAGGGGGAGTTTAGAAGAGTTATGGTAATGTGAAAGGTTGGGGCTCGTGTGGGCCCCACCTCAAAAATATCCTTACATGGGTAGTTAGAAGCTTGTGGGTCCCATCCCAACTCCCCCATGTAGGATTTAACAACTTTAGATATAAAAATAAAATTGTCGCACAATTTTATTCACTTATCATTTAATCCACAAATTCTTATCTTCTCTTGCCGAGAAAATGCATCTTCAGTAAAAACCCTTTTAAGCAATTACTAGTGTTGCGAGTTAATCGGTGCCCTCAGATTTCAATTCTAAGAACTGGTTCAAAAAATAGAAAAACCCACTCATCCATTCTTTGAAGTACCCGAGATAAACATCAAAAATTGATTACGGGCACACCGGGCCTCATAATCAAGTGCCGTGAGAAGCCACGAACTCGTAAAATTCCCAAGTATTTAAGAAAAAAATTTCTTGAAATTTCCATGTCTTTATATTACTCCCACCTTAGGGATTTCATCCCTATAAAGATACAACATAAACTAGGGAAACAAATGAGGGTACTGAGCATAAATCTGAGCCTTTTGCTCCCATGTGCTCTGTTGGAGGTTCCCGTGCTCCCAAAAAATACACACTAGAGGAATCGACCATCCACGTAGGACCCGCTCCTATCGATCCTCGATCTCCACCTAAACATCTATGAATGTAGCCCCATCATCGATGTCCATCTCCCTATGATCAATGATGTGGGTCGGGTCGTGCACGTATCTCCTCAGCTATGATACGTGGAAGACATCGTGCACCTGGTGCAACTGAGGTGGAAGGGCCAGGTGGTAAGCCACCTCGCCTATAAGTCCCCGACCATAAACCTTACTTAATATTAAATTAAATGAATAATTCACATTGAGGATCTTTTTAGGTTTAGAGTTTTTGAGAATTGGATCATAAAACATGTATTACACTCTACATTTAAGCAAAGTGGTTACATAAAAGATAGTATTCATTTTTCCCATCAACGGAATCATATTTAAAATAAAACACGGATTCTTTCATGACACTTCCTTGACACTATCATCATATCATGTACCTTTCCCTTGACCTGTGAAAAACATTTCAAAAACTTGGGATGAGCATAAAAAGCTAAGTAAGGGTTATAAAAATATGGAAAGGAAATATGAGTTGATATATACATAAGAATGAAATCATACTTTACCCATAAAACATAGGCACTTTAACATACCTCATCAAATCATGAATACATCATAGAAATCATAAGACATAAAGGTAACTTGAGGCATTCATAACATTCTTACGTAGGGAGTAACCCTCTTGGTTACGTTTGGAATACCCATCACAGTATATTCCCTAAATCTCTTTGGAGAAACCTTAACGTTTCACTCCATCGTGTTACCCAATTCATTAGAGAGCTATATCGGGCTCACCCGCCCTTAGTTTATCACAGAACCACCCGTCATCATAATAATTCCCAAGAACCACAACATAATCGTATCACATAAAAATACATAATGGAAACATAAAATTTCCACATTTCAATAACAAGATATCAATACAACACATTTATATAATTAAAACATTATGAAAACCATTTTCAATACCAAAATAAAATAATAGTAAAACATGGTATTTATTTTTCTTTTAAAAAAAGGTATGGCTTGTAGAGGAAGCTGAAACTCAAATAATGGTCACGGCGGCAGAGATGTCACTGTCGCCGCATACGTACAACAAAAACATTCCCTTTTGGCGTTTAGTAAAACGCTTTGTATAAAAAAGATTCTTTTCGGATAAACGTAAAAGTCAAAGGGGTTTACACACCATATTAAAGAAATTTTTGTATAAAACAAAATATGCCACAATGAAAGGAGATTGAGACGAAGTCTCATACAAAAATAATTTTTAAATAAAAAAGATCTATTATGTGTATTCACTATATGTACACATAAAGAATGTACAAATACAGGATAGGACATAATAATATCATGACATAATTTGAAAGTAGGAGATTAACCCAACGAACGGAAATTTTGTTAAGAAGTTCCGTTACCTCGGGTCCGACTTGAATCGATCGTTCTTTAATGTCCTGAATAATAAAATTGAGTTAATTTCTACTTTCTTAACAACCTTTTTGAAGTTCATTATTCCTTTTATATCACTGATTACCATGTCATGAACTTTATGTAATTATTTAAGTTAATAATGGTTGTTTTAACGATCATTGGAACTTCAGTCAAAAATAAACTCTTTATAATTACAAGTTTTTCATGTTGTAAAATATCCATTATATCCAGAATTATATTAATTATGTAGATGTCATATATATAATATATATAAATTCTATACATGTATTTATAATATTACATAACATTTAAAGATAAGGAATGAAATTCACCGTTCATGGAGACGGTAAGTCGTACGTACGCATAAACGCTACTTCCATTTCTATTTATTATTTAATTTAATTAAAAAAAATGATACATACTAGTATTTTAATTAGAGTATGGTATCATATATAATTTCATTAAATATATCCTTTATACGTACCACATATGGTATTAACGAATCAAATCACTTTTAGGGGCGGTAGTCCGCACTTCCTAAAATGAAGATATTGCGTATACCCATAATGGAAGCCATAAAGGTATGACATAAATGATAAATATAGAAGCTTAAGGAAAACATGAAAATATTATATATCATATATAAATATAGTGAAATCTTAATGGCCACCTTTTAAGGTGTTAGAATAATATTGAACAATCATCGTTTCGTGAGGCAGAAATTTTCCATACACGGAAACAGTATGTTCTTTAACCATTATATGCAGGTGTGTGTAAGTGTAGATCGAATCATTCTTATAACAAAATCATAGTATATTTAATATAATGTAGTTGTTACAAAAGAAATGAATAAAAAGAGTTTAGGGGGTTGGAGAACCAAAATAAAACAAAAGGACTCAAGTGAAGACATTACCTTAAAATCGGGTAACTCCCTTGGGTTTGAGATCAAAGGCTTCCTTGAAAAGACTTCTGCCTAAAGTGAGTCTTCTAGGAGTAATAGAGGGATGTGTAGAGACAAAATGGGCAGGGGTTGGACGAGACAAAGGCTTTGGAAGTGTGGGTAAGGAGGTAGAGGTGGGGGCCTTTTATAAGAGGAGAGGAGGGGCACTGTTGGAAAGTAAAGAAATGTTACATTATTTTAAAATGAGTAACGGATTTAAAAGGTCCCACATTGATATAACTCTAGGATATGGTGATAAGGGTTATAAATATACCCATACAATAGGTTTTTGAAAAGTTTATGTCATAGATATTACATTATCTTCTTATTTTATTTAAATTGTTAAATAATCAGGTAATCAATGCATCATCATGATATCATAAATAATTTAATTTATCTAATGTATAAAAACTATTAAAAAATACTATGATATAGGAAATCTTGTTATCTTTCCAATTATTATTTATAGTAAAAAAATCTGACTTGTATAAGCCCATTTAACAATTGTTATAGTAAAAAACTCATGTTTGTGCCATTTTTACTTTTACATTAAATAAAAAGATATTAATGTCATTTTCCTTCCATAGTGGCTTCATGGGGTCCCCAAGTTGACCCATGGATTTTCTTGGTGATCCATGACACATCCAAAAAGGTTAGGACATGTTTCAATGTCATTTCATATTATTAAAACATTACTTTTACATTAAACTACACTAATTACCTCTAATCGTGATTAATAAACATAAAAGTTATTATTTACCAAAAAATTATTTTAATCCCATTGAACCACATTTTACTTATTAATGACAACCATGTATGTCAGATTTTTGAAATTCAAAACACATAAGGGGTAAAGTTTCATTTAAACAAAAAATCAGTTTTTTAAGTACCCCTTAGTGGTTTCACTATTCATCAAAAATTGAGGTTTTTCAGAAAAATACCAAATCTTCACCCTAAGCTATATTTGATCTTCAGAATTCAAAAATGATTTCTATTTTACAAAATTAAAAACATATAAGTTTCATTAATTAATTTTATAATTAATTCCCACTGTCAGAGCAAATAGCGTGTTTTTATCAAATAATAAGTATCAAAAGATTAACACTAGTTTAAGTCCAATTTCAAAGTGAAATTAATTACAATGACCACTATTGGATTAAATGGTAAAAATATAATCTAATTTAACTTTAAAACCAATTAAAAATATAATAAAATCATATAAATAAATTATATTAAAAAGAAGTTTTGAATTAAAATACAACATTTTTCACTATTCATTTAAAAATGAACTTTATCGGAAAAATACCAACAACTTACCCAAAGTAAATTTCAATGTCCCAATCATAAAGAATAAGTTTACTTCAAAAAATAAGGCTTATAAAACTTTCAAAAGTTTTATTTGAAAATGGTTTTCCATCAAAAGGCAGTAAAACAATCTTTTAAAAAATATTAGTGTATTCCATGCTTAAGATTGGATTTATTCTCATTTTAAGCCACTAATACACTATCTAATTCATTAATAGAAATAGATAAAAATATCTATTATTCATTAATTACTTTGGATGTTATATCCTTCCCCCTTTATAAAATTGCGTCCTTGCAATTTATTTACATATCGAATAAGTGGGGGTATTTATGCCTCATTGCATTTTCAGATTCCCATGTTGCCTCTTCAATCTTGTGGGTTTTCCACAAAACATTTACCTGATGAATCACCTTATTCCGTAACACCTGCTCCCTGTGGTTAAGAATCTGGACAGGTTGTTCCTCATAAGATAGGTTCTCTTCCAGTAGAACTACCTCTAGACTTAAAACATGAGATGGATCGGGCATATACTTTCTCAACATCGAAACATGAAAAACATTGTGTACCTAAGATAAACTCGGAGGAAAAGCCACTCGGTAAACAACTGATCCAACTCTCTCCAGAATTTCATATGGTCCAATGAACCTTGGACTCAGCTTTCCTTTCATACCAAATTACATCACAGATTACCATGGTGATACTTTGAGAAAAACATGATCACCTACCTCAAAAAAGAGATCCTTCATCCTATTGTCTACATAACTCTTCTACCTGCTCTGAGTTGTTCTCATGTGTTTCTATATCAGCTGAACTTTTTATGCCAACTCTTCTACCAATTCGGGTCCCATCAACTTCTTTTCACCCACTTCATCCCAAAAAAATGGAGTTCGACACCGCTTCCCATATAATGCCTCAAATGGTGCCATCTGTATACTGGATTGAAAACTGTTATTATAAAAAAAATTCAACCAAAGAAATATGTTGGTCCCAAATTCCCTACTAATCCATCGAACAAGCATGTATCATATCCTCCAAAGTCTAGATCGTTCGTTCTAACTGCCCATCTGACTAAGGATGAAAATCTGTACTAATATTTAATTCAGTACCCAACGACTTCTGAAGGCCTTTCCAAAAGTTAAGAGTGAACCTGGGGTCACGGTCAGATACAATGGAGAGAGGAACTCAATGTAACCCGACTATCTCTTTATGATACAAATGGGAAAGTTGATCTAGGGAAAAAGTATCTCGTATAGCAAGGAAATGAGCATATTTTGTCAAGTGAAAAAAATAACCCATATTGCATTATTACCTAGAGGTGTCTTCGGCAATCCCACAAAAAAGTCCATGGAAATATTTTCCCATTTCCACTCTAGCACTGGAAAAGGCTGAAGCATCCCTTTCGGTAACTGCCACTCTGCTTTAACCTGTTGACAAGTCTAACACTTCACTGTAAAATCAGCAATATCTCTTTTCATTCCATCCCACCAGTAATACTCCCGCAGATCTCTGTACATCTAAGTACTGCCAGGATGAACTGAAAACAGAGAACTATGAGCTTCACATAACAACTCTCTCTTAAACTGTGAATCACAAGGCACACACAATACCTTCCAAAATCTCAAAACACAATCATTATCAATGTTAAATTTAGGAAACTTACCCTTCTGAACCAGTTCTACCATTTTATGCAACTCACTGTCTTGCTTCTGTGCTTGCTTGATTTTGTATGATAGAGAAGATTTCACTAATACCTGAAAAAAAAACAGAAGAACATCCTGCACCAAAAACTACTATTCCAAAGGTCATCAATTCTTTAACCAAAGGATCACATTCCAAATGCAAAGTTGTTAATGAAGCATTACTTTTTCGAATCAAAGCATCGGACACTTTATTTTCTTTTCTCAGATGGTAATGAATTTTACAATCATAATCCCTGATTAATTCCATCCATCTCCTCTGTCTCATGTTCAATTACTTCTGAGTGAATATATACTTTAAACTTTTGCGATAAGTATATATTTCACACTTTACTCCATACAAATGATTCCTCCAAATTTTTAAAGCGAAAACTAAAACAGCTAATTCCAAATCACGTGTAGGGTAATTTACCTCATGAGTTTTCAACTATCGTGAAGCATAAGAAATTAACTAATCTTTCTTCATTAGGACACAACCAAGTCCTTTCAATAAATCATCACTGTAGATAACAAACTCACCATTCCTAGAAGGTAGTTCCAAAACTGGAGCATTCACCAATCTTCTTTACAACTCCTGAAAACAATTATCACATTCTTTTTTTCAGATAAACTTAACACCCTTCCGAGTTAGCTTAGTCATTGGAATAGATAACCATTAAAAATTTCTAACAAACCTTCGATAATAGCCTGCCAAACCAAGGAAACTACGAATATCAGTTAGATTTGTGGGTCTTGGCCATTCTTCCACAACCGTTGTTTTTGTAGGATCAAAAGTTATCCCATCTTTTTGAAACAATATGACCAAGAAAAGAAATTCGTTGCAACCAAAACTCACACTTGATGAATTTCCCATACAATTTCTTTTCTTTCAAGGTTTTCAAAATAACCCTTAAATGTCTTCATGCTCTTCTTTACTTTTAGAAAACACCAAAATATCATCAATAAAAACAACCACAAACTTATACAAGAACTCATGGAAAATTATATTCATTAAGTCCATGAATACAACAGGTGCATTGGCTTTCCCAAAAGGCATTACTACAAATTCATAATGGCCATATCTTGTACGAAACGCAGTCTTCGGAACATCTGCTTCCTTTACCTTCAGCTGATGGTACCCCGATCTCAGGTCAATCTTTAAAAAATACTGAGCTCCCTGGAGCTGGTCAAAAAAATCATCGATATAAGGCAATGGATATTTGTTCTTAATACTGATGTTATTCAACGCTCTATAATCAATGCAAAGTCTCATAGAGCCATCATTCTTTTTGAAAAATAAAACAGGAGCACCCCATGGTGATGTTCTAGGTCGAATGAAACCTTTCTCCAATAAATCTTGCAATTTCTCCTTCAACTCTAAAAGTTCAATTTGAGCCATTCGATAAGGGTGTTTTGAAATTGGCTTAGCATCCGGAACTAAGTCAACAGTAAACTCAATTTCCCGATCTAGTATTATTCCCGACAACTCATCAGAAAAAACATCAGGATACTCATTTACCACTGGAACATCATTAATCTGAACAGTTCCCTTGTTTTCAACAATATGTGAATGGTAACATTCATTTCCATATTTTACAAGTTTCTCATCCTCTTGATATGTTATCAAAAGTAAGGGTTCATTATTTTACACAAACTGAATGTCTTTCTGAAAAGAAACTTCTTTTTCTCTACAATCAATATTAGCATGGTAAATAGAGAGCCAATCCATTCCCAGGATAACATCAAACTCTACTAGAGGTAAAACAATAAGGTTCGCAAGTAGGTTCTTTCCACGGATAAGGATAGGATGATTCTTATAAATTCTTTTTTCCTCGAAATTTCCCCCATGTGTTTTTACCACAAGTTCAGGAGTCATTTCTTGAGATGGTATTCCCATTTTACTAGAAAAGTTTTTAGAGATGAAAGAATGTGTAGACCCTGAATCAAACAACACACTGGCATAATCTGAAAAAACAAACAAAGTACCTGATACAACTTCATTTGATGGCCCGACATCTGCTAATGTAGTTGCAATGGATTTAACCACCCCTTTCTGCATGTAGTCTAACTGCTTCCCATCACTATAGATCTTTTTCGGACACTCGTTTGCATAGTGACCCATCTTATTGCACTTAAAACATTTCACTAACTGTAAATAAAATTTGGTCTTACCATCACCCTAATCTTTTTCAGTGCAATCACGAGCCTTATGTCCCATCATACCGCATCGGTAGAACTTTATAGAATTTAGAAGACATTCCCCAGTATGCCTTTTCCCACATTTATCACAAACTAGAAACTTAGTTTTCTTACCATCAGACCTTTTTGAAGAATTCTTCCCTTTCTCCTTCCACCTCGGTCACTTCTTCTGCTGGTTGTTATAGAACACTTGATCATCGACAAACTTTATTTACACCATCTCAGCACATCAAACAATATTTTCATAACTTTTAAACTCACAAGAATCTAAAGACCTTCGATATTTTGGATTTAATCCTGAGTAAAAATGATTGATTTTACTATCATGGTCTCAGATAAAATTTGGAGCATACCTTGCCAATCTAGTGAACCTTTCTTCATAGGCAGCCAATGAGTCTTCCTCTTGCCTAAATTACAAGAATTTATTTTTCCATACTAAGTTGAGCAGCCTTAGGAAAATACTTCTCAAGAAACATACCTTTAAATTCATCCTATTCGAGAGTATCAATCTCATCAGCACCCCTGATATTTGTAACCATCGACCACCACTGATCTGCTTCACCCTCCAAATGGTAAATAGCAAGACTAGCCTTTTGATTGTCTGAACACCCCATGACATCGAAAATATTCTCTAGTGCTTTAATCCACCCTTTAGCTAGCATATGGTCAGATGATCCTCTGGATGATGGAGGATGTTGCCTCATGAAATGTTCCACCACTGACATGTTCCTCTGCGGTTGATCTGGCGGATCTCGCGCATGGATACTGCCACCATTTATCGCTTCAGTCAGCTGTTCCACTATTGCAACAACCTGTTCAGTTCCAATTCCGACCATCTCAGGATGCTGATTCGGAAGGTTATTTCCTTCTGTATTCCTTCCTAGCACTGATTCCCTGTTTCCTCTATGAAAAACCATTCTAAAAAAACATTTCTTAGATGAATCAACAAGGTAATCATCAAATTCTCTATCATTTCAATTTGACCATAAAAAAATATTTTTGGAAAATCATTTTCTAAAATTTTAACTCCTAAAGTTATCTAAACTGACCTTTGATACCAACTATAAGGCCCCGGCCTTAAACCTTACTTAATATTTAATTAAATGAATAGGTCACATTGAGGATATGTTCAGGTTTAGAGTTTAGAGAATTAGATCATAAAACATGTATTACATTCCATATTTAAGAAAAGTGGTTACATAAAAGATAGTTTTCAATTTTCCCATCAACGGACACATATTTAAAATAAAACATGGATTCATTCTTGACACATCCTTGACACTATCATCATATCATGTACCTTTCCCTTGACCTGTGAAAAACATTTCAAAAACTTGGGATGAGCATAAAAAGCTTAGTAAGGGTTATAAAAACATGGAAAGGAAACATAAGTTCATATATACATAAGAATGAAATCATACTTTACCCATAAAACATAGGCACTTTAACATACCTTATCAAATAATGAATAAAAAATAGAAATCATAAGACATAAAGGTAACTTGAGGCATTCATAGCATTCTTACATAGGGAGTAATCCTCTTGGTTACATTTGGAATACCCATCACAGTATATTCCCTATATCTCTTCAGAGAAACCTTAAAGTTTCACTCCATCACGTTACCCAATGCATTGGAGAGCTATGTCGGGCTCACTCGCCCTTAGTTTATCACGGAACCAACCGTCTTCATAATAATGCCCAAGAACCACAACATAATCGTATCACATAAAAAATACATAAAGGAAACATAACAGTTCCACATTTAAATCACAAGATATCAATACAACACATTGATATAATAAAAACATTATGAAAACCATTTTCAATACCATAATAAAATAATAGTAAAACATGGTATTTATTTTTCTTTTAAAAAAAGGTATGTCTTGTAGAGGAAGCCGAAACTCAAATAATGGTCACAGCGGTGGAGATTTCATTGTCGCCGCATACGTACGACAAAAGCATTCAATTTTTTAGTTTAGTAAAATTCTTTGTATAAAAAATATTCCTTTCGGATAAACGTAAAAGTCAATGGGTTTTATACACCGTATAATAGAATGTTTTGTATAAAACAAAATATGCCTCAATGAAAGGAGATTGAGACGAAGTCCCTTACAAACATAATTATTAAATAAAAAAGATATATTATGTGTATTCACTATATATACACATAAAGAATGTACAAATACAAGATAGGACATAATAATATCATGATATAATTTGAAAGTAGGAGATTAACCCAAAAAATGGAAATTGGGTTAAGAAGTTCCCTTACCTCGGGTCCGACTTGACTCAATCGTTCTTTATTGTCCTGAATAATAAACTTGAGTTAATTTATACTTTCTTAACAAACTTTTTCAAGTTCATTATTCTTTTTATATCACTAATTACCATGTCATTAACTTTATGTAATTATTTAAGTTAATAACGGTCGTTTTAAAGATCATTGGTACTTGAGTAAAAAATAAACTCTTTATAATTACAAGTTGTTCATGTGGTAAAATATCTATTATATCCGGATTTATATTAATTATGTAGATTCCATATATATCATATATATCCATTATATACATGTATTTATAATATTACATAACATTTAAAGGTAATAATGAAATGCACCGTTCATTGAGACGGTAAGCTGTACGTACGCATGAACGCTACTTCCATTTCTATTTCTTATTTAATGGAATTAAAACATAATGTTACATAATAGTATTTTAATTTCAGTATGTTATAATATATAATATCATTAAATATATCCTTTATACATACCACATATGGTATTAACGAATCAAATCGCTTTTAGGGGGTGGTAGTCCACACTTCCTAAAATAAAGATATCGCGTATACCCATAATAGAAGCCATTAAGGTATGCCATAAATGAAAAATACAGAAGCTTAAGGGAAAAATAAACAAATTATAAATCATATATAAATATAGTGACATCTTAATGGACACCTTTGAAGGTGTTAGAAGAATATTGAACAATCATCATTTCGTGAGGCAGAAATTCTCCATCCACGGAAACAGTATGTTCTTTAACCACTAGATGTAGATGTGTGTAAGTGTAGATAGAATCATTATTATAAAAACATTCTAGTATATTGAATATACTGGATTTGTTAAAAAATAAATGAATAAAAAGAGATTAGGGGGTTCGAGAAGGAAAATAAAACAAAAGGACTCAAGTGAAGACATTACCTTAAAATCGGGTAACTCCCTTTGGTTTGAGCTCAAAGGCTTCCTTGGGAAGACTTCAGCCCAATGTGAGGCTTCTAAGAGTAAGAGAGGGATGTGTAGAGACAAAATGTGCAGGGTTTGGACGAGAAAAAGGCTTTGGAAGTGCGGTTAAGGAGTTAGAGGTGTGGGCCATTTATAAGAGGAGAGGAGGGGCACTCTTGGAAAGTAAAGAAATGATACATTATTTTAAAATGATTTTCGGATTTAAAAGGTCCCACATTGATATAATTCAAGGATAAGGTGATAAGGGTTCGAAATATACCCATACAATGGGTTTTTTACAAGTGAAGGTCTTAGATATTACATTATCATCTTATTTAATTTAAATCATTAAATAATGAGGTAATCGATGCATCATCAGGATGTCATAAATAATTTAATTTATTTAATGTCTAAAAATTATAAAAAAATACTATGATGTAGGAAATATTTTTAGCTTTACAATGATTTTTTATAATCAAAACTATGACTTGTATAACACCATTTAAAAATTATTTTAGTAAAACAACTCATGTTTGTGTCTTTTTTACTTTTGCATTAAATAAAAAGATATTATTGTCATTTTCCTTCCAAAGTGGCTCCATGGGTTCCCCAAGTTGACCCATGGATTTTTATGGTCGGCCATGACACATCCAATAAGGGTAGGGCATGTTTCAAGGTCATTTAATATTATTAAAACATTACTTTTACCTTAAACTACACTAATTACCTCTAATCGCGATTAATAAACATAAAAGTTACTATTCAACAAAAAATTATTTTAATCCCATTGAACCAAATTTTACTTATTAATGACAACCATGTATGTCGGATTTTTGAAATTCAAAACACAAAAGTGGTAATGATTCATTTAAACAAAAAATCACTTTTTAAGAACAACTTTGTGGTTTCACTATTCATAAAAAATTGAAGTTTTTCTGAAAAATACCAAAACATCACCCTAAGATATATTTGATATTCAAAAGTAAAAAAATGATCTCTATTTTAAAAAATTTAAAACATATAAGTTGCATTAATTAATTTAATAATTAATTCTCGTTATCAGAGAAAATAGCGTGTTTTTATGAAATAATAAGTATCAAAAGATTGACACCAGTTTAAGTCCAATTTCAAAGTGAAATTAATTAAAACGACCACTATTGGATTAAATGGTAAAAATATGTTCTAATTTAAATTGAAAACCAATTCAAAATATAACCTATTCATATAAATAAATTATATTAAAAAGTGGTTTTGAATTAAAATACAACATTTTCCACTATTCATTAAAAAATGACCTTTATTAGAAAAATAACAAAAATTTACCCAAAGTAAATTTCAATGTCCCAATCATAATGAATAAGCTTAATTCAACAAATAAGTCTTATTAAATTATCAAAAGATTGACTAAAAAATGGTTTTCCATCAAACGACAGTAAAACAATCTTTTAAAAAATATTAGTGTATTCCATGCTTAAGATTGGATTTATTCTCATTTTAAGCCTCTAATACACTATTTAATCCATTAATAAACATAGATAAAAATATCTATTATTCATTACGTACTTGGGATGTTACATCACCTACCCTACTCAGGACCTGGAATGGTCCGATGAAGCGCGGAGATAACTTGTCACCCCAGCCAAATCTCTGTAATCCACATCAAGGTGAGACCCGTAAGAAAATGTGGGCGCCATCCTCAAACTCCTGTGGTCTCCACCTCTTATCAGCATAGGAATTCTGTATACTCTATGTAGTCCTCATCCGCTCCTAGATGATCAACACCTTCTCTGTCGTAGCCTGAACCATCTCTAGTCCAATGAGTGCTGACTCCCCAGGGTCAGTCCAGCACAGAGGTGATCTGCAAGGTTGGTCGTACAATGCCTCATATGGTGCCATACTGATAGTGGAGTGGTAGCTGTTTTTGTATGAAAGCTCCACCAAGGGTAGGTGATCCTCCCAGCTATGACCAAAGTTAAGAACACATGCACGGATCATGTCCTCGAGTGTGTGAATGGTCCTCTCCATCTGGCCATCTTCCTGAGGATAAAAGGTGGTGCTCAGGCGTTGCTACATCCCAAATGCCTCCTACAACCCCTTACAAAGTCGGGAAGTAAAGTGAGAATCTCGATCGGAGAAGATAGATGATGGCACACCATGAAGCCGTACGATGTCCTAATCGTAGAGGTGTCCCAAGCTCTCCAATGAGACCTACTCTCAAATAGGTAGAAAGTGCACCGACAGGGTGAGTCGGTCGACAATCACCCAGATGGAGTCATCTCCTCTGAAAGTACGAGGGATCCCGATCACGATATCCATAGATATCCCATCCCACTTCCACTCCGGGACCTCTAGGGGTTGCACCAAGCCGTTTGGTACCTGGTGCTCCACCTTCACCTGCTGACTGGTGAAGCATCGAGAAACAAACTCTGCCACAACCTACTTTATACCCAGCCACCAGTGCTGCCATCTGAGATCCTGGTACATCTTCACCACTCCTGGATGTACCTCAAGAGGGAAAGTGTGAAACTCCCACATCATTTCCTCCTACAGTGAAACTCATACCATGTTACGTACCCTAAAGCGGATGACGTGATCTCCTCCTACAAAAAATCCATCATGTGCATGTCTTGTGGATATATGTGCACGTCGCATCTCACATTCAACGTCCCCATTTTGTGCCTCTCTAACCTGCAGAAGTAGTGGAGGAGTGACTATGAGTGACTGTAGAAATGCTGCTCCATCTCTACCCACGAAGGATATCTGCAACGATTCTAGTTGCTCTGTTGCCTCTCTAAGTAGCTAAATTCCTGATCTCCTGCAGAGATCATCATCTACTATGTTCCCCTTCCAAGGATTATAGACTATCTCAAAGTCATAGTCCTGGAGAAACTCTAGCCGTCGCCGATGTATCAGGTTCAGGTCCTTCTACGAGAAGATGTATCTGAGACTCTGGTGGTCATAGTAGACCGTAAAGTGCTTTCCCGTCGGATAGTGTCACCACATCTTCAAGGAGAAGACCACTGCTGCTAACTCTAGGTCATGGGTAGCGTAGTTATGCTCGTGCTGCCTCACCTGTCATGAACCATAGGCGATCAGTGCCCACTCATGTATCAGGACACACTCGAGTCCGGTCCCGGATGCATCGTGGTACACTACGTACCCTACGACCTCCTCCGGTAGACTCAAGATGGGTGCACTGGTCAATCTATGTCTTAGATCCTGGAAGCTTTAATGACATCTATCTGACCACATGAAGGGTTTCACCTTCTTCGTCAAAGCTGATAGCAGTGCTGCAACTCTGGAGAAGTCTGGCACAAATCTCTGATAGTACCCAGCCAGACCTTGGAAACCTTGCACCTCAGTCACGCTCCTAGGTGGCTCCCAAGTATGTACAGCCTTGATCTTCACTGGGTCCACTGAAACCCCAGCCTTCAAGATGAATTTCCCCAAGAAGTGTACCTATCGAATACAGAACTGACACTTTGAGAGATTACCATAAAGCAGGTGCTCTTGAAGTGTGTCCAGTACCACCCGTAAGTGGTAGGCGTGCTCCTCCTCAATGGTTGAGTAAATCAGTATGTCATCGATGAAGACTACGAAAAACTGATCAAGGTAAGGCTGGAAGATCCTGTTCATGAGACTCATGAACACTGCTGGAGCATTGGTTATGCCAAAAGGCAAAACCAAGAACTCATAGTGGCCATACCGACTCCTGAAGGCCGTCTTTTGCACATCCTCGTCTCGAACTCTGATCTGATGATAGCCTAACCTGAGGTCTATCTTCGAAAACCATCATGCTCCCTTGAGATGATCAAAGAGGTCGTCAATCCTAGGGAGTGGATACTTGTTCTTTACAGTCACCTGATTTAGGCGACAGTATTTGACACAGAGTCGTAAGATCCCATTTACCTTCTTGGCGAATAAAATCAGAGAAGCCCGGGGTGAAACACTGGGTCAGATGAATCCCTTTCCCTGAGAATCCTCCAACTTTACCCGTAGCTCACGAAGCTCGGCGGGAGCCATCCGATATGCTGGAGTAGATATCGGGGATGTCCTAGGGTATAGGTCAGTGTAGAAGTCTACCTCTTTGCAAGGAGGTAGTCCTGGAACATCGCCAGGAAAAACATCCGCACACTGATCCAATATAACAGGAAAACTCGGACACCACAGATCAACTGATCCTAGGATTAGACTAGCCAAATGATGGGTGATCGGCATCCCTCTCTTCTATGTAAGTCCATCCTACGCTGTAAAGGATCCCTTCTCACCGGTGAAGGTGAAACTGCTCCCATCTGTGCGGACACACTGCACTTCGCACCTAATACAGTCAATATGGGCATGGATAATAGATAACCAATCCATACCCAATTTGATGACGTAAGGCCTTGAAACCACTACAAGAACATCCCAACTGAATATCTTGTATCCTAGAGTATGATCACACTACAGGAACTTGTGCGGAATTATCGAATCTGCTCCCATAGAAGTCTCTAGCCTTAAGAATTGAGCCAACGACTCCGTCGGAATCTCCGAGCTCCAAACAAGTTCATCAGAAATGAAAGAATGAATCTCTCCTGTGTCTATAAGAACTGCATAAAGGGTTGAGTAGACACAGATAGTACCTCGAATCATCTCAGGTGCGCCGTGGTCGTAAGCCTCCACTGCCTGAAGCTGAGCCTGCCTCTGTCCACCTACTCCCTGTGGTTGGGGTGAACCTCCTGATGGGGGTGGTGGTAGAGCCTCGAAGCATCATCCACCACCTACTGCTCGGCCAGCTCCTCTACCTCCTCCGCCTGTTCCATGCCAACCACCATAGTCGAACCTCTACATCTACCTATGTAGTCTCTCAACCGTCTGCTGCTCAACTGCATGGTGAGTCAGGCAGTCATGAGCCATGTGGCCCTGCCCGCCGCATGCATAGCACTACCAGCCTCTCATATGACTGGCTCTGCTTTGTGTGCCCCGCACATCCGAACCAGTATCCTAGGGTCGCCCACCTGATGGCCTGGTCTACTTGGACCTCTGTGACATCTGTCTACTCCCGGATGTAGAAAAATCTGCTACGTCTCTCCCTATGGTAAGTCTCACTGCTGGTGTAGGCTCAGTAAGGAAGTTCTCCACATGAAGGGCTCGCTCTAGTACTCCTTCCTACGTCGGAATGCTGAGGGAGATAATTGAAGCCCTCATCTCATGCCTCAGTACTTGCTCGAAGGTCTGGGCCCAGATGAATGGGTGACGTACCATGTCCGTGGAGTTGCGCGAGAGGTCCGTACATCTCGCCGAGTACTGGGATACTGTCATGATACCCTGTCATAGCTGTAGTAACTCCTAGATGTGCAACGCATGGAGGGTGGCTAGAACGAACTCTGAGCGGAAGAGGCTCTAGAAGTTTTTCTAAAGAAGAGATGCCCCGCCGTGCACCTGGAGCATCTGGCTCTACCATCTACCTGTTGCTCCATGAAAGAGATTCACGACAACGATCACCATAAGGTCTGCTGGTGTCCCTACCAATCTGAAGACTCTGACAATAGCCTCCAGCCAATCCTCAGATGCCTGAGGGTCTGTCTCTCCATAGAACCTGGGCGGCCTCTATTATTGAAACTCGTGCAGCGCACTCATGCAGCGTACACTCTCCGCTATTGGGGCTGATGGTATCGGTGGCACTGCGGGTAGAGGTACCGTTGGTGCCTCTGCTGTAATGGGGCCCTGCACTGAGGCCTCGTCGCTCGGTGGGCTGCCATCTCACATGTAGCTTGGAACCCTAGCTGGATGCCTTCGTGGGGCCATCCTGAAAATAAATAGGTGTGCCACGGTCAAATAGTAGTCCTGGTTAGCTAACACAAAGTAATGATAAAGAAAACTTTTGAGACACACATACATTCAATGTTTTTGTGCACTAAGCCAGAAATCAGAAATCAGGCTCCTGGTGTATCTAAACGTCGGCCGCCGCCCCAACACTGGACTCCCTTGACTGATAAGCACACTCAATACCCTTACACTATTGCTCCATAGAAAGAAATTATCAAAGTCCTGATTTCTACGGTAGAACCGAATCCTCTAATACCAATTTGTCATGACCCGTTCTCGGGGCCTGTGTCGTGACTACCCCAAGCCCGCCTTCCATAGGCCAGGGGATAGCGACTAGCACCAAAGGCATAAATCCCGGTAAATGGGAAGGCATTGCCTTTATAAAAGTAACCAAACACAATAGTGTATATAAGCTGGAGTAAACACAACGTAAACTGTGTACAAAAGTAAGTTCTGGAAAGTAAATTGGACAATATACAAACCTAACTGAATATATAGTATAACTGATAAAGAACGTACAACAATTGAAAAGTAAAGCAGCAACCACCAAGTCATATTATAGAAATCCCACCTGAAGGGTGGGTATAGATATTCTCGTCGGTACCTCGGGTCTGTTCGTATGCTCTTTGTACGTCCCCGCCAGATGGCCCACCTCCGGATACTTTCCAGCTCCACAAGCCTCGACCACGATCAGTGATGTCTGTCGTCTGTAACCAATACAACGTAGTGTAGGCATTGCACATGCATGAGTTAGTATAAAATAATCAGTAGGGAACCCAAGACACCCATAGGTCTCACAGAATAAACAAAGGATAAACCAAAAAGGATAGATACAAACATGAATTATCAACCAACTCTACTTAGGTATATTCCCATACATATACCTATGTCATCAATTCCATTTCATCTCCAACTCAAAAGCCGATGTATAACCCAGTCCACATAGGAAATCACAACCAAGTCCACACAGAAAAGTAATTCAATCTCATCTTTGATAATGATTGAAAGTCAAGACTTAGATCACATATGTATACTACTCATGAGAGGGGTGGGGATGATATATGTAGCCTCTGAATCATCTCCTCTGTCGATCCCATGTAGGATCCAAGTACAGAAATCTTCACTGCCAAACCCACGTAAGATCCAAGAACAGTTTCCATCGCTGCCAAACCCACATAGGATCCATGTATAGTCATCATTACTGCCAAACCCACAGAGGATTCAAGTACAGTCGACCTCACTGCCGAACCCACGTAGGATCCAAGTACAGTCGTCATCGTCATCGCAGTTTCAGCCATCTCTAGTGTTCCCGCACATAACGTACTCTATTCCGGGAGGGTCCTCCACATGAGTAAAAGGGTCGATTCACCAACTGTCACGAAGTCCAGAGTTCATGTATCCTGAAGTTCTGTCTTATCAAACGGAACTCAATGCGACAGACAGTGCGTCAATCAGATGCCCGGTCTGAGAGATATTTGTTTTATTTGTTCTAGGGGCCCGGTTGGAGACATGCTTTTTCCAAACCCAGCTGATATCCAAATTCATCCGAAACTCCCTTAGAGTATCTCAAACGGACCTTCTCATCAAAATAGTCTTAGTGCCATAGACAGCATGTCGATCGAACACGCGGACTTTAAGTTA
The DNA here is from genome assembly GCA_963277665.1 of Viscum album. Classification (NCBI taxonomy): domain Eukaryota; kingdom Viridiplantae; phylum Streptophyta; class Magnoliopsida; order Santalales; family Viscaceae; genus Viscum; species Viscum album. The sequence continues at coordinate 791,702,146 of OY728156.1, read as the reverse complement.
TTCACGTTTAAGTGAATAACGGGCCCGGTCTGTTAGGCCCGATGGGCTGACGGATCGGGTCAACTCGGTTTTGGATGGTCCGACCCGGAAAAGGGGTTGGGCCGGCCCGGTGAGTTGTGTGGCCTGGACCGAGGTGCACAACCTGGCCCGAAATGGTGTGGCTCGGCCCGAAGGGGCCCGCGGCCTTCCTGGCTCGGCCAGCCTGCTGAGCGGTCCGAAGCGGGGGCGTGGCCACCGGCTGCCCGAACCGGTGGCTCCTTATGGCGCCGCCCTCCAAAACTGGCCATCTAGGCCCGCCGGCCTTCCGGAGCATGCGGCCCGCACGGGTGGGCTGCCGGTCTTCAAGCGTCGTGCCCTCCTGGCACCGCTTTCCAACTCTTCCCGATCAGCAGATGGGCCGACCGGTTACTTAGTGCGGCTCCCTCCTGGCACTGCGGTTCACCTCCACCTAGCCGGCTGACGGGCTTTCCGGTTCTTCCGCCGAATCAGCCCATGTAGCGGGCCACAGTTCCTCCCACACAACCTACGTGAAGGCGCCGATTTCCTTTTCCATGTTTACAGCATGACGCAATGGCTTCGTTCTTTCCCCGCCTCCTGTTTCCAATTCCAAAAAAGACCATGAAATGATGGACGGTCGTCTGGCCGTGTTTTTTCGGCCCATGCCCTCCGCGTTAGGCGGTAACAATCGGCCAAAGATGAACATGGATTCATGAAGCACAATGAACAATTCTATTCAAATAAAATTGGAACAATTCACCTTAACTCGTATGAGGTTCACAGTTGACAGGCATAAGATGACGGTGCCATTTCCATCGTCTTCGGTGTGCAGCTGAGGAAGTTTCGTCTCCTCTTTTGTCATAGAGAGAAGAATAGAAGACATGCTGTCGCTAGCAATTTCCCGCGTCGGTGTCTCCTCCCTTTCCACGGAGGAAGAAGGGGATGGAGAAACCGGGGTCGCCGAGTTGATGTTCTTCATCGGAGAGTCAGTGTTCTTCAAAAAAGGAGAAATCCTCATATTCTTCACAAGAGTTCTCTCCCAAAAATTATTCACACAACAAGACAAAAAACATTAAAATAAGGTCAACCCTTATTTTAATTTAACTTTCCATGCATTTCAAAATTCAAAAATCCATTCCACTTAATTAATTAAATTAAGATTTTTTTAATTAATTAAATGTTAGGTTGGGAAGATTAAATGAAGTGAGAGGGAGAGAGGAAGGGTCACCATTAATTTAGGGGAGTTTTCAAGTTTAAAGGATGAGTTTATGAGAGTTATGAGAATGTGAAAGGTAGGGGCTCATGTGGGCCCCACCTCCCAAATATCCTTACATAGGTATTTAGAAGCTTGTGGGTCCCAACCCAACTCCCCCATGTAGGATTTAACCACTTTAGATATAAAAATAAAATTGTCCCACAATTTTATTCACTTCTCATTTGATCCACAAATTTTTAACTTCTCCTCCCAAGAAAACTCATTTTCGGTAAAAGTTTTCTAAAGCAATTACCAGTGCTGCGAGTTCATCAATGCCCTTAGATTTTAATTCTGAGAACTGATTCAAAAGATAAAAAAACCTTCTCAATTGGTCACGGAATATACCCGAGATAAACTTCAGAAATTGATTCCGGGCACACCTGGCCTCGGAGTCAAGTTCTGCCAAAATCCACAGACTCATAATATTCCAAAGTATTTAAGAAAAAAAATTCCTTGAAATTTCTAGATCATTACAATGAAATTAGGGTAACAATGTAAAATTATATTTAATATTCAAAGGTAACTAGTTTATCATGGTTTAATAAAACATTATGGAGTTGGAGAGTAAAATAAAATAATGACTCTCGTTGAAGAACATTACCACTTGGTAAGGTATCCTCCCAGGACTTCACTAAAGTCTTAAACAGTTTGATTTATGCCCAAAATAAGGATTATTGGAGTATTTGGGGAATTTTGGTTATTTAATTTATATTTTAGTATCTGAACCAAATATGTTTTATGTTGTAGAGAATAAAGGATAGGGGTGGGCTTTTATAAGTGGATGAGAGGAAAAACTTGGTAGTTTTTAAAACAATAGAGTGATATCACGTTTTTCATATGTAAAAGGGTAAAATATAGGCCAATACCGAAACATAGAGGTTAAAGGGTCTAAATATTTCTATAAAATATTATATATACATGTTTATAGTCTAATATTACTCAAATATTTTTAGTTTAACCCCCGGTGAAACCATTTTTTTACCTTAAGCACGAAAATTATTTTTTGAAAAAAATACATATTCATTTTGGTAGAAAACTAACTTAAACTTATTATAAATTATAAATTGTTATTAATAAAAATATGAATCCATTTTTTTAATTTCAATTCACCGAATTGGGAAATAAAAATTTAAAATTTATCACACAGTCACGACGAGAAAGCTGTTTTTTATAGTGAAAATGTTCAAATGTTTGCAAAGTTTTTATACAAAAATTCAAAATGAAAATGTATCAAATGAACTAAATTAGATTAATTAATAAAAAATAGACCTAATTTTAATTTTAAACTAATTAAAATTAATATTTATCAATATAAATAATTGCAATGAAAAGTTAATTCCCAATTAAAATTCATTATTTTCAATATCCATCAAAATATTAAACTATTCAGAAAAAATAAAAAACTCACTTAAAGTTAATTTTGGAATCCTCATTTAAAAATTAAAGATTATTTTTTGATTTCAATTTTTTAAAAGTTCTATTTATTAACTATATGTTATGAATGAAAATACTGACTATACTATCTTTTAGAAAAAAAAATTATTTTTGGAAACATTTCTTTTTATTTTAAATTATTGTTACTTTACTTATAGTAAATATATAATTAATAAAAATAAGTAAATTAAATATTCTGATACGTTATATAATCATATTCACACTCATGATATTAATGGTTTGGTGATAAGTATCATATTAAATAACAATATTGAAAGTATATTATTGTTCAGTAAATCACGATATTTCGTGTAACATAAGCTATTGAAGAAACACATTATTTGGTGAATAATAAGCTACTAGTTAAACTAAATTTAGTACAAAATAAAAATATTTCATATTATGGGGGTTTTATATTCACTTCATTTTTTTATTTCATGTCACAAAATCTATTGAATAATGTGTAATTACTTTAGAATTTTTGGGTGTATTATATGTAGATATAATTAAAAAATGGTCATTTTAATAATACAGTATAAAATATAAATATAACATAAATATCAAAAAGTAATTAAAAAAACTCAGTTATAATGGTTTTTTTTCCAAGGTGTTTAGTTGTAATTTTTTCACTAATAGTATCTAATTTTTTATTGAGAAGGTTATTAACATGTATTTATGAGATGTGGAGAATAAATATGTAAACATGTTTCCATTTTTTTTAAATGGGAGAGTGAAAAGGATGATTTTTCTCTTAACGAATATTTCTAACCATATTCAATGATTTATAACATCAGGTGATTTTAAATTTAGTATTTTTGGAAAATATATATTTTAATGGGGTGAGTAAAATATATTAAACTTTCAATAATTCAAAGGATGATATGTCAAATAAAGGGATTAAAAGCATATATTTTGAAAATTAATATCTAGCTTGACTTTATAGAGATTCCTCCCACGGTGTTTTAAAAAATTCAATTCTTAAAATAGTGATGAATACGTATAGATGATTGTTTTAATAAGTATTAATAATATTATAATTGTTTTCAATATTTTGTGAGCATGTGTGCAATTATTGAGCAGAAATTGGAAAAATTGAAATGTCCCTGTGTCTATGGAGTTACCTAATGAGATTATGGATTAGAATAAGAATATGAATTCAGGATAAATTGTATAATTTTCAATGACATAAGATATGAATAATATATTAGTTTATGAATTTATTAGTTATTTAATATGACTTTGGAACTAGTCTGGTGTGACATTGGGGGTTGCATCAGATATTCATGGGTTCTCATTAGATTTTCAGATGCACATAATTTTTTTCACTTAGCTGAAAAATATTGGTCATTATTCATATGAATTTCTGTTCATATAATAACATTAAATGTTAATACATGACTTTTGAGTTTTTCATATTTTGGGAAATGATAATTCATTTATAATCTATAGCTCATGTATGATTTTTTTCAGATCATATATAACATTTAACACATATAAATTTTATAGAATCTAGGAATAGTAATTTTTTATGTATGACATCTGGAATAGGGGAATTATTACAATATAAATTATAAATATTTGAAATTTTAAAATTTATTTATCTGAATAAGGAAATAATTTGAGATGATAAAGGAGCTCCTCTTTATCATTGAAAACATCATGTTTATATGATTATCCATTATCCAAGGAAGAGTTTAAACAATATCATTTTAATAAATAATTAAAAAGATATTTGAAGATATTTCTATAATAATTAATATATATATATATTAGTTTATAAATTATCTATTCTTTAGTATTTAAAGTTATATTTTTATAATACTAATTACGATTCGAATAAGAGAAAGATGGTAGAAATAGTGGTTGAAGTTGATATGGGAAATTTTTAACGCTGACATAAATCAAATATATTGATACACTAGTTTTTGGGGCTGTTGTGCATGGTAAAATAAATATTATTTATTTAGAGGTTTTGAAGAAGTTAAGAAGTGTTGAATTTACGTATTTTTTCTTCTTAGTGTTTTGAAGCTTCTAGTAACAGATAAACACAATCCATCTGTAGTTTGGAATATTTCAACGATATATATAAAATGATTATGATCTTTTGAGAATCTCATGTATAATCTTGGGTAAACCAAATACTATTATTCTATATTCATGTTTTTGGGTAGAGGATAAATATTCTTCAGTGTATTTTACTTTTGAATACTGATTTCAATTGGAGGTATTTAATACTCTTTATTATAGATCCTTTTGTGATTATCAATACTGACTAATATAAAATTATAAAGGATGGATATATCATTTTTTATATACACTACCTAGGTGTAATAAAGATGAGAATAATTTTGATAATAATTATGTGATGAAATTAGTGGGAACCAAGGAAAAAGGAATCTATCATGAAAAAAGAAGACTAACTATTTGTATAAATAAAAGTAATTTATGTTAATAAAAATATAGATACAAAATTATATAGTTCATTATAAAGAGAAAAATACTTGTACAAATGTGTTTTCAATGAATTAGGGAAGATCTAGATAGTAAATGATCTAGATAGTGTTTCAACACCATTATAATTGATCAAGATCATTCGCTAATAAAGTATTTGAAGTTTGGTACAATTTAAAATTTGTTATACAGTTTTTTATGGAGGAAGATCGTATATATGGGATAAATAAGAAACCAATATATGGTATAATTATTTCTTATTGTGTATTTAATCATCAATAGTACACACTATGAAGCCTCATTATATAGAAGGACTCTAGAGTTGGAATGAAATGTGGCTCAGTATTAGGTTCTAAGACATTTTTGTTTCAGATAAAAATATCCCACACCCATTTTAATTAATAACATTATTATAGAAGAGAATAAATTGGATAGGGGGACTAACAAACCGTTTCAATGAGTAAGAATTTAAGGGCATGTTTTAACAGCCCGATATTTTAAAAGGAACCACTATGTTCGATAGCATACAAGAGACACCACAGTGATATTAAATAAAAAACTAAATATTATTATTTAAATATGAATATAATAAGCAATATGTAAAATTATTTGTTTATAAATAGTTTAGGATCAAAATGTAGATGTATATTTCTCAATTACAAGAGTGGGTGAATTGTAGTTTTAAAAACATTCATTTCTATACTTAATAAAATATATATTTAACAAATTTAAACAAGATAGATTCACAAACCATCATTAGTTATTAGGAAAGAAACTAATTTTCTTAGTATTCGATAAAAAAAATTAAGACAAGTTTAGTTAGGGAAACATTCTACATTTAAGAGGTTAAAATATTATTTATATCAGATTATAAAAGTATAATAATGTTTAAAAAATCTACACTTCTTATATTTATTAAATGTAGTGGAATTAAAACTTGTAACAAAACAAGACAAGTATAAAAAATATTTTATCCAAAACATTAGAGAATCCAAAAATCATGGATAAAGGTCCATTAATTTATACATTCAAGAATGTTTGTATTAACCACATTAGGGTATGCCCTCGATATGATGATGAACATCTGTCTTGTTATCACTACAAGCCATTGATCTCTATGTTGATCAGCACTACTGACTTCCTTTCCTCGAAATCCCTCGATTGATCAGCAATAATCATAATCTCACAATTCTAGTTGAATAAGATTTTATTAGCTTGAAAAAGTTGTTCAAATAATTTTCACAGGGTATATCGAGTAGATCTCTCGTAGCATGTAGGAGATCCACACAATCATTTTTTAGAGTGGTGAAATGACTGCATATTTATAGGTGAAATACCCAATAGTTGACTTCCTCCTCTAACAGTCATATTTTACATTAAATTTCAGAGGTACCTATACACATGTCACTCTGCCAAATTTTATTTAAAAATAGATTGTATGACATCATTTCATGTATGAAAACATGGGAAACTTTATCATCTGTAAGAAACAATAATATGTATTAAATTTTTAAATTTTTTTAAGAATAATATGATCTAAAAAATTTCTTTTAATATTTTTAGGATGAAATATAACTTTAAAAAATATGAATAATCATATTCTAAGGATAATATGAAATAATAGACTAAAGGTATATTGAAGCTGAGTCTAAAATAATGAGTAATTGGAATATGGAATTATGAGTAATCGGAGTCTTGAATTCTGTTGAAAAAAGTCTGAATTTATAAGGAAACTAGGTCTAAAAATATGAGTAAATGAAGTCTGGAATTCCTTGTAATTTTATTATGCATTTCGACGAAATTAGAGTCTAGATTTCAATGAAATAATATTATTATTTCTATGAAAATGGAGTCTAATTCCAGAGTAAATCGAAGTCTAAAAACAGAGGGAATCAGATTCTAAAAATATGGAGAATCGAATTCTAAAAAATATATTTTTCTGAGATTTAAATAAGGATGTAATTAATCTTATGGGAATTCGACCTTAAAGAAAATATATTTATCTTTAAATAAATAACATTAAGTATAACATATAAAAACACGATAATAGTCAAAAATATGAATTTCCCTAGAGAAATATTATAATCTTTATGAAAAAAGTGATTTTGATTTTTAAAACATAAGGATTGGAAAATTCATAAAGAATTTATTAACATAAAAATCTCTCTCTTTTAGGTAAGCACAATTAACTTTCTAAAAAAGAATATTAAGTTTTGGATACTTCAATGAAAAATATATCTTCCTTATATTTCTGACTTAGGGTGAATACGACTGACTCCCACTTAGGTTATTTAACCTTTAGGATCGTATTATTTTCCTTTATTAGTTTTCTAGAAATAACTTTCATTTTATTAAGAAAGTCTTCTTTTACGTTAAGCTTCCAATTTTATAAGCAATTTCATCACTGGGTAATAATCCCCATAATATGATATTCATTTGTAAAGATACATTCTCCCACTTTATAACATTAAAAAAGGAACGAAGGGATATATTTTTGTACACAAAAGGTTATGAAATATTCCTGTGATAAAAAAGGTGTTTGTAAATGTCATTAACTAAGAATATAGATGTTTCGGTACAACAAAATTTTTTTTAAGAACAAATATTCATCCTTTTTCATCTCTACCAATATTTTCTTGAGAATGGATTTTATCTTCTTTATCTCCTTATGATCATCTTGGTAATTCATGAGTAAATATGCTTGATCTTGGTTCTTCTTTTCAAGGGTCTGAATCCATTCTTCTTGTGTCTTCATCACATATTACTAGGATATAACTTTATCTTCCAACTGTTCTCTAGTTTAACTTTCTCTCATTAGGATAAGAGAAATGGAATTATGATTTCCATTAATTTCTTTTACCTCTTGGATCTCAAAATCTTAGACTTGATTCATCTTCTTAGAAATACTTTTGGACTTTTCATCAGCCTTCTTAAAATCATATTTAACTAAATCCATGTGATTATCAACTATTTTGAGATCATAAATAACTGACAATGACCAGATTTTTTTCAACTAGCATTATATCATGTGGGCTTCATAATTGATCATAACTATTATGAAATCAACTTCTATCTTGTTGTTATATTCCATCAAAATATTTGGAGATCCCATTTTCAAATTAATTAAATGTTGAATCATCTGGAACTGTGATTCAATGTTTGGAAAAAAGAGAATTGAATCTATAATATTTTTCAAGTACTGTTCAAAAAAAAATGCCCCATGGAGAAGGAATATTCAGAGTCGGAGGAATCTTTCACTAGATGAGTTTCTTTGGATTCATTAGCGTCTTCGACTTAGATGTTCACGTTAAAACTTTCTGAGGAAAATCAAGAGGGTCTTACTTTTCTTTAGAAACATCTTTTTCAACATTAGTGGACACCTCATCTTCTTTATCTCCAACATTAACTTCATCTTAGTCATCATGAACAATGCCATCATTATCTTCACTTTCTTCATTGGAATGAATTTTGTTAACTTCCGGTTCTCTAGAATTTTATTTCTGCTTTTATGAAGCTATTTTGTTAGACGATTCATGCGAAGTTCTTAAGTAATTTTTTTCATAGGGACTCTCCTTCTCTGGATATTCTTCAACCATTTTGATCACACAATAACTTTCTTCTTGTTCTTCTTCTTGCTGTTGGATTTCTCCTTCAATAATCTATTTTAGAATTGAAGCATCTTTCAAGAATTTTTCTGGTACCTGAATTGGTTCAAACACTTTTTCAACTAATTTCAATAATGATTGAACAACATAATCTTCTGAATATTTTTATCTTAGCTTATTCACTTTATCTTCATTCTTCAAATATTCTTCTTGAGTTATCATTAATTACATATCCTCAACATGGTCAATTTTAAAAACAGAATCATCCTTTTTCTTGTTCTTTTTATACACTCTCCATTTTTCTACTACATACTTAGAAAATTTATATTCCATCTTTGGTTTAGGAGTTTTTGATCAAAATTCTGGGATCTGTCTGGGTAACAGATGTTCTGGTTCTTGGTATTTTATTTTCATAGCGTTTGGTTTTGAACACTCTTCAACTTTACCTTTCTTAGCATGATCATCCATATCAGGATGATAATATAATTCACCAGTCTTAACGTTAAAATAAATATTCATTCTCTTCAATTTATCATCACTGAGAAACACAATCTTAATGTTCTTGGATTTTGATGTGCAGTGGATTTGTAAGGAGTGTAATAATAAGATTATGGTCATAGTCTGTATTTTAGGACACATCTAGATTTGATATTTGATATTTCCATTCTTAATTTTTCTAACTGTAAAAAGAATATACTTAACCAAAATTGTCATCCTTACATTCACAAGAAAATCTAACAGAAATATATCAATAATATTTATAGAATACTTCTCTCCCTTTCTTGTTATTAAGAATCTTTAAATCCATATTTATACTATTCTATGGTCAGTCGAACCTTCTTTCATTGGAAATATGTGATATAAATGGATTGCCTCTCATTCCAAAGGTATGTCTAAAATACTTTCATCTCTATAGAATGATAATGAGCAAGACATTCCATAACTTTTGAACTTGACCATTTCTCTTCCTCCTTGTTCATAGAATTGAATGGAATTATAAAATTCCATAATAATATCAGCATAAACTAGGACATGATTATTTTCCATAGAAAAACACATTAACATTCCAATATATTTAACTTGATGGATTTTGAAATCATACGATCATACATGGTGAAGAAATTACGGTCTTCTAACCCTTCAATAAATATATACCAGTCCTTAGCTTCCATTCTTGACTGAGACTACATTGGAGTATTATAGGAAATCTTAAGAGACATGTGGAATTTAATGTGAATGGAAAAATAGAACTTCAGACTTGAAGAAGGGAAGATATTTGATGCAAAAAAAATCTGAGAGAGCCGATGTGGGATGTGAATAGGGCTTCCCTTTAAATTGGCTTCGAAGTAGTGGTTTAGATTATCAATTAATTTTGATGGTTGAGATTAGCGTAATTTGATCTGACAGCTGAGATGAATATCAGAGAAGGTTTTTATGTGTTCTGATCTTTTGAGGTATCATGAAAAAATAATTTTGTGGAAAACTGAATCTGTTAAGGTTTTCTTAAATCAAGATTGGAAATACCAACAAATAATTAATTTCAGTTCAGATGATGTATGTAAGAAAACATACCATCTGGATTTCATAGAATTATTTTTCATTATTGATAATGTTATTTTTATAGAACATAGGTCCCAAAACGTTGTATTAGAGAATGAAAAGAATTTAGGTTTCAAAAATTTAAGGTTACAGAAAAACTTGAAAACAAAATATAAAAGAGTAAAGATATGTAATCCCCCTATGAAAAGGAGTAACTTAATGTTAGGAGATGGTTTAAACAAAAAAATTAATATGGGTGATTGCCTTATAGTTATCCATCCATGCATATTTAATGTATTCTAATCAATCCAATGAAAAATATTTTGTAAATATGTCATCAAGTTGATCATGTGTTCAAATAAATTGATGAATGATATCTCCTTTATAAAATAAAAATTTTGAAATTAAGGCTTTTCCAAGAAGAAAAATATTACATATACCAAAAATTTATCCTTGAGCATTTTATCTGAAAGATAGATTTCCACCTTTCATATTAACAATATTTTTAAATATGTTTTTATTACTAGCCATGTTCAAGGAATTTCCACTATCCATGTATGATGTATTGTTCTTGGTACTTCCTTTGTTTTCCTAAAAATAAAATAATTAGACATTCGGAATCCAAATTTTTTTGGATATGGAATTGGTATAAAGTAGAATCTTAGGTATATATATTTTCATATAATAATGGGCTTTATTTAAACCTAATTATATAGTTTTATTCAAATGAAAAATTTTCTCCCAATTTCCACCACATTTACACTAATTGCAAAAAGGAGCACTTTGGGGTATAAAATTGTTATGACTAAAAAAAAGTTTTGAATGAGAATAAAAAAAATCAATAATTATTCCTTACAGGACGAAGTTATGAATACATTTCATCATAACCTTTCATTCCATGAGTAATTTTTGACTAAATATTTTTAAGGAAAATATTCCAGATTTTAGTCTTGTTACAAAATTCTTATCCTCAAAGTCATTAGTCATAGAATTTGAGTTATTATCTAAAACATTTTTATTGGAAATAAAATTTTTAAGAACCTTTGAACGTTTATCCAGATGATAATTTACTTCCTTATAGTTTTTTCAATGATTTTCAAAATCAAGAATATTTTCATAAAGATCATTTGAATGATCTGTCACTTTGTTAAAAAAGAGATTCTAAAATTTTCCGTATCAAGTTTCTTATTGATCTTTCTATTTTCTTTCTCAAGTAACAAATAAAACCTAGATACTTATTAAAATAAAGGTAAACTAGTATCTCTTGTGATGAATAGTCTTCATCCAAAGATTCATAATATTCATCACTATAAAAATAGTATTTAGAGAAAATTGGTTAATGACTCAGCAGTATTTACCTTATCCATGAGAAATTGATTTTCAATAGTAATTATGGATATTAGACCAATATTTTTATGTACATATGATTCAATATTATAAGATTCATTATATTAATTTCCACCACTAGAACTACATATGTCATTATCTTTTAGTAATTTCTTAGAATTAGATTTTTAGTACTTATTTTTTTTTGTTTTTGAATGCCTATATTTTCCTTCTTTCCTTTTGATAAAATGACAGTCTAGTCTGATATAACTTGAACTCTTTAATTCATAACAAGTCACTTCTAATATTTCTGATCCTTTCTATGTTTCTTATTTTATCTGTGTTAGAAATATTTCTTTCCTATAATCTTATTCATCCTTTGACAAAGATTATAAATTTCCTTCATAGAATCACCGTTGTCACTTGATTCGGATATAATAGTAGAATTCTTGGATTTTGATCTAGTAACTATTTCAGGAGTCTTTTCTTTCATATGATTTGATTTAGTGGTGAAATAAACACTACCATTAACATTATTACTTTTATTGATCTATTCATATCTATTTATTCCTATTTCATGATGTAGAAGAGTCCCAAATAACTCATAAATAGTGAATTTGAAAACATTCCAATTCTCATCAGTCACTATTATTTTGGATTCCCATTCATTGGCCTGATATATATTATCTTAGCCATATGAATCTCATCAAAAAGTCCTTTATCACCCATATACTTAAACCTATTGACAATAGTCATAAATCATTGTTGAACTTTTTATACAGGTTCTCCATAAATTTATTATTAATAACTTCAAAACAAAATATATGATTATAATAAAGTAATATTATATTTACTTTGATAATAATAATTTATCAATTAATATTTTTCAATATGTGAATTATAAACTCATTATTTCAATAATACTATTTTTTCATAAGATAAGTTGTAATAATATAATAAAAATACATCTACTTTAATAATAATATTTTGACTTAAAATGATTTTCACCATTAATAATTCCATTAATATAAAAAATAATCCATCAAAATCAAGTGATAATAAAATAATAATCCCTAAAATATGAATCATGATTAATAATACAATAATATTAATTCTATAAAATATCATATGATAATAAAACAAAAAAATGTCTATTGAAATCATGATTGTATGAAATGTAAATTATTATGTAACATTTAAACACATGAGATATCTTAGAGTAACAAATTTATATTTCATTTGAAATAATAAATTTTTCACTAGTAATAACATTGATAATATATCCTCCAATAATAAATTAATATTTTTTTCATATGATAAATTAATTTATAATAATATATTTTATAAAATATCCTACAATGTATTATTCAATATTAATAATAAAATTCATTTAATATACTAAAATAATATACACCACTAGTTATTTGGTTTTTTATTTCATTTAAAATACAATTATCAGTGTTTTAAAATCATTTAAATTGTGAATGGTAGTAAAGTTTGTCAAATTTTATAATCATAAGAGTCTTTGTTAATAAAATCCATATTTTAGAAAGGTAACATTTAGTGTTGATAGAAGCCTATTTTACTAGCTATAACTCAAGCGGTGGTAAATTCCTTATTTTATCAATGGTTATGATAGTGCTAATAAAATACTTATTAACTCATGCATAGTGATGTTATATGAAATGCGCACTTTAGTATCAGATCATTCAAATAGAAATATATTAATTATACCTACTCAAATATTTTCATTTAATAATAATACATTTAAATTGAACCATTGGAATAAAAATAATATTATATTGAAAATTATATTAAATTATAAATATATTTTTATTTATTATGAATTACAAGCATTTAAAATTTTAAATAGACTAAAATAAAATTTAACTCACTAGATACGTGTAACATAGACCAACCAAACCCTATAGAAAATAATTATTATGATGGAACTTGAACCGGATTATACCGATACCTATGTTTTTTTATTACATTATCCTAATATAAAATTACTAGCTACCTAAAGGACCAAATGACCTATTTCTCTTGGAAAATTATATATATACTTGAGTCTTTAAAATATCAGTGTATAACATTCAAAGTATATATTCTGGATTCTAATGAATAGAAACAAAATAAGGGTGATATAAAATTATCATTAAGGGTTAATTATAGAATAATCGTTCATGAATCAATAAGAATAAAAAAATTTTAAGGTAAACAACTGAACACATATTCCATTTAACTTAATGGTTAGGGAGTAATTAGTACGGAAATTTAAATTACTAAACACACATTCTATATACATAAATAGATAATAAATCATTAATATGTCTAGGTAAATAACTAAATACACATTCTATTTAAATAACTGGTTAAGTAATAATAAATAGAGCAAGGTAAATTACTAAAAACACATTCCATTTACTCAATAAATTGAATAATTCAGCCATATATAATATCATAATTAATATATTATGGACAATAATAACAAAATTCTGAATAAATTAATTACATAATTATTAGGTTTCTTGTATCAAATTCACATGGTACCATTATCGTTAAGACAATTAATATGATGATTTAGAACATACTCGGTGATAACCCATTTAACTAATGATATCCATTTTATTCATCCAATGAGGCTACCAATGCATCATGAAGCTAAAATAAACAAACACTACCCTTGTCTGAGTTTATAAAGAATTCCTCCTATATTAAATAATCGATTTAATTCTTGAACAATGTTTTATATCCTGAAAAATATATATTTAATAAGAGATACGAATTTATCAACATTTCTCCAGTCAAAAAAATATCACTCAATGTAAAACAACATATATATATAAATGATATATTTTTTAATAAATAACCATATCCATGATAAATAATATGCATATTTAGGTGAAATTAATTTCTATTGATCATAGGAAGTGAATATTTCAAAATGAAATAAGGAAGTGAATGTTAATACTATCCTTCGTCAAAATAATAACAAACCATTGACAAGAAGAATAAGGATGATATTAATGTACAAGAATTAGATTAATAATCATTGTTTTTTCCATTAATTAATAAAAATACCAAAAAATATAATTAAAAACATTCTTGATGAAAATACCCATTTCAATTTGAAAATCAATTTGAAAATACATTTCTTTGAAAAAAACTATTAAAAATAGTTTCATTCCAAAGTTCCTCATAAACTCGAAAAATTAAGCTTAAAATAAATGGTACTTTTGAATAATGATAATACTTTATATGATGTGAATTTAAAAAAAAGTCCTTCCTTTTTCACTGAATATTTTTTAATAAAGTGCATTTTTCAGAGAATTAAAAATATATTTCTTTCACGTTTTCACAAAAATCAAAACGGGGATTTTTTTCAAATAAAAAATTAATTAATTTAAAAAATTAAAAAGTTAAAAAAGGTTAGAAATTAAATTAATAGATATTTTTTAAATGTTTCAAAAAAATTATTTTTTTTGAAACATGGTTTTGGAAGAAAACATATTTCTAACTATGGAGACAAATGAGGTATTATTATCATAGAAACATATTCTTAATATATTAAAGTATGAAAAAAGTGTAACAAAGGTACGATTACATGAAAAAATTAATTAAAATCTATAGGATAATTAAATTAAATGGTTTTTTATTCAATGTTCAAATAATTTCCTTTATAAAAAATTTAAGAATAAACAACCTTGTTGAGAATAAGATTGTGAAATAAACACTTATAATGATCATAATAATGAAATGATAATTAATTGAAGAATATTTTATATGAATATAATTTGAATACAAATAATAAACATGTAAATACAATATATTAAAATAAAAAAAAGTTGTACACATAATCTTATAATAACAATGTAAATGAAGAGGTAATATAACCAAATAAAAAGAATTTGAGTTATAAAATATTTATAACTAAATTATTTTCATTTCAAATCCCATTTCCTGAAATAATTCACATTGTAACTTAAAATTACATGGTCTATGAGTAAATTATGATATTACGTTTCTAATGGAAGTATATAAATCATTTAAATGAATTTAGGATCATAACATTCCAATATGCCTTAAGGAAATGAAATTGAGATGAAATATATTACCTCATTCCCACTTTGGGTTAAACATACTTTAGAATACTATATTTTGGTTGTAAAAATGTTATTAAATTATTTTTTTACAATATTAATATTTATTATATCATATATTAACCTCTTACAACATCTTATTAACTGTTCTTTGTTTATCATTCATTATTATTGTTGTTTCGGGTGTTAATTGCTTTGTTTTGGCACGTGTTCTTGGTCATGCGAGATATAATTCTTTAACATATTATAAATTTATATCATATAAATAACAATATTCATGATATAATCATAGTAAAATTATTTTTTTAAAACAAATCATGTAATATGTTTATTAAAAATGAATCAAGTTACGATCATTGAGACGGTATGCCATACATACGTGTGAGTAACATTTCTATTTTTCAATGATCCTTAGGGAAAGAATGTAAGTATTATTTTAAATTTAATAATTATAATAATTTAATTAATAAAATATTTTATAGTATTATATTTGATCCTTGTATTGCGGTTATGAAAGGATATTTACATCACTTTATAAAGGCAGTAATCCACATGTACATGAACGATGTTATCATCAATACATGAGTAAAATTTAATGAAATAAAATGATATATATTATCATTAAGGGGTGATATATATGTTATTAATATATTAACTATTTATTTATATTATATATAATCCTTAAATTTATCTCTATCAAATTCTATGTGAAGCATTACTGAAAGATGAACCACATCCTTCTGTGAGGCAGTAGTCTATTATACACTCAAGCGATGTTATAGTATATCCTATGCATTGTAAGGTATATATATATATATAATATAGTTACTATATAGGTCTAAATATGTTATAAATATCATATATATTCATTATATACAATTTGATACCCAACCTTTATAGGGGGAAATGTCAAAACGAATAACATTGGTTTGCGAGGTGGTTGTCCATCGTACACAAGAACAATGGTTTCATAAAACATTTTATGGAAGTGGAGATGGTTTTTGTTAATAAAATATTGATTAAAAATATTATTATTTGGAATTAACTAAGGTTATTATGTCATAATGTTTTAAAAAAATAAATGAGGTAGAGAAAGATATAAAAAAACTCTTGTCAAGGAATATTATTTCTTTTTCGAGTATCGTCCAGAGGATTAAACAAAATTATTCCAAGGTTGTATTTATTCCCAAAATAAGGATTACAAGATGAGGTGAGGGAATTTTGAGGGTGATTTGGGCTATTATTAATTTAAATAAATAGGTTTAATTTGTGAAGAAGAGATGATAGGGCTGGTCTTTTATATGTGGGAGGGAGGACACAGTTGGTATTTCTGAAAATAATTGAGTGCTCCCACATTTTTTATATGTTAAAAGGATCCAAAATAGGTCATCAACGAACCATAAAGTTGTAATGTTATAACTATTTCTATAAAATTGTTTTAATTCCATTGTATTGGTCATTTTAACCCTTATAATTTTATTTTAACTCGCGATAAAACCATTTCTTACCTTAACTATGGTTATTAATTAATACTCCATTCAATATTAATATTGGTTAAAAATTAATTTGAACGTATTAGAAAATATTAATTATGATGAATCAAAATATTGAATCCAATTTTCCAAATACAATTGACGTATTAGGAAAATTTTAATTTAAAATTGGTCCTATGGACACAATGAGAAAACAGGTTTTTAAATGGAAAATGTTTAAAAGATTAAAAAAATTTAACAAAATTCATTATAAAATTTATTATATTGAAATAAATTAGACTAATTAATTTTAAATTTAACTAACTTACTTTAAATAAAATTTAAAATATATTTTAACATTATAAAAAATTTAAATGAAAAGGTATTTTTCAATTAATATTTAGTATGTTTCACTA
Organism: Viscum album; assembly: GCA_963277665.1. Taxonomy (NCBI): domain Eukaryota; kingdom Viridiplantae; phylum Streptophyta; class Magnoliopsida; order Santalales; family Viscaceae; genus Viscum; species Viscum album. Next base: position 791,684,548 of record OY728156.1, on the reverse strand, counting down.
TTCCTCAAAAAATAACTTTTCAGATATATCCAAAAAAATTTACTATAATAATCATGGAATACCAATTTAAAGAATTAATTTATTATTTCATATAAATTTGATAAATTATTTAAAAAATTAATTTAAATTATGTGTGTAAACCATGAATAAACCATCTTTCAAAAGAAATTATTATATTTGGGAAAATTTTTTTTTTTCTTTTAAACGATTCATATTTTATAACTAATAAATTTATAATTAATAAAACTATGTGAAATATATATTTTCATAATTTAGTTAATTATATTCATACCAACCATTATAATTTCTAGGCGATAACTATCACATTAAATAATAATATTAATAGTATTTTTTTTGTTTGATAATGATTTTTAATACATATAACACAATCCCTTGAAAAAAATTAATTTTTTCATATTTCATAATATATCGAAGATATTAAATTTATTATAATAGAAAAATATTTTAAATTATTAGGGTTTTATTTTATCTTCAAAGCTTATTATTTCATGTCATATATTCAATTTGATAGAGTGTTATTATTTTATAATTTCGGGATGTTACATTCTCTCCAAATTATATAAATTTTGTCCCCATAATTTATGCTTTATCTCAGTAATCAAGTATTTGATATATGAAAATTATCTTTTTGAAAATACACATCATAAAAATATTTAATAAAATAACTTCTTAATAATAGAGAAATAGATGTTCAATGTTTTGGTAAAATAACATATAACTAGGTTATTATGTAGAAGAACATTATTGGATAGTGATGACATGGAAATTTTGGAAAAGGGTAACTAATAATAGAGAGGGATTTATGTATTTGATCACAAGCGGGTGAATAATCATTGTAATGTTAAGAGCCTCAATGCCATAAATCATTAATGGTATAAAAGACCATATAGTTCATTATGTATAAAGATAATATTTTTTAATTGTTGTTTCATGATACTTTTTAAAAATTTTAGAAATTATTTTACTCCATAAGAATATAATAAATATACTTATTTGATATTGTTATAGTTTATAATAATAATTTTATCCCATGGTTTTCCTTCGATAAATTTCAAATTCACCCCTTACTCTAAAAAAATATCCAAAATTATTTTTTTTTCTGCCTGAAGAATAAAAATTCAATTGTAATGGAAATTAAGATCCATAAAACAAAATGTTATGTAACAATATAACTATTTTCAAAAACCAATATAGTTATTATGAGTAATATAATATAATAAATTAATATCTAATCCTCAAAGAAATTTTTTTTTCTTTTTTATAAACAATATTGACATATTTTATATTATGTTCCCAAAATAATATCATGTGAATCCTTGAAATAAAATTAATCATTAAATAAAAAAGTTTACTGTGGTTTTTAATAAAACATATTTTTCCCACAAGTTCTAATAATATTATTTGACTATTAATATAATTTCCTTAATGATCATTATATCCTTAAAATTTGTTAATAACATTAAAATTATGTATCTAAAATTTAATGGCATTATTCCTCAAATACGTTTTCCACTAAAACATATACTTTCCATAAATTTCATCAAAATTTCATTAATATTTGGGGATATCCATCACATTAAACTACAAAATTAGTGTTTAATAATTTTAAAATATAGTAAATATTAAACACATAAACCATATTGGAATCCATAACTCTTATTTTAGTGAATACACAGGTTATTATAACAAAATTCAATGATGTTTCATGATTTATAAAACTAAAATACAATTTATAAAAATACTTCAACAATTTAATTATTAAATCCCAATAAATAAATACTTCATATGTTCTATTTCAACACAGGTACATCTTTGGTATAGGTTTTAACAAAATTCATTCATTTTTATAATCTAATAAAATATTTCATGATGGTTTTTTAAAAAAAATTTAAATTACCCTAATCATATCCCTCGGGAGTGTCAAACTAGCTGTATTGTAAGGTAAGTTGTTGGGCACCATGTGATGATCAGGTTATACCCAATGTGTCATTTGCTTATTTATTACCCATAGGTACATCAACTCTAGAACCATTTCCACTTATAGTATCCATATAGGTATTTATTTCTAAGTAAAACCACTTAATATCTATGTTACCAAAATATTATGATGTTCTTATATATATATCATCATCGTTTATCATATGATTATGTTCAATAATATTTGTTTTCTAAAATCATGTTCCCATGTTTTCTACTAAACTTTTATCGACAACAACTATATCGACCCAAACCCTGGAATCTCAAAGCTAGTGTTTACTATATTAAATTAGAATAATATACAATAAATCACATCCCAATGGACCGAATAGTTTTTTAGTCATTGAAAAATTGATACATATTTAGTATTGCATTACATTTGAAAGAAGAAATTACGATATATTTTTTGGATAATATTATTATTCCCTCTAAGATATCCTTACATATGATTAATATTATACTTCCTAGAATCTTGGGAAATAAAAACAATAAGGGTGATATTAGATGGTCAGTGAGGGTTTAGTATGAAAAAAGATATCACGAATTAATTAGTATAAAAATCATGTCAAGGAAAATTATTGAACACACGTTCCATTTAATAACCAGATAATGAATAATCAATATGAAAAGGTAAATTATAGAACAAAAATTATAAATAAATAACATGATAATGAATAATAAATATATAAAGGTAAATAATTAAACCCACATTCCATTTAAATAAATATATGAGGCATAATAAATATGGAAATGTAAATTACTAAAAATACATTCTATTTAATAAATAAAATAATAAATGAATCAAAATATAATATCATTGGGAAAATATAGTTGATAATAATAGAATAATTATGAACAAATTAAATTTATAAATATCAGATCTATGGTATCCATGGAACGTGATACCTTTACCATCAGTACCATTCACAAGATGGTTTAGAAAATACTTGGTAAAACCCAATTTAATAATGAATTTAAAACTGATTCGTACCATGAGTCTACTGATGCATCATGGGTATATCATTAATCAAGGCACATCCATGTTTTCAAGTCCAATTAATTCATCACATATTAAATAATTGATTTAATTCATGAACAATGTGACTTATCGTCAAATATCTATATTGAGTAATGGATGTGTATTTATCAACATTTTACCTGTCAAAACAAATAATTTACAGAGTACAAATCTGAATGATGAAATGAGATACTGTTTATGAAATAATAATATCTATGATAAATAAAATGTATATTTTGGGATAATTTAATTTCCAAATATCAATATAAAGTAAATATTTCAAAATAAAAAAAAGTAAGTGATTTTCAATATTATCCTTAGTCCAAGTATTCATAAATGATCTAGTTAAAAAATAAATTGGTATCAATGAATATCCATTGGATAAATAATAACTAATTTTTTTCATTGATGAATTGAAATACCACATAAATATCATAAAACAAATAATTTACAGAAAAAGCATTTTTTTTATTCAAATTTTGAAAATACTATTCATTGAAAAAAAAATATAAAAAGTACCTCATAAAAATTTAAGGATAAAGATAAATTAAGGTAATGATCTTCATTATTTTTTGATATGTTATAGAATAAAAAATGAAAATTCATTTTACACTGTAAATTTTTTTTGAATAATCATTTTTAGAAAACAACAATTATATTCCATTGACATTTTTTGTAAAATCTAAACAGTCATTGTTTTGAAAATGTGATAATAACCCTTTGAAAAAGAAATTTTGGAGTAAAAATTGGTATAAATCACATAAATGATTCATTTATTAATGGTTATATCACTTTTTTTAAAACATTTTCCCAAAACATATTTATTGAAGAAAACACAATCCCAACTAAAGAGAGAAATGTAGTCCTATTTTCATAAAATATGAATTCTCAAATATTTTATGTACCAATGACTGGAAGAAGGGTATTATTAATTTATAAATTATATGAACAAACAGAGTATATAAAATTTAGAGGATGTATTATATAATTATTAAATAATTTTTTTTAACAAAAATTCAATAATAAATAATCTCGATAAGAATTAGAGAGTGAAATAAACCCTTACAATGACTCTAACATTGAAGTGAGAATTATTCAATGAATCAATTATGTGCATCAACAATAAATCCACATAATAAGATTTAAAATACAACATATGAATATAGTATGTTATTGTATTCATAATCTTATAAGAACAGTGACAATCAAGAAGTAATATAACCTAATTAAAAGAAATTGTGTTATAAAATTCATTACTACTTGATAATTTTCAATTCAAATGAGCATAGATGTTATCATTAAAAGATAGATTTAAATTAAAAAGAATTATGAATGAATCATTGTATTATGTGTCCAAGTTTTGTATATACACCATTTAAAATAAGTTGGGTGAGAAACATTACAATATTCATTAATGAAATGAAATTGAGATGATATCTATTACCTAGCTCTTCCATTTCGCTGAATGGGATTTGACAACATAAAATGTGGTTTTAAGAATGATATTAAAATATTTAATAGCCATAAATTATTTATAATATCATATATTATCCTTTTACAATATCATATAACCCATTTATTTATAATTTTTAAATTTTTCATTTTTTAGGAGTTAATTTCCTTTTTTTCGCATGTGAGTTTCATCCTGAATGATTGATTTATTTCATATATTTTATAGTCGTATCATATAAATATTATTAATCATTACATAATTAAAATATTTATACAAAAATTTTATTCTCTAAATCAATCATGAGAGAGGCATATGAAAATTGAAGTATGTTACGATCATGGAGATGGTAGGTCATACATATGCTTTAGTAATGTTCTCATTTTTAAATGATCATTATAGAATGTTGATAAGTAATATTTTAACTTTATATAATGATTATAATTACATTAATACCATATTATATTCAAATATATATCATCCATGTTGTATGCTTTTGAAAATAGAGCCACATATCTTCATGAAGCCGGTAGTCTACATGTACATGAAAGATGTTATCATCGTTGTATAATTGAAATGTAAAGAATAAAAATGATATATATAATATTTTTAGAAAGATAAATATTTAAATAATAACATAATTATTTAATATATATCTAATATAAAAATTTATCTTTATCTTTATCTTCTACCATGTGAAGCATTAGTTGAAGAATATTTATATTACATTCGGAGGCGGTACTCTGTTGTACACATGGGCGACATTATCATATATCCGATGAAATGAAATTTAAAAAAAAAATATATGATATAATGACTCTATGGGTATAATTATATTATATTTATGATATATATAATTCATATACATCATCAATCTCTCCCTTGAGAAGTATAAATAGAAAAATGAATGACATCAGTTCAGGAGGCAGTAGTCTATAGTACATACAAATGATGATTCTGTAACCCACTTAATAGATGTGTCAAAAATTATTAAGTCATAAAATTATGGTGACAATGTAAAATTATATTTAATATTATAATTTTATTAGGTCATCATGTATGAATAAAACTTTATGGAGTTGGAGAGTAAAATAAAATAGTGACTCTCATTAAAGAACGTTACCACTAGGTCGAGTATCCTCCTAGGACTTCACTAAAGTCTTAAACAGTTTGATTTATTCCCAAAATAAGGATTACTAGAATATTTGGGAATTTTGGAAAGTTAATTTTTATGTTATTATCTGAACCAAATATGTTTTATGTTGTGAATAAGATAGGAGAAAGGTGTCCTTTTATAAGTGGGTGAGAGGACACACTTAGTAGTTTTTAATAGAATAGAGTGCTCTCAAATTTTTCATATGTAAAAGGGTAATATATAGTCCATTACCAACCATAGAGGTTAAAGGTTCTAAATATTTCTATAAAATAGTATCTATACATGTTTATATCCTATCTTTACTCATATATTTTTAGTTTAACCCCTGGTAAAACCATTTTTTACCTTAAGCAAAGTAATAAATTTTTTACAAATATCCATATTCATTTTGGTAGAAAATTAAATTAAACTTATTATAAATTATAAATTATTATTAATTTAAATATGAATCCTTTTTTATAATTTCAATTCACCGAATTGGGAAATATTAATTTAAAATTAATCACACAGACACAACGAGAAATCTTGTTTTTAATGTGAAAATGTCTAAATGTTTAAAAAGTTTTCATACAAAAATTAAAAATAAAAATGTCTCAAATAAAATAAATTATATTAATTAAGAAAAAATAGAACTAATTTTAATTTTAAACCAACTAAAATTATTATTTATAAATATAAATTATTGAAATGAAAAGTCAGTTCCCAATTAAATTCATTATTTTCACAATCCATCAAAATATAAAACTTTTGAGAAAAAACAAAAAAAATCACCTAAAGATAATTTTGGAATCCTCATTTCAAAATTGAAGTTTACTTTTTCATTTAAATTTCTAAAATTGTTTATTATTAATTTTAATTTATGCATGAAAATTCTGATAAAATATCTTTTAAAAAAACAAATCCCTTTCGGAAAACATTTCTTTTTATTTTAAATTATTGTTATTTTATTTATAGTAAATAAATAATTAATAAACATAAGTAAATTAAATATTCTAATATGTTATATAATCATATTCACACTCACTATACTAATGGTTTTGTGATTATTATCATATTAAATAATAATATTAATAGTATATTATTGTTCAGTAAAGCATAATATTTCATGTAACATGAGCTATTGAAGAAACACATTATTGGGTGTATCATAAGTTACTAGTTAAAATATATTTAGTAAAAAATAAAATTATTTTATATTATGGTGGTTTTATATTCACCATTATTTTTTTTATTTCATGTCACAAAATCTATTGCATTAAGTGTAATTATTTTAGAATTTTAGGGTGTATCATATGTACCTATAATTAAAAAAGCGTCATTTTAATAATAATGTACAAAAAATAAATAGAACAAAAATAAAAAAAGTAATTAAAAAAGTAAAACTCAATTACAATGATGTTTTTCCTAGGTGTTTAGTTGTAATTTTTTCATTTATAGAATATAATTTTTTATTTAGATGATTATTTACATGTCTTGATCATATGTGAAGAATAAATATGTAAACATGTTTCCATTGTTTTTTGAAATGGGAGAGTGAAGAGGATGATTTTTTTCCTAAAGAATATTTCTAGCCATATTCAAGGATTCGTAACATAAGATAATTTAAAATTTAGTATTGTTGGAAAATATATTTTTTAATTGGGTGAGTGATATATATTAAACATTCAATAATTCTAAGGATGATATGTCACCTAAAGTGATTAAAATAATATATTTTGAAAATTAATATCTAGCTTGATTTTATGGATATTCCACCAACAATGTTTTCACAAAATTTAATTCTTAAAATATTGATCAATACGTATAAATGAATGTTTTAATAAGTTTTAATAAGAGTTGAATTGTTTTTAATATTTAGTGAGCATATGTGAAATTATTGAGCAGAAATTAGAAAAATAGAAATGTCCCAGAGTATATGGATTTACCTATTGAGATTATTAATTAGTCTAAGAATATGAATTCAGGATAAATTGTATAATTTTCACTGACATAAGATATGAATAATATATTAGTGTATGACTTTATTAGTTATTTAATATGACTTTGGAACTAGTCCGGTGTTACATTGGGTGTTGCATCAGATATTTAGGGGTTCTCATTAGATTTTCAGTAGCACATAATTCTTTTCAGTTATATGAATAATATTTTTCATCATTCATATGAATTTATTTTCATATAATAACTTATAATGATAATATATGACTTTTTAGTTTTTCATATTTTAGGAAATGATGATTCATGAATTATTTTTAGTTGAGGTATGATTTTTTCAGATCATATATGAATTTTCCCACATATGAATTTTTTAGAATCTTGGAATATTAATTTTATATGTATGACTTATAAAACAAGATAATTATTTGAATATATATTCTAAAAATTTGGGTTTTCCAAATTTATTTTTCTTGATAAGGAAATCATTTGAGATGATAAAGAATCTACTTTTCATCATTAAAAAAATCATGTTTATATGATTATCCATTATCCAAGGATGAGTTTAAAAAATATCATTTTAATAAATAATTAAAATTCAATTTTATGATATTTCTATAATAATTAATATATATATATATATATATTAGTCTATACATTACCTATTCTTTAGTATTTAAATGTATGTTTTTAAAATAATAATTATGATTCGAATAAGAGAAAGTTGGTAGAAATAGAGGTTGAAGTTGATATGGGAAATTTTTAACATTGACATAAAACAAATATATTGAAACACTAATTTTTTCGGATGTTGTGCATACCAAAATAAATACTATTTATTTATAGGTTTTGAATAAGATAAGAAGAGTTGAATTTACTCAGTTTTTCTTCTTAGTGGTTTGAAGCATCTAGTAACAGATGAACACAATCCATGTTTAGTTTGGTATATTTCAAAGATATATATAAAAAGATTATGATCTTTTGAGAATATCATGTATAATCATGGGGAAACCAAATAATATTATTCTATAGTCTTGTTTTTGGGCAGAGGATAAATATTCTTCAACGTATTTTACTTTTGAATACTAATTTCAATTAGAGTTATTTAATACTCTATATTATAGATACTTTTGTGAATATCAATACTGAATAATATAAAATTATACAGGATGGATATATCATTTTTTATATACATAACCTAAGTGTAATAATTATGAGAATAACTGTGATAATGATTATGTGATGAAATCTGTGGGAACCAAGGAAAAAGGAATCGATCATGAAAGAATAAGAGTAACTAAATGGATACATAAAAGTTATTGATCTGAAGAAAAATATTTATACTAAATTTTAGTGTTCATTATAAGGAGAATAATACTTGTAAAAATTAGTTTTCAATGCATTAGGGAAGTTCCAGATAGTAAATGATCTAGAGAGTGTTTAAAGACCATTATAATTAATCAAGATCATTCGATATTAGAGTAATTAATGTTGGGTACAATATAAAATTAGTAAAAAAATTTGTTCATGTAAGAATATCATATTTAGGTGAGGAAGAAGAAACAAATATATGGTATAATTATTTCTTATTGTGTATCTAATCATCAATGGAACATAATGTGAAGCCATATTCTATAGTAGGACTCTAGAGATGGAACAAAATGTGGCTCAATATTAGGGTCTAAGACATTTTTGTTTAGGATAAAAATATCTCACACCCATTTTAATTAATAACACTATTATAGAAGAGAATAAATTGGTTGGGGGACTAACGAACTGTTTGAAGAAGTAATAATTTAAGGCCTTGTTTTAATATCTTGAGATTTTAAAAGGAGCCACTATGTTCGATAGCATATAAGAGACAACACATTGATATTCAATAAAAAACTAAATATTATTAATTAAATAAAAATATAATAACCACGATGAAAAAGTTTTGGTTATAAATATTTTATGATCAAAATGTATATGTAGATTTCTCAATAACAAGAGTGGGTGAATTATAGGTTTATAAACATTCATTTTTATCCTTAATAAAATATATATTTAACAATGTTAAAAAATATTGATTAACAATCCTTAATTAGTTCTTAATAAAGAAACTAATTTTCATAGGATCTGATAAACTAAACTTAAGAAAAGTTTTGTTAGGGAAATATTCTACATTTAAGAGTTTAAAATCTTATTTATATCAGAGTATAAAAGTATAAGAATGTTTAAGAAATATACACTTCTTATATTTAACAAAATGTAGTGGAATTAAAACTTGTAACAAAAAAAACAAGTATAACAATGATTTTATCCCAGAGAGATGTAAATATAACAATCATGGATAAAGGTCCCTTGATTTATACTTTCAAGAAAGTTTTTCTTAACCAAATTAGGTTAAGCTCTCGGTATGATGATCGACATCTGTCTTACTATCCACACAAGCCATCGATCCCTATGTTCATCGGCACTACTGTCTTTCTATCCTCAGAAGCCCTCGATTGATCTGTAACATTCGGAATCTCACTAGGCCGGTTGAATAATATGTTCTTATCTAGAAAAATTTGTTCACAGAACTTTTACAGGGTAGATCGAGTAGATCTCTCTCATCACATAGGAGTTCCACACAATCATTTTTTTAGAGTGTTGAAATGACTACATATTTATAGGTGAAAAACCCAACAGTCGACTTCCTCCCCCAACAGTTATATTTTTCATTAAATTTTAGAGGTACCTATACACATGTCACACTACTAACAGTTATTTAAAAATAGATTGTAAGACATCATTTCACGTATGAAAACATGGGAAACATTATCATGTGTAAGAAACAATATATGTAATAATATTTTCAAAAAACCTTTAGAATAATATGAACTAAAAAATTTTATTAACATATTTAGGATGAAATGTAGCTTTAACAAATATGAATAATCAGATTCTAAGGATAATATGAAATCTTAGCCTAAATTTATATTGAAATAGAGTCTGAAAAAATGAGTAATTCTAATATGGAATTATTAGTAACCAGAGTCTTGAATTCTGGTGAAACAGAGTCTGAATTTATAAGGAAAATGCATCTAAAATTTTGAGTAAATGATTTCTAGAATTCCTTGTTATTGTAGTTGGCATTTCAATGAAATTGAATTCTACATTTCAATGAAACCATAATATTATTTCTATGCAAATAGTGTCTAATTCCAGAGTAAATTAGAGTCTAAAAATAGAGGAAATAAGATTCTACAAGTATGGAGAATCAGATTCTAAAAAACTATATTGTTTTGAGATTTAAATAAGGATCTGATTAATCTTAAGAGAATTAAGTCTTAAAGAAAATATATTTAACCTTAGATAAATAAAATTAAGAATAAAAAATAAAAACATGATAACAGTTAAAAATATAAATTTTCATAGAGAAATATTATGATCTTTAAGAAAAATGTGTTTTTGATTTTCAAAAAATAAGGTATGGAAAATTCATAAGGAATTTATTAATATAAAAATATCCCCCTTTTTGGAAAGTATACTCCACATTCTAAAAAAGAATATTAATTTTCGGATACTTTTATAAAAAATATATATTCCTTATATTAGTGACTTATGGTGAATACTACTAACTCCCACTTAGGTTATGTCACCTTAAGGATCGTATTCTTTGCATTAATTACTTTTCTGTAAATAACATTCCTTTTCATAAGAATGTCTTATTTATGTTAAGCTTCCCATTTTATAATCAATTTCTTCTTTGGGTAATCATCCCCATAATATGATAATTTTTTTGGAAAGATACATTCTCCCCATTTATGACATTAGAAAAGGAACAGAGGGATAAATTTTTGTACATAAAAGGTTGTGAAATATTGCTGTGATAAAAAATTGTGTAAGTAAATATCATTAACAAAGAATAAATATGCATTGGTCCAACAGAAGATTGTTTTAAGAAAAATCATTCATCTTTTTTCATCTGAACCAATATTTTCTTGAGAATGGATTTTATCTTCATTATCTCCTTATGATAATCTTTGAAATTCATGAGTAAGTATTCTTGGTCTTGGTTCTTCTTTTTAGCAGTTTGAATCCATTCTTCTTATTTCTTGATCACATATTCCTAGGACATAACATTATCTTCCAACTTTTATCTAGTTTCACTTTCTCTCATTAAGCTTAGAGAAATTGAATTAAGCTTTACATTAAGATCTTTTTCCTCTTGGATCCCAGAATCTTGGACTTGATTCAGATTCATAAAATGATTTTTGGACTTCTCATCATCTTCGTTAAAATCATATTTACCTAAATACATGTGATTATGAACTATTTTGAGATCATAAATAACTGAAATTTACCAGATTTTTATCGAATAGAAGTATATCACGTGGGCTTCATAATTGATCATAACTATTTTGAAATCAACTTCTATCTTGTTGTTCTTTTCCATCAAAAGATTTTGGAGATTCTATTTTCGAATTAATTGAATGTTGAATAATATGAAACAATGAATCAATGTTTGGGAAAACAGAATTGAATCTATAAGATCTTTCAAGTATTGTTCAAAAAAATCATGTCCCATGGAGAAAGAAGATTCATATTCTGAGAAATCATTCACTAGATGACTTTCTTTAGTTTCTTTAGCATTCATAGACATAGATTTTCAAGTTAAAACTTTCTTAGGCATATCAATAGGGTCTTACTTTTCTTTAGAAACATATTTTTTAACAAATTTGGACACCTCATCTTATTTTTCTCCAATCTTAACTTTGTCTTAGTCTTCTTCAACAATATCAGCATTATCTTCACCTTCATCATTGGTATAAATTTTGTTAACTTCGGGTTCTCTAGAATTTAATTTCTTCTTTTCTGAAGCTATTTTGATAGATGATTCATGGGAAGTTCTTATTGAATTTTTTTTATAGGGAGTCTCCTTCTCTTGATATTATTCAACCATTTTGATCACATAATAACTTTATTCTTGTTCTTATTCTTTCTGTTAGATTTATTCTTCATCAATAATCTATTTCAGATGTGAAGAATCTTTCATGAATGTTTCTGGTACCAGAATTGGTTCCAACACATTTTCAACCAGTTTTAATAACGATGGAACAACCCAAAATTCTGAATATTTTTATCTTAGCTTCTTCTCTTAATCTTTATTATTCTGATTTTATTCTTGAATTATCATTAATTACATGTCCTCAAAAGGGTCAATTTCAAAAATAGCATCTCCCTTTTTCTTATTCTTCTTATAGACTCTTCATTTTTCTACTAATTACTTAGAAAATTTATTTTTCTTATTTAGTTTAGGGGGTTTTGATTGAAATTCTATGATCGGTCTCGGTAACTAATGTTCTGGTTCATGGTATTTTGTATTCATAGTGTTTGGTTTTGAATTCTCTTCAACTTTACCTTTATTAGCATGATCATCCTTATCTAGATGATCAAAGAATTCACCAGTCTTGACGTTATAAAAATATTCATTAACTCTAGTGTATCGTCACTGATGAACACAATCTTAAAGTTCTTGGATTTTCTTGTGCAAGGGATTTGAATGGAGTGTAATCATAAGATTATGATCATAGTCTACACTGCAGGATACATCTATATTTGAGATTTTATATTTCCATTCTTAATGTTGCTGACTATAAATGTAATATACTTAACCAAATTTATCATCCCTACATTCACAAGAAAATACAATAGAAAGATATCACAAATTTTACAAGAATCCTTCTCTCCATTTCTTGGAATTAAGAATCCTTAAAACCATAATTATATTATTCTATGGTCAGTCAAAAGGTGATATATCTTAGATTTATTATCTTTTTTAAGGCCAAGAAACTCTATAGCCTGAACATTCTCAAATAATTCTTCCTTATTTATAAATCTGTGAGATAAAAGGATTTCCTCTCCTTCCAAAGCTATGTCTAAAATAATTTCTTCTTTGTTGAATGATAATGAGGAAGACATTCCATAACTTCTGAACATGACAATTTCTCTTCCTCTTTGTTCATATAATTTAATGAAATCATAAAATTCTATAACAAGATCATCATAAACTAGGTCTTGATTGTTTTCCTTATCAACACATAATAATTCCAATCTATTTAACTTGATGGATTTTAAAATCAAGGAATCATACATGGTGATGAAATTCTGGTCTTCTAACCTTTCAGTGAATATAAACTAGTCCTTGGCTTCCTTTCTTAACTGAGACTACATTGCAGTATTACAAGAAATCTCAAGTGACATGTGGAATTTATGGTGAAGCAATATATGGAACGATAGACATGAATAAGAAAAGATCTTATATGCAAAACAAATCTGAGGGAGATAATTTGGGATGTGAATAGGGGTTCCCTTTAAATAGGATTTAAAGTAGCGATTTAGATTATCGATTCATTCTGATGGTTTAGATTAGCATAATTTGATCGTGTGGCTGAGATAAATGTCGGAGAAGGATTTTATCGGTTCTGATATTTTGAGGTATCAAGAAAAAATAAAATTTATGGAAAACTGAATATGTTAAGGTTTTCTTAAATCAAGATTGGAAATACCAACAAATAATTAAATTCAGTTCATATGATGTATTTAAAGAAACGTACCATCTAGATTTCTTACAATGATTTTTCAGTATTGATAAGGTTCTTTTTATAGAACATAGGTTCCAAAAAGTTGTCTTAGGGGAATAAAACCATTTAGGTTTCAAAAATTTTAGGTTCTGGAAAAAATTGAAAACAAAATATAAGAGTAAAGATATGTACTCTCCATATGAAAAGGAGTAACATAATATTTCGAGATGGTTTCAAGAAAAAAATTAATATGGATGATTTCCTTATGGTTATCGATCCATACTTTTTTTAATCTATTTAAATTTATCCAAAGGTAAATATTTTGTAAATATTTCATCATGTTGATCATGTGTTCTAATAAATTGAAAATGATATCTCTATTATAAAATCAAACATTTGAAATTTAGGTTTTTCCAAGAATAACATTATTACCTATACCAACAATTTACCCTTGAGCATTGTCTCTAAAAGATACATTTCCACCTTTCATATTAATAATCTTTTTAAATAAATTTTTATTACCAGCCATGTTCAAGGAACATCCACTATCCATGTACGATGAATTGTTCTTGGTACTTCCTTTGTTTTCATAAAAATGAAATAATTAGACTTTTAGAATCCAATTTTTTTTGGATATGGAATTGGTAGAAAGTAGAATATTAGGTATCTATATTTTCATATAAAAATTGTCTTTATGTAAACATAAGTATTGGGTTTTATTCAAAGAAAAACATTTCTCCCAATGTCTACCACATTTACACTTATTGGAAAAAGAAGCACTTTGGGGTAAAAAATTGTTATGACCAAAAAATAATTTTGAATAAGAATAAAAAAATCCATAATTATTCCTTATATGATGAATTTATGAACAAATTTTATCATTACATTTTATTCCATGAGTAATGTTTGACAAAATTTTATTTAAGGAAAATATTTTAGATTTTAGTCTTGTTATAAAATTCTTATCCTCTTTTTCATTAGTCATAGAATTTGAGTTAGTTTCTAAAACATTTTTATTGGAGATAAAATTTTCAAGATCCTTTGAAAGTATATCCTAATGATAATTTACTTCCTTATGGATTTTTCAAGAATTTTCAAAATCAATAATATTTTAATAAAGATCATTTGAATGATCTGACACTTTATTAAAATAGAGATTCTAAAATTTTTCGTATCAAGTTTCTTATTGATATTTCAATTTTCATACTCAAGTAACTTAAAAAACCTAGATAATTATTCAAATAAAGGAAAATTATTATATTTTGTGGGGAATATTCTTAATCTGAAGATTTATAATATTCATCTATATAAAAAATTGTATTTAGTGAAAAATTGGTTAAAGACTCAGCAGTATTTACCTTAGCCATGAGACATTGATTATCAATAGTAATTCTGGATATTAGACCAATATTCTTATGGCCAGAAGATTTAATATTTGAATATTCATTATATAAATAACCACCATTAGAACTCCATATGTCATTATCTTTCCGTTCTTTATTAGAATTAGATTTTTAGTACTTATTTTTGTTTGTTTCTAAATTCCTATATTTTCCTTATTTCCTTTCAAGAATATGACAGTCTGGTCTGATATGACCTAACCTTTTCATTCATAACAGGTCACTTATAAATATTTCTTATCCTTTCTATAATTCTTATTTTATCTATAAAAGAAATCTTTCATTCCCATAATCATATTCATGCTTTGACAAAGATTAGATGTTTCATTCATAGAATGATCATTGTAACCTGATTTCGATATAATAGTAGCATACTTGGATTTTGATCTAGTAACTCTTTGAGGAGTCTTGTCTTTCATATGATTTGGTTTAGGGGTTAAAGAAACACTACCATTACCATTATTATTCTTATTGATCTATGCATACCACTTTATTCTTGTTTTATAATGTAGAAGAGTCACAAATTACTCATAAAGAGTGATGTTTAAAACATTATTATTATCATCAATCACTGTTATTTTGGATTATCATTCATGGGCCTTATATGTATTATCTTATCCATATGAATCTCATCATAAACTCTTTTCTCACCCATAGACTGGAACCTATTGACAATAGTTATAAATAATTGTTGAAATTTTTATACAGGTTCTCTATAAAGAAATCATAAAACCATGATATTCACCTCTAACCATATCTCTTCTTGGTTCAAAGACCTTGGATGTGTCAAAATGTGTTACATATATATTCTTGATGATGCTTTTTGTAGCTTCACAAGATGAAATCTAGCTATAAATTTTCATGGTTATTGAACATAAGGAAGTGTTATTTAGCTTTTAGTTAAGCTGATCCACCATTTTTTCTTGATTAGTAATTTATCTGATTTTCTTTTCTGTAATCTTGTAGTCCCTATTTTACATAACCAAGTTATCCACAAAGGTGTTAATAATAAATCACTCCATCCTATCTCTCCAGTATTCATAATCATTCCCATCATTGAATGGGGGTTTGGTAGGATTTATGTTTCCTATTAAACAAAAATTCATTCCTACCATTTTTAAAATAAATTATTTTCCACAAAAAGGATTAGTAGAAAGAGTTTATAAACAAAGATATTATAAGGAAAATTTTAGGAAAACCCTCAAAAAGACAATTTAAGAAAATAAATTTGAGAAAGTAAAATTATATGTATGTGTAAGTATTTTAGAGTCTTTCTTTGATACTAATTGTAGGGTTGAAATGTATATGTATATTTTTCAATTACAGGAGGGGTGAATTATAGGATTAAAAAAAATTAACCTTAAGTAAATCTATGTTTAACAAAGTTAAACAATATGGATTCAAAAACCCTATTTCGTTCTTAAAAAATAAACCAATTTTCATAATATCAGATATGATTGACATGATAAATAATCATAAGATAAGTTTACAATGGGAAAGATTCAACTTTAAAATGTATAGAATCTCATTTTTATTCGAGTATACAAGTATAACAAAGTGTAATAAAGTTAAACAACCTATATTTAAAAAATTCAGTGGAATTAACACCTATAACAAAACAAGACAAGTATAATAAATATTTTATCCCAAAGAAAATGGTATCAAACAACCTTGGATAAAGGTCTCTTGATTTAAACTTTCAAGAAAGTATTTCTTACCCTTACTTGGGTAATCCCTCAATATGAAGATCGGTATCTTTCTTGCTATCCCTACAAGACCTTGATCTCTAATGTGATTAGAACCAATATCTTCCTCTCCCAAGAATCCCTTGATTGACAGAAATAATCAGAATCACACTAGGCAAGTTGAACAAGACGTTCTCATCATGAAAAAGATGTTCATAGCTTTTGTAGAATAAAGATTGATCATAGATCTTGCGGTACATATGAGTTATACACAGTCAATATTTTTTCAAGCCTTGAAATAACTGGGTGTTTATATGCAAAAATCCCATCCATTTACTTTCTCCTCCAATGGTTATATTTTCCGTAAATTTTGAAGGGATTTGTATACGTGTCACTCAGCCAACAGTTAGTTAAAAACAGATTTTATGAAATCATTTCATTTAAGAAAACATGGAAAACATTATCATTATAATAATGAATAATATATAAGATTTTTTTTAAGAAAAATAAGTATTATATTATCCAATAAAATATAAATAATATGTTATGGAAGAAATGTAACTTTAAAAAATATGAATAATCATAATCCTTGGTTAATAAGAAATTGGAGTGTAATTTTATATGGAATTGGAGTCTGAAAAAATAGTAATCAGAATATAGAATTCTAAGTACTCTGAGTCTAGAATTATTGTGAATTGGAGTATGAATTTATAAGGAAACTGTGTCTAAAAAAATGAGGAAATGGAGTTGGGATTTTTGTATAATCAGAGTCTATATTTAGATGAAATTAGAGTCTCGATTTCAATGATTTAGAATCAATATTTATAGGAAATTAGAGTCTGAATTTTGATGAAATTCGAATCTAGATTTTGGTGAAATTAAAGTCTAGATTTCAAGAAAATCAGAATCTTTATTTATCTAAAATTAGATTCTATATTTCAATGAAAACAGATTCTAGATTTTGATGAAATCAGAATCCTATTTTTTTTTTAAATGCTGTCAAATTCCAGAGTAATTCATAGTCTAGAAACAGAGGGAATCAGATTCTCAAAACATAGAGAATCAAATTATAAACAACTATATAGTTATGAGATTTAGATATGTATCTGATTAATCTTAATGGAATTAATTCTTAAATAAAATATAGATGATCTTAGATAAATAACATTTAGTATAACATATAGAAACATGAAAAATGTTAAGCAAATACATTTCCTTAGAGAAAGAAAATAATCTTTAAGGAAAAATTGTTTGTGACTTTCAAATCATAAGGACTGGAAAACTCATAAGGAACTTATTAACTTAAAAAATATCATTAAATAATTTATAAAATAAATATAAAGGTATTAATCACTATAAAGTTAATGAATAAATTTTAGAAAATAATTACACAATTTTTAGAATAGTCATTTTATTCTTCAAAAAAATATATTCTTTAAAAATGTTTTTTATGTAAAAATAATACAATCAAGGTTTAGAAAATTTATAAAAATTATTTTATAAAACAGAAATAATATTTGAAATCATCATATAAAAATTATCATATGGTGAAAAATTAATAATTTTTGGAAATTTTAGATTTTTCAATGAATAATGAAAAATATTTATTTTTATTGAAAAATATATAATTCAAGTAATAGAAAATTAAAATTTAATTATTAACTAGTTTTAAAATTAAATTAAATCATTTTTTATTTTAAAAAAATCAATTATGGTTTCGTAAATTTATTTTATGCTTGAATTTGTCATTGAGACATTTTAAACTATAAAAGTTGAATTTTTTTAAAAACTTTTCTTCATCTCATTTTTACAGTTTAATTTTATATTAAATTATGAAACCACTATCTTATAATTTTTCAGAAAATGATTACTTATTTGTAAAAAGTGGGTCTAAATTTAGTAAAAATTTAGATTTTAATTTTTTCAATATGAATTATAAACTTAGTAATTATATTACTAGGGTAATAGTTAAATCGAGTAATTTATGTTAAAAATTAAATGTTAATTACCATTAAATGACACAAACACAAACTAAAATCATATCGTATGAGTATATATAAATCCAAATCATCAATGGATAAATTTTTTTACCTTTTAGGGCCAAGTGGAGGAGATTATGACCTTCATGGTATTTTATTTAACGAAATGTCAAACATCTCACACTATAGTTTTTAATAATTGTGATGTTTTTAATATGATCATATCCATAGGATATGACAGAATAAATATATTATTTTTATATTTAAATATATATTTTCATAATGTTAATATGTTTTCAAATTTTTTTGAAGCAATAATTATCTTAAATTCTAACACAACGATGATGCAATAATTATTTAATTAATAAAAAAATCAAATAATTGATATTAAAAAAATAAAAAGAATGATAATTAGACATATTTATGGTTACCCAAGAATTATATATATATTAATTTGATATGATTAGAATATAATAAAATATTTGGTTCTAATTTATGTTATATTCTTAAATTTTTAAAATTCGGAGTCTTGAATAGTATCAATATCGACCATAATGATATTTTATTGGATTAATATTTTATTAAATTATTAATAAACTATAAAAATCATGAATAATAACAAATGCGATAATATATTTTCAAATATTCCATACCCTATGCATTTATAGGACATTTGAAGCATTTTTCTATAAAATATTTTTATTATTTTTTAATCTTTTGAGAAATTCCAAAAGTGCCCCTCACCTTAATTGTAAAATAGTACATCATCCCTCACTTTATTAGATATCATTGAGCATTATATATAAACAAATTAATACATGTTTAACATTTAAAAGATCTTACACAAGTTCTTCAGGTGTTGGTTTTCTCAAAAGTGCTACCTTACGTTTTTTAAGAAGGTATCTCACGAAAGAGTTAACAGTCCAACCCAGACTCTTTTAATTTATTTCCTATTATATATATTTTAGTTATTTTGAATATAAAAAAAATGGTAAAAATATTAACCTAAATAAACTGAAATATTATCATGATTATCATACCACTGTTATCCACCAACTTTCCCATCAAATGGAAAGTGAATGTATCACTCATACGTACCTACAACTCACCCTCTCCACATAGAGATGCAATTCATTTTTCATCAGCATATTTTATGGATAAGAATTATGACTTTTTTAATTTTTATATATTTTATTTTAAAAAAATTAAAATTTTTAATCATAATATAATATATAACATATTACCCTCCAATCTATTGTGAAATGATAATGTCGCGTGTGCATAATGTGGCCTACAACCTCCACAAAGCGATATAATTTTTTTATTCATTTCTATATTACATAGACGGTAATAAGAATTGATTTGATGAGTATATATGATTTATATGATACAATAATTATTCTTTAAATGACAATTATTATTTATATTTCATTTGTTTCATCACTCAGTAAATGGAAACAACACTCATGTGTGCGTACGACCTATTGACTCTATGAATGATTTAATTCATTTTCTATATATAACTGTCAAAAACTATTTTAAATATATATATAATAAATATATATTATTTTTATATCCTTAATAACATTATTTAGATTATCAAAACATTATCAATGTATACGTATTGGAAATACCAATACAAAACACACAGTAAAAAAGAAAAGTATTTATTACAATGAAGAGTGATTTTAACGAATAAATAATAATAAATGAGTGATAAAATAAGAATATTTCATATGGTATGATACATATGATTATGTTTATAGACTTATAAAAATAAATATTTTATTATATAGGATATTAATATCACTTATAAAGAAATTCATATTTAAGGTACATGAATATGTCTCAATTTCACTTCATCGAGAGATATTTCTACATTGTGCACCTATGTTATTTTTTATAATGCATATAATACACAATTTATTTATTTATGATCATAATTCATTTATAATTAACATTATATTAATAAAATGAATTCCTTTTATCATGTATATGTTTATTTATTGAACTAATTTAATTTTTAGATAAGATGTTTATATGGAAAGTTATTTGAATAACTAAGAAAGTAATTCTTAATATATATATTTGGATCAATATGTATCTTTTTTGATAATTTATTTTGATTTATGAATAATATTAATCATATAGAGAGATGATGAATGCATTGTACTTGTAGTGAAGCGTGGTTCATGGATTTATATAGCCCTTCGATGAATCAACAAGTCACATGAGACAAATTAGTTGGCCAAATATAATAATTTTATCCTATAGTTTAATACTATATTGTCATGAGGTATTTCTAGTATTGATATTATAATCTCTAAAATCATGATTTCCAATAGTATAAATTTCAATTATTGAGAGTTTAGTTATAGTATCCCTAATATTTTTACTATGATATTATTCATGGATTCATTTTATTCTCAATATATTGATTAAATGGAATTTTTGTTAACCTAAATACAATTCCATTTTCATTAAGAATTATTTATTAATAATTTAATAATATATATTCATGCCAAAACTGAGCATTATATCTAAACCATTCCCCTATCCTTCCTTTATCTATGATTATCGGATGTTTATTGTGATTAACATTCATGTATATGCTAATAGTAAAAATAGTGTACTCAAATAAAATACTATGTTTTATTTTATGTTTAATATTCTAATGTTAAATTTTAATATGTAAAATATTTACCCAAACAAGTAAAATATTTTTTCCTTTGGGATGTGATTTCAAGTATCTAGTTCCAATGTAACAAGTGATGAGTAACTCTGGGCTACTAGGTTTGGGGTCTTTACATATGGTTTCATTTGAATTTTGTAGAATCATTGAAAACTGGCTATAGGAAAACATAGATTATAGATCATAATCCTATGAATGATTTTTTCCATAGGCCTACTTTTAGGATATTATCATAAAAATTATTAGGGATTGGATTATGTGGTTTCCCACAATGATTATTGTTTCTCAGACTATCATTATTTATTTTAGTTAGTGGTAAAAACGAGGAGGAATCATACTCACATCGAATTTGATAGAAAACCTAGTGATTAAGAGAAACCAAATTGTTTGATAATTGGATTGAAAAATATTTTGATTATTCTTAATATGTGATAATGATATATGATAAACAAGTTGTTTTTTATCCAACTCTCAGACTCACCAAATTTGAGAAGGATGGAGACCACTAAGAGATTGAATAATGGAGACAATAGTGGAAATGTGGCTCGATTTATTTCATGTTACATATATAGAAAGAGATACATGTGATAGTTTTTAAATGGGAAAAAGAAATTTTTTATGTATGGAAATAAAATAAAAATATTCATGTAATTTATGAGGGAAAAAAAGTTTTCGATTAACATAATGGATTTGAACAATGGTTTCCCTAAGGTTTTATCAATTGATAAATGTTTAAAATGTGGAAATTATGTGCATTATGAATATAATTTTCCAAGGGGGAAATCTCATAAACAAAATTTCTAAGTTTTTAGGAGTAATAGTTATAGTATTGATGCTGAAGAAACTACAAAATAAATATGAATGAATCGAGGTGTTAAAGAATATGTTGATGAATTTTCATTAATAGTTTAACAGTGAAGTTATGTGATTAATGTTCTTGTGCTTTATTTCATGAATTATGTTATAGCATTATTTTATGAATGAGATTTTGTTTATAATAATTATTAAATGTATAATTATGGTACAAATGTAATTTTTTCTATAAGAATGTTAGATCATATATTGAATGGTACTGGTGTCTATGAAATGCGATTTAGTATCAAGTTGATTTTTTAAAAGACATTATTGAGAGATGATAACCCTATATATTTGTTTTATTTTGATATAATAATGATAGATTTTTTATGTGATATTATTGGTGAAAAATAAATCATTTAGAGATTTGGTGGTTTATTTTATATTTTATGGAGTTTATAACATATTTCGATTTTTAGAAATATTTGACAACATGATATTTTATTTTTTGAAATCATGAATGCTTTAATTAATGTCATTAGGTGATCAAATTTTTCACATATTTATTATGCGAAATATTTATAAAATTTATGGGGTATTAAAGATATTTTGATATTGTGAATTTAATCAACATATTCCTAAAGTTATGAATTTGGTCATCCATACTATAGAGGATCCTTAATATTGACTACTTAAGGAGTGGATAAATTTAAATTTTGGATATTATTTTTTGTGTAAATGAAAGACATATCATTATTAGATTACGTATTGTAACTATTTTTATTTTAGTAAATATTGAGAGGTCAAAGGAATTATTAATTGATAATTTTATTCATTAAAATAGGTTCATTCATGAAAAACTTCATCTTGAATATTCATTTCTTATAGTAAGAGATGAAGTGGAAATATATCAAAGAACAACCATAGGATATGATTATGATTACAACATGGAGATGATAATGTAATCTTATTTTTATAAATTATTTAACGACATAGTAAAATAACCCTGAATCATTATAAAAATACATCAAATAAAATTGACCTATCTTCCCAAAAAATCAATGGGCTTTTAACCCAGCATAGATATTTAGTTTTGTGGTGGTTAAATTTTTAATGACCATGTTCTCTATCTGACTCTATATGTTTATATATGTTAGTTTTCTCCTCCAGATCCATTTTTTCACTTCCCAGTTATTTTATACTTATAAGAGACCTATTATGTGTCACTCTATATGATTTTTGATATCATGTTTCTTTCATATCAAGTAGATACTTTATTAATAGTTTATAAGATGTCAAATTTTAAAAAAATTGATTTAAAAATTGAAACCCTAGTTATCGATCCTAATTTCAAATTTCAGGGATTTAATTTCCTAATGGGGGATAATGTATCATCCCATGATTTTAAATAGAATTAATATGTAAAAAAATTTCCATTATAACATATCCATTAAATAGGTTTTTATAAATATTTACAAATAATTTAGGAATTAAATAAAATTTATTACTCAATATAAATTTACTTTAAAAAATTTTATAAAAAACTAACTTTTTAGTAATGTCACATTATTCTGAAAAAAAAACATCCTCAAAGATATTTTTTATAAAAAAATAATATAATATGTTTCTAGAAATGTTAGAAATATTATTTGATAAATTTTTCTTTATTTTTGAATCCAACATCAAAAAATTATCCTATGGGAAAAAGTTGATAATTTTTTCAAAATTTTGATTTTTCAATGAATAATGAAGAAAACTATTTTATATTGAAATTAATATTTGTGAATTATTTAAAATTAAAAAAATCAATATTTCATTTTTTTAAAACATTAATTACATAATTTTATTTTAAAAAATGAAATCAGGATTTGGAAATGGATTTTCCACATCAATTAATCATTAAAAAATTTCTCTATTTTAAAAACTGAATTTTTATGGAACACTACTTTCCATCATGTTTTTCTGATTGAATTTAAAATAATTAAATGAAATTTATACGATTTCAATTTTTAAAAATTTATTCCATATATGTAATCAATGGGGTAAAATTTATTAAATAGGTCACTTTAATTTTTGTCAATATATATCGTAAAAATAGTAATTTTGTTACGAAAGTAAAGGGTAAATTCAGTAATTTAGGTTAAAACAATTACAAAAAAACCTAAAATATCACCTAAATCATATTTTATGGGTATATCTTTATATTAATCTTCTGATAGCCTAATTTATTAGCTTTTTCATTCACATGGACGATAATATGACATTTGTAGTATTTTATTTAAATAAATGTCAAACATGTCACACTCTACATTTTAATAAGTGTATTATTTTTTATTCAGTTTCTTCAAAAGGATAAGTTTGTCTATAAATATTATTTTCAAATATAAGTTATTTACATTCATCATGTCAATTTATTTTTAATTTTTATGCAACAAATAATTAAATTAAATTCTTATACAATGTTGATGTAGTAATTATATAATTAATTGAATAATCAGATAAATGATATTAAATATATTAAAAGTAACATAATTTGAGATAATTGAGGTGATAAATGAGTTATCTCAAACAAAATAAATTTTTTATTATATAATAATATCAGTTTTTTAATTTTGAAGGTCTCTATGTTTTTAAAGGAAAAGCAAAAAATAGTTTCAAAATTTATAATAATGGTATTTTATGGGATTAATATTTTAATAAATTAATTAAAAAATAAAAATTTTAAATAAGGAAAAGGGGATAATATAAATTCTAAACTTTCATCCACTATGCATTTATTGTCCATTATTAATCAATTTTTTCAAGAGTATTCTTATAATAGTTTAATCTTTTGAGAAATATCAAAAGTGCCCCTCACCTAAATTATAAAATGGAACCTTCTCCCTCACTTCATAAAAACACATTTAGACTGTTAGATCAACCAATTACTAATCATTCCTTTTCCAAACTTACTTTTACATATTTATTAGGTTCTAGTTTCCAAACCATTCCATCCTTATATATATTAAGTATGGATCTAAAAAAGGTCTCCTAAAAATAGGTTACTGACTTACCCAAACTCTTTTAATTTATTTCTTCATATATTCATTCTAAATATCTATAATTTATTATAACATAGTAACATATAGATCGTAAATATTTTTATATTTCATGATTATTATTAAACCACCAATATCCACACACATTCCCATCAAATGTAATGTGAATGTATAGCCCGTCCATACCTACAACTTACCATCTTCGTGTAGCGATACAATTCATTTTTCAGCACCATATATTATGTATGGGAGTTTTGATTTGTTTAATGATTACTGTAACATCCTAGGTAAATAAAGAATAAAGAATTTTCATATTTATTAATATTTACGAATTAAATATTAATTTTTCTTTAAAGGGGTTTCTATGTTCGATAGCGTACCTGATACGCAACAAAGAGTTTCTTTGAAATCTTAAGTTGCACACTAGTAATAAAATAATATTATTTTATATGATAGTTAACACATAGCTGTTTTATTGGCGGGAATGGATAGAAATAACTAAAATATTATTATATATGTTTTTTAAATGTTTTTAAATTTATCTAATAAAAGATAAAGGCTTAAAATACGGAAAGAATTCAATTTTAGGCATATATACCCTAATTTTCACTAAAGGTTCACTTATCAACTTTTGATGGAGAACCGTCATTTAATATAGTTTTTTTTCACTCTTATACATTCTATTGGACCAAATACAACTCTTCTTTAGAATTGGGACATCAAAATTTACTTTGTGTAAATTTTTGGTATCTTTCCGATGAAGTTCATTTTTTAATTAATAGTGTAAAATGTTGTATTTTAATTCAAAACCTCTTTTTAATCTAATTTATTTATATGATTATATTATCATTTTAATTGGTTTTAAAGTGAAATTAGAAAATATTTTTACTATTAAATCCAATAGTGGTTGTTGGAATTAATTTCACTTTGAAATCGGACTTAAACTAGGGTCAATCTTTTGATACATATTGTTTCATAAAAACACGCTATTTGTCATGACAGTGGGAATTAATTATTAAATTAATTAATGTGACATATATGTCTTGAATTTTTCAAAAAAAAGACTTCATTTTCGAATTTGGATTATCAAATATAGCTTAGTGTGAATTTTTGGTATTTTTCTGAAAAACTTCAATTTTTGATGAATAGTGAAACCACTAAGTGGTACTTATAAAAACTGATTTTCCGTTTAAATGAAATTTTACCACTTCTATGTTTTGAATTTAAAAAATACGACCTACCTGGTATTCATTAAGAAGTAAAATGTGGTTCAATGAGATTAAAATAATTTTTTTTGTGAATAGTAACTCTTAAGTTCTTAATCGCGATAAGAGGTAATTAGTGTAGTTTAAGGTAAGAATAATGTTATAATAAAATGAAAATACCTAGAAACGTGTCCTACCCTTATTGTATGTGTCATTTCCGACCAAGACAAGCCATGGGTCAACATGGGGACCCCATGGATCCACTTTGGTTGGGAAATGACATAAATAACTTTTTTATTTAATGTTAAAGTAAGAATGAGACACACATGAGATGTTTTACTAAAACAATTTTTACATGGGGTTATACAAATCAAAATTTTGACTATAAATATTAATTAGAAATATAAATAGATTTCCTACATCATGATAGTTTTTTATAATTTTTAGACAATAAATAAATTAAATTATTTATGACATCATGATGATGCAGTGATTACCTCATTAATAAAGGATTTAAATAAAATGGGAAGATGATTTAAAATCTATGACCTACACATGTCAAAAACCTATTGGATGGGTGGATTTCGAACCCTTATCACCTTATCCTAGAAACACATCAATTTGGGACCTCTTAAATCCGAATACCATTTTAAAATAGTGTCTTTTCTTTACTTTCCAAGAGTGCCCCTCCTCTCCTCTTATAAAAGTCCCCCACCTCTACCTCCTTACCCACACTTCAAAAGCCTTTGGATCGGCCAAACCCAACCCATTTTGGCTCTCCACATCCCTCTATTACTCTTTAAAGCCTCACTTTGGGAAGAAGTCTTCCCAAGGAAGCCTTTGAGCTCAAATCTAAGAGAGTTACCCAATTTTAAGGTAATGTCTTCTTTTGAGTCCTTTTGTTTTATTTTGCTTCTCCAAACCCTAAAATCTTTTATTCTTTTCTTTTGTAACAACTACAGTATCATCAATATACTAGGATGTTATTATAAGAAGTATTCGAGCTAAACTTACACACACATACATTTAATGGTTAAAGAACATATTGTTTCCGTGGATGACGAATTTCTGCCTCCCGAAACGATGATTGTTCAACATTCTTTTAACACCTTAAAAGGTGGCCATTAAGATGGAACTATATTTATATATGATATATAATATGTTTATGATTTCTTTAATCTTATGTATTTGTCATTTTGGTCATACCTTTATGGTTTCCATTATGGGTAAACACGATATCTTCATTTAAGGAAGTGCGGACTACCGCCCCCTCAAAGTGATGTGATTCGTTAATGCAATATTTGAGACGTGTAAAGGATGGATTTAAAGTTATTATATACGATGTTATACTGGAATTATAATATACCTCTATATAATTATTATTTATTTCCATTAAATTATGAGATAGAAATGAAAGTAGCGTTCATGCGTACGTACGGCTTACCATCTCCATGAACGGTGTATTTCATTTCTTATCCCCAAATGTAATGTACTATTAAAAGTACATGTATATAATGGACATATATAATGAATGATATATCTAAATGATTAATATAATTCTGGAATTAAAATATACATACCACTCATTTAGTTTTAATTCCATTAATATGACAAAGAAATGAAAGTAGCGTTTAATGCGTACGTACGGCTTACCGTCTCCATGAACGGTGAATTTCATTTATTACCTCTAAATGATTATGTAATATTATAAATAATTATATATGCTGGATATATATGATATATATGCTATCCAAATCCAGAATGTCATTCTGGATATAAAGAACCTTTGACCACACGAACAACATGAAATTGTAAGAAGTCCACTTTCGACTTAAGAACCAAATATCGACAAAACAAACATTATTAACTTAAATGGTTACACAATGTTTATAACATGGAAATAAGTGATATAAAAGTAATAATGAACTTTAAAAAGGTTCTTAATAAAGTATAAATTAACTCAAGTTTATTATTCAGGACGTTAAAGAACGATCGAGTCAAGTCGGACCCGAGGTAAGGGACTTCGTCTCAATTTCCTTTCATTGAGGCATATTTCGTTTTATACACAACTTTATTTTATAACGGTGTATAAACCCCTTT
The DNA here is from genome assembly GCA_963277665.1 of Viscum album. Classification (NCBI taxonomy): domain Eukaryota; kingdom Viridiplantae; phylum Streptophyta; class Magnoliopsida; order Santalales; family Viscaceae; genus Viscum; species Viscum album. The sequence continues at coordinate 791,655,549 of OY728156.1, read as the reverse complement.
TACTTTTACTTTTATACAAAAGTAATCTTTTTCTACGAAGCGTTTTACAAAATGACAAAAAAGGAATGTTTCTTTTAATGTACGCGGTGACAACAACCTTTTCCGCCGCCGCGAGAATTATTTGGTCTTTGGCTTCCTCAAAAAGGCATAATGTTTTTAAAATAAAATAAATACCATATACTCTTTTATGTATTTTGGTATTGAAAATGGTTTTGATAAAAAATTCTATTATGTCAATATATTTATGATATATTGTGATTGAAATGTGGAAATGTTATCATTCCTTTATATTGGTTTTATGTTTTATGATTTTATATTGGTACTTGGACATTTTAATGGGTGGTTACATGATAAACCATATGACGGGTGGTGCCTTGAATACCAGGACGGGTGGTTACGTTATAACCTCCAATTCATTGGGTATGGAAGTCGGTCGTATGGCTATTCCATTATGTATGTATAGAAGTTGGCCGTATGGCTATTCCATTAAGTGATATGTGTGGAAGTCGACCATATTGTTATTCCACTTAAGTATGTTTATGTCCCAAGTTACCTTTATATATTTTATGTGTTCTTTATATGGGTTTTATGTTAATCCTTTGGTTACAAAAAAGGTAAGTAATGATATTTTATTCAGTGAAGAGATTTTTTACTACTTCATGAAGGTGAAGGTATTACTTTGATAAAGTATACATGGTTTACTTGATGTTTGAAAAAATAACAGTTTTCATTCTTTGTGTATACCTTACTGAGCATCCTATTCTCACCCTAAGTTTTTTTGAAATGTTTTTCATAGGACTTAATGTGGAATAAGGTCAAGGATGGGATCAAGTGAATGTCATGCTATATAAAACATGGAACTAGACATGTTTCTTTTTAAGATTTTTTTATTCTATGGAAACTTGGTAGAAGTGTCTACTTTGTAAATCTTTTGAGATGTAATAGTTCTGTTCTAATTATCTAAAACTCTAAACCTGAAAAGATCCTCATTGTAAATTATTCATTTAATTCAATATTAAGTAATGTTTAAGTCTGGGGCCTTATAGTTGGTATCAGAAGTCGGTTTAGACAACTTTAGGAGTTAGAAAATTGTTAAATTTATAAATTAATTTATGGTATGATTGAAATGATATAGCCTTTAAAGATTACCATGTTGCTTCGCCTAATATATTTCTGTGTTAAGAATGGTTTTTCATAGAGGAAACAGAACAACTTTTCTGGGAAGGCATAAAGAAGGAAATGACCTTTCAAATCAGTATCCTGAGATGGTCAGAATCAGAACTAAACAGTTTGTTGTAGTGATGGCTCAGTTGACTCAGGTGAAAAATGTTGGTTGTTTTTATTGATGATATTTTGGTGTTTTCTAAAAGTAAAGAGGAGAATGAAAGTCATTTAAGGGTTATCTTGCAAACCTTAAAATAAATGAAACTATATGGAAAATTCAGCAAGTGTGAGTTTTTGGTTGCACAAAATTTCTTTCCTTGGTCACATTATTTCTATAGATGGGAGAACTGTGGATCCTACAAAAACAAAAGTTGTTGATGAATGGCCAAGACCCAAAAATGTAACCGAGATTCATAGTTTCCTTGGTTTGGAAGGTTACTACCGAAGGTTTGTTGAAAATTTTCATAGTTATCTAGTCCAATGACTAAACTAACTCAGAAGGGTGTTAAGTTTATCTGGACAAAAGAATGTCATGATTGTTTTCAGTAGTTGAAAAGAAGATTGGTGAATGCTCCAGTTTTGGCACTTCCTTCCAGGAATGGTGAGTTTGTTATCTACAGTGATGCTTCATTGAAGTGACTTGGTTGTATCCTTATGCAGAATGATTAGGTAATTTCATATGATTTACGTCAGTTGAAAACTCAGGAGGTAAATTACCCTACACATGATTTGGAATTAGCTGCTGTTGTTTTTGATTTAAAAATTTGGAGGCATCATTTTTATGGAGTAAAGTGTGAAATATATACTGATAAAAAAAGTTTAAAGTATATATTCACTCAGAAATCATTGAACATGAGACAGAGGAGATGGTTGGAATTAATCGATGATTATGATTGTACAATTCACTACCATCCGGGAAAATCAAATAAAGTGGCTGATGCTTTGTGTCGAAAAAGTAATGCTTCATTAACCATGCTATGTTTGTACGAGATCCTTTGGTTTTATATTTGATGAAATTTGGCATAGAAGTTTTTGGTGCAGTATGTCCTTATGTTTTGTTTCAGGTATCAGTGAAATATTCTCTATTAGACAGAATCAAGCAAGCACAGAAGCAATATAGTGAGTTGTAGAAAAAGGTAGAGCTGGTTCAGAAAGGTAAGTTGCATGAATTCAACATTTATAGTGATTGTGTTTTGATATATGGGAAGAGATTGTGTGTGCCTTGGGATTCACAGTTGAAGAATGAGTTGTTATGAGAGGCTCATAGTTCCCCATTTTCAGTTCATCCTGGCAGTACTAAGATGTACAGAGATCTGCGAGAGTATTACTGGTGGGATGGAATGAAAAGGTATATTGCTGATTTTACTGTGAAGTGTTTGACTTGTCAGCAGGTTAAAGAAGAGTGGCAGTTATCGAAAGGGATGCTTCATCCTTTACCAGTTCCAGAGTGGAAATGGGAGAATATATCCATGGACTTCGTTGTGGGATTACCGAGGACATCTCGAGTTAATAATGCAATTTGGGTTATTGTTGATCGCTTGACTAAATCTGCTCATTTCCTTCCTATACGAGATACTTTTTCCCTAGATCAACATTCCCGTTTGTATCTTAAATAGATAGTCAGGTTAAATGGAGTTCCTCTCTCTATTTTATCTGACAGTGATACCAGGTTTACTTCTAACTTTTGGAAAGGCCTTCAGAAGTCGTTGGGTACTAAATTAAATTTTAGTACTGATTTTCATCTGCAATCAGATGGGCAGTCAGAACGAACAATTCAGACCTTGGAGGATATGCTACGAGCTTGTTCGATGGATTATCAGGGAAGTTGGGATCAACATCTTTCTTTGGTTAAGTTTTCTTATAATAACAAATTTCATTCCAGTATACATATGGCACCATTTGAGGCATTATATGGGAAGCGGTGTCGAACTCCAGCATTTTGGGATGAAGTGGGTGAAAGGAAGCTGATAGGACTAGAATTGGTAGAAGAGATGGCAAAAAAAGTTCAGTTGATTCAAAAACACATGAAAACAGCTCAAAGTAGGCAAAAGAGTTATATGGATAATAGGATGAAGGATCTATCTTTCGAGGTAGGTGATCATGTTTTTTTCAAGGTTTCTCCATGGAAAAGTGTGATGAGATTTGGTAAGAAAGGAAAGCTGAGTCCAAGGTTCATTGGACCATATGAAATTCTGGAGAGAGTTGGATCAGTTGTATACAGAGTGGCATTACCTCCGAGTTTATCTCAGGTACACAATGTTTTTCATGTTTCGATGTTGAGAAAGTATATGCCATATCCATCTCATGTTTTGTGCCCAGAGGTAGTTCAGTTGGAAGATAATCTCTCTTATGAGGAACAACCGGTCCAGATTCTTGACCATAGGGAGCAAGTGTTACGAAATAAGGTAATCCACCAGGTAAAGGTTTTGTGGAAAAACCATATGGTTGAAGAGGCAACGTGGGAATTTGAAAATTCTATCAGGGATAAATACCCCCACTTATTTTGATAAGTGAATAAAATTGCGATGACGCAATTCCCAAAAGGGGGGAAGGATGTAACATCCCAAGTAAATAAAGAATAAATAATTTTCATTTTTATTAATATTTACGAATTAAATATTAATTTTACTTTAAAGGGGTTTCTATGTTCGATAGCGTACCCGATACGCAACAAAGATTTTCATTGAAATCATACGTTGCACACTAGTAATAAAATAATATTATTTTAAATGGTAGTTAACACATAGTCGTTGTATTGGTGGGAATGGATAGAAATAACTAAAATATGATTATATATGGTTTTTAAATGTTTTTAAATTTATCTAATAAAAGATAAAGGCTTAAAATACGGAAAGAATTCAATTGTAGGCATATATACCCTAATTTTCACTAAAGGTTCGCTTATCTCCTTTTGATGGAGAACCGTCATTAAATATAGTTTTGTTAACTCTTATACATTCTATTGGACCAAATACAACTCTTCTTTAGAATCGGGACATCAAAATTTACTTTGTGTAATTTTTTGGTATCTTTCCGATAAAGTTCATTTTTTAATTATTAGTGTAAAATGTTGTATTTTAATTCAAAACCTCTTTTTAGTCTAATTTATTTATATGATTAGATTATCATTTGAAATGGTTTTAATGTGAAATTATAAAATATTTTTACCATTAAATCCAATAGTGGTCGTTGGAATTAATTTCACTTTGAAATCGGAAATAAACTAGTGTCAATCTTTTGATACTTATTGTTTCATAAAAACACGCTATTTGTCATGACAGCGGGAATTAATTATTAAATTAATTATTGTGACATATATGTTTTGAATTTTGTAAAATAGACTACATTTTTGAATTCAGAATATCAAATATAGCTTAAGGTGAATTTTTGGTATTTTTATGAAAAAACATCAATTTTTGATGAATAGTGAAACCAATAAGTCGTACTTATAAAAACTGATTTTCCATTTAAATGAAATTTTACCACTTCTGTGTTTTGAATTTATAAAATACGATATACATGGTTTTCATTAAAAAGTAAAATTTGGTTCAATGAGATTAAAATAAATGTTTGGTGAATAGTAACTCTTAAGTTCTTAATCGCGATTAGAGGTAATTAGTGTAGTTTAAGGTAAGAATAATGTTATAATAAAATGAAAATACCTAGAAACTTGACCTACCCTTATTTTATGTGTCATTTAAGACCAAGAAAAGCCATGGGTCAACTTGGGGACCCCATGGATCCGCTTTGGTTGGGAAATGACATAAATAACTTTTTATTTAATGTTAAAGTAAGAATGACACACACATGAGATGTTTTACTAAAACAATTTTTCCATGGGGTTTTAAAAATCAGATTTCTGAATATAAATATTCATTAGAAAGATAAATAGATTTCGTACATCATGATATTTTTTTATAATTTTTATAAAGTAAATTAATTAACTTATTTATGACATCATGATGATGCAGCAATTACCTCATTAATAAAGGATTTAAATAAAATGGAAAGATAATGTAAAATCTATGACCTAAACATGTCCAAAACCTATTTTATGGGTGTATTTCGAACCCTTATCACCTTATCCTGGATACACATCAATGTGGGACCTATTAAATCTGAATACCATTTTAAAATAAAGTGTCTTTTCTTTACTTTCCAAGAGTGCCCCTCCTCTCCTCTTATAAAAGGCCCCCACCTCTACCTCCTTACCCACACTTCCAAAGCCTTTGGCTCGGCCAAAACCTGCCCATTTTGGCTCTCCACATCCCTCTATTACTCCTTAATGCCCCACTTTGGGCATAAGTCTTTCCAAGGAAGCCTTTGAGCTCAAATCTAAGAGAGTTACCCGATTTTAAGGTAATGTCTTCTTCTGAGTCCTTTTTGTTTTATTTTGCTTCTCCAACCCCCTAAACTCTTTTATTATTTTCTTTTGTAACAACTAAAGTATCCTTAATATACTAGGATGTTTTTATAAGATAGATTCTAGCTACACATACACACACCTACATCTATGGTTAAAGAACATACTGTTTCTGTGGATGGTGAATTTATGCCTCCCGAAACGAGGATTGTTCAACATTCTTTTAACACCTTAAAAGGTGGCCATTAAGATGAAACTATATTTATATATGATATATAATATGTTTATGTTTTCCTTAAGCTTTTGTATTTTTCATTTTGGTCATACCTTTATGGTTTCCATTATGGGTAAACATGATATCTTCATTTAAGGAAGTGTGGACTACCACCCCCTCAAAGTGATGTGATTCGTTAATGCCATATGTGGGACGTGTAAAGGATGGATTTAAAGTTATTATATATGATGTTATACTGGAATTATAATATACCTCTATATCATTATTATTTATTTACATTAAAGTATGAGATAGAAATGAAAGTAGCATTCATGCGTACGTACGGCTTACCGTCTCCATGAACGGTGCATTTCATTTATTATCCTCAAATGTAATGTACTATTATAATAACATGTATATAATGGATATATATAATGAATGATATATCTAAATGATGAATATAATTCTGTAATTAAAATATACATACCTCTCATTTATTTTTAATTCCATTAATATGACAAAGAAATGAAAGTAGCGTTCATGCGTACGTACGGCTTACCGTCTCCATGAACGGTGCATTTCATTTCTTACCTCTAAATGATTATGTAATATTATAAATACATATATATACTGGATATATATGATATATATGCTATCCAAATTAGGAATGTCATTCTGGATATAAATAACCATTGACCACACGAACAACATGTAATTGTAAGAAGTCCACTTTCGACTTAAGAACCAAATATCGACAAAACAAACATTATTAACCTAAATGGTTACATAATGTTTATAACATGGCAATAAGTGATACAAAAGGAATAATGAACTTTAAAAAGGTTCTTAATCAAGTATAAATTAACTCAAGTTTATTATTCAGGACGTTAAAGAACGATCGAGTCAAGTCGGACCCGAGGTAAGGGACTTCGTCTCAATCTCCTTTCATTGAGGCATATTTCATTTTATACACAACTTTCTTTTATAACAGTGCATAAACCCCTTTTACTTTTACTTTTATACAAAAGTAATCTTTTTCTACGAAGCGTTTTACAAAATGAAAAAAAAAGAATGTTTCTTTTAACGTACGCGGTGATAACGACCTTTTCCGCTGCTGCGAGTATTATTTGGTCTTTGGCTTCCTGAACAAGCCGTAATGTTTTTAAAATATAATAAATACCATATACTCTTTTATGTATTTTGGTATTGGAAATGGTTTTGATAAAGTATTTTATTATGTAAATATATTTATGATATATTGTGATTGAAATGTGGAAATGTTATCATTCCTTTATATTGGTTTTATGTTTTATGATTTTATATTGGTACTTAGACATTTTAACGGGTGGTTATGTGATAAACCATATGAAGGGTGGTGCCGTGAATACCAGGATGGGTGGTTACGTTATAACCTCCAATGCATTGGGTATGGAAGTCGGCTGTATGGATATTCCATTAAGTATGTATGGAAGTTGGCTGTATGGCTATTCCATTAAGTGATATGTGTGGAAGTCGACCGTATGGTTATTCCACTTAAGTATGTTTATGTCCCAAGTTACCTTTATATATTTTATGTGTTCTTTATATGGGTTTTATGGTAATACTATAGTTACAAAAAGGTAGGTAATGATATTTTATTCAGTGAAGAGATTTTTTACTACTTCATGAATGTGATGGTATTACTTTGATAAAGTATACATGGTTTACTTGATGTTTGAAAAACTAACAGTTTTCATTCTTTGTGTATACCTTACTGAGCTTTTTATGCTCACCCCATGTTTTTTTGAAATGTTTTTCATAGGACTTAATGTGGAATAAGGTCCAGGATGGGATCAAGGGAATGTCATGCTATATAAAACATGGAACTAGACATGTTTCTTTTTAATAGTTTTTTATTCTATGGAAACTTTTAGAAGTGTCTACTTTGTAAATCATTTGAGATGTAATAGTTATGTTCTAATTCTCTAAAACTCTAATACTGAAAAGATCCTCAATGTGAATTATTCATTTAATTCATTATTAAGTAATGTTTAAGGCTGGGGCATTATAATTATATATTATATTTAAAAAATAATTACTATTATATAATGATAACATCATATCGACCATATTACCTTCCCAAATGTGGAGAAACAATAACATCACTCATGTGTATGTGTGGACTACCACCACCACAAAGTAAAGTGATTATATTTTCTTTTATATTTCATATCGAAGGTAATAACGATTGATTTGATAAATATATATGATTTATATGATATAATGATTATTCATTTAAGGATATTTCTTATTTAACATTGATTCATTTTGTCCATTGATAAATATAAGCAACGTTCATATATACGTACGATCTACCATCTCTACAAATGGGGTAATTAATTTTCAATATCAAACTTTTAAAAACTACTATAAATACATTTATAATGAATATATATTGTATTAATATAAATATTAGCTACCTTTAGGTGAGAAAAAATTTATCAATTGATAAGGTCTAGTACATCCAAACCAGAACATATGAAGAAAAATGAAGCAATTATTACTGACAACATTGATTTTAATAAAAAAATTAATAAACAAGTGATATAATGAGTTCATAATATATGGAATCATACATATTAATATAGTTATAGATGTATAATAAATACTTTTTTATGTTATAGGATCTTAAAATAACTTATGAGATATTTTGAATGAGAGGTAAGTTCATTCATCTCAATTTTACTACATTAAGTCATAATTTAATATAATGTAAAAAAATATTTTTACACTGTGTATATACTACCCCTGTGATTTATTTCTATTCTAAATTAATTTAAAAATAAATTTATCTTAAATATCCATATTAATTTTATCATGGATATAACTTCTTCCAAAATCATATACTGTTTTTATATATAGTGTTTACTTTGAATGTTATATGAATGACTAAGGAAATAATGTTAAATCTGTATATTTTACTAAATATTTATATTTTATGATAATTCATATTGAGTCATGAATTAAATCCATCATTTAGATATCTAATTAATTTTTTGGACATGTAGTGATGGGAAGTTCCTATAATTATATAGCTCGTCGATGCATCAACTGGTCTCGTGAGATAAATCAGTTTACCGAATTAATTTGGTTTTTACCCACAGTTTTATACTCTCTTAGTGAAATTTCTTGATAGTAGAGATATCAAGATCATGTTAATGATTATTTAAAATAGTACGTACTTCGGTTATAGAGAATTTTTTATTGATATCTTTTTGATTTTCACTCTGATATTATCCATGGAATTATTTTTTGCTCATGATTTTTATTAAATTGAATGTATATCCACATAGTTAACTTCCCATATTTATTATTCATTATTTATTTTTAATTTCTACAATTGTATGAATAAACTTAAAAATAATTATATCACAACCATTTCTTCTATTTCCTTTCCCTAGAATTCCAATTAGTGTATTATGATTGATATTTAGGGATATGCTAAAGGGAATGAAAACACAATGAATGAAAATAAATTTTTTTATTTTATGTTTGAAATTTTAATGTGAAATTTGGAAATTTATTTATTTAATTAAAACTAATAAAAAATTAAATCATTCAAGACATGATTCCTTGTATATAATAAAAATGTAATAAAGTGACCAGTGACTCCATGCTACTGTAGTCAGGGTATTTACACATACATTTTAAATCCTTATGTGTTTTGGCTCTTTAAATATTTTTCCTAAAAGGTGAAGGTGAGTTATTATAGTTTAAGTATATTAGGGTATTAACCAACTAAATAGGTTTATTTTAAGAAGATAAATCATAAAACTAAAAATGAATCAATCATTTAGCCTCTATATCTCTCTCTATCTGTGATCTCATCTATCCAAGGGGTCAAGAGGTTTTGTCCAAGAAATTTCCCTATAATATATATGAGATGTTGGTTAGTAGAGGGATGTTATATTATATAAATATCAAGTTTTTTTCATTTTTTTATGGTAGGAACAATCATAACTGGAAGGAGAGTATTCATCCATATTTGTTGTCTCCCGACCTAAAATTGAGATATGACATGATAGTGGGATTTCCACCTATAGATAAATATGCTCCGATGACGTTCAATAATAAGATAATATATGAAGTAGATATAAAATGAAAAACAAATTCTTATTAATTTATCTATCAAAAAAGGTATATTCAAATTCCATGGGACATTATACTATAAATGAAATTTAGAAAATAATTAGAAGTAGTTTTAAAAGAAATAACATTCCCAATGTAGTTAAGTTAATCATTTAGTAAATTCGGTTGAAAGAAAATAAAATTATTAATGAGGAAATGATCGATGGTTATATTATTATAGTAAATCTGATAGTGTAAATATCAATATTTATTTAATAATATGGATAATTTTATTATTTAAAATTAACTAATGTGAAATATTCAAAATTTATTTCATATGATGATTTAATATTTGTAAAAAATATAAGATCTATCATTGGATAAACATCAGTATATTGTTATTTAATATGAGAGAAAAAAAATTTCAATTAAAATTAAGGAAACCGATGAAATTGATTTTGAATCTATGAGATCTTTTTTGATGAAACACAAATAAGTTTGAGATTCAAAAAAAATGATACTAAATATTATAATGAGGCCTTTAATCATATTATAGAATTTTTATCTAGGGATTTCAATTAAGTAAAAAATAAATAAAATATAAAAAACTTATAAGTGTCTATAACTAGTGTGTAACCAAACACTTCTCAAATAAATGTCAAAAAATATTGTTGGGGGATCAAATATACTTAGAGGATGAGAAATATCAGAAAAAAAATTGTGAAAAATAAAGAAGAAATATTCAAGGAGGTAGTCAATTACCTTGATGAGAAGGAATATACAATATGTTTTAAGTATTTAATAATATGATGAAGCCAACGTACATTATTTGTCAAGATAGGTTTTTATACCTCATGTATTGATGATGAATAAGAGAAAACATCACATGAATACATGATGAAACAAAATATGGAATCCAATCCTAATCGGAGTACATAGTTGATATTACAGAAAAATAAATTACTGAAATAAAATTTTAATGTTGTTAGTGAGAAAAATATCATGAAAAAAATAAGATATTTTTACTGATTATATAAATACGTATAACATACAAGTGACTAAGAAATAATACATATTCAATATTTTAAACAAATCAACTTCATGGTTAGAAGAGTTTATTGAGGGAAAAAATCTATCTTGGAGCTAAAAATGAGTTGATAGATGATATAATATACATCCGTAAGACATTAGAGTTAAAGGAATAGTCAACCCAATGTGGTGATATAAAGGATATAATAAAAATATTAAAACTTTCACTTAATTAGTTTTCAATTGAATATTGTTTCACTAATAGTGGTGGTATATAGAAAAATATTAATTTGTTTGGACTATGAAAATATGTGGGAAACACACAACTAGTTAAAATTAAGTGATTAAATTTTTATGAATCCCACTTTCCCCTAGGAATAATAAATCATAGTTTACTGTAGGAAAACAGAATTTAAAATATAGATAGATTCACTATGAAAATAATGGATCCAATTTATGTATCTATTTCGGTTATTTGGAAATGTATGGGCACAATGATTATTCATTTCATTATAATAGTTCTTTACCAGAAATAAGGTATAAACCTAGTGGGATACACACTAAAAATTAATATTTATATTATACAAAATAAAAATATATGGATCAAAATCTATCATGTATTCCTATGAAAAATAGAATTGAGTTCATGAATATAATATATTGTATTTATGAATAGGAAGGTCATAGATCTGAGCAGCGTACAACAAGTTTACAAGAAGAAGTTTTCTATGGGGTGGAAGGGGAGAAAAATAAAAATGTTTGAAAATGTGAAGAACATATAAAAAAAATAATTGTTTTTCTAGATAAATAAAATAAATAACACTAAAGAAAAAGAGATGTATTAAATTTATTCTATAGTTAATGGAAATAACGTTTGCAGTAAGTGAAGGGATAAGTTTGTGAGATGTTTTCTATAAGTAATAACCTAAAAAATCCAAGAAAAAATGTGTCAGATAAATGAACATGTTGTGAATGGAATGAAATAATTTATGATAATTTTACCAATATCGGGTGGAATGATTAAAAGGTTACACATGTTGAAGTAAATGATATTTCCTCAATGTCATGGATTAAAAAAATCAATCCACGTAAGGAAATTAGTCAAGTGAAAAAATTTACCTGAACTATATGAAAGAAGTAAATTGTATTAGGAAAAATTCTTCCTATAATAATACCAAAATGAATAATATGTATTGGTTAATATATAACTCTCATCCTCTCTATTATTACCAAGGATAAAATAGTTTCCTCAATATTACCTTATTTCATTGAGAATTTGTACTAACATGTAGACAATTAGGGGAGAAGATTGATATCTATACACATTATACAATAAAGATGTTTTTTATTTTGTTGTGTTATAATTTACTTGAGATGGAAGAAATAAGTTAAAACCTTGTGGGGGATAAAATGAGAAGTTGGATATATAAAACATTTGTTCAATGAAAATATTTAATTTCTATAAAACCAGTGAAAATTTGAAAATTGAGGTATGTTTACAAACAACAATCCAAATTTTGAATTATGTGTGGTTTGTTATCAAAATTTATAATGTATTAATAATTAAATTAGGGGCTTTACATCATTAAAATTAATTTTTTTAATGTGTTTATTGAGATGACTGAAGGATATTTAATTCCTAAAAAAATTTCCTTTAAATCCTTAAAATGAAAAATTGAGTTGCTATTAGATATTTTATTGGTTTATGGATATATTTTACTCACTAGTTATTTAATATTATTTATTACACTAGGCTAGACCACATAGAAATAGAGTTGACTAAATTATTGGTAATTCTTATGAAACAAAATTGGTTTAATTATTATCTCATCGTGTTGATAAAGGAAAAAATTTATATTTTTCATGGAGTGAGAATAAGATTATGTGAGAAATATCATACACATACTTTGTATTCACTTCCAATACATGTGAGAATAAATTTAGATTCATTGAACATAGTTATATTTAATTATTGGTGGTATTGAAAAAACACAAAGTGGGATATTATTATTCCCCGATGCTTAGTTTTATTAGTTGTCAATAATAGATTCTAATGTTTTATTGGATAATACATCAGAATGTGTTGGCTTGATGTAAATAATTAATATGTAAATTTTATTCCATTGGTTTTGGAAAAGGTATATTTAAGATTAAAAAGTTGTTTATTAGAGTCCGCATGCCAAAAAAATATAGTCACTCTAACATATGATTCACGTAAAGATTGTCTTCCTGGAAAAGAAATGAACTAAAGTGCTGAGTATTGTATACAATAATTTTTATATTTCTAAGAAGGATCTAGAAAATTGATTTATTAAAGAATTTTTTTTTGAAAAAGTAATATATATATATATATATATATGTGTGTTATGGATAATCTATCAATGAATTTTTGAACATGAATAATGTTTAATACAACGAATAATAAACATGGATGATGGTTTAAAGAAGGATTCAAAATATTTGAAGTTGATCTTTTCTTAATTAAACAAGTATAGAATTATTTAGATAAATTGGGAAATTTTTTGAAATCTAAGAGTAGATGAATTTACCTCAAATTAATCTGAATTTGTTTGGGAATATAAATAAATGGTAGATCATACAACTTTTCATGGCTTATGAGATGGATGCTCTATCAGTGTATGGTATTGAGAGTGCCCAGAAATGGCATTACAGCTAAACCCATTTGACTTTGTGGGTGATGGAATACTTTCAAGGGATCATGTAATTCATTTGAAATTAAATTAATATATTCACTAAATTACATAATAATTTTTCATCATGTATGAAATTTCATTCATATATATCATTTTTTATTTTTTATTCTACTTTTGAGTTTCCTTTATTTTAGAAAATATCCATCCATTTATAAATTATGCTAATGAATAGCTTTTCTATATCATGTTTTAATATTCCTATGTATGTATATTTGAGAATATGGGAATATAATTTTTTTCTATATAATAATTTTGTCTTTGATAATTTTTTACAATATATTGACTAAACATTGAAGTGTTAGAGATTTAATAATCTAAAAAAAGAAATCAATTAAGATAATTCTAGATGTGTTCATTAGTGTTCCAAACATCCTAATGTTATTATTATATATGATATAATATTTATTTTGTGATATACCACAATTGATGTTAATGAAAATGAAATTTTATGATTCTTCAATAGTCAGGAATAAGTTAAATAGTATATACTTTAGTTGTCAGTGTATGAAGCCTATTTTTTAATAAACTGATTTCTATACTATGAATTTGATGGTGATTTAAAGAAATTGTTGATGTTGATTTTAGGAATGTTATTCAATGAAAAAAAAATTATATCTCAATTGTATTTATTTGGGTCTATTGTCCATGTAAAAATGAGAATTATTTATACTATGTTTTTGAAAAAATAATTTAATTTATTGTGTTCATACATTGATATAGAAATTAGTTCATTTGAGGAGAACAAAAACCAATGGATGTTTAGTAACGTTATGTGGAGATATATTTTAGGATGTATATGTCTTTAGAAGAAAACATATCATTATAGGGAATTAAAAATAAGTTATTTTTTTATCATAATTTTTTGAGAGGTTAAATAATCATCCAGGAAATTCATTTATGGATATTGACATCGATAGAAATTAATTAATTCTCTCAATTGGATATTATTTTTATATTAACCATATTTTTTAAAATAATAATGATGTATAAGAATATGTCATAAGATATTGACACAATATATGTATCAAAATGATGGGAAGAATTGTGAGTATATCAGAGTGAGAAAAGAGAGAAAAGGGACCCCTTAATACGGATTAAGAATGAACATATTGATATGAAAAAAAACATAATGAAGAAATTGTATGAGATTGAAGTACACCGTTTATTGGTTATAGATGAATACAATAACAACCAAGTATTCTGTGATTTGATGAAGATAAACGTAGTCGATGATATTAAGAGAGTTTCAATACAATAATAACTAATAAAGAGAACTGGTTGATGATGTTCTTGATGGTAGGTGTAACATCTTAGGTAATGATTAGATAATAATTTTTTGTATTTGTTAATATTTATGAATTAAGTACTAATTTTTACTTAAAGGGGTTGCTATGTCCAACAACATAACTAACATGAAATAATGATTTTCTTTGAAATATTACATGGCACAGAAGACTGAGTTATACTGACAAATATTATATTTTTAATAATATTATTATTTTACGTGGTAGTTATCACCTAATAGTTCTATTGGCAGGAATGAATGTGACTAAATATATTATTTTTACACATGTTTGTTAATTTTTTTTACATTCATCCAATATTATTATGCTATTTAAAATTATAATAAATCGAATTTTATGCATAAAAAGATATATATTTTTAAATTCTAGTTCTACAAAAAATTAATGGAGAAACCATTATAAATATAATTTTTGAAACATTGATATTTTTATATGAAAAAATATACAACATTTTTTAATTAAGGATAACAAAATTTAATTTGGGTGTATTTTTTCTTTTTTCTCTGAACTGTCAAATTTTTTATGAATAGTGAATAATATAAAAAAATTTAGTTCAAAAATGTCTTTTAGAAATAATTATTTTTATAGTTAAATAATATTTTTTGGTTTTAAATTATAGTTAGATTAATTTTATATAATTTAAAGTAATTTATGTCATTTTTTTTAAAAATTACACAGAATTTAGATATATAAACATAACAAAATTTTAAAAATTTGTTTACATTAAAACCCTCTTTATCGTCCCTTCTGTGGGGAATAAATTTAAATTTATTTTTTCCACTTATGTGATATGAATAAGAAAAAAATACATATTTTTAATCAAAATAATTTATAATTTATAATAATTTCAAATTACTTTTTAATAAACAATAGTCACTAATTACAATGATTAAGAAGAAAATTATCCTAATAGGGACTAAACCTTAAATTTAACAGCCAAAATTACCTAGAAACATGTTAAAATCAGTTTTACATTAACATTTCTACCCTATTCTCATTTTTATCGAATGTTTGTATTATTTTAGTGATGCTTCATTGGAAATTTTTTTGTGTAATTAACTTCTCAAAAATTAAAAAAAATGCCACTACACCTTTACTACAAAAAAAATAATTCTTTGAATTTATCCTCACATATATAGAATAATTTATTAGAAAAAAACTACTAATATAATCTCTAAAAATCAATAAATAAATCTTATAATCTTGTATTTAGGAATAAATCTATCCAAATAATTTCTTTGGTGAAAACCAAAAGGTGTCTCCCAAAGTAGAGGTAATGTCCTTCCTCAGGCTCCTTTGTTTTATTTTTATTCTAAAAAACCTTAATTAATCTTATTCCTTCCTTGTATAATAACCCAAATATCATATATATACTGATATGTTATTTTTTGATGGTTTTTAGATACACTTATACAGACTTCCATCAAATCTGTAATGAACTTTACATTCTTGTATACGGCAAACTACCACGTCACGAAACGATATTGTTCATTCTTTCCTTTACCACATTTCATGGTTGGGAATTATGATGCAAAATATATTTTTATATATTTTATATATTATATTTATTATTTATTTATTCTTTAATAATTTTTATACAGACATACATTCATTATTTAAATTTTTCTAAACATTGTAATGTCGTTTGTGGATGTGTGGACTACCAGCACCTCAAAGTGATGTGATGCATTCAAACACTAAATTGAAGGTATTATAGATGGTTTTAATTATAAAAAATTGGAATACATAACATGTATATTTTATTCCAGACATAATTACATTTTAGTAAATATAATATATCATTTTATTTATGAAATTTTCACATACTAAAAAATTGATAACATCATTCGTGGACGTGTGGACTACAACCACCTCAATAAGATGTGATTAATTTAGATGAGATAAATTTTATATGTAATTATATATGAATAAAATATATATTTTTATTATATAATGTTCATTAATGGAATATGTTTGTTACTTAACTTCATTCCATAATGATCATTGAAAAATTAGATGGTTAGTCATGAGTATGTAAGACCTACCATCTCCATGATAGTAAAGTTTATTTATCATTCATAAATTTTATCCATGATTGGTTTTAAAAATATTATTTATGCATAAATATGATAATTATGAGATGACTATTATTCTACATATGTTTATATAAATATCCTTATGAACCTATATGACATACCGAAGTCATTTTTTAAAAATAAAATGAATATAGTCAAGACACATGACATAAAAAAATTGGCAATTTAGTTGTTTACAACATTTTAATAAGAAAAAAAAATTAATTATGAACATAATTTTTTTTTTAATAAATTATATAATTTACATAATTTTATTATTCAGGTAATGACCCACGTGACAATTCAGACTCAATGTAAGGTATTTTATCTCAATCTCTGTTAATTTAAGAACTTCCTACTATTATGCACCATTATTATTTTATATAGTGTATAAACATCAAATTTTACATTCTATTAACATATTATATCTATTATAATGTTAGTTATGCTTTCTAAATATTTTACACTCTCATGTTGATTATGATTTAAACATTTAAAGTGGTATGGGGGGATTTTAATGATTAAAGAATTAATTCATTCCTATCAATATTCTTCATATTATTTTACAGATATATTTTTATGTATATAAAAGGGATATAAAGGGAATTTTATTTCTATTTTTAATTCCAACCAATTTTATCAAAAAGGAGTCTTTTTAAATGATTTATATGGAACGTTTTAAAAAAATGAAAGGAATGTTCTATTCTAAATATACACAGTGATAATGGATTTTCCACTTCCATGGAAATTATTTTATTTTTTGATTCCTTTTCAAGGTTTCAAGTTTTATTAGATGAAAAAATGTATTTAATTTCTTTGGTATTTTGGTATTGAAAATGGTTTTCACAAGGAATGTTTTAAATTTTATATAAAATTAAAAATTTTAAATAAAATGGTTTTTTAATATCTAAATGTTATTTTCATATGATTTTAAAAGATATTTTTAAATGATGAAATTTTTTATTTCATTTTATGGATCCTGAAAATTATAAATGATAGTTGATCCGAAATATCTCTAGGTGATCCCATTATATATTAAACTAAGGGTGCACCCATATATCACTCTAATGTGTTGGGTAATGGTTATATTCTATTAATAATTAAATTAGAAGATGGTAATATGGTTATTACAATATATAAGGGTTCTATTAGGTTTATTTAAGGGTTCAATGTGATGATGTCCCAAGGTTCCTAAATGATTTTTCTATGTTTCTAATTCATTTTCATTGATGTAAATTATTTTCAAAATATATTATTATTGATTATTATTAAATAATGATATTTACTACATTTGGTAAAATTTTATTTTTTCAGGTAAGTATTTTCTTGTGCTTTCATGTTTAAAAATGGGACAAAGATTTCCTTATTTTTTTATTCATGACTGATATTTTTATGCCCATGCCACTTTTTTAATGTTTTATTACATTTAGGGTTGATTAAGGGGTTGAAATTACTCTTGTTGAATGTCAGGTACAATGTAACTAAAAGAGATCATTAAATTATTTAAAAGGTTTTAGATTATAAAAAATGTATACGGTTTCGAAGTTTCCACCTGGTATTTTTATGGTTTTGTTATGTATATGTTATGGAATAATTATCTAAAACTATACACCTAAAAAGATCCACAATGTGAAATCAAGTAAAATTATTGACTTAACTGAATATTTTTAATGTTTAAGGTTAGTGACTTGTAGTTGGTATGAATTATTGGTTTAGATAAATTTATAGGTTTTTGTAATATTAAAATCATCCCCTCAAAAGATTATATCTTATGGTAAATTTATATTTTTACAGCATTTTATGATTACCATTTTTCTTCTTTTAAAACATTTATGTTCGCAATGGTTTTCCATATAGTAAATAGCAATGTGGTAGATTGAAGGAACTGAGAGGATGATATCCTTCCAAATCAGCATCATGAGATCGTCAAAATAAGAATATAATAGATTGTCACATTGATAGATCAATTGACTTTGGCGATAAATGGTGGTGGTATCCATGCTATAGGTGAAAATGATCTATCAAGAATGAAAATTCCTTTTGGATTATTTAATGAGGAAACACCACCATTATTCAGTGGATCGTCTAAATATATTGTATTAGAATGATGGATCAGTGATCTAGAAAAGATATTTGATGTTTTGGGATGTTAATATCATAATAATACAAACCTTTCCATTTATAATTTTTATGTTTAAGTTGGTATATTTTGGTATTAGATTAAGAATAATATAGAAAAATAATATCTTGATTCCATGTTATGGGAAACATTCAAGGAAATATTCCCTGAGAAATATTTCCCTAGGGTTGATCGACTCTGAATAAAAAATCCTAGAATTGAGTCACAAAAATGAATATTTCATGGATTCATATGAGGTGAACTTCGCCAGATTGGCTAGGTATGTGATGGATTTTATTCAAGACACTGATTGAAAAATTAATCAGTTTTACTTAGTATTGAAACAAAGTCTATGATGATCTTTGGACACATGGGGATTTAAAATATATCAGAAAATTTCTCATTGTGAATAAATTTTGGTATAACGTTCTTTGACACTTATGTGCCTCTTGATGATGAAAGTAATAAGTGGTCAGGATGGAAGGTGATTGGGAAACAAGAAATAAAGAAATATATATGTAAGAGAATTAATTTCAAATATGATAGTAAGTGTGCTAAAAAGTACACTGGATAATGTCTTATAAAGAGAGGTATATTTTAGGGATGTGAAAAGTATTTCCACCTGGACATCAAATGAACGGAAAATAATCCTGATAAATAAAATAATGTGGTAATTGATAATTATCTAATGGTAATATGCTTTATCTATTATAATAAGGGTTATTGTGCTAATTCATGCCCTAATTTTGTCGTAAAGGATAAAAATACCTATTATCTATTGAATCAATAAGGTTTCCTTATGAATTTTCCATTCCTCTATGTTTTTAAAATCATAAACACATTATCTTAAGGAAAATTATATTTTCCCAAAAGATTATTTTTATAAGGAAAATTTCCCTTCTATAAGAAAATATTTGTCTTTATCTTTGTTTTCTTTTTTCTATTTATAATCTCTCTAAATCTAACTCATTTTATTCCAAATTCTAAAATTCAGATTCTTATATAAAACATTGGAATCATATAATTCCTTGGAGATAGAGTGTTCTGACATTCAGAATCTGATTTCTATGAAATTCAGACTCAAATTTCTCTAAAATTTGGACTCTGAATTCCTCAGGATTCAGACTCCAGATTCCTCAGACTTTAGAATCCAAATTGCTGAGAATTTAGATTCCAAAATTCCATAGAATTTGGATTCATAGTATCTCCGAATTAAGACTCATAATTCCTTATAATTCAGAATCTAAATTCCTAAAAATTTAGATTCTAAATTCATTGGAATTAAGAAAATAAAATCTATATAATTCATATTCTAAATTCTTTGTAAAATAGATTTCTAATATCCATGTCTTGTATATTATGAATGATTATTTGGTTATATTGTGAATTCAATTAATCTATAAACTCCAAAAAAAATATTTCATTATGTAAATTCTTTTTCCATATACTTGTTATGAAATAATTTCATACAATCTGTTTCAAACTAATTGTTGTTTGAGGGATATGTGTATAGGTTCCTCTGAGATTCATTGAAAAATTTAATTGTGGGAGGAGGAGCCAATTGTTGGAGAAGTGCCTATAAATAGGATCTCATTCAAACAATCTCAATATAAGTAACATCACACTAGAGATTGCATGTTGCTGAAGTGATTTCTAGAGAGAGACTCTCATGCTTTGTGCAGTTCTGAACATATTATTCAGATTTCTTCATGTGAATCTGATTTTTGCTGAGTACAATTGAGGGCTTTTGGGGAAAGAAAAAAGAGGTTCTGAATACCTTAAATATAGTGGACTTCTAGGGATATGAATAAATAGGTGCTGAAAACCTTAAAGCTCGAGGGCTTACGGAGATAACAAGATAGATACTAATATTCTTATCGAGGGCTTATGCTAGTGTGGATAAGATAGAATTTATTAAAAGTAGAAATCAAGGGATATTTATCCAAGGTTGTTGGATACCCTTCTCTTTGGGTTAAAATATTTCATACTTGGTACTTGTTTTGTTTCAAGTTTATTTCTACATTATTTTTATAAATGAAGAAATTTTAACCTTTTTATACTTCAATATTCTCTTATGTACTCTCATAAGTCATGTTATATATGCTTTATGGTAGAGTTTTTTATTTAAGTAAAATTTCCTAAGTTTCATTTCTAGAACCTTATTTCCAGAACTGAGTATGTTTTTCTTATAGATACTTTCTATGGTTTGTGAATTATTCTTATTTAACATTGTTAAATATAGTTTTCCATGTGTTTTTCTTATAGAATTTAATATTTTTTAGATACTTTTTCTATTAAAAAGTATTGTGGCAAGGTATTTTCTTATAGAATGAAAGGTATGAATATTGGTTATATTGACTATGTAAATCCAACCCGACCACCTATTTTTTATGGTAATGATTATGTTTATTGGGGAGATTGAATGGATACTATTTTTGTTAACATGGGAGTAGAAAATTTTGTAATGATTATTGGAGATTACAAAATTCATGACAAGGAATTCAAAACCTTCACCAACCATGAAAAGTCATAGTATTATCTAAATTACAAGGTACGCAATACATTATTTTGTTCCATGACCAAGAATATATATAGTCAAATTTATTCTTGTGAAGCTATTAAGTGCATATGGAAGAAAATTGAGGTTACTCATTTTGGAAATTCGAATTTGATAGAGACTTGAAGAACTATTCATAGAGAAGATTATCATGTATTTCTATTTTTTATGGAGAACCAGTTTACAAAGTGAAACAAAGATTATGAATATCATAAATAGCCTAAAATATATGGGAGAGAAAGGTATTGATGATGGAGCTCTTGTGGACATCATAATTGAAATCATTCCAAATGAGTGGGATTCAAAAAGGAAAGTTACGGATGAAAATAGTAAAGTATCTCAAATTACACTTGTTGAGATTTTTGGAACTCTTCTCCAACATGAAACGAAAATGAAGAGAGTAGATGATATGAATAAAAAGAATATATGAAATAGATGTGTAGCCTTTACTAATACTAAATCCAAGACTCCTGAAAGTGTTACAAGATCTAAGTCTAAGAAATTCACTATTCTATCTGAATCTAGTGAATGTGAACATTCTAAAAATGAGCTAGCTAATCTTTCTTGACGGATGAACAAGATAGTTTTAAAGAAATATTTTTAGTGAAGATATAAGAAGAAATAAATAAAAGAAAAGAATGATATGTAAGTCACTTGTTATGAATGTAAAAGAGATGGATACATAAGGACATATTGTCTTGTGCTTAAGAGGAAATACAGGAAAGAAAATAATTCTGAGAGAAACAGGAAAAAGTATTACAATAATAAATATAAGAAAGTCTTGAAGGACAATGATACTGTGAGTGTCAGTGGTGGCGACTCATCTGACGAGTCTTTAGAGTATGAATCTTATAGTTGGAAGAATCTTGGTTTATTAGTTAAACTACCCCTTGAAAACTGTTGTATAATTGGCAAGGCACACAATACTGAATATATTACTAATGTATCATTGAATGAAAATAATGCTAATGATAAATATTAAGAATCTTTAGAAGAATAATCTTTTTCTGATGAAGATAACTCGTTACATTCTTATGAAAAAGTGTCTAGATTTTTTAAACTACTAGAGAATGAAAATTGTGAGATAAAGAAGAATTTAGATAAAAAAATTCTAGAATAAATTTTTTAACTAATGAAGTAGAAGATATTTCTAAAGATTTTGATCACAAAAAATTTTATTTTTAAAATATTTCTAAAAACTATAAGGAAGATAATTCTGAGGATGATAAACTTTCAAAGGATCTTGAAAATGTAATTTCTAAGAAATATATTTCTTGAGGCTAACCGTAGTTCTAAAACTAATATTTTTTTGGATAAAAATTTGGTTATTAAAATAAAGTTAGAAATATTTTCCATAAGGAAATTTCTGTCAAACATTTTCTCTGAAATTGAAAATTTTTATAAGATGTATTTTCAAAATCATTCTTTAAGGAATAATTTTAGATTTGGTTATACGTATTCTAAACCAGTTTTTAGTAATAACTATTTTGTTCCCCAAAGTGAACCATTTCTCACTAAATTTCAATTAGTGGACATTGGGATAAAAAATTGTACTTCAAACGAAACCTAATCTTTATGTTTTCATAAAAGATTATTTTTCTACGAAAATGTGGATTCCGAAAATCATACTTTCTGAAATTTCAGTATCTAAGAATGTTTGGATTCTAAAATTCTATCTCTTTCAATCTTAGGAAAATATAGACTGTTCGAATAGCAATACATGGTACATGGATAGTGGATCTTCCCGAAATATAACCGGCAACAAATTTTTTTTCAAAATATTATCAAGACGAAAGGAGGAAAAGTACCTTATGAAGATAAAGCGCAGGGAGAAACTGTTAGTATAAGTAACATTGTTCTTATTGAAAAAACATTGACTTTAAATGGTTTATCTAACAAGGATCTAAAGATAAAAACTCATTAGCATAATTCAATTATGTGATGATGGTTACCTTTTGAATTTTAGGATTTATAAATTCTTGTTACCCAATTCTAAGGAAGATTTTATTCATTATGCCCATAGTCAAGAGAATGTATACAAATTAAACATATAAGTCCTTCGGAACCAAGATCTACCTTTCCTTAGAGAAATGGAAGATCGATATTTGTTATGGAATATAAGGTTAGGAAATTGTAACCTTAAGAGAATATGCAAACTCTCAAAAAATACTTGTTAAGGATCTATTAGATCTTATATTTGATTCTTCAAAATTTTGTGATCCTTGTCAATATATAAAGAAACATAAATTAGGTTTTAAACCAATCAATGAAGTCTCAACATCAGATGCATTACAATTAGTGTGTTTGGATCTTTTTGATCCAACTAAAACTGGAAGCATTGGTGGAAAATAATATGTATTTTTTTAGTTGAAGATTACACCAGATTTCACGGGTCTATTTTATAGAAAATAAATCTAAATAATTTTGTTATTTTAGAACTTTTAGAGCCCAAGTTAAAAATGAAAAAACCTATCCTTTAATAACTATTCATATTGATCATAGATGAAAAGTTCAAAATTCTGATTTTGAAACTTTGTGTAGTAAAAAAGGCTTTTCTCGTAGCTTCTCATCTCCAAAAACTCCTCAACAGAATTGTGTTGTTGAAAGAAGAAATTGGATTCTTCAAGAGATAACTAGAACCATGTTGAGTGAATATTATATAGATAAATACTTTTGGGCTGAAGCTATAATTACTTCTAGATATACTATAAATCGAGTTTTGATTAGACATTTTCTTAACAAAACCCCTTACAAACTATGGAATGGTAGAACTCATAGACTTTCTTACTTCAAGGTATTTGGTTGCAAAGTATTCATTCTGAATACTAAAGAAAATATATATAAATTCTCACCTAAATATGATGAATGATTTTTCCTAGGCTACTCCACAACTTCTAAGGCATATAAAGTTTTTAATAAAAATACATGTACTATTGAAAAACCAATGCATGTAAAATTTGATGAAACTGATCCTATTGTTTTTAAAAAACCATAACCTATATCTTTGTATGTGTTTTCAAAAAATGATTTTCAACCCATAATAAATGATCCTTATGATAAATAAAATGATCAAGAAAATATTTCTCAAGCATTTACCCTAGAAGATTACCTACTGTATGCTGATGAAAAGGTTTTACAATACCCAAATTAGTCATTCTATAAGAATCATCCCAGTGAAAATATCGTTGGAAATATAAATCAACTAATACTGACTAGAATTTCCATATAAAATTAATTAGAACATCTAGCATTTCTTTATCAATTATAATTAATAATAACTATTGAATCTTTAGGTGATGATGGTTGGATTGAATCCATGTAAGACGAGATAAATGAATTCAAAAGGAATAAATTTTGGACCTTTGTTGAAAGACCTAAGGAAACATCTATCATGGGAATAGAGTGGGTTTTCACAAATAAGTGTGATGAAAATGGAATAATATTGAGAAATAAATCTATATTAGTAGCTAAAGGGTATAATCAACAAGAAGGAATATAATATAAAGAGACCTATTCTCCAGTAGTTAAACTTAAATATATTCGCATTTTACTTGCCTTTGCAGCATTCTTTAATTTTAATCATTCTCAAATGGATGTAAAATGTTCTTTCATTAATGTATGTGTTCAAGAAGAAGTTTATGATGAATAACCTCTAGGTTTTGAAGACACAAAACATCCTCATCATGTTTTCAAACATACCAAAGCTTTATATAGACTTAAACAAGCCCCAAGAGCCAAGCATGATATGCTTAAATGATTTTTTTTAACAAAACAATTATGTTAAGGGAACTAATAATCAAAATATTTTTATATAGAAAAAAAAAAGAAAACTATTTTTATTGTAAAAATTTATGTTTATGACATTATATTTGATTCAAATTAGCAATCTTTAACTGATTCATTTTCTAATCTACAAAAATATGTGTTTGAAATGAGTATAATGGGTGAGTTAACATTTTTTCTAGGTTTTCAAATGTCATAAAAACCATAATGAACTAATATATCACAACATTATTATATTAGATATCTTTTTAAAATTATGGATATGACAACACTAAAATTATAAGCACTCAAATCGATAACTAAAATTATCTTAATCTAGATGATATTGAGAAACCAATAGATTAAACATCATTTAGAGGTATGATATAAAGTTTATTATACTTGATATCTAATTATCCAGAAATATGGTTTTCTGTGTTCTTATGTGCAAGATATTAATACAATCCTAAGGAATCTCATTTAAAAGTAGTGAAAATAATTTTTCACTATTTAAGGGGAACCACGGATTTAGGACACTTTTATACTTCTGGAAATGATTTTGATTTAAAAAACTTTTCGGATGCTGATTTTGGAGGATTAAGAGTGGATAGGAAAAATATAGCTGAAACATGTCATTTCTTAGGAGATTCATTAGTTTCTTTTTCATGAAAAAAATAAACACTCAGTAGCACTTTTGACTACTGAAACTGAATATGTAGCAGCCAGAAGTTGTTGTGCCCAATTATTATGGATGAAACACACACTTATATACTATGGAATGAGTTTTACCAAAACACAAATAATGTGTGATTGTACTAGTTCCATTTCTTTAAGAAAAAACTCTGTACATCACTATCATGAAAAAACACATATATATTAGGAATCAGTTTATTAGGGATCACACACTGAAAGGAGATGTCATTCTTCAATTTATCATAATACAAGATCAAATTGCGGATATTTTCAAAAAATATTTTCAATCTGATAGTTTTGAATAAATTAAAAAAAATTAGGAATGATAACCGTAATGTCATATTACATATTAATAATTTTTGAAACATATCTCCATATATTAATAATCTCCTTCTTATAGGGGAGTACATTTGATTGTTTAATAAAAAATTTTAGTAATCATTTTTTATTATCAAATTTTTGTTAATTTTTCTTTAGTAACAAAAACATTTGGAATTCAAAATTCCAAAACCTATTTTTTTTACCTGGTGAATTTTTCTATTTCAAAATTTTCCATTTATTTAAATAAAATTTTCGGAATCTATAGTTCTTTGAGAAGAATTTTCCTCATAATTTTTATTTTTCCATGTATTCCAGAAGGTATGATTCCTTACATAAATTTGTGTAATCAATTTTTTTTTCTTTTTTGGTTTTTTTATCTTGTTTTAAGAAAAAAAAATTGGATTCACTTTTAGGTAAATCTGAATTTTTACATTAAAACCTCTAAAGATCAGAACCAATAAAAATTATTCTTTGGCTTTCATTTAAACTATTAGATCAAATTGCTTTTATTTCAACCATTGGATCAACCTAGGAATTTGAACTGTCACCTCAATACCTACATAAAGGACCTCCTAATGTTTTTCCCACATCTATTTTCATGATCTTGCATGCCGAAGTTATGTTACTCTACTTAATGGTCATTCTGAATTCCCTTATTTCCTCAATTTCAAATATATTTGGAAGAATCCCCATAGAAGAAAATTTCATCAGTTAAGGAAATTTTTGAATGGCAGATCTACAGAGAGAGGCTAGTAGATCCAAAGTTCTTTACTATGTATGATTGTCTTATTTCAATGAATATCAAGTTGAACGACAAAGAGAATCTGTGTGTATCCAAACTGAAGGGATATTATCTGATGTATCCAGAATTTCTATTAGAATTTTATGAAACCGTAATTTTTTTCTTCAATATGGGAAAAATTAGATTTATTTTATGATTTATGGGAAAACCTATTCCCTTTCCTTTATCTTGGATATAAACATTATAGGAAATTTTTTTGAGGGTGAAGATCATTTTTTCACTCACAATCTACATGATATATCAGAAACATTTCATAAGGAGAAGGCCCTAGAGTTCCTTGGTTTATCAGGGGGGAAGACACAAAATATTAATCATCACTCTAAAAATTTCCAGATTCATGATTTATGGGTTTAGGGATTTATCATTCTGATAAAATTAGATAAGGATACACAAAAAATGTAAAATTTTGTTTTCGAATTTCTATTCAATCATACTAAGACTAATCTTGTGAAGTATATCTTGATTACAATTTTGAATATTAAGAATGGGACTCTCAAATATCTGATTATTATGTATCTAATAGTTCTTTCCCAAATAATAGTGCTTTGTCTAGATTCATTCAAAATTCCATGCAGTTATAAGGCTTGATATTTCAGGGTTCTTTTGCTAAGTGATGGCAAGCTGAGAAGGATGAAAGTTGGATTTATCTTCCAATCTAGAGAATTTTAAGACTTTTCTGAATGTGAGATCGAAGCCTCATCCAATAATCTATAAGTATCAGAGACTTCTAAGAAATGTGGAAAGAAAGGAAATCATAAGGAACATGAAGTAAAAAAATCACATTCAGCTCAGGAAACCCCATCACTACCTACAAAATCTAAGAAGCAAAACACCTATCCAGATGAAGTTATTGCTAAGTGGAGAGAAGATAAAAAGAATAAGAAGGAAGGAGAGCCTAGATTTTTCATGGACCCTACAGAGGAAAAATCATTGAAGCTTAATGGTGCTGAGGAATATGGAAAACCATAAAAATAGAAGAAGAAAAAGATTAATTTTTCATAGGCTGAAGTAGCTCAAGCTCTACTTAGAGACACGGAAAAATCCTCTAAACAAATCCATGTACCGGAATTGTTTTTACAAGAATCACATCTAGTGACTCTAGGAACGAAAATAGTCATTCTCAGACCTAATAAAGAGGAAGATATTTTTCATGCAGTGGAAGTGGAAGTAGAAGAAGAGGAATAAGGGGATGATGTTGATGATTTCTTAAGTAAAGTTGAGCTATATCATGAGATGGAGAGTCCGTATGAGAAATTATTGATCCAGACTTCCCTACCCTAATATAATAAAATTTCTTACCTAGGAAAAGAAGAAGAGGGTCTGGACGATGTAAACATCCCATCAGAAGAAGAGGTAAGAAACCATGAATTGGTTCAACCAGAGAACCTGGTGAAAAATGCTGAAAAAGAAAATATTGAGGATGATAAGATTGTATAACTATCAGATAGTGATCATAAGTTACCAAAGGTTGCTGAGATCATTATAAGAGTTGATAAAGGAAAACAAGTGTTAGCTGATACACCTGACAAGGTTGTGGTGTCTAATAATGTTATTGGTGGATCTTCTAAAAGAACGAATGATGAGATAGAGAAAAAATCATCACTGATAAGAGAATCTGATTCAGAATCATCTTCTTAGGGACATGATTTTGTGGATCAATACATAAATAAACTAGATGATACAATTCCTTTGTTTCCAAGTATTTACTCAAGATGTCAGATTCTTCATCATTAATTTAATCATAAATTGGATTCTGTTTCCACGCATATGGACAAATTCGTTAGGCTTGATACCAATTTTAAATCATTCGACATTGGGTATGATGCTCACCGAAGGTCATGCAAGGAAATCACTATGTGGTCCAAAATTAAAATTAAAGATATTTGAATCCTTGATGACATTCATGATAATGTGAAGGATGATTTTGATACAAAATATAAGAAGATAAAAAATCGTAATACATGATTCGATGAGAAGATCATTCTTGAACAAAAATCTCTGAAGCATGAAGAAAATGATCTGAATGGGAAACTTAATTCAGTTTCATTGAATATGAATAAGGAAATAGATGTCAAGATCATGTTTGAAGAAATTTTTTGTAAGCTAGAAGAAATTTGGAAGACTTGAGTAGAAATTTTTAAGGCTTAGTAAGAAAATATCAAAGCACTAGAGAAGAAAAATGAATATCAGGATCAACTGCTCAATCATTTTGAATAGGATCATAAGGAGATGAAAAATATAAAGACCATCATCAAGAAGCTTTTTCCAAATGAAATAGAATGTCTATTTTTTCCTTAACTCTGATCTTTTGTTGCATTAAATTCCTTGTACATATTTTTCCAATCGTAATTAATATTCATGTTCTTCAGGTGTTTTGTTGTATAGTACTAATATTTTAGGTACCATATTATTTCCATTCTTTCTATTCTATTTTGAAAATCTCAAAGGGGAGAAATAAATGATAAAAAAATAATGATACGTAAAGAAGATAATGCTCTATGTAAGGGGGGGGGGTGTCTATCTATGTGGTATTTTTATCAAAGAATATTTCTTTACGCATGAAAAAGAAAAGTCTCTTTAAGGAATTCAAGAATATTATCCATATGGATTTTTAAACCTAAGGAAGAGTAAGTATTATTCACCATGATCCCTAAGTAAAGGGATAAATGTTTTTTTATTTCATAACGAAAAATTCTTAGTCCTTATATTCTTTTTTATAAGGATGTTTGTGCCTTCAAAAAATTGGGAGCTTATTAAGTCAATAAGGTTTCCTTTTGACTTTTCCATTTCTCTATGTTTTTAAAATTAAAAACACTTTTTCTTAATGTAAATTATATGTTTCGTAAGGATTATTTTCATAAGGAAAATTTCACTTATTTAAGGAAATTTTTATCCTTAACATTTTTTTCTTTGTTCTTTTTATAATCTCTTTAAATATAACTCATTTTATTCTTAGGTATAAAATTACGATTCATTTGTAAAACGTCGGAATCTTATAACATCTTGTAGATAGAGTGTTCTGAAATTTAGACTCTAAGTTCACTAAAATTATGACTCTGAATTATATGAAATTAAGACTCATAATTCTCTGAAATTTGGAATCCAAATTCCTCCAAATTCAGACTCTAAATTCCTCATAATTTAGGCTCCGAATTCCATAGAATTCAAACTCCTTATTTCTCAGAGTTCAAAATCCAAATTTCATAGAATTCATATTCAAAATTCCTTGGAATTCAGTCTCCAAAATCTATAGAACTCATATTCTGAATTCTTTGTAAAAATGAATCCTAACATCCAAGTCTTATATTCTCTAAATTATTTTTTAGTTAGATTCTAAATTCTATTTTACTTCGACTCTAAAAAAGAGATTTTATTAAGTAACTTAATTTTCCTTATACTTGTTATGAAATGATGTCATACAATGTGTTTCTTACAAATAGTTGTTTCAGTGACACTTGTATAGGTCCCTATGATATTCAAGGAAAAATATGACCGTTAGAGGAGGGAGATGACCATTAGAAAATTTCCTATAAATATGAGCTCATTCGAACAAGATTAATATATGTTCCATCAATCTAGAGATTTCATGTTACTAAAGGGATTTCTAGAGAGAGAGACTCTCATGCTTTGTGTGGTTCTGAACATCTTGTTCAGAGTGCTTCATGTGACTCTGAGTGTGGATGAGTACAATCGAGGGCTTCTGAAGATAACAAGGAAGAGGTGCCGACTACCTTAAAGTTTGAGGACCTCTTGGGATAAGAAGATATATGTTCCGACTACCTTAAAGAATGAGGTCTTGCTGGGATTGCAAGATAGATTACAATATTCTTATAGAGGGATTACCTTCATGTGGGTTATATATACATTATTGATAGTATAAATCAAAGGACCATTATCCAATGTTATTGGATACCCTCTTCATTGAGTTATAAGATTTCATACTTGTTACTTTTTTTGCATCATGTTTACTTTTGTTGTATTTTGATAAAGGAAGAAAGTATAACCTTCTTTTACTTTAATATACTTTTATATACTCTGATAAGTAAGATTCTATACTATTTAGGTTAGTATCTTTTCCTTATGTAAAATTTCCTTAAGATTAATTTTCAGAACAATATTTTTAGAACCTATTAAGTTTGTCTTATAGAACCGTTTTAATGTTTGGGAATTTACCTTGTTTGACATTGTTAAACATAGTTTTCCTTAAGGTTATAAATGAATGTTTTTAAACGTATAATTCACCTCCCTCTTCTAATTGAGGATATACATTCATATTTTGATCCTACATGATTAGAATGAGAAAGGTGTAGTGAGGTTATTTTTTACTATTACAATTGATATTGGGCCATCCGATTTTGAGTGATAGGTATCTTACTTGTGTATTAGAATTATGCTAATACCTGATTGGACTTTCGATCTTCACGTTATTTTATTTCTTATAAATTTTCTAAAAAATTGAGAATAACATATCCCAATTCAAGATAAAACTTTTGGTAAAAAATTCCTAGTGAAATAATCAATGCAACTAATATTTAATGGAATCCTCCAATTGTTATCAGGGGGACGGTATTTATTGTAAATCTTGTTGAACTAGTCATAGTAGAGTTTGATATCATTTTTTAATGGATTGGATTTTATTAATTTTTTTAAAAGATATTGTGGTGTTATTTCGAATTTATATGTTGACTTTATTGTTGACATAGTACTTGATTTGATTCCTTTTTCTAAACCCCCTTATTAAATAACTCAAGTGTAAATTTTATAGTAGATAAATTATTTGTAAGAGTTATTAGATAATGGTTTAATCCTACCTAGCACTTTATTATGGGGTGATCCTATCTTGTTTGTTAAAAATAATGATAGATAAGTGAGAATTTTCATTGATTAGAGATCCATTCTAAACATCACTATTAAGAAGAAGTATCATTTACTAAATATCAATGATTTATTTGATCTGATCCAGGGAACTCAATATTTTTCAAAGGTTTACTTGAGTTCAGGGTACCATCAGTTGAAATTGATGGATGTTGTCTTGCCAAATAATACATTTGAAACTAGATATGGCCACCATGAATTTTTAGTTATACTGTTTGTGTTATTTAATTAACCTATTGTATTCATGGATTTTATGAATACAATTTTCAGGATTTTTTGGATAATATTATAGTTGTGATTATTGAGGACATATTATTATTTTATAAAATCGAAGAGGAACATAAAAGGAATCCAATTATTTATTTTAAAACCTTGAAAGAAATGAAGTTATATGGTAAATTTTCAAATGTGAATTTTGGTTGCGACAAAGCTCATTACTTTGTCACATTTTTTCCAATGATTGAATAACTATTTATATTGCTAAACTGAAATTTTTTTAAGAATATCCAAGACTCACAAATATAACCATGAATATTGTTTGTCATAGATTACTAGGTTACTACCAGTTGTTTGTTGAAAACATTTCATAGTTTTCTATCCCATTGACTATGTTAACTTTAAATGGACTTAATTTTATGTGGAAAAAAGAATTTGATGTTTGTTTTCAAGAAATGAAATGATGATTGGTGAATTTTCCTATTATGTCACTTCCATTTATAAATGGTGAATTATTCAACTACATAAATGCTTCATTTAAATTAATTTGTTGTTTCCAAATATATAATGACCAGATAATTGATTATGCTTTGAATTTGTTGAAGCCTAATGAGTTAAATTACCGTACACGTGATTTGTTATTATATTATTTTCTTCATTAAAAAATTGAAAGAATCACTTGTTTATAGTAAAGTGTTAATTATATATTTATCAAGATTGTCTGAAGTATTTATTCACTAATAAATAATTGAGCATGAGATGGAGAAAATGGTTATAGATAACCAAGGATTATGATAGCTCAATTTTTTCCTCCAGAAAAAGAAAAAAAACATTCCCAATTATTTGAGTAAAAAATTTAATGCTACATTGATGATGTTACATTTTCATTTTGTTCCATTGGTTAATGATTTGAATAATTTTTTCCAAGAAGTTGTGGATGCAGGGATATTGCCTATTATATTTCAGGTTTTAGTGTAGTTTAATTTGTCAAAAAAAATAAGAGGGATTTAAAGGTAGACCGATCTTTGCATGAAAATGATGTATCTATTAATAATGGTATGTTTTTTTATTTTATTATTGATTAATAAGGTTTTTTATTATTTAGAAAAATATTATGTTTTCATTTTGATTCACTGTTGAGAAAAGAATTATTGACTGAAGCTCATAGATCTCTATTTTCTATTCATAATAGATGAACTAAAATGTATTAACACCTTCAAGACTATTACTGGTGGGATGGAATGAAAAGAGATATTGCTGAATTTTCCATGAATTGTGTGACTTTTTAGCAGGTAAAATCATAGATAGAGCTACTGAAGGGGGTTCTTCAACCATCATGAGTACGAGAGAGGAAATTAGAGAATATATCAATTAATTTAATGGTAGTGTTTCCAATTACATCTCAATGTAATGATGTGATTTGGGTTATTATTTATCAATTACCTAAATAAAAACACATTTTTCCATTCAAGATACAAAATCATTAGATAATATTTATACATTGTATCTAATAGAGATTATCAGATTTCCTGGAGCAAATGCTTCTATTTTATCAGACCATGATACTAGGTTCACATCCAAATTTTGTAAAGGATATCATTAGTCTTTGGGAAGTGAATTAAATTTTTATACAACTTTTCATCCTTTTTATAATTGAAAGTTTGATTGGACGATTCAGAACTTATAAGATATTCCCATTTCTTGCACGATGGATTATCATGGAACTTTGTATTGAAATATTTCATTGGTTATATTTTTTTATATTAAAAATTTTCTTTCCAATATATATATATGGAACCATTTGATTCCTTATATGAAAAGTGTTGTAGGACCCCACTTATTTAGGATGATGTAGGAAAAAGTTTGTTCATGGGACCAGAGTTGGTAAAGGAAAATGAAGAGAATATTCACATGATTCAGGGACACCTGAGGGAATCTCTGAGTAGGAAGAAGAGTTATATGGGTAACTGTAGGAAATATATTTCATTCAAGTTAGGTGATTGCATCTTTTTAATAGTTTATCTATGGAAATTTGTGATGTGTCATGGTGATAATAGGAAGCTGAGTCCACGGTTCATTAGACTATATAAACATTTAGAGAAATTTGGATTACTTTCCTACAAATTGTCTTTACCTCTTAGTTTTTTCTAGGTAAAAACATATTTCATGTGTTAATTTTAAGGAATTATGTACTAGATTCATCTCATGTTTTGATTCCGGAAGTAGTTCAGTTAGAACAGAATCTTTCCTCTGAGGAACAACTGTTTCATATACTTGATAGTAGAGATAAAGTGTTGTAGAATAATTTCATTCCTCAAGATAAGGTTTTATGTAAAAACAATATAGTTGAAGAGGGATCATGGAAATAATAAAATTCTATGATGTAAAAATATCACCACTTATTTGAAAAGTGTATAAAATTACTAGGATGTAATTTTGAAAAGGGGGAAAATATGTAACATCCCATATAATGATTTAGGCCTTGTTGGGTACCAACTCGTAGAACCATTTTAGTGGATTTTGGGATAGAAAATTAAATTTATTTTAGTGACTTTATTTGTCTTGGTTTACTTTATATATGCATTGTGGGTTGGTTTTAGGTTGAGGTTTATTATAATAAAAAGTTTTTTGGTGGTTCATTATTGTATATTCAAATACTGTTATATTTATATAGGGTAATGTCTCCCATTTTTTATATTTTTATACCCTCGGTGATAGTCTATAACTCGGGGCCTACTAGAGGGGAGACTCAAGGGTAATGGACTCTTCTTCTTATTTGTGGAATCTTTAGAGGGAGGGGGTCCTGATAGAGTGGTATCATATTTTTTTGATAGATATTATGTAGTTTCGTTTTAGGCTCTGTGGGGTTTTCATAGGTTGTTAGTACAACAATGCTAGTTGGTCTTGGTGCATGACATAGGTCAGGGAAGGTGACCATGACATGATATTTTGGGGCCTCCCATGATATGGTGCATATATTATAAGATTATTGAATAAACAAGTGAGGTGGACATATTTATAGCGTAGAGAAATAATAGAGTTACATGAATCGTGATTGTTTGTGTTTTCATTTGAATTGAGTTGTTATGGGAAAATAGAATAAATTAAATAAATAAAATTTGATAAAATTCAATGATACTTGGCTTAGTAATTTTCTATACTTTTTGGGAATAGATCTTATTAATCATCCATAATTGAATAGGTAGTTGAAATTTAGTAGGACAATCCAGTTGATCATCATAGGATCTACCAAATATAGGAGGATGAGGCATGGAATAGGGAATTTTGTGCCTTTCAACGAAAGAGTTTGGGAGTGTAATAGAAAAGAAACTATAATATGGATATAGTGCATTGGATAGAGGAACTCAAGATCACTTTAAATCTGATTTCAGCATAATCTATGTTTTGGGTGACATTGGAAGTTAGTTGTGGGAAGCTATGTGTGAGTGTTAGACACTATACCTTGATGATCTAAAGGAGGTAGATGTATTATAGACAGACGTTCATAGGGAGTTCTATTTATAGTTCCTTTCGTCGACATAGAAGGAAGTAAAGTAGTGGGATTTACTCTATATTTATAAGGGGAGCCTGAGTGCGTGGGATATTAGGATCTGGTTCAACGACCTATTTCAATTTTCCCTATATGTTTTTCCAGATGAGGAGTCTAGAGGACAATGCTTGTAGAAGTATTTTCACTTAGTGATTAGTTATGTAGTCACTCATTTTACACTTTATACACATCTAAAGGTATAGAAAAGGGTATAGGTTATTAAGAATATTATTTAATTCAGATTTAAGCCCCGAGAGAGTGGCTATAATTTCATCTCAAGGATAAGGGTTTCTGGCATTGGATCATGGATGTTCAGGTAGTTGGGGCTCTAGTCTATGAGGAACTAACCAAAAAATATCCATTTATATTATTCCGGGGTATGTGGCTCTTGAGCACCTACTAGAGGCTTCCTATTTTCATGTTATGTACTCAAGGGACATGGGGACCATAGAGATCAGTGTTAAGATACTATGTGAGGCTAGTATTAGGTGGGTATCAATGCCCCTTTATAGTAGCAACCACAGTTTTCTCTGAGATAGTTTTAGTTGTATGGACCACCGATGATTGTTCAGCTTTTAAGAGAAGATGGTGGTTTTAGATTTTAGAGTGAATCCTCATGATATTCCTCATCCATAGGGATCTAGGATAGTGTGAAACTTTGGAGGATGATAACATAGAGGCAAAGAAACTGGTCATGGCCAGATGCACATGTTATTGGTGTAAACCCCAGTAAAGTAAGGAATTGTTTGTGGTAAAATTAGTTTATTGCATACCATTGTTTGTACTTTTTTTGATTTAGGATCCTCTTAACCCTTTTTTCTCTTAATTTGTATCATTATTTAATGATATATTTGGAGATACTTCCAATGCCAATAGTGTTATCTACATTGGTTGGAGGTCAATGTTTTTTGATTAATTTTTTTGGGGGATGTAGGCTAAGGATAAGGACAACACCAATTGGTGGGATACTTATTCTTATTATAGATATAACCATACTATGTTATCCTTGAAATGGATTGGATATGTTGTGTGTGTGTAGTCATCTAATTATTATAGAGTAGACTTTTATTTTCTAATGTGGAGGGCTAGAGAGTGGGATTCATTGGAAATAAAGGTTATCAGATAGGTGGTAGGAAGGAAGAGCCTTTTTATCTCAATTGGAAGAGTTTTCAGTATAGACTGAGTTAGGGGATGTTTGTTGAGTTTTGGTGGATTTCCTAGTTGATTTAATTGATGTGGTTATGGTCTTACCCCTTGATAAAACATCATGTTTAGGATAGATTTCAGGAAAGAACATCTCAGATTTTAATGACTACCTATCAGACGGAACCTGTAGAGTTTCACATATTGAAGTTGAAAGCAGATGATATGATGTAGAGGGGCTAATTTGACCTAGTGTGTCTAATTTGGGTGATCTAGTATTATTATCCAAAAATGAAGATGATAATTTGTGGTTTTGTATATTCTACCTGAGGTTGAATCATGCAACAGTCAAGATCTGTTACCCTCTTCCAAGGATCAATGATCTATTTGACCAGTTTATTGGAGATAACTATTTATCTAAGATCTATCTACAATTAGGATGTCACTAGTTTAGGGTAAAGGATGAATATATTCTAAATACGTCCATTAGGTGCATGAAAAAACATGCAATGTTCATGGTAATTCCATTCGGTGTCACAAAAAAACATCCATGTTCATAGGAATCATGAAATTTGGGTTCCATAAATTCTTAGACCAGTTTTTTTCATTTTAATTAATGATATATTGTTCTAATCAAAGTCAAAGGAGGAGCATTTGGAGAATCTCAGTGTTTCTTTTCATATAATTTGACTCCACCAGATCTATGGAATGGTTTCTAATTTTAATTTACAGATGTGAGAGGACGGTTTACTTGTACAAGTGGTGTCACAATAGGGTGTGGTAGTAGACCCATCCACGAATGAGGTAGTAGTTTCTTGTAAAAACCCAAGAACATGAAAAATATTTGCAGTTTCCTTGATCTCACGGGATATTATTAGTGGTTTTTTATTGATTTTTCTCAAGTTTTAGAGACACTAATAGCATTGATCATGAAGGAACAAGATTTCTCATGGAGTGATTAGTGCTAGGTTGCATTTGATTACCCAAAGGAGAATTTGTTTACTACTCTAGTGCATTATTTTACTGAGGAGGGTGTGTTGTTTAATGTTTTATATGACATTTCCCATCTATGATTTGGATTCCTAATGATCTAGTAGAGAGTGGTGATCTATTATGGGTCTATGAATTTATGTTACCATGAGTTTAACTTTTCCACCCATGATCTAGATGTTATAGCAGTCATGTTTGCACTAATGTTTTGGTATCATTGCCTCATTAGTGAGTGAATTGTGGCTTTTATAGGCCAAAAGAGCCTTAAATATGTTTTTTTATCATCAATATTTAAATCTACACCACAATAGGTGGGTGTATTTTCTATAGGATTACGATGCTTATATCTCTTACACCATGAGAAAGGGGAATGTGGTTACTGATGATTTGAGTCAGAAGTCCTAAGGATATATGGTTTGGGAGTCTATAGATGTTTGGAAAGGGATGAAAGAGCTTGTAGTTATGCATCATGATGTTGGAGAGAGTAGTTACCAATGGTTTCTTTGTCATATGACCATGGAGTCATCATAGTTTTTGTAGGTAGAGGAGTCTTAGTTGGGATACTCAAAGGTAAAGGTGATGCATGACTATGTTGGCCAGGATGATGCCCCGAGGGATGGTTGGAGGATAGTAAGAATAAAGTTGTGTTTTAAGGGAGTTTGACTATCCCATTATTGGGGCATAATGAGGTTATCTATGAGTTTAATAGATTACTTATAGTGGTACTTCCTAGTGAGAAAAATATGTATCACGGTTTAATTTGATAACATTGGTGGTCTGGGATGAAAAGATCAATGGATTAGTTTGTAAGAGGTGTCTGGTTTGTCAGTAGGTGGAAGTGAATCATGTTCTTGGAGGTTTTTTGGTATTACTTATATGTTCTTGAGTATAAATTATAGAAAATATCAATGGAATTCATCCCCAGGTTACCCAGGACTCAAGGAGGATGTGATGCGGTTTGGGTGATAGTGGACGGACTGATGAAGTTAGCTCTTTTATTTGGGACACATGAGTCAATTTTTGTATATTTTTTAGTGAGGGGGTATGTGGATGACGTTTTTAGCCTTTATATGGTACCATAAGAACATCATATTTGATCAGGATTTTCATTTTACCTCATGGATATGAAGGGGATTTTCACATTATTTTGGCTCCTAGTTTCACCTTATAACAACTTTCCACCCGCAGACGGGTGGACAAATAGAGTGGACCATCCATATGCTTCAGGACGTGCTATGGGATTTCATTGAATAATTTTTTGTCCTTGGGTGAGGAACTTTACCTTGGTTGAGTTTTCATACAAAAACATAAACCAATAATAAATTTTAATGTCTCTATTTGAGGTGTTATATATATGCTAGTGTCATTATCTATTGTTTTATATAATGGTTGGGGAATTAGTAGTTATTTTCCCTGATGTGGCGCATAGAATAACTGATAAGATCCATTTCGTTCGAGAGAGGATGATGCTGGAACAAGATCATCTGAAGGCCTATGATATTCATAGGCAGAGACCCTTGGAGCTTGAGGTTGGAGACCATGTGTTCTTGATAGTATCCCCTAGACATGGGAAGAAATGTTTTTGGAGGGAAAGTAATATTTATCTAATGTTTTTTGGGAACTTTTTGGTGTTTGGTAATGTTGGAGAGGTGGATTATCAGTTGGAATTAACACCGTGATTGGAGAGGATTCATGACTTCTTCTATGTACCCCATATTTGTTGCTATCTTCATGATGACTCCCAAATCATTAAATGGGGGGAGTTGGATATTGAGGATAATGCCTAATTCATGGAATAACTAGTAGAGATACAGGATCATCAAGAGAGGGTGATGTGTAGATAAACAATTTCCGTGGCTCTTCTATTGTGGAGGCATGGTGGTCTAGAAGAGAGTAATTGGGAGTGAGATACATAGACGTGTGTCATGTATCTAGAGCTATTCTGAGTTTTTCCTTGACTTGTTTTGTTTTGATAATTCTATGTTCAGATCATTATATTTTATGAAATATGTTGTTTATTTTTGTAAGTTATGTGTGATAAATATTGCAATATATAAAAAGGGGTAGTCCTGATTCCTAATCAAGATTCATTAAACATTGACATGATTAAAATCATGTAGGAACGTCGGTATTTCCCAAAGTAGAAAATATCATGACTTGGAAGATGGGATTCTAGGACTTGTGTACTCAGGGTTGTTCTATGTGTTGGTTGTGTGAATAGTTGGTTTAGGCTATGTGAAGGTTTATGAAGTTGTATGAAAACGTGATATCTTATTTCCAGTACTGGATGACGTCAATCCTGGTGAGAGTTATTGATGTGGTTTTGTGGTGATGTGGTTATGTGAAGCATTTTGTGGGTGTTTCAATTTGGCGTGTTTAGATGGTGGCATCATTGGAGGTGCGACCATATCCTTGATAGGTATCTATCAGGGTTGTTGTTTGGATCTCTTTCTTCCTTCAGGTTTTATTTTTATCATCCAGGGTGAGAATTATTTTATAGGTACCTAATGCAGTGTTATATACCTTTCCAGCCCATTACTTTTCCAGTTTTAGTGTTGGAGGTGTTCCAAAGGAGGTTCAATGGATTTAGAGAAGAAGGGGTGTAGTAGTAGTGAGTTTTATGCCATAAAAGGTTGATAAAAACTATAAATAGGTGTTTTATGGATTTTATTGATGGTGGTTTATGGCTTGTGTGTGGATGAGGGGCAGTGCATAAAAGTTTTTATTCCATAAAAGTGTAACTTTTTGGATAAGTTAATTACAAATTTAAGATCCATTTATTTCGATGAAAAAAATGGGTTTATGGTGTAAAGGTTAGTTTTACGGTTTACGCTTTGTAGACCCATGGGTTTTATGCCCTAAACATGGATTTTATGTCACAAATAAGGCTACGT
The DNA here is from genome assembly GCA_963277665.1 of Viscum album. Lineage (NCBI taxonomy): Eukaryota > Viridiplantae > Streptophyta > Magnoliopsida > Santalales > Viscaceae > Viscum > Viscum album. The sequence goes on along the minus strand of OY728156.1, from coordinate 791,614,657 downwards.
ATATATTATTTATAACACTTGTTCATCCAATTTTGTCCTCATTTGGACATTATTTCCACTCAATTATGGAAAACTCTAAGCAATTTTGGGATAATCCATCCCATCTTCCCTTGATTTAACCGACTAGTCTAAAACTGATTTATATTGGAAAATATCACATGATTTACTGATTATATATATATATTTGATGATATTGTTCATACTCTATGCCAATACTAAAAATAATGGTTATTTGGAGTCTTGTTTTCACTATAAGGGATATGCCTTGGGACCTTTATTGTGTTGTTGTGTGATCACACCCTAAATAAAAGTCTAATGAACATATATTTTTCTAATAAATTAGTTTTCCATGGAATTTGGTTTTTTTGATAATACCTATGCTAAATAAAGAAGTAATTTTATTAAATACATTGAATAATTTTTGGAAGACAAAATATGTTACTATTGTGTGTGGTTGCTTTATTGTGATACCTTGTGTGGTTGGGGAGGCTTGGCAGTGATAGACATGACTAGTTGGACTATGTGATAAGTGGGGATATGATGTGGTGGTAAGTTGGCATGGATAGGACATGGGTAGTGGCACGATGTCGTATGTAGTGGTTGTGGTGCGTAGTGGTTATGATGTGTAATGGTTATGACATGAAATAGGTGTGGTGCATAGTGGTTATGGTTGTGCGGTAGTTTTGATGTGTAGTTGTTGTAATGATATTACATAGTTGATGTGGCGCAACCACGGTGGTGGATGTGAGGTATTTTGGTGATGGTTGATGTGTGTTGGGATAGTTTTTATGTGGCATGGTTGTGTTATTTTCCAAATTAGCCATGAAATAATTATAATGTGATAATTGAATGTGAATGGGATAGAATTGATATGTTGTAATTAGCTAAAGGAATTGAATAAATAAATGATTTGTGTACATGTGAATGAAGTGGATTAGTAAATGAAAGATAGTAGAATTTTTTATATCTGGAAGGCGATGAAACCTATACTTGAAAGTTGTAGTTTGTGTGGTTTTGTGTGATAGTGGTGTGGTGTGTTACATATAGTTTTGGAAGTGGTAGATATGGTTGATGTGTGGTATGGTGGTGGTGATGAGGAATACTCGATTTTATTTGGTGTGAACCCATAGGTTGGGCACTCTGTGTTATCAATATATCATGTATGTTTATATTATTTCTATATGCTCCCCACCTGAGTTGGATAACCATACCATGCTTAAAGGTTCTTGATTATAGGTGTTTTCTACAATATATATGATGGAGGTGATATGAATAGATGAATAACCCCTCTTATGCACTCTTTCTACAACAGTGATGGCCCAGGTGTATTTGGGTGAGATGTGGTTGTTATGGTTATGAAAATATGTGATGTGATGATACCAAATGTTAGAACTGGAAGATATACCTTTTGAGAGTGGATAGGGTAGGGATATATCCCGAACCACATCGTAGATGGATCACATATATTTGGGTGAAATGTAATTTGATATAGAATGTGATGTGATATGTATGGAAGGGATGAGAGAATAGAGCATTCAACATTGGGGTGTGAGAGTAGAAAATTAGTGGGGAAGTGGTAGTGGGGAACATTTATTTGTTATGATATTAATGCTATATTATCATATTGGATGCATGATTTGGTGAGTGATACATGGTGAGGTTGGGATTGGTTAGTTGACCTGTATAGGTGCTTGTTGGATTTGATGTTAGTTCATTGGTGCATTAGCTTTCTCTTTTCACATATACACTTGAGATCTTGGTTATGTACCTACCGAGTATACTTTTTTTCTAACCTTATGTATATAAACTATTTTTCATATTCCTAGGAGGAATTTGGGGATTGAGATGGATATTTCTTGCTTGGGTTGGAGGTGCTGTCGAGTCACTTCTGTATGACTTTTATTTTAGGTATTTACTTTGGAGACTTTATTGATATTGGTGTACTTTATACATGAATTGTGGGATTGTATTGGGATTAATTTGATTATCTGTTGGAGTTGTTTAGTGGTTTTTATCCTATATCATAATCTTATTCTATTTATAGAGGTTAATTCCTCCCATTTGTGATCTTTTTATACTCTTGGTTCTTGTCTCTAACCCAGGGCCTATTGGAGGTGGGACTCAGAGGTCATTATCCCTTTTTCTTCTTTGCTACATTATTGGAGGGAGGGGGTGTGACAATATCCACTTTCTCAGTGAAAAAAAAATTCTCATAAATTTTAAATTCCTTTAAGGTCAATTCTCATAGAGAACTTGGTTTTAATCTTGAGTAAATTCCATTAATTTTACTATCAAGGCCCCAAATATGTAACGTCTCGAGTCAAGAGACCCTCCACTGGGGCCCCGTACCCGGTTCTCCACATAACCTCAAGAGCGTTTCCCGAAACGCCAGAGGCTGCCGACTAGCAGCGAGGGCCTTGGTGAGTCAGCGGGGAAACTATGCCCTCATTCGGTAAGGTATACAAGGTAAGAAATCAAAAATAAACAGCGGAAGCAGTAAACAACATTCATAGAAATAGAAACCAAATAGTGGAAGCAATGTAGATATATAACTATGATGACAATGATGCAGTAGGTACAAGTATCCAAGGAAACAGTAAACATAACAACATGCTGAAATAAAACTGAAACCAAGTGCAAAAGAAAAACAAAATAATCTCCTCAGCATCGCGAGCCATGGCCCGGTTCCGTGCTCCGCAGCTTCTGATGCAATCAAGATCCTAAAGTAGAAGGGAGCTTTCCCTTATCTATACATGCAGCAACATAGTCTGCTTAGGCCCAAAAGCATGGCCCAAACATGGTGTGAGATACAATCCCCGTAGGCAATCACCCAAAGATTTGTGCTTAACAGTCAATGAATACATGGCAGTAATAAAACAAGAAGAAGTAAATGGAAAAGCAAAAGAAGCTACAAACCACCATTCTAACAAGTAAAGCACACAAGTAAGCAGTCAAAAACATGAAGAAAATAGGTAACCCTATGGGTAGCTCTCAAAGTCCAACCCCTATGGTTTATCCTCTAAGTACTACCAACCCTCTGGGAGGCACACACAGTCTCACCCCTCTGGTTCAGCTACATAAGTAAGAAGACTCTCTGGGGAAGCACTCACCGTCAATTCCCCCTATAGTCTCGTATCATGCTAAAGGCTCTCTGGGGAAGCACTCAGCGTCAATTCCCCCTATGGCCCACATCGTAATTAAAAGACACTCTAGATATTCCCTTACGTCAATTCTCCCATTGGTCTTGCATCGTGATTAAAAAGACACTCTGGAGAAGCCCTTCTGTCAATTCTCCCTTTGTTCTACTACTCTAGGTTCTCGCAGTCCTGAGTATAACTAAACATGCTCAGCGTGTGTATATCGTCCATGTAAACCTCAAGAACTACATGTCTATCAACTAAGGCTCAACAATAATAATAAAAAAACAGTTCCACTATCCCACAACTAGGCATGGAAACTGAAAAAATGCAAAACAGGCAGAACAAGAAAGACAAAGCAATCTGAGCACAAACAAGTTACTCCAATAACAAGCAATAACCTCTACTAAATCAATCAAGCAAAGCAGGCAAGTAACAAGGGAAAAACAGGAAACCCGCAATACCCCGTTCAAGGGTATTTGTGGAATTTGCACAATAATATTCATCAACTTTCTACGAAATGGAACAAACCACCTACCTCGATCCTATGAGATCGATATACGTGAACCTTGATGAAAGATTCCCATTAGAACCACGTATATCTGAGAAAACGCACAAAACGTTCATACCATGATAACTTGGAAACGAGGAGGAATCAAGAAACAAGGCTAAAGAAGAAGGAATAACTCACCTCTGCGATTCCAACACAACTGACCATGCTTGATTCGGAGAACGAATGGTGAGACGGGATTTTGTAGAAGATCCGGACATACGGTCGCTCTCGAACGGACGAAAACTGAAGAAGAAGATGGAAATAGGGGTTAGGCGCGACCTCGGTCCGTTTAATGAAAAAAAAGTACATGGTGTGTACTTTGTGAGTACAGGGCTTGTACTTCAATTTTTTCCATACTCCAAATTAACCGGCCTCCACTTCAGCCTTACACACCGTGTGTGTGTCCCGGACACGGCCAGCACACGGCTTCGAGCCAGAACAGAGTACACATCATGTAATCAAAAAGTACACGCTGTGTACTTCTGAAATGTCCAGAAAATTTATTTTCCTTAAAAACTCTAGAAAAAAGGAAGACATACCTGAATGAAGATCAAGGTTCTTACAAACTTCCCCCTTAAAGAAATTCTTCCTCGAATTTCCCTAACAAGGTGGAGAAGAAGAATCCCCGAACAGCTCCGGCCATTGCGATTGTACATCGGCCTCCCTCTCCCAGGTCTCATCCTGTACTTGCCCGTGCTGCCATAGCACTCATACCAGAGGAACATACCGCCCGCGGAGAACCTTCGTACTACGATCGACAATCTGGATAGGATGCTCCTTGAACGACGCATCCACTTCAACCTCGACTTCCTCGTGTTGAAAGACGTGAGATGGGTCTGAAAAGTAATGTCGGAGCTGAGAGACGTGGAAGACGTCTTGCATGGCCCAATACCTCTAAGGTAGCTGCAACCGATAGGCGACCGGCCCAACACTCTCCAAGACCTCAAACGGTCCGACGTACCACTGTGAAAGTTTATCCTGTCTCCGAATCCTTTTGTGTCCCAACCTCGGTGCGACACGCAGGAAAACCTGATCACCGACCTCGAACTCCAGAGGTCGTCTCCGTTGATCAGAATAAGACTTCTGTCGAGACTGCGCTGTAGCCATCCTCTTCTGAATCAGCTCTATCTGCTCTGAAGTCTCCTGAACAAGGCGAGGTCCCAGCAAAGCTGCCTCTCCTGCCTACAGCCAGCATAAGGGTGATCGGCATGGCCTGTCGTAAAAAGCCTCGTATGGTGCCATCTAAATGGTCGCCTGGAAACTGTTATTGTAGGAGAACTCCACCAGAGGAATATGATTCTCCCATGAACTGCCAAAGTCAAGGATGTAAGCTCGGAGCATATCCTCAAGCACCTGGATCATGCGTTCGGACTGGCCATCAGTCTGGGGATGGTATGTTGTACTCAAAAGTACCTGTGTACCCAAGAGCTTTTTATGTCCCTGCTAGAACTGAGAGGTAAAGCGTGCATCTCTGTCTGAAACAATAGAGCGTGGAACTCCATGCAGACGAACGATCTCTCTGATGTAAAGTCATCCCAGATCATCGACACTGATAGTCTCCTTGATTGGTATGAAGTGTGAAACCTTCGTAAGCTAGTTGACGACAACCCTACAGCATCTTTCCCTCACAGTGACCTCATAAAACCATTCATGAATTCCATTGCAACATCGTTTCACTTCCACTCCAGAATGGGTAACTGTTGTATGAGCCTCGCTGGTCGCTGATGCTCTGCTTCCACATGCTGACAAATAAAACATATCATGACAAAACCAGCAACATTCTTCTTCATACCTAGCCACCAGTACTGGCGATGATGATCCCGATACATTTTGGTGACGCCAGGATGAACAGCCCAAACTAAGGAATGGAAATCCTGTATCATCTCCTCGCGTATGTCTGCTGGCACCCATACATGTCCCTGGAAATGTAAGATCTCATCCTCGCCCACTGTCCATCCAGGAAGAGGGTCCTCTCCTGACACACTCTCCTGCAGGACTAAACCTTCCGAGTCTGATAGCTTCCTCATTCGTACTTGATCAAGTAGCATGGAGGTAATAGCTACGGAATATAGGAAGGTCTTTCCTTATCTGTCGTGCACCTCTAGATGTATCTCAGAGAACAGAGCCATAAGCTTCCACTCACTACTAGCCTCCTAGTCTTCCTGAACCTGAGTTCTCATGATCAACGCATCAGCCACTACGTTTCCCTTACCCGGTGTATAGGCGAGCTCGAAGTCGAAAGACTATAGATACTCAACCCACCTGCGATGCTTCAGATTCAAATCACGCTGTGTGAAGATATACTTGAGACTCTTGGGGACAATGAAGACCACAAAGTGCTCTCCCAAGAAGATAGTGTCTCCAATAGCGCAAGGCATGAACAATAGCTGCCAACTCCAGATCGTGCGTAGGGTAGTTCTTCTCATGTGGCCTCAACTGCTGAGACCTGTACGCAACGACACCATCTCCTTGAATAAGCACAACTCCTAGCCCGACGCCTAAGGCATCACAGTAAATAGTGTAGCTCTTGCTTGGCTCTAGCAAGACTAGTATTGGTGGTAACGTCAACCTCTCCTTCAGCTCCTGAAAAGATGACTCTAAAGAAACCGACCATAAGAAATTTTCCCCCTTCTTGGTCAGACCTATCAAGGGTGCTGCTAGACTAGAAAAGTCCTGAATGAAGCATCTGTAGTATCCAGCCAGCCCTAGGAAGCTCTGTACCTAAAAAACGTTCTTCAGATGCCCCCAGGAAACTACAACTCTCACTTTTTCTGGGTCCACAGATACTCCTTCCTATGAGATGACATGACCCAAGAAGTGAATCTGATCCATCAAGAAGTGTCACTTTGAGAGTTTAGCATAAGTTCGATGCTCTCTCAGTGTACTCAGAATGATGTCAAGATGTGTGGCATGGTCGGGTCGAGTGTGAGAGTACACCAAGATATCGTCCAAGAAGACCACGTTGAAGGAATCCAAGTAAGCATGGAGCACTCGATACATCAGTTCCATGAAAACTACAGGTGCGTTCGTGAGTCCGAAAGGCATGACTGTATACTTTTAAAGACTGTACCTGCTCCTCAAGGCTATCAGAGGTATATCAAATGGTCTAATGCGCAACTTATGATAACCGGAACACAAGTAGATCATTGAGAACACCCGGGATCCTCGAAGCTGATCGAAAAGGTCATCAATCTGCGGCAATAGATATCGGTTCATGTCCGTCTACTGGTTCAGCTTCCGATAAATCACACAAAGCCGAAAGGTACCGTCTGCCTTCTTTGTAAACAGGATAGGCGAACCCCAAGGAGAAGTACTAGGTCGGATGAAACCCTTAGCCTGTTGCTCCTCCAACTGCTTCTTGAGCTCCTGCAACGCAGGTGTGTCCATCCTATAGGGGGAATGGGCACCAGAGTTGCTCCTTGCAAAGCTCAATAGACAAGTCTACCTCATGCTTCTGAGGAAAACCTGAAATGTCCTATGGAAAGACATCCCTGAAGCGATCCACCACTAGAGGAAAGTCCAACTGTGGAGTCCCCGGATCATCCTGATAAATACTAGCAATCTGGGTTGTCACCCCTCCTAGCCCAAGATGCTCGAGTCCCGCCCGACTTACCCGAACGTCCCATTTGCCTCTATGAAAGAAAGATTCACCTTCTGGTGAAATGAATCTAACTCTGCGGTGATAACAGTAAATGACTGCCTTGAAGGGAATCAACCAGTCCATGCCAAGGATGACATCATAGCCTGTCATCTCTAGGACATAGAGATCCCAAAGGAAGTGATACCCTGCCACCTTGAGAGGGCCCTCTCTACACTGGCATACACTAGATGTCCTCATTCCCAAAGGTGTGTCTGGTGTCAACGAGTCAGCAGAAGAAAAGGTGCAAAGTCCAAGGCTCTCCACAATGGAAATAGAGATAAAACTATGCGTAGCACCAGTATCGAAATGGGCTGAAGATAAAACTGAGGCTACTAAAATCGTACCTCAAACAGTAGAAGGGACGAGATCCTGCTCATGATAAGTCTTCTCCACGGAAAAAGATTGTCCTGCACCGCAGCCCTGTTCCCCTGACTGACCACTCTGAGTTAAACCTCCCTGATGGTGCTGAGGGACTAGTGGCTGACCGCCATGGCCTCGACCTCCACCTCGGCCCGAACGGCCGGAAGAACTCGAGTTCCCTAACTGGTGAGAAACTGGTGGGGCTTCTCCTGAACGATGAGTCATGAAAGAACCCCGGTCACCTGCTCCTAGTGAGAAAACATGGCAGAAACGCTGAAGGTGACCCGTCTTGCCGCAAGATTGGCACTCCACGGGGTCTCTCTGGAACTGCGGCCTCGTGTGCCCTGTCCGGCCACACTGATATCACGCCACTTGGCTTCCTAAAGATTCATCTCGCTTCCTTGAATCACCGCGCGTAGGCTCCCTATGACGCTTCTTACTGTCACGTGGAGGAAAGCTATCTATGGAATCAGAACCGCCCAAACTTGCAGCTCCAGAGTCTCTCAGATTATGCTCCGCAATTAGTGCCTGGTTGACGATGGAAGTAATGAAAGTCAGCTAGAAGATGTTCACCTGCGATCGGATCTCCCGCCTGAGCCCACCCTCAAACTTCCTCGCCAAGAACACCCCACCCCCATCTCGAAGGGGTGTAAAACGCTTCAGCTCAGTGAAACGAGAGGAATACTCCATGACGGATAGAGTACCATACTCTATGCTCATGAACACCCAGGATCGATCGGCCCTCAGGGTCTTCGAGTAGAAGTAGTCGTAGAACACGCGCTGGAACACCTCCCAAGTCTAGCCTGCTGCTGACCCGCCTATGAGATCACGTCCCACCACCTATTGGCAGAGTCTCAGAGCATGTAGGTGGCGAGCTTGACCCACCTCTATGGAGGCGTCTCCAGATGCTTGAATATAGTCAACATGGATTCCAGCCATGACTCTACAACCTGAGGTCCTTCCTCCCCCGAGAACGTGGGAGGATGTTGCTGCTGAAAGACCCGCGTCAAGTCTGCCATAGACGAGCCAGGAGGCGGTTCTCCCTGGAAGGCCTGCATCATCCTCATGAAACACTCCCTAAACTGCACATCAGTGCCCCCAACTGGAACAACAACTGGTGCCAAGGCTGGCTCGGCTGGGTGATTGATAGGAAGTCCCTAATCAGCCCTGTCTGGCCTCTGATCACTACCTGAAGACAGACGTATGACCGGAGGACATCTCAGAGGCATAACTCTGAAATATCAAAAGCACAACTTAGATCAGGAAAACAAGGATAGAGAACACAAGAGTACCAAACGGGAATAGGGGAAGAGAAACACACACGATTGTAAAACACTACTTCATGGCGTGTATAAAACTACATGTCATGTCTTCTTAAACCATTGACATGAGCGTGTACTATCACCCTACAAGCCGTGTACACTACAAACTACACGGCGTGTTGACCCCCACACATGGCGTGTACTTGAAAACTATTCCCCTACCCGAGTTCCCTTACACGGCTAACCCACACGGTCCGACTCAACCCAAGACTACACGGCGTGTTCGAAACAAACATAGCGTGCACTAGACAAGGCTTCAACGGCCCGTGTTATTGAGTACACGGCCGTCTACAGGGCTGGACCTTACACAGTGTGCTCCGAACAAAAACGGCGTGTATAGGCGAAGGGGACACCGTCCTGTGTTGTTCGTGACACGGCCAGGTGCCTGGACAAGTCTACATGGCGTGTTCTTTATGCACACACCATGCAGAAAAGAAGGTTGCACCGGCCCATGTTTTTTGTGACACGGCTGCGTACTTGGACAGGACTACACACGGACACGGCGTGTTCTACCCGAGCTTCCCTGGCCCATGTTGTTAGTGACACAGTCGGGTACACGGCTCCGAAATCACATGGCGTGTACCAATGGTACATGGCGTGTTCCCGACGTTACTCCCATGACACCATGTTCTGATCACACGGTCAGTGACATGGCCTGAAAACTACACGGCGTGTATCCAAAAAGTATACGTCGTGTATTCTGGGTTTTTCTAGGCAGTAGCTCAGAACTACGTAGAATTCCAGAAACAGTAAATACAAGGAAAAAGATGCCAAATTCAGATCCGGGAGGGCCCATAACACCTCAAGAATCAAAATATGGCATTTATTTTAAGCAAGGAACAAAGAAACAGTTTTCTAACGCAACAACAGAGAATCTATCAAACAACTATCAAAACAGCATGTACAATCTACACAAAGTCTATCACAACAGCATGAAATCGCTAATTCACCCTAGATGGCATGGTAAGAATACATGACATGTGATTTATACAAGTGCCTATTTGATGCATGAGATGGCATAACCTCATCTCATCGGGTTGTGACAGAAATAGAACTGGGATATCAAAACAATAACTGCACAAGGCATACGAATCACTCTAGTTGAAAACATACCAACCATAAAATCTCAAAACCAGAAAACTGCAATTAACGAGGTAGTATGTCTTTTCCATGTACACGGGTTAGCTACTCCCGGGCACAGATTAACACCAAGTACCGAATCCGTCCTATCCCTGGATAAAGTCTCCAAACATTAAAGCAAGAGAAAATAACTCCTCTGATACCACTTTGTAACGTCCCGAGTCCGGAGCTACTCCACTGGTGCCCCGTACCCGGTTCTCCACATGACATAAAGCGCATTTCCTTGAATGCCAGAGGCTGCCGACTAGTAGCGAGGGCCTTGGTGAGTCGGTGGGGAAACTATGCCTTCATTCGGAAAGGTATACAAGGTAAGAAAACACCAATAAATAGCAGAAGTAGTAAACAACATGCATAGCAACAGAAACCAAACATCGGAAGCAATTTTGATATATAACTATGATGAAAATGATGTAGCAGGTACAAGTATCCAAGGAAATAGCAAACCCAACAACGAGATGAAATAAAACTGAAACCAATTGAAAAAGAAAAACAAAATAATCTCCTCAGCATCGCGAGCCATGGCTCGGTCCCATGCTCCCAATCTCCAGATGAAATCATGATCCTGAAGTGGAAGGGAGCTTGTCCTTATCTATACCTGTAGCAACATAGTCTACTTGGCCCCAAAAGCATGGCCCAAACAGTGTGTGAGATACAATCCCAATAGGCAATCACCCAAAGATTTGTGCCTAACAGTAAATGAATACATGCAAGTAATAAAACAAGACGAAGTAAACGGAAAAGAACAAGCAACTACAAACCACCGTTCTAACAAGTAAAGCACACATGTAAGCAGTTAGAACCAGGAAGAAAATAGGTAACCCTCTCGGTATCTCTCACAGTCCAACCCCTATGGTTTCACCTCTAAGTACTAGCAACCCTCTGGGAGGCACACACATTCTCACCCCTCTGGTTCTGCTACGTAAGTAAGCAGACTCTCTGAGGAAGCACTCACCGTCAATTCCCCCTATAGTCTCGTATCGTGCTAAATGCTCTCTGGGGAAGCACTCAACGTCAATTCCCCCTGTGGCCCGCGTCATAATTAAAATACACTCTGGAGAAGCCCTTCCGTCAATTCTCCCCTTAGTCTCACATCGTGATTAAAAAGACACTCGGGAGAAGCCCTTCCGTCAATTCTCCCTTTGGTCTACTACTCTAGGTTCTCGCAGTCCTGAGTATATCTAAACATTCTCAGTGTGTGTATATCGTCCAAGTAAACCTCAAGAACTACTTGGATATAAACTAAGGCTCAACAGCAATAATAAAACAACAGTTCCACTATCCTACAACTAGGTATGGAAACTGGCAAAACGCCAAACAGGCAGAAAAGGCAAGACAAAGAAATCTGAGCACAAACAAATTACTCCAATCACAAGAAATAACCTCTACTAAAGCATTCAAGCAAAGCAGTCAAGTAACAAGGGAAAAACAGGAAACACGCAATACACCGTTCAAGGGTATTGGTGGAATTTTCACAATAATATTCATCAAATTTCTATGGAAAGGCTCAAACCACCTACCTTTATCCTAGGAGAGAGATATATGTGATCCTCGACGACAGATTCCCCTTATAACCACGTAGATCTAAGAAAACGCACAAAACGTTCATCCCACGATAACTTGGAAACAAGGGGGAATCAAGAAACAAGGCTAAAGCAGAAGGAAGAACTCACCGCTGCGATTCCAACGCAACTGACCGTGCTTGAATCGGAGAACAGACAGTGAGGCGGGAGTTCTTCAAAGATCTGGTCGTACGGTCGCTCTTAGAGGGACGAAAACGGAAGAAGAAGATGGAAATAGGGGTTAGGTGTGACCCCGGTCCATTTAATGAAAAAAAAGTACACGGTGTGTACTTCGTGATAACACGGCGTGTACTTCAATTATTTCTGTACTCCAAATTAACCGACCTCCACCTCAGCCTTACACACCGCGTTTGTGGCCCAGACACGGCCAGCACACTGCTTCGAGCTGAAAAAGAGTACACGGCATGTACTCAAAAAGTACAGGGCGTGTACTTCTACAATTTCCAGAAAATTTATATTCCTTAAAAACTCTAGAAAAAAGGAAAACATACTTGAATGAATATCCAGGTTCTTACAAAATACAATTCAGCGTGTACCTAGAAAATCTTGTAAAATTTTCATCATACACAACTATTAAATCCTCATCCTTTTCGCTCAATTATAATAATTATTTTTCCATTCTAAGTTAAAATACATGAGTGGAATATTTCTCTAGTAAAATGTTCTAAAATGTATCCTATTCCATGGTATCAAGATCATCCATCTCTCTGTTATTCATGAAAATTGAACACCACTAATCAAGTTCACCTTCAAAAAGGTAAATAATAAGGTTTACCTTTTGAAATTATAAAAATACTGTGACTTTGAATATATTTTCTATATAATTGATCCATCCTTAAGATATCACTTGATCTAAGGTTCCACTAAAAACTAGAGGGTGGTTTTTTATGAAATGTTCATCTATCAATATGTTCCTCTATGTTAAATCAAGTTGTTTTCTAATATAGATGACACCAATATTTATATCACGTGTAAACTGATCCATCATTGTAACAAAATACTCAGTTCCAATTCCAACCATTCCAGGTTATTTTTTGGAAAGGATATTGTATTCTTGATACATTCTTATTTAAGATTCCCTATTTTCTCTATTAAAACCCATTCCTAACAGACATATATTATATGAAACAACATGATAATATTAAAATTATATATAATACCAACATAACCATAAAGTAGAATCTCTTAAGGTTATTCTATTAACATTATTATAGTATCTAAAGTTATATAAACATTTCCTCTTATACCAACTATAAGGACACAAACTTAAAACATTATATATTCTTGAGTCTTCATATAATAATTGACTTTCTTTCATTCCTAAATAAATTTTAGGATTATAGATTTAGATAATTAGATCATAAAAATTAAATCACAAATATATATGTTACAAAGTGGGAACTTCCCCTCAATATATGTTTTTTCCTACAATATAAAACATTAAAAATAAAATATGTTTTCTTTTCATGAAAAATCATCATGACTTTAAACATTATAGATTATTTATTATTACTCATCCTTAAACACTAAAAAAAGCAATTGAAAATATGAGATCTTGAAAAAAGTTTCAGTATGGGATATAAAAGAAATAAATCCATTACTCTAGTGAAAAAAATGAAAACCCATATAATTTTTAACCTTTTCACATTATTCTTTGAGCGTATAAAATAAATAATATCCACATGGGAAAATTTTTTTTATAAGTGAAAATATTTAAACACCCGTATTAAGAAAATCAAAACCCTCATAGGAATTTTATGTTAAAAATAATTGAATCTCAGTTAAATACATCAGAAAAACCTCCCTAGTTAACTCCCCCATTCTTTCCCTTGAAGACAAGGAACATTATTCAATGCATTGAAGATCTCTATCGGGCTCACCCATCATAGAAGCTATTTCTGGATAACCCATTGTATAAGATGTATTGGGATCACCTGTCATTATCTATAATCCTCATGTACCATATCATGAATAAAAAATTTAAAATCTTTCATCTTTTCATCATTAAACCCTTTAAAAACTCTTTTAAACCCATAAAAAACCCTTTTGGACATCGAAATATCCTTTCCTTTTAAAACTAATTTTTTTGAATAAAAAATAAAAATTCATAAAATAGTGAAAAAAATATTTTATTTTAAAATAAGATTAGGAAATTATAAAATTGGGTTCAAATCGAATAGTAGTTATGATGGTATGAAAATTTAGTCAAGCCATATAAGTTAAAATAGAACATTCCTTTTGCCTTTTGTAAATAAAGTTAAATTATTTTGTATAAAATTCATAAAAATATTCCTTTTGAAAACCAATGTAAAAATAAAAAAAAATTCCAAACATTTCATTTATAATTAATTTATGTCCATATAAATACATATATAAAATAATTTTAATAATATGAACATGGAGGAAAAATATTTAGAAAATATATCTTTAAAACATTTAAAATGAGGGTTTTAGGTAAATTGTCCCTTACCTTATGTTAGAATCTTCATGTATAGTATTTACATTCCTGAATAATAAACTCATATTAATTATTTTCAATCTTAATGAAATATATATTATTTATTATTCCTTTTATTTCACTTTTACCCATGTCATATTTGATTACTTAATCAATTAAGTTCACGTTAATCATTTTGAGGATATTCTGTTCATATGTCCAAAATAACTTCAGTAGGTTGATTATGGTATAATGTATCATGAATATATCAATTAAATAATCTTAATAATTATATAATTATCATTTTTATAAATTAATAATACTTTTAGAATCAACTATTAAAGGTGGTTATGAAGAATTAATTAAATCACAACATGGAGACGGTAGTACGTACATATGCCTGAGTAACATTTCTATTTTCAAATAACATGAGGGAAAGAAGATAAGTAACATTTTATCTTTATATAATTATTATTAAATTAAAAATATCATACTAATTTTTTAAATCCACTTATATATAGAAACCATGTGATATGAACCTGAAAAATAAAATATATCGGTTCGTGAGGTGGTAGTCTGCACATACACAGAGGAACTTTTTTCTTTATTTATTGAATGGTAAATAAATATTTAGAATATTTATTTAATAATAAAATGAAACTTATATAATATATAATATAATTTCATTCTTATCCATAATTATGAGTATCTTTAATAGGTGATGACGGAAAATGAATTACATCAGTTCACGAGGCAGTAGTATGTACGTACACACGAACGGTGTTTTAATTTCCCATTTGATTGATAAGGAGATGTATAAAGGGTTATAACATAAAAAAATAAAATTTTATTATATGGAAAATAATTATGTTATAATATAACATTGGTTAGAAGAGTTTTGAAGGAGGTAAAAAAAGAAATAAAATGAAAACAATGGCTTAAGAACTATTCCTATTTTTTAGAAAACCTCTTTAGGTATATACCTAAAACCTTATTAGGATGGAATAATGGTAAGATAAATAAATATAATACATTGGAAGAGATGTTAGGAAAAAATTTGGTCATGTTTTTCTAAGGTAACTGTCTCTTTATGTGTGGATAAGAGCGAGTGTGAGGTGTCCTTTTAAAACTGAGGGAGGTGACGCACTTGTAATTCTTCAAAATATTAAAATATATTAATGTAATACTCAAATAAAATGGATCCAAAATGAACCATTTTAGAATAAGAGATATTATATTGTTGAAATATTACCATAAAATAGGATTTAGAAAAAAAATAGGCCATTTTAACCCTTATCATTTTTTAATCCTTTTAACATGTTTTAACTCTTACCGTGGTAACTATTTTTTTACTAAAGCTTTTATTTATAATCACCAAAAATTAAAGTGATATAATTATAAATTTTAAAATCCAATTTAAAAATATATAATCCATTTTTCAAATTAAATTCCTAGAAGTGGAGAAAAATAATTCTAAAATAGACCCGCAAAACGTTATGAAAAAATGTTTTCTAGAAAAATGCATTTTTAAGTATATAAATGTTTTTATACCAAAAGAAAGTGTAATTTTCATTTAAATGAAATTTATTGTATCATGTTTAATAAAAAAATAAGTAATTAAATTTTAAAACCAATCCAAAATATGATTTGACTTTTTCAATACATGAACGAAATGACACATACAAATTAGTATTTTCTACTATTCACCCAAAAATCATTTTTTCATAAAATTCCTAAAAATTAACTAAAATATAATTTTAGCTTTATGATATCAAAAATTATATCATTTTTTAAAATATAACATTATAAAATTTATAAATTATCGTTTTAAATAAAACCATATAATACATGTAAACAAATTTAGTAAGAATAAAACTATTTCCTTTTTGATTGAAAAATCCGTTAATATTCATATAATAAATATAAATATATAAAATCCACTTCATTAATATTAATAAGGAATGAGATTGATTTAATATTTAAATTACCTAGGGTTTTACATGGATTATAATGAGTATAGACCAAACCGTTTTATGCGATTGGTTTCCTTTTGATTTATTATTAAATTAAATTGATAACATGCACATCATCCCTCCTCTGATTATGTAGGGGCCTGCGTTCCCAAAATTTTCTTTTATGTAAACCCTCAAAACCAATACTTTTTTTACTCACACCTATGTTTGAGTAAAATATTATGTAATGGATGGAGCTCCTAGGTGAGTGGAGGTGGTTCAAGTATGAAGATGAGGTGAAACAAATCCAAGAGATATGTAAAAGGGTAAGTGGAAATCTAAAACATGAACCAAGTCATGGTTCAAGGTGTTTTACCCAAGGATGATGGTTATTTTATCATCCACTAGATAAAATAAAGATTATGAATATATCACGATCACACTAATATATTTATTATTTATGCCATGTTTCATGGTTAATTTCATTATGAATGTTTTGTCACAATAAAATGAATTACTGAATTAACAAGCATTAATGATAAAACTAAAATAAATTTAATTTTGTGAAATCTTTATCAAAGACAAATTAAATCACTTAAATAAATCCACTTAATATTAATAAGAAAGTAATAAATATAAAACGAATTATTTATTCATAAAGATAAAAATCCCTTAATTATATATATTAAGTTAGTATATCTTTATACTACTTATGTTAAAATCAAACCATAGTTAAAAGTGGTTAAACATCCCAAGATAGCAAGATTTCAATTATCCAAGAATTATACCTTTAGTTTTGGTTTGAATTAACTTAGTTCATATCATGGGTTGACTACCAAAACATGACTTGTTGTAACTGAGAGGTAAGGGTTTAGGAAATCCATATCAATGATTTTAGGATTGGGGATTCCACTCAACAGATCAAGAAAATGTGAGTTAATGTAGTTGGAAAACATATTCCTACCTAAAACCCTTTAAATAACCCATGAGCCCAAATTTTGGGTTATGATAAGGGAAATATGCATACTTTCCATTGGAATATCCATGAAATTAAATATTTTGAAACCAATTATGATGTCTATTTGGTTTCAATAAAATAGTGAGGTATTAATAAATTTAAAATTTATTATCTAGTTGTATAAATATGATAATGTACTAAAATTTTAATCTTCTTAATTATCTAAATAAAAATACACATAAGTTCAACCATATCACTACAATCCATATTTGATATGGTTAACCTTCTAATTACAACTAATTTATAAGAATGGAAAAGGTACATGTGAATTGTCATATTCCTTGAAATGAAATTATATGTGTTGGAAAATCTAATTCCTGAAGCATCTATCTAAGAAGCTAGTGAGGAAGAATTATCTATATAAAAAACATTTAGATTATGTGATAAATTTCCAATGTTTTATGCCATCATCCATGTCAAAGGAGATTCTAAAGTAACATGATGATATTGATGTGTATATAGTAATGTCTTATATTCAGGATCTCTATCAAGATAAGGATAGACAAGAGTGCTATGTGATCTCTAATGAATCATTCATGTGGAATCTTGGAGAGCTTGTGCCTGCTAGGAATATAGTCTAGATGATTAGCTACATAGTACTCGTAGACATATTGGGAATTATATTCCCTGGTGAGATGTGAACATATTTCATCCTTTACTAAATGAATAAATAATTTTTATATTTTTATTATGATTTACAACATGGGTAATATAGAGAAGAGTCTTTTGGAAATTATTTCTCACATTCAGAAAGATAAAAAATACATGGTGCATAAAAACCCACAGTCTTTATGGTGAGTAAGAAAATAACGGACAAAGAAAAGGGGCCTAAGAATCATCATATGTTTAAAGCTCTTAATAACAAATATTATTAGAATAAGAATATATAATGTTATATAAAAGAAAAATACGAATTATATTTTTCATTTGGAAAGATAATACACTAGAAGAATAAATTCACACACCACAATATATATCAAAAGGTGCATTAGTTATCAAGTGTAATATATAAACATTGTGTATTAGATATAGCTTTTGGGGCTCAGATATATATCCAAATAAATGAAACAAGTATTTTTCATATGATTTCTAGAGAATATGTGTACCTTTGAGTATTAAATGATTCATGACTCACATATTTGTCCATAGGATACTAACACCTTGCATTTCCAATAACAATTATTTTAGTTTGATAGAAAATTTATTTTATGCCAAGTATTACAAATAAAATCATCTCTAATTATTTGTTTTTAATTGATGTATTTATTTTGAAAATTGTAAATAAAGGAGGCCTCTTTATGAAGAAAATATTTTCTATAGTATGACAAAATTAAATAATGGTATTTATATATCAAATTATGAAAAACAAGTATTGGAAATTAATAAAAAATCGTGTTTATAAAAATAATATAATTCTCATTTGTGGAATAAACATATTATTCATATAAATGAGAAGAATATTATAAAGTTATATCAAGATAGTTATTTATATTATTTAGAGTTAAGACCACTTAAAATATTTCATGATTGTTTTTAAGGAAAAATGACAAAACCACCATTTAGTGGATAAGATTAAAGGGCCACAAAGCTTCTAGTATCAGTATACACTGATGTATGTAGAAATTTTATAGTAGAAGATATAGGTGGATATTATTATGTCATAAATTTTATTTATTACCTATATAGATATGATTATGTCTACTTGATAAGGTATAAGTCTGAGACCTTTGAAAAATTCAAAGAGTTGAAGAATGAAGTAAATAATGAGAATGGTAAGAAGATAAAGAAGATCTGATTGAGTTAGTGAATATATTAACCCATATATTATCAAATTTATATGGGAGTTTGGGATTATATCAAAACTCACTCTACCATATACCTTAAAATGGAATTGTGTTGGTGAAAGGAGAAAATATACCTTTCTATACATGGTGAGGTCAATGATGAGTAATTTAGATAATCTATTATACATTTTGAGATATGTATTACAAATTTTGATATAAAAACTAAACTGAGTACTAACTAAAGTGGAAAAAAATGCATTAAGAGTTAGGGAGTTCAAAGAAAACCATTTTGTCACATACATGTGCATGGGGATGTGAGAAAATTTTTAAGGACACCATTGGAAATAAACTATAACCTTGAGGCATGAAGTGAATATTTATAAGATATCCTAGGGAACCAAGAAATATTATCTACAAAGTCCCTCATATAGGAAAATTATTGTAGAAATAAAATCCATATTTCTTGAAAGGGAGCACATCATCAAAAAGGAAAGTTGGAGAAAGATTTAATTTGATTAAATTTTTTCTCAAGATACATAAGTGTTGGTACAAGTTTAGATTCCTAGGTCCTCATGGTATAGTTTTTTCATGAAACACAAGTACCACATAGGACTACTAGAGAGGTAAGAGAACTAGAAAGATATGTTTATCTAGTCACTAAATATTGTTATTCATTATTTATTGACAATAATGAACTACTATCTTTCAATGAGGTAGTAAAGATATATAAATCTACAAGATTGAAATAATCGATGAATTATGAGATTAATTCCATACATTATAACCAAGTTTAGGTTCTAGTCGATTCCCCTATTAATGTTAATGTTTTTAGGTGTAAATTGGTATTTAAGAGAAATATGGACATGGAAGGTAAGGTAAATACCTAAAAAAAGAATGACTTGTGGCTAAAGGGTTTTAAAAACATCAAGGAATTAAATATGGTGAAACATTTTCTTTAGTTTCCATGTTTAAATCCTTTATAATTCTACTTTCTATACCAACTTACAGTTAGATAAGGATTGGTTAAACAAATTCTTATCTATGAAGGACTTAGGTGAAGAGGCCTATATTATAGGGATTAATATTATTCATGATAAATGCTAGTGGATTCATGGAATAATTCAAGATACATACATTGACCAAATAATAAAGTGATTTATTATGGAACAATCTAAGAGAAGATTAGTTTTTATGTCACATGGTATACATCTATTTAAGAAAATACATCCTTAAACACAAGATGATAAATATAGAATTCTTAAGATCCTATAAGATTATATTATTAGACTAATCATGTATGTCGTGTTATCTATCAAGCTTAATGTTTCCAACACATTGGTCAAGGTATGTATATATCAAGATGATCTTTGTGAGAAAAATTGGTCTACTGTCAGGGATATGATTAAGTATATAAGAATAACTAATGACATGTTCCAGTTCTATAGACAAGAAGATGGGCTAGTAATTAGGGGTTATACTGATTCTATCATTAAAGCTTATTATAATGATCTCAATTAATAGTCAGGATATGTTTTTAGTCTCAATGGAGGAGTTATGATCTAGAATAACTGGAAACAACTATTTTCCACTAATTCTACAGTTGTTTCTGAGTATATAAAAGGTTTTGATACAACCAAATAACCTCTTTGGATGTGTAACATTATCCAATAGATTGATTTGGTACCTAATAGTAAAAACACTATCACATTATATTGTGATAATACTTTAGTGTTAGATCTTAAAAAGGATCCAAGGTCACAAAAATAATAAAATAACATAATATGGAAGTATCAATATTGGATGTATTTTTATCATATGGGTAAAGTTGTTATTATTAGAGTTTAAATGAAATAAAATATGGTGAGACCCTTTAATAAAACCTTATCTTAGGAGAATTATTAGTATCATGCGAAAACAAATAGACTGAATGTTGTTATCTGTTGTCTCTATTAAAAGTGGGAGTCTGTTGGAGTTGGTGCCCTAGAAGAAAATGATTTTTTACTTTAGGATTATATATATTAATTATTTTTAATATTAATAAACTTATTATCACAACAATATTGTTCTTCCACATTACATAGTATGTAATAATGTCCTAAGAGTAATTTTCACACTAAAAGGTCATAGCAGTTCCCTGCTATAATGAGAACATAGAAGTGCCACAACAATATTGTTAAATATATGTTATATTTAGGATGATATCATTTTATGGGAAACAAATTATATAGTATATTAGGGGTTCATACTCATTTTACTTTGATAAAATTTCTCATAGTGTATGCCATTGGTAATTTCCAGTGCATGTGATAATGAGAACACAACCCACCAGTAGAAAATCTATATTTATATGTATTGTTGGATGTTTCTATCTGTGGAAATTTATATTGATAATTATAATTTAATAATATTATTAATGTATATAATTAGTCACATACTTTGATATATTTGTGAAAACTATGAATATATATGTTTTTAGTGATGTAGGATACAATAGGTGTGTCTCGAGTAATATTGCATTAATGTGTAATGTGTAAAAGGATTTTTCCCTTTTGTTAATTAATGAAATTTTATATATCAATACCATTTATGGCAATGAAAAATATAAATAAATCAATGGTCATGGTGTTTTGTAGGAAGGTTAATGTTTATAAATTCAAAGAAAGAGACATCAAACACATTAGTTAATGATACCGACATACAATCTACTTGATTAGAGATAACATTATAAAGAGATTATGTTATCAAATAAGAATTCATATGAGGTTTTATGTAATTATTACATTAAATTATTTCTCTATGGGTGTCTTAGCGTGTTTCTAGGTACCAAACTTGGAATTTAGGAAGCTCCACCTAATTCCGCTAAGAAAGTTGCCTAGAGGGTCACACACTAAGTGTATCCAAAACCTTAATCAAATATTCAATATTATTTATTATTTAACATGTTGAATAAATATTATTTATGTATGTGGATTAATAATTATTAATTATTTTTCTTGATCACATATATTTAGCCAATAGTTATTTGAGAGAATATTTTTCAGTAGAATATTTAATATATATATATTTATTTATTTTTGAATAATTTTGTAACACCTCAGGTAAATAAAGAATATAAAATTTTCATATTAATCCATATTTGTGAATAAAATATTAATATGACTTTAAATGGGATGCTATGCTCGATGGCGTACCCAACACGCAACAACGAGTTTCTTGGGAATCTTACATTGCACTCTAATAATAAAATAATATTATTTTAAATGGTAGTTAACATGTAGCCGTTGTATTGGAGGGAATGGATAGAAATAAATAAAATATGATTATATATGTTTTTAAATGTTTTTACATTTATCCAATAAAAGATAAATGTTTAAAATACGGAAAGAATTCAATTTTTGGCGTATATGCCCTTGTTTTCACCAAAGGTTCACTTATCGCCTTTTGATTGTGAACCTTCATTAAATATAGTTTTCTTCACACTTATAAATTATATTGGACTAAATAAAACTCTTCTTGTGAATTGGGACATCAAATTTTACTTTGTGTAAATTTTTGGTATCTTTCCGATAAAGTTCTTTTTTTAATGAATAGTGTAAAATGTTTCATTTTAATTCAAAACCTATTTTTAATATAATTTATTTATATGATTAGATTATCTTTTGAATTGGTTTTAAAGTGAAATTAGAATATATTTTTACCATTAAATCCAATAGTGGTCGTTGGAATTAATTTCACTTTGAAATCAGACTTAAACTAGTGTCAATCTTTTGATATTTATTGTTTCATAAAAACACGCTATTTGCTCTAACAGCGGGAATTAATTATTAAATTAATTAATGTGACTTATATGTTTTGAATTTTGTAAAATAGACTTAATTTTTAATTCGGAATATCAAATATAGCTTAGGGTGAATTTTTGGGATTTTTCTGAAAAACATCAATTTTTGATGAATAATGAAACCACTAAGGGGTACTTATAAAAACTGATTTTTCCGTTTAAATGAAATCTTTCCATATTTGTGATTTGAATTTCAAAAATCCGACATACATGGTTGTCATTAATAAGTAAAATGTGGTTCAATGGGATAAAAATAATTTTTTGGTGGATAGTAACTTATTATGTTTTTAATCGCGATTAGAGGTAATTAGTGGAGTTTATGGTAAGAATAATATTTTAATAAAATGAAATGACCTAGAAACATGTCCTACCCTCAATGGATGTGTCATGGCCGACCAAGACAATCCATGGGTCAACTTGGGGACCCCATGGAGTCACTTATGTTGGGAAATGAAATAAATATCTTTTTATTTAATGTTAAAGTAAAAAATGTCACAAACATGAGATATTTTACTAAAACAATTTTTACATGGGGTTATACAAGTCATATTTTTGACTATAAATAGTAATTGGAAAGATAAAAAGATTTCCGACATCATATTATTATTTTTTATAATTTTTAGACATTAAATAAATTAAATTATTTATGACATCGTGATGATGCAGCGATGACCTCATTATTTAACGATTTAAATAAAATGGAAAGATAATGTAATATCTAAGACCTACACATGTACAAAACCTATTGGATGAGTGTATTTCGAACCTTTATCACCTTATAATTGAAATAAATTAATGTGGGACCTTTAAAATCCGAAACTCTTTTGAAAATAAAGTAACATTTGGTAACTTTACAAGAGTGCCCCTCTTCTCCTCTTATAAAAGGCCCCCACCTCTACCACCTTACCCACATTCCCAAAGACTTTGGCTCGGCCAACCTCTGCCCATTTTGTATCTCCACTTCTCTCTCTTACTCCTTGAAGCCTCACTTTGGGCAGAAGTCTTCCCAAGGAAGCCTTTGAGCTCAAACCAAAGGGAGTTACCGGATTTTAAGGTAATGTCTTCTTTTGAGTCCTTTTGTTTTATTTTGCTTCTCCAACCCCATAAACTCTTTTTATTCTTTTCTTTTCTAACAACTCCAGTATCCTAAATATACTAGGATGTTGTTATAATAATTATTAGAGCTACACTTACACACACCTACATCTAATGGTTAAAGAACATACTGTTTCAGTGGATGGTGAATTTCTGCCTCCCGAAACGATGATTGTTCAACATTATTTTAACACCTTCAAAGCTGGCCATTAAGATGACACTATATTTATATATGATATATAATATGTTTATGTTTTCATTAAGCTTCTGTATTTTTCATTTTGGTCATACCTTTATGGTTTCCATTATGGGTAAACACGATATCTTCATTTAAGGAAGTTCGGACTACCGCCCCCTCAAAGTGATTTGATTCGTTAATACCATATGTGGTACATATAAAGGATATATTTAATGAAATTATATATGATACCATACTGGAATTAAAATAATATTATGTATCATTATATTTTAATTCCATTAAATATGAAATAGAAATGGAAGTAGCGTTCATGCGTACGTACGGCTTACCGTCTCCATGAAAGGTACATTTCATTTCTTATCTCAAAATGTTATGTAATATTATAAGTACATATATATAATGGATATATATGTAATATATTAAATCTAAATTATTGATATCATTCTGGAATTATAACATAGATATATCTCTCACATTTTGTTTTAATTCCATTAATATGACAAAAAATGAAAGTAGTGTTCATGCGTATGTACGGCCTACCGTCTCCATGAATGGTGATTTACGTTTTTTTTAACTCCAAATGATATGGAATAGTATAAAATGAATATTTACTGGATATATATGATATTTTAATCATTAATACTATTCTGGAAATTATTTACTTATAACTACATGGGCAATCTTTTTTCAAACAAGTTCATTTTTGACTCATGTACCAAACATCGGCAAAAACGTCTGATATGAACTAACATTATTAAACAATTATTATAACATTATAATATGTGATATGAAATTAATAAAAATATCTAAAGGAGTTAATTAGGAAATTATTAATTTACCAAAGTTTATTATTCCGGAATATAAAGAAACGAACAAGACAAGTTGGACTTGAGGTAAGGGATCTTACACCTCTCTTTCTTTTTAAGTACACTCTTTTATGTCATTCCTTTTAAGCTCATCTTTCTTATGATTGGGATGTTCTTTTATATTACTCCTACTGTACTTATTATGTTAATATTATGAGAGACCCTATTTCCTCTCATCAATCCATTTTGGATGTTTTGAGTGGCGCCGTTAGGCTGCCGAATTTTCGTAAGAGATCTAACCTCTCTTTTTCTTTTTAAGTACTCTCCTTTATGTCACTTCTTTTAAGCTCATTTTTGTTATGTTGGGGGATGTTATTTTGTATTCCTCTTTCTGTAAACTTTATTTTGATATGATGAGAGACCCTATTTCCTCTCATCAATCCATTTTGGATGTTTTAAGTGGCGCTGTTAGGCTGCCGAGTTTTCGTAAGAGATTTTTCATCTCACTTTTATTCCCGTGAGATTTATGCTACATTTTCCACAATTTACATTTAGTGGTTTATGTACTGAAAATTATTACACACTTTTTGTAATATAATTCCATTTATGGGTATTAATATATTCATTGTATGACACTTCTTCAATGGGGTGTACTTTTCGAAAGTTACCCAAGTCAGTAAGGGAACCTTTCACCCTCCTCATTTTAAAAGACTTCGTTTGTTATGTATTTTAATTCACATACTATTATGTTGGGATATGTTATTATATATCCTGATTGATGTAAATTTTATTTCCAAGTGATGAGATTCCCTTTTTATCTCTCATCAACTCATTTTCTGAATTTTTGAAGTAACACCGTTTGGCTGTCGAATTTTACCAAGGGAACTTTTTAACCCAATTTCGATTTCTTTGGGTTCAACATGTAGTTATTGAATATTTCATCCTTTGAATATGTGTGAATGACCTTTTATTGTTTAACACTTAATATCCAATTATATTGGGTGTATTTATATTTGTCACACATTATTTTGAGATTGATTTATCCTTAATTTAAGGATACCTTCTTTATAAGGGATTTCATCACATTTTACATCTCTATTGAGACTTCATTGTCGTTATGCACCAATTCACTCTTATATGGTGTATATACTATCCTTTGGAATATTATATCATGAATCCATTTATTCTCATGATATTATAAAGTTCTGATTAAATTTTATTCCTCAATTATTGTATTCAAGTGTCTCTAATTTGGGTAAAAACCCTTTACCAAAAATATCGCTTTAAATGTTTTAATAATTTGTTCTTATTAATATCCATGTCTTAAAAATTGTTTTAAGGATTTATTTATATGGATATTAATGGTTTAAAATTTTAAAATCTTCAAGGTGGTATGAGACACTTTGATTCAAAAATCTCCGTATTAAATGTTTTAAATGGTTTTGGAAATGGTCTCTTTTTGAATGGATTCATTATTTCAATATACTAAAATGTTATATTGTGATTGAAATGTGGAAATGTTATGTTTCCTTTATGCATGTTTTATGTGATACGTTTATGTTATGGTTCTTGGGCATTGTTATGAAAACGGGTGGTTCCGTGATAAACTAAGGGCCGGTGAGCCCGATATAGCTCTCTAATGCATTGGGTAACGCGAAGGAGCGAAACGTTGAGGTTTCTCCGAAGAGATTTATGGAATATACTGTGATGGGTATTCCAAAACGTAACCAAGAGGGTTATTCCCTACGTAAGAATGTTATGAATGCCTCAAGTTACCTTTTATGTCTTATGATTTCTATGATTTATTTGTAATTTTATGAGGTATGTTAAAGTGCTTATGTTTTATGGGAAAAGTATGATTTCATTCTTATGTATACATGTAGTCATGTTTCCTTTCCATATTTGTATATCCCTTGCAGAGATTTTTATGCTCATCCCAAGTTTTTGAAATGTTTTCCACAGGTCAAGGGAAGGGTACATGATGTGATGATAGTGTCAAGGATGTGTCAAGAAAGAATCCATGTTTTATTTTAAATCTGTTTCCGTTGATGGGAAGAATGAATACTGTCTTTTATGTAACCACATTGTTTAAATGTGGAATGTAATGAAAGTTTCATGATCTAATTCTCTAAAACTATAAACCTGAAAAGATCCTCAATGTGTAATCTTGTAATAAATCAAGATTAAATAAGGATTAAGGTTGGGCCCTTAAAATTGGTATCAATGGTCAGTTTAGATAACTTTATAGGTTAGGGTATTCTCTAAGCATAAGTGAATTTACCATAATGGATAGGATTTCAGAAAGAGTCCTAGTTTTAGATAAAGTGATTGAGTATTTATATCTTGGTGTTTATCTTCCTCATTAGTATATGATGGTTTTGTTGATATACTCACACTGACCTTTTTGGTTTTAGTAAATGTATGGATCTAGTAGGAACCAAAGTGACAATAGGTTTGAAGGAAACTGTGGTGGTTCTCTGATTAAGAGACTGGATGAAATGGGGGATTCAATGAGGAAACTCATGGTTGTTCTAAACCAACTAGAAAGGAGTCATGATCAACCACTTGAACCTTGGTATGATCTGTAATGCAACATGTACGAGATGACCAATCGATGTTGAAGTTCAGGTAATAATTATAAAGGTAACCATTAGAGTTTATATGATCCTTACTTTTGAGGTAATTATGGGTTATTATATGTTATGATGGAAAATGAAAGGCATGAGATAAAATTGAGGTTAAATTATGTTATGGTTATTTTTGATGATTTTATCCCGTTTGGGGGAATTATTTGAGAATTATATAGTTTTGGAAAAAGGAAAACACGCAGAACGTGTGACTACCCGTCACATCGGACAAAGCTGCGGGAATCGAACCCACAACCAAAGTGCGACTGGTATTTATCGCCTACCACTGGACTACGTGAAGTCCCTGGTTAGTTTGACTAATTATTTTTAGTTATATGATTTTATGAATTAAGAGTAAGTTGATTTTGGGTTATTTATGAAAATGATTAACCTATCATGGAGGATATGTGATTAGGTTAATTACTTTTCAATACGAGACATTAGGACCAACTGATGTTGTTTGGAGATAAATGTTACGATTTAACTTGGAAGACTATGTGACTAAATCCTTCAAATATTTGGGTTTCAATCTTAGTTTGGTTTACTTTGAAGAATTTTATGGACAAATTGATTATAGAATGGTCCTCGTTGAACATTGGGTTTTGTTGGAAAAATTTTGGAGATTAAGAATAGATTTTCTTTTTATAAAGGGTTATCCTTTTCTGGATTATCTGATCTTATACTAACCATTTTGGTTTAGGTTTTGGATAAAGTCTAAAGGCATGGGAAGTATACAGTTCTCTTTTGTGGATTAGGTGACTCTCTAGAAGTTGATTATAGTACTCTTAATGCGAACAAGTCTCCCTAAATACTCGTCTTTTGAAAAAAAAATGATTTTGATTAAGGAATCTAGTAAAGGTTGAAAGTCAACATGATAAGTGATTATGTTTCATTATGAATAAATTCCTCAATAAAAAGTAACTTAAAACAAAAATGTTGTCTATTAACTTTTCTTACTGGGGAATCGAATACCATTTAACCCATCACAAGTTTGTGATTTTCTCATGGTTAACTTTCTCCTAGACATGTTTACTATCACTCTCCCTCAAGAACATGACCCTTTTCTTTTTCTTCCATGTCCATGTTTTTCTACATGGAATCCTAGTATGGGTTAACTTGGGTGACCTCTGTACTTGTCTTCCTTTATTTTAAAGTGATTGTTTTACCGACTCTTGTTCCGATGTGGGACTTTCAAGGATGTTTCCAAGCTCAATTTTAAAAATTACGACGACGCAATTCCCAAAAGGGGGGAAGGATGTAACACCCCAGGTAAATAAAGAATATAAAATTTTCATATTTATCCATATTTTTGAATAAAATATTAATATGACTTTAAAGGGGACGCTATGCTCGATGGCGTACCCAACACGCAACAACAAGTTTCTTGGGAATCTTACGTTGCACTCTAATAATAAAATAATATTATTTTAAATGGTAGTTAACATGTAGCCGTTGTATTGGCGGGAATGGATATAAATAACTAAAATATGATTATATATGTTTTTAAATGTTTTTACATTTATCCAATAAAAGATAAAGGCTTAAAATACGGAAAGAATTCAATTTTAGGCGTATATGCCCTTGTTTTCACTAAAGGTTCACTTATCGCCTTTTGATGGCGAACCATCATTAAATATATTTTTGTTCCTTTTATACATTCTATTAGACCAAATAAAACTCTTCTTAAGAATTGGGACATCATAATTTACATTGTGTAAATTTTTGGTATCTTTCCGATAAAGTTCTTTTTTATAATGAATAGTGTAAAATGTTGTATTTTAATTCAAAACCTATTTTTAATATAATTTATTTATATGATTAGATTGTCTTTTGAATTGGTTTTAAAGTTAAATTAGAATATATTTTTACCATTAAATCCAATAGTGGTCGTTGGAATTAATTTCACTTGGAAATCAGACTTAAACTAGTGTCAATCTTTTGATACTTATTGTTTCATAAAAACATGCTATTTGCTCTGACAGCGGGAATTATTTATTAAATTAATTAATGTGAATTATATGTTTTGAATTTTGTAAAATATACTTCATTTTGGAATTCGGAATATCAAATATAGCTTAGGGTGAATTTTTGGGATTTTTGTGAAAAACTTCAATTTTTGATGAATAGTGAAACCACTAAGTAGTACTTATAAAAACTAAATTTTCCGTTTAAATGAAATTTTTCCATATTTGTGTTTTTAATTTCAAAAATCCCACATACATGGTTTTCATTAAGAAGTAAAATGTGGTTCAATGGGATAAAAATAATTTTTTGGTGAATAGTAACTTATTAAGTTTTTAATCGCGATTAGAGGTAATTAGTGTAGTTTATGGTAAGAATAATATTTTAATAAAATTAAATGACCTAGAAACATGTCCTACCCTCATTGGATGTGTCATGGACGACCATGAAAATCCATGGGTCAACTTGGGGACCCCATGGAGCAACTTTGGTTGGGAAATGACATAAATATCTTTTTATTTAATGTTAAAGTAAAAATGACACAAACATGAAATATTTTACTAAAACAATTTTTACATGGGGTTATACAAGTCATATTTTTAGCTATAAATAGTCATTGGAAAGCTAAAAATCTTTCCTACATCATAGTATTTTTTTTATAATTTTTAGACAATAAATAAATTAAATTATTTATGACATCGTGATGATGCAGCGATGACCTCATTATTTAATGATTTAAATAAAATGGGAAGATAATGTAATATCTAATACCTACACATGTCCAAAACCTATTGGATGAGTTTATTTCGAACCCTTATTACCTTATACTCGAAATACATCAATGTGGGACCATTAAAATCCGAAAATCTTTTGAAAATAAAGTAACATTTTGTAACTTTACAAGAGTGCCCCTCCTCTCCTCTTATAAAAGGCCCCCACCTCTACCACCTTACCCACACTCCCAAAGCCTTTGGCTCGGACAAACTCTGCCCATTTTGTCTCTCCACTTCCCTCTATTACTCCTTGAAGCCTCACTTTGGGCATAAGTCTTCCCCAGGAAGCCTTTGAGCTCAAACCAAAGGGAGTTACCCAATTTTAAGGTAATGTCTTCTTTTGAGTCATTTTGTTTTATTTTTCTTCTCCAACCCCCTAAAATCTTTTTATTTTTTTCTTTTGTAACAACTCAAGTATCCTAAATATACTAGGATGTTGTTATAATAATTATTCTAGCTAAACTTACACACACCTACATATAATGGTTAAAGAACATACTGTTTCCCTGGATGGCGAATTTCTGCCTCCCGAAACGATGATTGTTCAACATTATTTTAACACCTTCAAAGGTGTCCATTAAGATGACACTATATTTATATATGATATATAATATGTTTATGTTTTACTTAAGCTTCTGTATTTTTCATTTTGGGAATACCTTTATGGTTTCCATTATGGGTAAACGTGATATCTTCATCTAAGGAAGTGCGGACTACCGCCCCCTCAAAGTGATTTGATTCGTTAATACCATATGTGGTACATATAAAGGATATATTTAATGACATTATATATGATACCATACTGTAATTAAAATACTATTATGTATAATTATGTTTTAATTCCATTAAATATGAAATAGAAATGGAAGTAGCGTTCATGTGTACGTACGGCTTACCGTCTCCATGAACGGTACATTTCATTTCTTATCTCAAAATGTTATGTAATATTATAAGTACATATATATAATGGATATATATGTAATATATTACATCTAAATTATTGATATCATTATGGAATTATAACATAGATACATCTCTCTCATTTTGTTTTAATTCCATTAATATGTCAGAAAATGAAAGTAGTGTTCATGTGTACGTACGGCCTACCATCTCCATGAATGGTGCTTTTTGTTTTTTTATCTCCAAATGATATGGAATAGTATAAAATGAATATTTACTGGATATATATGATATTTTAATCATTAATACTATTCTGGAAATTATTTACTTATAACTACATGGGCAATCTTTTTTAAAACAAGTTCATTTTTGACTCATGTACCAAACATCGGCAAAAACGTCTGATATGAACTAACATTATTAAACAATTATTATAACATTATAATATGTGATATGAACCGAATAAAAATATCTAAAGGAGTTAATTAGAAAATTATTAATTGAAAAAAGTTTATTATTCAGGAATATAAAGAAACGAACAAGACAAGGTGGACTTGAGGTAAGGGATGCTACACCTCTCTTTCTTTTTAAGTACACTCTTTAATGTCATTCCTTTTAAGCTCATATTTATTATGATTGGGATGTTATTTTATATTACTCCTACTGTAATTATTATGTTCATATGATTATAGACCCTATTTCCTATCATCAATCCATTTTGGATGTTTTGAGTGGCGCCGTTAGGCTGCTGAATTTTCGTAAGAGATCTAACCTCTCTTTCTTTTTAAGTACTCTCCTTTATGTCACTTCTTTTAAGCTCATTTTTGTTATGTTGGGGGATGTTCTTTTTTATTCCTATTTCTGTAAACTTTATTTTGATATGATGAGAGACCCTATTTCCTCTCATCAATCCATTTTGGATGTTTTAAGTGGCGCCGTTAGGCTGCCGAGTTTTTGTAAGAGATTTTTCATCTAACTTTTATTCCCGTGAGATTTAT
This sequence comes from Viscum album, assembly GCA_963277665.1. NCBI lineage: Eukaryota > Viridiplantae > Streptophyta > Magnoliopsida > Santalales > Viscaceae > Viscum > Viscum album. The sequence continues at coordinate 791,582,536 of OY728156.1, read as the reverse complement.
GCAACATTTTCCACAATTTCCTTTGAGTGGTTTATGTACTGCACATTATTACACTCCTTTTGTAATATAATTCCATATATGGGTATTTACAAATTCATTGTATGACACTTCTTCAATGGGGTGTACTTTTCAAAAGTTACCCAACTCGGTAAGGGAACCTTTCACCCTCCTTATTTTAAAAGACTTTGTTTGTTATGTCTTTTAATTCACATACTATTATGTTGGGATATGTTCTTCTATATCCTGATTGATGTAAATTTTATTTCCAAGTGATAAGATTCAATTTTTATCTCTCCTCAACTCATTTTCTGAATTTTTGAAGTGATGTCGTTAGGCTGTCGAATTTTACCAAGGGAACTTTTTAACCCAATTTCGATTTCTTTGGGTTCAATATGTAGTTATTGAATATGTCATCCTTTGAATATGTGTGAATGACCTTTTATTGTTTAACACTTAATATCCAATTATATTGGGTGTATTTATATTTGTCACACATAATTTTGAGATTGATTTATCCTTAATTTAAGGATACCTTCTTTATAAGTGATTTCATCACATTTTACATCTCTATTGAGACTTCATTGTTGTTATGCACCAATTCACTCTTATATGGTGTATATACTCTACTTTGGAATATTATATCATGAATAAATTTATTCTCATGATATTATAAAGTTCTGATTAAATGTTATTCCTTAATTATTGTATTCAAGTGTCTGTGATTTTGGTAAAAACCCTTTAACCAAAATATCACTTTAAATGTTTTAACGATTTGTTCTTATTAATATTCATGTTTTAAAAATGGTTTTAAGGATTTATTTATATGGGTATTAATGGTTTAAAATTTTAAAAGCTTCAAGGTGGTATGGGACACTTTGATTCAAAAATCTCCTTATTATATGTTTTAAATGGTTTTGGAAATGGTCGCTTTTTGAATGGATTCATTATTTCAATATACTAAAATGTTATATTGTGATTTAAATGTGGAAATGTTATGTTTCCTTTATGCATGTTTTATTTTATATGTTTATGTTATGGTTCTTGGGCATTGTTATGAAAACAGGTGGTTCCGTGATAACTAAGGGCGGGTGAGCCCGATATAGCTCTCCAATGCATTGGGAAACACGAAGGATTGAAACGTTGAGGTTTCTCTGAAGAGATTTAGGGAATATACTGTGATGGGTATTCCAAAATGTAACCAAGAGGGTTAATCCCTATGTAAGAATGTTATGAATGCCTCAAGTTACCTTTTATGTCTTATGATTTCTAGGATTCGTTCATGATTTTATGAGGTATGTTAAAGTGATTATGTGTTATGGGTAAATTATGATTTCATTCTTATGTATACATGTAATCATGTTTCCTTTCCATATTTTTATATCCCTTACTGAGCTTTTTATGCTCATCCCAAGTTTTTGAAATGTTTTTCACAGGTCAAGGGAAGGGTACATGATGTGATGATAGTGTCAAGGATGTGTCAAGAAAGAATCCATGTTTTATGTTAAATCTGTTTCCTTTGATGGGAAGAATGAATACTGTCTTTTATGTAACCACTTTGTTTAAATGTGGAATGTAATGAAAGTTTCATGATCTAATTCTCTAAAACTCTAAACCGAAAAAGATCCTCAATGTGTAATCTTGTAATAACTCAAGATTAAATAAGGTTTAAGGATGGGGCCTTATAAATTTAGTGATATTTATTTATTAAATAAATAATCATTATTCATGGGTTGATAAATATTGTGGTTGAATAGTGAATTAAGTTTAAAGGTCTGGTGAGACATAATATATATTAAATATTATATAAATTTAAATAATTTATTTATGAAATAATATTTAATTTACTCACTTGTTTTGCGTATGTTACGAATCAATATTATTATTATTATAGATATAAGGTTAAAAAGGATTAAGAAAATAATAAAGATTCACGTGAAATTATTATTTTCTAACCCTAACACTATTTTAACACAATTATATTATTTCCAACCATAACTCTAGCCTTTTTTTTCTTATGTACAATGACTCTAGAGAATCCTCTCAAGTCTTAAAAATATCCTTTCAAAGAAAATTCTCAAGAATATAGAGTGATCCTCCTCCACCATCACTCTAGATTATAGAGAGATCAAATAAAGTCCTTCTTTGATGTGATTATCATGGCAATCATATACAAAAAAAGCATTGGGATATTCAATGCTAGCATGCAGATATTCCTATGATATATCTCAGAGGTTCTTGGTGCATGTATAGATAGCTAATAGAGAGAATCTACACTTAATTTTTACAAGAAAATTATGGTATTACCTAGATGTGTTGTTAGATTCATCGGTGATGAAATAATTCATTACAATTAAATTCCTCAAGTGCTTAAATTAATTATAAATCATTATGCGATGATATTGTTTTTGGTTCTGGAATTCTGATGTCAATTTATACTACAATAAATTATATTGGTCGCAATGTTCTATGTCAAGTACATGTGAGATTAATTATCAATTATAAATAAAAATTCAAGTCAGATCTACCCCAATTGACACTTCCACTACACCCAAAACATTCAATTATCATTTTTTGAGTTCTTCTTTAACCAATCGCAATAAGAGCTTCAATAAAAGAGGCTTGAGTAGAATTGTCTATGAGAGAAGTTCAAGTTAGTAGAGGTCACCACTAGATCAATTTTGGTAAACCAAATCATGAAAGTACCACCATAAGACACATAAAATTGTGGATTTATGCTAGTGTAATAAAGATATGTGTATAAAGGGGATAATTTGGGGTGAATTTTAAATTGTTTTAGAAATGAAATGAAGTTTAATCAGATACCATATTATTTTAATATTCCTAGATGATATTTTCTAAGGGTAAAATTTAGAATTTTTTTGGTATCTAATGGTAATATGTTTTATCTGTTATAAAGAGGGTTTTTGTGCTAATTCATTCCCTAATTTTGTTATACAGGAAGAAAATCCCTATTATCTGTTTAATCAATAAGGTTTACTTATGAATTTTCCATTTCTTTATGTTGTGAAAATCAAAAACACGTTATCTTAAGGAAAATTATATTTTCGCAAAGGATTATTTTTATAAGGAAAATTTCCCTTCTCTAAGGAAATATTTTTCCTTATCATTCTTTTCTTTGTTCTTTTTATAATCTCTCTAAATCTAACTCATTTTATTCAAAATTCTAGAATTATGATTATTATATAAAACCTTGGAATCATATAATTCCCTATAGATAGAGTGTTCTAAAATTTAGAATCTAAATTCTATGAAATTCAGACTCCAAAGTCTCTAAAATCTAGACTTTCAATTCCTCAGAATCCAGACTCCGAATTCCTCAGACATTAGAATCCAAATTCCTGAGAATTTAGACTCGAAAATTCCATAAAATTTGGATTCCTAATATCTTATAATTAAGACTCATAATTCCTTAGAATTATGAATCTAAATTCCTAAAAATTTAGATTCTAAATTCATTGGAATTCAAACTCTGAAATCTATAGAATTCATATTCTGAATTCTTTGAAAAATAGAACATGAATATCCATGTCTTATAGATTCTGAATGATTATTTGGATATATTGTGAATTCAATTAATCTATAAACTCCAAAACATATATTTCATTATTTAAATTCATTTTCCATACACTTGTTATGAAATAATGTCATACAATCTGTTTCTAACTAATTACTGTTTGAGGGATATGTGTATAGATTTCTCTAAGATTCATTGAAAAATATAACTGTGGGAGGGGGAGCCAATTGTTGGAGAAGTGCCTATAACTAGTATCCCATTCAAACGATCTCAATATTAGTAAAATCACCCTTGAGATTTCATGTTGCTAAAGTGATTTCTAAATAGAGACTCTCATGCTTTGTGAGGTTCTGAACATATTATTCATATTTCTCCATGTGACCCTGATTGTTGCTGAGTACAATCGAGGGCTTATGGGGAAAGGAAAAAAATGTTCTTAATACCTTTAAGTTATAGGAATTCTATGGATATAAAGACATAGGTGTTGAATACCTTAAAGCTCGAGGGCTTGCAGAGATAACAACACAAATTCTAATATTCTTATCGAGGTCTTACACTAGTGTGGATAATATATAATTTCTTGAAAGTATAAATCATGGGACCTTTATCCAAGGTTGTTGGATACCCTTCTCTTTGGGTCAAAAGATTTCATACTTGTTACTTGTTTTGTTTCAAGTTTATTTCTACTGTATTTTTATAAATGAAGAAATTATAACATTTTTATACTTCTATATTATTCTATGTACTCTGATAAGTCATGTTATATATGCTTTAAGGTAGAGTTTTTCATTTAAGTAAATTTTCCTTAAGATTCATTTCCAGAACCATATTTCCAAAACCGAGTATGTTTTTATTATAGAGAGTTTTTAGGGTTTGTGAATTTTTCTTATTTAACATTGTAAAATATAGTTTTCCATGTGTTTTTCTTATCGAAATTAAGAGTTTTTATATACTTTTTCTATTAAAAAGTATTGTGGAAAGGTATTTTCTTATAGAATGAAAGGTATGAATATTGGTTCTATTGACATTGTAAATCCTACCTGACCACCTATTTTTTATGGTAATGATTATGAGTATTAGAGATTTTGAATGAAGACTTTTGTTTTTAACATGGGAGTAGACAATTTTGTAATGATTACTGGAGATTACAAAATTCCTGACAACGAAGTCAAAACCTTCACCAACCAAGAAAAGTCAGAATATTATCTAAATTACAAGGTACACAATACATTGTTGTGTTCCATGATGAGGAATATATATAGTAAAAATTTCTTCTTGTGAAGCTGTTAAGTGGATCTAGAAGAAACTTGAGGTTACTCATTTTGGATGTTCTAACGTGAGAGAGACTAAAAGAGTTATTCTTAGAGAATATTATCATGTATTTATATTTTTTATGGAGAACCAGTTTACAAAGTGAAACAATGATTTATGACTATCATAAATAGTCTAAATTATACGGGAGAGAAAGGTATTTATGATGGAGCTCTTATGGACAACATAATTGAAATAATTCCAAATGAGTGGGAATCAAAATGGAATGTTACTAATGAGAATACTAAAGTATCTAAAATTACACTTGGTGAGATTTTTGGAACTCTTCTCCAACATGAAACAAAAATTAAGAGAGTATCTAATATGAATAAAAATAATAAATGAAATATATGTGTAGCCTTTAATAGTAGTAAATCCAAGACTCCTAAAAGTGTTACAAGTTCTAAGTCTAATACATTGACTATTCTATCTAAATCTCGTGAAATTGAAAATTCTGAAAATAAGCTAGCTAATCTTGCTTGAAGGATGAACAAGATAGTGGGAAATAAATATTTTTAGTGAAGATATAAGAAGAAAGAAAGAAAAGACAAGAATGATTTGTAAGTAACTTGTTATGAATGTAAAAGGGATAGACACATCAGGCCAGATTGTCTTATGCTTAAGAGAAAATACAAGAAAGATAATCATTCTGAGAGAAACAGGAAAACGTATTACAATAATAAAGATAAGAAAGTCTTGAAGGCCAATGATATTTGGAGTTTAAGTGGTGGTGACTCATCTGATGAATCTTTAGAGTCTGAATCTTCTAGTTAGAAGAATCTTGGTTTACTAATCAAACTACCCGTTGAAAATTTTTGTATAATGGAAAAGGTACACAATACTGAATCTATTACTAATGTACCATTGAATGAAAATTATGCTAATGATAAATATTATGAATATCCAGAAGAAGAATCTTTTTCTGATGAATATAACTCTTTACCTTCTTATGAAGAAGTGTCTAGATTTTCTAAACTACTAGAGAATGAAAATTGTGAGATAATGAAGAATTTATAAAACAAAATTCTAGATTATCTATTTTAAATAATGAAGTATAATATCTTTCTAAATATTTTTACTAGAAAACATTTTATTTTTAAAATATTTCTAAAAACTTTAAGGAAGTTAATTCTGAGGATGATAAACTTTATAAGGGTCTTGAAAATGTAATTTCTAAGAAAAATATTTTAGAGGCTAACTATACTTCTAAAAGTAATAATTTTTAGGATAAAAATTAGTTTATTAAACTAAAGATAGAAATATTTTCCTTATGGAAATGTCTGTCAAACATTTCCTCTAGAATTGAAAATTTTTAAAAGATTTATTCCCAAAATCATCTATTAAGGAATTATTCTAGATTTGGTTATACGTATTCTAATCCATTTTTTAGTAATAACTATTTTGTTCCCCAAAGTGCACCATTTTTCACTAAATTTCAATTAGTGGACATTGGTATAAAAAGTTGTCCTTTAAATGAAACCTAATCTTTATGTTTTCATAAAATCTTATTTTTCTAAGAAAAGGTGGATTCCTAAAATCTTACACTCTGAAATTTCAGTATGTAAGAAAGTTTGGATTCTGAAATTCTATCTCTTTTAAGTTCAGGAAAATATAGATTGAATGAACAGCAATAAATGGTACATGGATAGTGGATCTTCCCGACATATAACTGGTAAAAAAAATATTTTTCAAAATATAATCAAGACAAAAGAAGGAAAAGTACCTTTTGAAGATAATGCACAGGGAGAATTGTTAGTATAAGTAACATTGTTCTTATTGAAAAAAAATTGACTTCAAATGGTTTATTTGATATGGATCTAAAGATAAAACCTCATTATCATAATTCAATTATGTGATGAAGGTTACCTTTTGAATTTTAGGATTGATAAATTCTTAGTACCCAATTCCAAGGAATATTTTATTCATTATTCCCATAGACAAGAGAATTTATACACATTAAACATAGAAAACCTTAGGAGCCAAGATCTACCTTTCCTTAGTGAAATGAATGATCAATATTTTTTATGGCATATAAGGTTTGGACATTATAACCTTAAGAACATATGAAAACTCTAAAAAAAAGACTTGTTAAGGATCTCTCAGAGCTTATATTTGATTCTTAAAAAGTTTGTGATCCTTATCAATATAGAAGAAACATAAATCAGGTTTATAACCAATCAGTTAAGTCTTAACATCTGATACATTACAATTAGTGTGTTTGGATATTTTGGATCCAATAAAAACTAGAAGCATAGGTGGAAAATATTATGTATTTTTTTAGTTGAATATTACACTAGATTTAATGGGACTATTTTATAGCAAAGAAATATAAAGAATTTTCATATTTTAGAACATTTAGATCCCAAGTTAAAAATGAGAAAAACTACCCTTTAATAACTATTCATAGTGATCATAGATGAAAATTTCAAAATTCTGATTTTGGAACTTTTTGTAATAAAAAATTCATTTCTCATAGCTTCTCATCTCCAAGAACACCTCAACAGAATTGTGTTGTTGAAAGAAGAAATCAGATTCTTAAAGAGATAACTAGAACCATGTTGAGTGAATATTCTATAGATAAATACTTTTGGGCTGAAGCTATAATTACTTCTTGTTATACTATAAATCAAGTTTTTATTATACATTTTCTTAACAAAACCCCTTACAAACTGTGGAATGGTAGAAATCTTAGACTTTCCTACTTCAAGGTATTTGGTTGAAAAGTACTCATTCTGAATACTAAACAAAATATACATAAATTCACACATAAATATGATGAAGGAATTTTCCTAGGCTACTCCACAACATATAAGGCTTATAATGTTTTTAATAATAATACATGTACTATTAAATAAATAATGCATGTTAAATTTGATGAAACTGATCCTATTGTTTTTAAAAAACCCCAACCTATATCTTTGGATGTGTTTTAAAAAAATGATTTTCAACCCATTATAGAAGATCCTTTTGATAAAGAAAATGTTCAAGAAAATATTTCTGAAGCATTTACCCAAGAATATTTCCTACCATATGTGGATGAACAGGTTTTACAAAACCCAAATCATTCATTCCACAAGAATCATCCCAGTGGCAATATCATTGGTGATTTAATCAACCAGTACTGAATAGAATTTCTTTATCAAATTAATTATGACATCTAGCATTTCATTATCAATTAGAATTAACTAGCACTAATTAATCTTTAGGTGATGATGGTTGGATTGAATCCATGCAAGAAGAGATAAATTAATTCGAAAGAAATAAATTTTAGACCATGGTTGAAAGACCTAAAGAAACCTCTATCATAGGAATACAGTGGGTCTTCAAAAATCAGTGTGATGAAAATGGAATAATTTTTAGAAATAAATCTATATTAGTAGCTAAAGGTTATAATCAACAAGAAGGAATATAATATAAATAAACCTATGCTCCAGTAGTTAAACTTAAATATATTCACATTTTACTTGGCTTTGTAGCATTTTTAATTTTAATCTTTCTCAAATGGTTGTAAAATGTTCATTCATTAATGTATATGTTCAAGATGAAGTTTATGTTGAACAAACACTAGGTTTTGAAGACACAAAATATCCTCATCATGTTTTCAAACGTACCAAAGCTTTATATAGACTTAAACATGCCCCAAGATCCCGACGTGATATAATTACATGATTTTTTGTGACAAAACAATTATGTTAAGGGAATTGATAATCAAAAATATTTTTATATATAAAGAAAAGAAAAATGTTTTTATTGTGAAAATTTATGTTGATGACATTATATTTGGTTCAAATCAGCAATCTTTAACTGATTCATTTTCTAATCTATTGAAAAATGTGTTTGAAATGAGTATGATGGGTGAGTTAACATTTTTCAAGGTTTTAAAATTTCATAAAAACCATAAGAAACTAATATATCACAACATTAGTATATTAAATATCTTTTTAAAATTACGGATATGACAACACTAAAAGTATAAGAACTCAAATCGATACCTCAAATTCTCTTGATCAGGATGATACTAAGAAACCAAGAGATCAACTGTCATTTAGAGGTATGACATGAAGATTATTATACTTGACATATAATCATCCAAACATAAGGTTTTCTATGTTCTTATATGCAAGATATTAATACAATCCTAAGGAATCTCATTTAAAAGTAGTGAAAATAATTTTTCACTATTTAAAGGGAACCATGGATTTAGGACTCTTTTATACTTCTGGAAATGATTTTGTTTTAAAAAAGATTTTCGGATACCGATTTTGGAGGATTAAGAATGGATAGGAAAATTATCACCGAAACATGTAATTTCTTAGGAGATCCATTTGTTTCTTTTTCATCAAAAAAAGAAACACTCAATAGAACTTTTTACTACTGAAACTGAATATATAGTAGCTGGAAGTTGTTATGCCCAATTTTTATGAACGCAACACACACTGACAGACTATGGAATGAGTTTTACCAAAATAGAAATAATGTGTGATTAAAATAGTTCCATTTCATTAAGGCAAAATTCTGCACATCACTATGACGAACAAACACATAGATTTTAGGAATCACTTTATTAGGGATCACACACTAAAAGGAGATGCCATTCCACAATTTATCAGAACACAATATCAAATTGCTGATATTTTCACAAAATCTTTTCCATCTGGCATTTTTGAATAAATTAAACAAATTAGGAATGATAACAGTAAAGTAATATTATATATTAATATTATTTGAAACTTATCTCCATATATTAAGAATCTCATTCTTATAGGGAGAGTACATTTTATTTTTTAATCAAAATTTTTAGTAATCATTATTCATTGTCAAATTTTTGTTTATTTTCTTTTGGTGACTAAAACATTTGAAATTCAAAATTTCAAAACCTATTTTTTTACCTGCTAAATTTTTCTATTTCAAAATTTTCCATTTATTTAATTAAAGTTTTCCGAATCTATCATTCTTCAAGAAGAATTTTCCTCATCATTGATAAATTTTCTAGCATTCCAGAAGGTATGATTCCTTATATAAATTTGTGTAATTGAATTTGTTTTGGTGTTTTTTATCTTGTTTTAAGAAAAAAATTCTGATTAACTTTTAAATAAATCTGAATTTTTACCTTAAAACCTCAAAAGATCGGAACCAATCAAAATTATTCTTTGGCTTTCATCTCGACTAGATAATCAAATTACTTTCATTTCAACCATTGGATTAACCTAGGAATTTGAACTGTCACCACAATGCCTACATAAAGGGCCTCCTATGGTTTGTCACACATATATTTTCTTGCTCTTGCATACCGAAGCTATGCTACTCTACTTAATGTTCATTATAAATTTCCTTGTTTCCTCAATTTGAAATGTATTTGGAAGAATCCCCATAGAAGAAAATGTCTTCATTTAAGGATATTTCTGAATGGAAGATCTACAAAGAGAGGCAAGTAGATACAAAGTTCTTTTCTATGTATGATTATCTTATTTCAATGAATATCATGTTGAACAGCTAGGAGGGTCTGTGTGTATCCAAACTAAAGGGATACGATCTGATGTATCCAGAGTTGCTATTAGAATTTTATAAGACGGTAATTTTTTTCTTCAAGATTGGAAAAAATATATTTCTTTTAAGATTTATGGGAAAACATATTCCCTTTCATTTAGCTTGGATACAATCAATGTAGGAATTTTTTTGAGGGGAAGATAATTTTTTAACCCATAAACTAAAAGATATATCAGGAACATTTCATAAGGAGAAGGCCCTAGAGTTCCATGGATTATCAGGAGGGAAGACACTGAATATTAATCATCACTCTACAAATTTTCAGATTCAAGATTTATGGGTTCAGGGATTTATCATTCTGATAAAATGGGATAAGGATACCCTAAAAATTATAACATTTATGTTTTGGATTTTCTAGTCAGTCACAGGAAGATTAATCTTGTGAAGTATATCTTGCTTACAATTTTGAATTTCAAGAATGGGACTATCAAATTTCTGAATATTATTTATCTAACAGTTCCTTCCAAAATAATAGTGCTTTGTCTAGATTCATTCAAAATACCATGCAGTTCTAAGGATTGATCTTTCAAGGTTCTTTTTCTAAGTGATGACACACTGAGAAGGATGAAGGTCAGATTTAGCAGCAAATCGAAAGAATTTTAAGACTTGTCTGAAAGTGAGATCGAAGCCTCATCCAGTAATCTAGAAGTAGCAGAGACTTCTAAGAAAGTTGTAAAGAAGAGAAATTATGAGGAACATGAAGTAAAATGAAAATCTCCTACAGTTCAAGAAACCCACTCAGTACCTCCAAAATCTAAGAAGCAAAACACCTATCTAGATGAATTTTCTGCTATGTGGAGATGAGATAAAAAGAATAAGAAGGAAGGAGAGACTATATTTTTCAAGGACCCTACTGAGGAAAAATCATTGAAGCTTAATGGTTCTGAGGATTATGGAAAACCATAAAAATATAAGAAGCAAAAGAATAATTTTTCTAAGGCTTAAGTAGCTCAAGCTCTTATTAGAGACAATGACAAAGCCTATAAACAAATCCATGTATCAGAATCATTTTTACAAGAATCGCATCAAGTGACTCTAGGAACAAAAATAGTCATTCTGGGACCTAATAAAGAGGAAGATATTTTTCATTCAGTGGAAGTGGAAGGAGAAGAAGATGAATAAGGGGATGATGTTGATGATTTCTTAAGGAAAGTTGAGTAATATCATGATAAGGAGAGTCCTTTTGAGAAATTGTTGATCCAAACTTCCCTAACCTAATATAATAAACATTCTTCTATAGGAAAAGAAGTAGAGGGTATGGAAGATGTAAACAACCGATCATAAAAAGAGGGAAGAAACCATGAATTGGTTCAACCAGAGAACCTGGTGGGAAACACTGAAAAAGAAAATTTTGAGGAATATTAGATAGTCTAACTATGAGATAGTGATCATGAGTCACCAAAGGATGCTAAGATCTTTCTAAGAGTTGATAAAGGAAAACAGGTGTTAGCTGATACACCTAAGAAGGTTGTGGTGGCTAATAAATTTATTGGTGGATCTTCTAAAAGAAAGAATGATGATATAGAGAAAGAATCTTCACCAATAAGAGAATCAGATTCAGAATCATCTTCTATGGGACATGATTTTGGGTTTCAATCTGCAAAGAAATTGGTTGATACAATTCCTTTATTTCCATGTATTGACCATAGATGTCAGATTCTTCATCATTAATTGTATTCAGTTTCAACGCATATGGAAAAATTTGTTAGGATTGAGACGGATTTTAAATCATTATACATTGGGTATGATGATCACCGAAGGTCGTGTAAGGAAATCACTATGTGGTCCAAAAATACAGTTAAAGATCTAAGAATCCAAGATGACATTAAGGATAATGTGAAGGATTCCTTTGATACAGAATATAAGAAGATAAAAAATATTACTACATGTTTCAATGAGAAGATCAATCTTGAACAAACATATCTGAAGCATGAAGAAAAGGATCAGAAGGGGAAACATAATTCTGTTTCTTTGAATATGAATAGGGAAATAGATGTCAGAATCAAGTTTGAGGAAAAGTTTAGTAAGCTAGAAGACATTTGGAAGACTCGGATAGAAATTCTTAAGGCTTAGAAAGAAAATATCAAAGCTCTAGAGAAGAAAAATGAATATTAGGATAAAATGCTCAAACATTTTGAATAGGATCATAAGGAGATGAAAAAGATTAAGACCATCATCAAGAAGCTTTTTCCAAATGAAAAATAATGGTGATATTTTCCTTAACTCTGATCTTTTGTTGTATTACCTTAATTGTATAGATTGTTCCAATCATAATTAATATTCTTGTTCTTCAGGTGTTTTTTTGTATAGTACTAATATTTCAGGTAACATATTATTTGTATTCTCTATATTCTATTTTGAAAATCACAAAGGGGAGAAATTAATGATAAAAAACGAATGATACGTAATGAAGAGAATGCTCTAACTAAGGGGCGGTCTATCTATGATAGATTTTTATCAAATAAGATTTCATTATGCATGAAAAAGAAAAATATCTGTAAGGAATTAAAGAATATGACTTATATGGATTTCAAAACATAAGGTGGAGTTACTCTTATTCAACATGATCCTTAAGTAAAGGGAGAAATGTTTTATTAGTTCATAAAGAAAAATTCTAAGTCCTTATATTCTTTTTTATAAGGATGTTTGTGCCTTCAAAAAATGGGGAGCTTATTAATTCAATAAGGTTTCCTTATTACTTTTCCATTTCTCTATGTTTTGAAAATTACAAACACTTTATCTTAAGGTAAATCATATTTTTCGTAAGGATTATTTTCATAAAGAAAATTTCACTTATTTAAGGAAATTTTTATCCTTATCTTTGTTTTCTTTGTTCTTTTTATAATCTCATTAAATATAAATCATTTTATTCTTATGTATAAAATTCTAATTCATTTTTAAAATCTCATAATCTAATAATTCCTTGTAGATAGAGTGTTCTGAAATTCAAACTCCGAATTCACTGAAATTATGACTCTCAATTCTATGAAATTAAGACTCATAATTCTCTGAAATTTGGAATCCAAATTCCTCCGAATTCCTAATAATGTAGACTCTTAATTCCACAGAATTCAAAATCCAAATTCCTCAGAATTAAAAATCTAAATTACTTAGAATTATGATTCCAAATTCATTGGAGTTCACTCTCAAAAATCTATAGAACTCAGATTCTGAATTCTTTGTAAAACTGAATCCTAATATCCAAGTCTTATATACTCTGAATATTTTTTTAGTTAGATTCTGAATTCTATTTTACTTCAACTCCGAAAAATAGATTTTATTAAGTAACTTAATTTTCCTTATACTTGTTATGAATTTATGTAATACAATATATTTCTTACAAACCGTTGTTTCAGTGACACTTGTATAGGCACCTCTGATATTTAAGGAAAAATATGATAGTTAGAGGAGTGATCTGACCATTGGAAAAGTGCCTATAAATAGTATCTCATTCGAACAAGCTTAATATAAGTTCCATCACTCTAGATATTTCATATTGCTGAAGGGATTTCTAGAGAGAGAGAATTTTATGCTTTGTGCGGTTCTGAACATCTTGTTCAAAGTGCTTCGTGTGACTCTGAGTGTGGTTGAGTACAATCGAGGGATTCTGAAGATAACAAGGAACATGTGTCAACTATTTTAATGTTTGAGGACTTCTGTGGATTGGAAGATAGAGGTTTCGACTACCGTAGAGCTTGAGGTCTTGCTAGGATTGCAAGACAGATTACAATATTCTTATTGAGGGATTACCTTCATGTGGTTAAGATAGAATTTTTGATAGTATAAATCAAGGGACCATTATCCAATGTTACTGGATACCCTTCACATTGAGTTATAAGATTTCATACTTGTTAATTTTTTTGCTTCATGTTTACTTTTATTGTATTTTGATAATAGAAGAATGTATAACCTTATTGTACATTCATATTCTTTTATGTACTCTGATAAGTAAGATTATATTCTATTTAATGAACTATATTTACCTTATGTAAACTTTCCTTAAGATTAATTTTCGGAACCATATTTCTGGAACCTATTAAGTTTGTCTTATAGAATTGTTTTAGTGTTTGGTAATTTACCTTGTTTAACATTGTTAAAAATAGTTTTACTTAATTTTATAAATGATAGTTTTTAAACTTATAATTCACCACCCTCTTGTAATTGTGCATCTACATTCATATTTTGATCCTACATTATCAGAATGAGGAAGGTGTAGTGAGGTTATTTTTTACTACTACAATTGATGTTGGGCCATCCAATTTTGGGTGATAGGTTTCTTACTTATATATTGGAATAATGATAATACCTGATTTGATTTTCGAACATCACATTATTTCATTTCTTAGAAATTTTATATAAAATTGAGAATAACATATCACAAGTCAAGATAAAACTTTTGGTAAAAAAATACTAGTGGAATAATCAACGCAACCAATATTCAATGGAATCCTCTAATTGTTATCAGGGGGATGGTATTTATAGTAAATCTTGTTGAACTAGACATAGTAATGTTTGATATCATTTTTTAATGGATTGGATTTTAATTTTTTATGAAAATATATTGTGGTGTTATTTCTAATTTATAGGTTGACTTTATTGTTCACATTGTACCTGATTTGAATCCTTTTTCTAAACCACCTTATTAAATTACTCATGTTGAAATTTTAGAGTAGAAAAAGTAGTTGTAGGAGTTATTAGATAATGGTTTAATCCTACCTAGCACATCATCATGGGGTGATCTTATCTTGTTTGTTAAAAATAATGACGAATCAGTGATAATTTTCATTGATTATAGATCCTTTCGAAATATCACTATTAAGAAAATGTAATCTTTATTTAATATCAATGATTTATTTGATCTGCTCCAGGGAACACAATATATTTCAAATGGTGACTTGAGGTCAGGGTTCCATCAGTTGAAATTGATGGAAGTTGGAATGCCAAATAATACATTTGAAACTAGATATGGACACCACGAATTTTTAGTTATATTGTTTGGGTTATCTTATTAACCTATTGTATTCATGGATTTTATGAATAGAATTTTCATGATTTTTTGGATAATATTATGGTTGTGATTATTGATGAAATATTAGTATTTTATAAAATCTAATATGAACATAAAAGGAATCCAAGTATTTCATTTAAAAATATGAATGAAAAGAAGTTATATGGGAAATTTTCAAGTGTGAAGTTTGGTTGCAAAAAAGTTCATTCTGTTGTCACATTTTTTCCAATGATTGAATATCTATTTATATTGATAAACTGAATGTTGTTTAAGAATATCCAAGACTCACAAATATCACTAAGAATATTTTTTTTCTTAGATTAATGGGTTACTACCAGTTGTTTGTTGAAAACATTTCTCAGTTTTCTATCCCACTGACTATGTTAACTTTAAATGGACTTAATTTTATCTGGACAAAAGAATTTGATGATTGTTTTCAATAAATGAAATGTTGATTGTTGAACTGTCCTATTATGTCATTGCCTTCTATAAAGGGTGAATTATTCATCTACATCAATGATTCATTTAAAGTAATTTTTTGTTTCCAAATATATAATGACTAGGTAATTGATTATGCTTTGAATTAGTTGAAACCTAATGTGTTAAGTTACCCTACACATGATTTGGAATCATATTATTTTTTTCATTAAAAATTTGCAGGAATCACTTGTTTGTAGTAATGTGTGAAATATATATTGATCAAGATAGTTTGAATTATTTATTCACTAATAAATAATAGAACATAAGATGGAGAAAATGGTTATAGATAATCAAGGATTATGATAGCACAATTTTTCCCTCCAGAAAAAAAAATTTCCAATGATTTGAGTTAAAAATTTAATGCTACATTGGTGATGTCACATTTTAAATTTTATCCATTTTTTAATGATTTGAAGAATGTTTTCCTAGAATTTGTGGATGCAGGGACATTCGCTATTTTTTTCATGTTTTCATGTAGTTTAATTTGTCAAATAATTAAGAGGGATTTGAAGGAAGATCGATCTTCACATGAAAATGATGTATGTATTAATAATGGTATGTTTTTTGATTTTTGTATTGATTAAGAAGGTGTTTTATTATTTAAAAAAAATATTATGTTTTCAATGTGATTCACAGTTGAAAAAAAATTATTGACTGAAGCTCATAGATCTCTATTTTCTATTCATCATAGAAGAACTAAAATTTATTAACACCTTCAATAGTATTACTAGTGGGATGGAATGAAAAGAGATATCACTAAATTTTCTATAAATTGTTTGACTTTTTAGCGGGTAAAATCATAGATAGAGCTACTAAAGGGGATGCTTCAACCATCACGAGTACCAGAGTGGAAATTGGAGAATATATCAGTTAATGAAATGATAGGATTTCCAATTACTTATCAAGGTGATGATGTGATTTGGTTTATTGTTGATTGATTAAATAAGTATAAGCACTTTTTTCCCATTCAAGATACAACGTCATTAGAAGATATTTATACACTGTATCTAACAGAGATTATCATATTTCCTGGAGTGAATCTTTCTATTTTATCAGACCTTGATACTAGGTTCACATCGATATTTTGGAAAGGATATCATAAGTCTTGGGGAAGTGAATTAAATTTTGGTACAACTTTTCATCCTTGGTCTAATTGAATGTTTGATTGGATGATTCAGAACTTATAAGATATTCCCATTTCTTGCTCGATGGATTATCAGATATCTTTGTATTTAAATCTTTCATTGGTTATGTTTTTTTATAATAAAAATTTTCATTCCAATATATATATTGCACCATTTGATTTCTTATATGGAAAGTGGTGTAGGACCCCACCTATTTAGGATGATGTAAGAAAAAGGAAGTTCATGGGACCAGAGTTGTTAAAGGAAAATGAAGAGAATTGTCAATTGATTCAGTGACACATGAGGGAATCTTAGAGTTGGAAGAAAAGTTATGTGGGTAACTATAGGAAATATATTTCATTCAAGGTAGGTGATTGCGTCTTTTTAAGAGTTTATCTATGAAAATGTGTCATTTGTTATGGTGATAATAGGAAGCTGAGTCCATGGTTCTTTAGACTATATAAAAATTTAGAGAACTTTGGATTACGTTCCTACAAATTTCCATTACCTTTGAGTTTTTTCTAGGTAAAAAAATATTTCATGTGTCAAATTTAAGGAACTATGTACCAGATTCATCTCATGTTTTGATTCCTGAAGTATTTCAGTTAGAACAGAATCTTTCTTATGAGGAAGGGCGAGTGCATGTTCTTGATATTATAGAGAAAGTGTTGTAGAATAATTTTATTCCTCAAGTTAATGTTTTATGTAAAAACAATATAGTTGAAGAGGGATCACGTAAATAATAAAATTCTATGAGGTAAAAATATCACCACTTATTTGAAAAGTGAATAAAATTACTAGGACATAATTTTGAAAAGGGGGAAAATGTAACATCCCAGGAACTGATTGAATAAGTAATCTTCATATTTATTAATATTTATAAATTTTAGAGTAATTTTAAAATAAAATGGACTCTATGTACAATATCACATTCAATACACAATATTGAGTTTATCTAAAATATTGTGTTGCACACAAGATTGAGTTATTAGAAAAAGTCATATATATTGTTAAATTTTTTTTTTAAGAAGTAGATATTTCCATAAAATTATATTAGAGGGAATTAATAAGAAAAACAATATTATGTTTACACATGTTTATTAATATTTTTTACAATCATTCAAAATGTTTTATAGGCTTGAAATATGAATAATTCCAATTTTAATCCTAAAAGGATCTATATTTTTAAAAAAGTAATTTTACTACCTTCTAATGGAGAACCTGGTTAACTTTTTTGGAATATTTTAAATTTCTTATTTAAAAAAATAAAAATAATGAAATAAGGGTATCAAATTTTACACTGGGTGTATTTTTGGTTCTTTTTTTAAAACATCCACATTTTGATGAATAGTGAATAATATTGAATTTTATTTCAAAACTACTTTTTGTCTAATTTATTTGAATAGTTAGATTATGTTTTTATATAGTTTTAAGATATAATTTGATAAATTTTATATCAATTCCAAAAAAATAGTTCATTGTAAAAAATTTCACATTGAACATAAATATAAAAAATTAAAAAACATTTCAAAAAATTTTACATTAAAAATCGACTTTGTCAACCTATCCACAAGATTAAATTTAAATTAATTTCATCCACTTATGTGATTTTAATTTGTAAATATGTAATACCTATATATAATATGATTAATTTATAATTTCTTATAGGTTCATCATGGTTTTATACAAAAATATTAGTTAAAGTAATTAAAATTAATTACATCGATTAAATGGAAAATTAACTTAATATGGGATTATTCCTTCGACATAAGAGCTCATAATTACCTATAAAATTACCCAAAATCCATTTTATATTCATATTTTGAACCTAAAACCCCTTGTATCTAAATATTTTCACTTATACAGCCACATTTAATCAGAAAATGAATTATGGAATTACATTTTCTAAAATTTACATAAATGTCACTCCTCATCCAATATAAGAAGGATCTTACCGATACCATTTATTCACATATATAAAGACATTTAAATCACACAAAATATGATCAAATTAGCTCCCAAAATCCAAAAAATAATCTTATAATCACACCATTTTTCACAAATCCCTCCAAGGAATCCCTTTTCTTAAAACCAAAACGAGTTACCTAAAGAAGAGGTAACATACTTCCTCAAGCTCCTTAGTATTATTTTCATTATCAACCACATAAATTAAAATTATTCCTAGATTAAAAAATAACATTAGTGTCCTAAATATACTTATATGTTTTTATTTTAAATTTTATTCCTACACTTACACACACATTCATCTAATGGGTAATTAACTTACCATTATTGCATATAACAAACTACCACCACATGAAATTATATTGTTTGTTTTTTCCATTACCACCTATCACTGTTGGGAATAATTATAGACACCTTATTTTGGTATATAATATTTATGATATTTATTATTTCATTATGCATCTTTAATTTTTATATACTCATACCATCATTCCTTCCATTTTATGTTAAAATGGAAATGTGGTTTGTGGACATATAGACTACCACCTCCTCAAAGTGATGTGATATGTTCACATAGTACATGGAATATATTAATGATTTGTTTATTAAAACATATGTGATATAAATAAAACCCATATGAATTTTATGACATAATTACATTTTTATAAATATAATATATCATTTTCTTTAACACCTTTTCACATACAGAAAAAGTGATAACATTGTTCATGGATGTGTGGACTATCGCCTCCTCAATGCGATGTGATTCCTTTTAGATCATAAGAAATTTATATGTAAGTACAAATGACTATGTAATAATATATTTATTATATAATTTTCATTATTGATATCATTTTTTTTACTTAATATCTTTCAATAATGATCATTGAAATATAGGAACGTTACTCATGTGTATGTACGACCATGTGTCTCCATGATTATAACATTAAATCATTTTTTTGTGCCCATATTTATGGATTTTTTTAAAAAAATTATTGATTTATAAATATGATATTTATTTCATGGTTATTATTCTACATATGCTTATATAATAACACCTTGAACCATATTTTACTTACCAAATTCGTTTTTTACACATAAATTGAATATGGTCAAAACACCCGAAGAAACATAACTGTTTATGTTTTTTATTAAAAAATTGTAAAAAGTTAATTAAAAGAAATGATGAACATTAAAAAGGTTCTAAAAAAGTATATAATTAATATAATTTTATTATTCAAGAATATGAATACCCACGTGACAAGTTGGACTCATGGTTATGGATTTCTTTTCAATATCCTTCCATTAATGTATTTATTGATGATATACACCTTTATTATTTCATAAAGGGTATATACAGCCCCTTTGACATTATATATACATAATTTATCTATTATAAAGTTAAGAATTATTTTTAAAATTTTAAAATTTTATTGTGCTTATGATTTAAACTCTCAAATTTTTATGGGTCTCTTCGAATGATTAAAGATTTAATCCATTAATTTCAATATTAATGATATTATTTTACATATTTATTTATATGGATAAAAGAGGTTTATAAAGAAAATTTTTCTTTCATTTTTTATTAAATTAAAATGTGTTAAAAATAAATCTTTTTACATGTTTTATACAAATGTTTTGGACAAACGACAAAAGGCATAGTCTGTTATTAACATACACAATGATAATGACCTTTCCGCTGGCATTGAGATTTTTTTTAATTTTGGATTCTTTTACAATATTTACTATCTTCATAGATAAAAAACCATCATTTCATTTTTTTGATATATGGGTATTGGAAATTATTTTCCAAAATAAATATGTTTTTTTATTGGAAATATGATTTTTAAAATTTTATTTAATTTTTATATCTGAAAGTAATTTTTGTAAGAGTATACAATAGTTTTTAAAATGATGAAATGTTTTAGTTCATATTGTGGTTCTTGGAAAATATCAATTATTAGTGAGCCTAGATATTATTGGGTGAACCCATTATAGCTTAAATGATTGTACACCCATATATCTCTACAATTCATTGGGTAATAATTGTTTTTGTATATAATTATATTGGAGTGGTCTGTATGGTTATTGCAAAATTTAATAGTTATTTAAGGGTTCAATGTGATGATGTCCCAAGGTAACAAAATGAATTTTATACCTTAATAAGAAGTTTTAATGGAACATTTTTTTACGGTGATATAGATGATAATTATTAAACAATTATATTTCCCACATTGGATAAAATGTTATGTTTTCATGTAAGTATTTTCATGAGTTTTAATGTTCATAAATGGACTAATAGTTTCCTTTTTTTATACCCACTGCTAATATTTTTATACTCATCCCATTTTTTTAATGTTTCTATGTGACTAAAGAGTGATTAAGGGATTGTAAGTATTCTTATTAAAATTAACGTAGTGTTTTGTTAAAAAAGATCATGCATTATTTTAAATGTTTTATATTATGAAAAAATGTATATTGTCCAGATGTTTCAACCTTGCATTTTTATAGTATTTTTATTTATATTTTTTGGCCTATTTATATAAAAATATAACCCTAAAAATATCTTCAATGTAAAAGAAATTAAAATAATTGACTTAACGCATGATTTTTTAATGTTTAGGGTCGTGGTCTTGTAGTTGGAACCTGAGTATATCTGAAATCCATAATATTAGTAGAGGAAGGTCCTCTTTAGGTGGTGTAGAAGAAATATGCATTTGACATAGGTATTTCAGGTTCTGTATCCAAACATTAGTGGTACTTTAAGATTCCAACTTGACCCATTAGATAAGGATAAACCTAAATTTCACTAATCATACAATAAATCCACATGACACTAATTGATAATAATAAATAACAAGGGATATATTAAAAAAATCGGGGAAAATTTTCCATTCAGAATATAAGACACAACCAAAAATATAAAATATATATATTATATCATAAATAAACAACATGCATGATAAAAACCCATTAATACACTAAATACATAAACCAGAATCATAATTAGCACCACAATAGTAGAAAAATACAATACAAAAATCTAGAAATACCAAAGACAACAAGACCTAAATACCAAGATTAAATTTTAGAACAAAATATACCTCAACCAACTCTAAGATCCATCCACTAACAACAACAAAATCATAATTCTCCACTAGCGATGTATTAAATCACCCCTTAACATATATTAAGTTAAATATTATCTATATATTCACCATGTTTCACATGAATGGGGTGAGGATATTGACTGAGTATCCAATACCAAATACATCCCACACATGTTACTAGAATCATATGAAGTTGGTATAATTTATAAAAAAACATAATGAATGTATAATGATGGTTACCAATAATGGTAATATAAATTATTGAAATATCCTTAACCAAGTATACTCCAATGGAATGGTCAGGCACATCAATGGAACTCCCCAACCAATGAGTCTCCAATCAATAAAGGATCTCTAAAAAGTATACATCTCAATATGAGACATCGTCCTAAAAATATCAAGTCATCAAATGGTGGTATAATACAATTTTCCCTATATGTAATCATAACAAACTATAAAACATCAATTAAACCCTATAATTTAATATGAACACATTTTAACTATGATTAGTCTGTGTCCTCATAACCAAATTACTAGTTTGATCAAAAAAACCCATTTATGAATTTTATTGAATGTGTTATGGGTGACACCCATAACTCATCAATTTAAAATAAAAATGAGGGATGGGTTCCCAAGGATTTTCATCAAGTGGATTCATCAATATTATAAACAATTAATATTTCAAAATTAATCCATTAATTTTTTTTAAAGTGCAATAAAAGAGAGGCCACCTACCTTGAACAGTTTTGTTATGAAGAACTGATTTGTGATTTTGAAGATATATTCTCATCCACTGATCCACTTAATGGATTATAAGAATCCTCCAAAAAATAAATATAATACTGTATAACTAATAATGGAATCCCAATTTTTGGGTTCCTTTCAATAATGAAAGGATTTCAGAGTGAACATAAACAAATGCCTAAAAAATAATTCCTAATATCTAACACTCTTGGATTAACTGGTATATGAATCAAAAAGGTAATAAATAACCCGAAAAATCATGGATATCATGGAGTTCAATAGAATAATTGATGGGTTTGAATGAGTTATTTGTGGAATAAATGGATTAAAAATATAGTTTTTAAACAAAATTAATCATGTTTCAAGGTTATCCCACATAGTGGGAAATTTTGATCCATTTATTTTAGTGTCACATGAAATAAATAAGGGATGAAAAGTCATACCACATAGTTCAACAAAACATTTTACAACTACAAAACATTCCACAATACAAAAAATTTCAAGATATCATGTTTACTGCACAATTTAACCAAACCATGTGCTGACCACGTGCTTCCCCAATACATTTGTGTCTAGATATCAGGGTTTCTAGGGGAACTGACACAGTCTCCCATAATTATGGTCACTACTATGAAACAAGCATTTAACAATGTTAAATATGTCCCTTATCAGTGCAATATAATAACTATTCACTTAAGAACAATTAAAATATCTATCTATTATCATATCTAAAAAAGATCTGATAAAGGACCGTATTTATCATCCCTTTAACTATCACTGATAAAGGATACATTTACCAATGCATTTGGTATAATTGAATCAGGATCGTATTTTAGTATATTGTAATAGTACCCTCGAGCTCCAGAAATAGAACCAAATTTAAGAAAAATAAATTACCAATAGAAAATTTTAAAAAAAATAAAATTTACCACATAAAAAGAAGAAAAAAATAAACAAAATCTAGGAATTTCAATATATGTATTCCTTATTAAGTATTGTTTTTATTTGTTTTCAATAGATGATAACAGATCATACATGGTTATAGTTAGAAAAATCTAAAAATAAGGATCATCATACTCACCATCGTAATCAGGGATCATACACCCAAAGATTAAAAATTCAATCAGATTGTGATGATATTTCTTAAATGAAATGGTTCATAGGACTCACCATAGGTTTGAAATAAATGTAATATCTATTTTAGAAGTTATATAATATTCTTCTAGGCTCTTATATAAACCCAAATATTTTTTTTCGTTTTTTAATTAACAAAAGTCATATGTTTTTAGATAACATGTGACGAAAACCTTATAAAGGAAAGAGGGTGTGTTGTTTATTACAATCATATTGTGGCTCGGTTGGAATGATATAATTTTCATGAAGAATAATAATTTACAATAATTTCCATAAAAATTCAAATGATTTAATATTGATCTAAAACATATTCAAATTCACAAGGAAGTTGTTATTACAATCAGAATTTTGTAGAAGATGAATGTTTGTGGAAGATAGGAGAATACGATGTGAATTATTATGGATACTACTTATTGATGTGAGGAACATTAGACATAGAATTATTATTATCATAAATATGAGAATAATAATTGGGAAAATAACATAAGTCTAGAATATAGTTCTTATTAATGTAATTCACTACCAACACTGGTTCATCTGACGTGGTCTTCCACCGATCCATCAAAATGGATTCCAACAGCTATTTTTTATGAATTTTTGGTATCTTTAAGATATTTGATATATATTTTTTACATAGGTAGAATTTTTTAGAAATATTAGACAGTATTTAAATTAGGTTAAAAAAAAGAAGTTATGCATTATTCAGCTACAATTGGGAAATGATAAATAGAAAAAAAAACTACAGATTATTTCAAGAAGAGGTGAAGTATCATCAGATTGGAACTAGAAGCATTTATCAGAGTGAATTAGAGACTCATACATCAGAAGTAGGCTAACAATGATGAATTCATTGGACTTAGGATCATTTTTATATATAATCGAAGAAAAGTAGAAATACTTTGAAGATATTTCAAAATGGTTTTCAAGGTCTTATATTTAACCATCAGTATAGATTGTCTATGTGATAGTACATTCAGTTTCTACAAAAGTCATTATAATGGGATAACTTTAGTTTTTCATACATCTTATTCATAATTAACAATAGTAAAGAGTAATTTTAATGAATAATAGAAATACGGAATGTTTGTAAACATAGAAAATTCTGATGTTTTGAGATTAATTGAGAAGCTTCAAAAAGTATAATGGAGAATTGAATAAGTGAAATATTGATACAATACTTATAGATAATTTAATATTTTTTGATTTTGTTGAGCATGAAATATTTTCTAAATCCCACCCAAACCACCTTAGGGTTTCTTATAAAAGGATAGAAGTTTTCATTTGTGAATGTGTGAAAAAAAACATGGACTAGTCATGTTTGTTAGAGCTAGAAATATTTTGGTAAAAAATCTATGTTTTCAACTAGAATTTATCAAATTTCCTGACCCTAGTTACATAGATTTGGTTAATTATTACGTATCATTAGCATGATCACAAAAGATCAAGTCTCGAAAGATTGATTAGTTTAGTATCCTTGGAAGTACTAGATACATTCAAAAGGTTTACAGTACATCATAAAATGAAAAAATACGACAACATTGTTTCCATAGACAATATTGTGATCCCATAGACTATCCCTATAGTTCAGTCATAATATACTTCTTCAAATCCTGGGAAAAATTAAACATAGAAATGGGTTTGCTCAATTGCTCAGTAAGGATAACAATATAGTGGTAACTTTCATAAATAAGCATAAACATTTAAGGCAATGTATAAAACTAAAACAAAATCCTTTTCAACATAAACTTCATCATAATATATAAAATATAAATCAAAATAATTCCATTTACTTAATCACATGGATATTCTACTAGTAGAATAATCACATGCAATATCAATATCCACTTTCATAATAATAGAATGAATAATGCCAGACTTTTATAAACACATAGTCAAGGCCTTGTGCCAAGACTACAAATACGGTTTTGTCAAGGCCTAGTGCTAAGACACTATTTTGTCCAATGAGACCTACCGATACATTGAGGAGCTATAGTGGGCTCGACCTGTTACAAACTAAGTCTAATGCATTACTCATATGAAAAGGTTTTAAAAATAACATAAACATTCTTATTAAAATAGGCATATGAAATGTCAATACATTATCCCTAAACCATTAATGGTTTGAAATAACACATCCATATTTAAACATATCACAAAACCATAAATACAATAAGGGAGTTTTTTATTATTATAAATCAACTTCAAACAATCTTAAAATCCTTCAATGTATGTTGACATTGATAAAATCAAAACCTTTTTGGAGAAATATCTATTTCTATTTGGAAATCCTTTAAAAGTTACTGAATTGTAAAAAAAAATTATTATTTGAAAATATTATTATAATCTTATAAAGGAATCTTCGACAATGTTATAACGGTGGAAAATAACCGCACCTTCCATATAATTTAAAAAACATTCTTACCTGAAATTTTCCATAAAGGTCAAAAAGTACCTTATTGGGAAAATGATGGAATGATTCCCATTAAAATATCTTATAAAATACAAACAAGGTTATAAATTACTTTATAACCTTGTTTGTATATAAAATAGTAAGAATGTTTTGAAATACATTTTTAAGAAACATGGATGTTGATGATAAAGATTTGACAGTAGACACTTGCATAAAAACAACCTTGGATAATAAGGAGATTGAGAAATTAACCATTACCATGTACTTTTTCCTTGGTTGAGGGTCGGTTAACCTCCTATAAAATGGTGAAATAATTTTTATTAAATTATAAAAATATCGTATACATTATTACGATATCATATATGATCTTTTAACATTTCTTTGTTAATAATTTGTTAGTATTATAGTCGTTTCGGGTGTTAACTGATTCGTTTTCTTTTATATGATTTGTTACGTAAGTAATATTTGTTGTGGATATTATGTATTTTATTTATATTCATAATTATATTAAGTATTTAAACATTATTTTTAATCATAAAATGAAAATTAGTCTTGAATGGATACGATGGGGAATGAATCTCATCATGTTTGTGGAGATGGTAATCCGTACGTACGCACGAGCGACAATATCATTCTTTTGATATTAAAATAATAGATAATTGGATGTTATATCATATATACAGAATCATTATCATTTTATTTTTTTATTTACATCAATTATACATCATTATTATACCCATCCAAATAATAATGTATTGAATAACAACTACACCACGTCATGGAGACGGTTAGCCATACGTGCGCATGTATGGTGACATGTCATTCAAAGGATGGATAGAATAATGAATATGGTTGTACTATATTTATAATAACATCACAGTATATAGAAGAAACTGGAGTTATTATTTGATAATGGAAACAACAAAGAAAGAGGAAGTTGAATAAGAAAAGAACTTGAAAGAGGTGATGAAATATTTACCTCTTCTTCGGGTTCTTCCTTTTGATTAGATCAAAATGGATCTTTAGGATGGACTTATGACTAAAGAAAGGCCTCCATGATAAAGGGAGGACAATTGGGAGGATATTTTTGTAGGATTTTGCCAAGCCAAAATTCTTTTAAGGTGTGAATTAGAGAGAAGGGAAGTGTCCTTTTATAAGAGGGGTGAGGGTCACCTTAGGAAAATCTATAAATGTTATTTTATAATAAAATCATTTTCGGTTTATAATGGTTCCAAAATTGATTTTTCAAAGGCTATGGTGGGGATAGGTCGAACACCAGTCAGCCAATATGTTTTAGATAGTTTGGTTTCACTATATAAACCTTATCTTTTACATTTTACTCTTAGTTAAATAATTTGATATTTACCATGTCTCTTTGTATTTTTATATTTTATAGTTAATAAACGTACTATATACATTCAAGAGAACCCCAAGTGGTTAATTAATGCTACAAATATCATTAAATAAGTCATTTGGCTGATACTTAGATTTATAGGAATAAAATATCAATTAATAAAATAATATTTGTTT
Source organism: Viscum album (assembly GCA_963277665.1). Taxonomy (NCBI): domain Eukaryota; kingdom Viridiplantae; phylum Streptophyta; class Magnoliopsida; order Santalales; family Viscaceae; genus Viscum; species Viscum album. The sequence continues at coordinate 791,554,638 of OY728156.1, read as the reverse complement.
TAAAAAACTCTTTTATGTCAATTTTGACTCAATTTGGTATTTTGTTTTTTCTAAATTAATAACAGCATTATTACTTCGAAAAAATTCATATAACCAATTCTAATAAGTCATATTATCCAATAAAATTAGTTTAATTCATAAAAAGTCTCAAATTACAATTATTTGGATATTTATAATATCAATTATTTTATTTTTTCATTAATACTGTAATTATTGAATCATCATTGTGCCATAAATAACTTTAATTATTTAATGTCTAAAAATATAAATAAAATACCATTATATATGAAATAATTTTATCTTTCTAAATAATATCTATAGTCGAATTTATCTTATTTTTAACCCTATATTAAAAATGGATTATTTATTAAACATTGAATTTAACACTTTTTACTCTTCCTTGAATTAAATAAAAAAATGTCATAATCTAATCCATGTGGACATAAAGGATCATATTTAATTCCTAAGATTGTATTTGGTCGAATTACACTTATCCAATAGAATTATTACATGTGTTAGGGTAATAATAAAATCATTTTTACCCTTAATTACCCTATTTACTTGTAAGAGTGGTAAATAAAAATAAAAAGTTATTATTCACCAAAAAATATTTTCATCTTATTAAACCACGTTTTACGTACTGATATCAATTGTGTCTCTCAGATTTTCCAAATTCAACTCATAAAAGTGGTAAAATTATGTTTTATGTAAATTTGCAAATGCTCCTAGGAGGTGGGTAAAACACGGTAAAAAGTTCAATAAAATTTTTATGTATATAAAATTATTATAAACTGACTCCAATGAATTAAATTAAACTTATATAGGTATTATGTATCTATTTTGACCTAAAAAAATTAAATAAAATAAATAATTAGTTAAATAAAAATTTTGTTTTAAACTATAACTCAGTGTTTTTCACTATTCATCAAAAATTGAATGTTTTCAGAAAAATACCAAAAATTCACCTTAAGATAATTTTGATACTCCGAATCCAAAAATGAAGTCCATTTTGAATGATAGAATTTATAAAATTTCAAGAAGTTGTTATTACTGTTTATAACGGCTAGTTTGATTGGTTGTGGTGTGATAGAGCATAATGTTGCATACAACACACGCTTTTGTATTATTCAAAGAGAAGTGTACAATGGAAGTTTGGTGTGTTATAATTTATTTTTTGGTTGATAAATAAAATGTTCCATCAGAATGAATCCATGAGAGTGAGGTTCAATCCGATCAATGGCGTTAATTCCAAAATATGACACTTGATCGGAGTAAGTCTATCGGAGTGAGGCCATCAATGAGAAATCCATCAAAACCAGTTTCATAAGACTAAGGTCAATCTGAAAAAAGAATTTGGAGTTTCCAATTGAGATCATATTAAATTCAAGGAGGAAGTGTAGAAAAAGAATCAGACATAGTCCATTCATATGGAGATCATTAGATGAAGGTTACTAGGCAGAGGAAAATTGTACTAACTCTTACAGACAATGATTTATGGACTCTGTTTCTGGGGGAATATTCAATACCAATATGTTTTTTAGATAATTTTTCAAGTTCATTATTTTTTACATTGGTAATGTTTGATTCAGCTAACTTGTGGAAGAATTAAATACTATCTAATTTTTATCATAAAAGAACTAGTTATGTGAAGCTAGTAACTATAGATACATAACAGTTACAGAAAAGGGTTAACATTATATGGTCTATAACCAGCTGTGGGAATGTGGAAACTAAAAAGGATTGTTGGGTGGTATAACCAATTGTTGTAGGAAATTTTATACTGTTATTATAGATTTTTTCACTGTTTATGCCTTTGTATTTCGGAAAGAATAAGGTGAAAAAATCCATGTTGGTGGTACAATTCAACGTTGAATGGAGATAGTATTTGTATTGAACCTTGTAAATATTTTCTAATACCTTCATTTTATATTTTGTTCATATGAAATTTGAGGTTGAGAAGATTTATTCACGTGATTAATAACATTAACAAGGTTTATAAGTTAATAATGTTTACTAAGAGGATAATAAAAACATTAATATAAAATAAAAAGGTACAATTGTTTCGCCCCCCCCCCCCCTCAGTGGTCTTGATCCTACTTAGACACACACACAATTGTATTAAAAGGTTAGTTCCACTAAAAGTTTTGTCTTTATGAATGGAAAATCTCAATTTTGTGAACTATAAGGGAATTCTAGTTTTCATTGGAAAGAACTCTCTTTTGTGGGAAGATATAATGTTTACATATCTTATATCTCTTGGTAATTATTTTTGAGAAGCTATTACAGATGTAATTTTACCTCATATTGAGAATCCTCTTTTTACTACTATTGATAAGAAAAATTGTGAGAATGATGGAAGAGAATAAAATGATTTACCCCCTTAACTAACTGAAAGTTAGTTTCATAGAGAAAAGGGAGTCATAATTTCCTAAGGTATCTAGAATATGTTGAAAACCCATTTATTAAGGTAATAAATAAGTGAAGAATATAGAGAAACAACATTGGTGTTTGAGGTATGATGATCTAAAAATGGTTGTGTATGAATCTATTAGGGACTTCATTACATGGGTAAATTATGTTTTTAACACCATGATTATAAGGACTCAGCCTTAAAAACATTACATAATATTGAATTAAATGAATAATTCACATTGAGGATCTTTTCAGGTTTATAGTTTTAGAGAATTTGTTTATAACTATTACATTTCATTTCAAATACAATGTAGACACTTCTACTCAGTATCCATTTTTTTCACAGAACAAGAACTCTTGAAAAAAAGAGTCATGTCTAGTTCCATTTTTAAGACAACATGAATTTTCCTTGATCCCATCCTTGACACTATTCCATATTATGTCCTATGAAAAACATTTCAAAATTATCGGATAAGCATAAAAAGCTCAGTAAGGGATTCATAAAAAAGGGAAACTGTTAGTTTTTCAAAACAACAAGTAAACCATGAATACTTTAACATAAGTAATACATTTCACCTTTATGAAGTAGTAAATACTCTTCACTGAATAAAAGATCACTACTCACCCTTTTGTAACCAAAATATTACCCATTTAAAGAACACATAACATATAAAGGTAACTTGGGAGATAAAAATACGTAAATGGAAAAACCATACGATCGACTTCCACACATATCACTAAATGGAATATCCATACGGCTGACTTCCATACATATCACTAAATGGAATATCAATACGGCCGACTTCCATACCCAATGCATTGGGGGTTATAATGTAACCACCCATCCTGGTTTATCATGACACCACTCGTCATTTGGTTTATCATGTAACCACCCGTCAAATGTCCAAGTACAATTATAAAATCATAACACATAAAACAAATATAAAGGAAAGAAAACATTTCCACGTTTAAATTACAATATATCACTTAAATATATTGTCATAAAAAATCCATTATCAAAACCATTTTCAATACCATAATACATAAAATAGTATATGGTATTTATTTTCCTTAAAAAACATTACGGGTTGTTAAGGAAACCAAAGAAAAAATAATACTCGCAGTGGAGGAAATGTCGTTGTCACCGATTACATTAAAATAAACATTCGTTTTTTTCATTTAGTAAATCACTTCATAGAAAAAGATTCCCTTTGAAAAGTCAAGGGTGTTCATATAGCATATAAAAGAGAGTTGTGTATTAAAACGAAATATGCCTCAATAAAAGGAGATTGAGACGATGTCCCTTACCATGTGTCCGACTTGACACGATCGTTCATTAATCTTCTGAATAATAAACTAAAGTTAATTTCTAGTTTTATAAGAACCTTTTCAAGTTTATTATTCTTTTTCTATCCCTTATTAGCATTTTATAAACATTATGTAATCCTTCAAGTTAATAATGGTCATTTTGTCGACATTTGGTACTTGAGTAAACAATGAACACCTTATATTTACAAGTTGTCCATGTCGTCAATAGTATATATTATCCAGAATTATATTTATTATTTAGATATAATATATATCATATATATCCAGTATATACATTTATTTATAATAGTACATAACACTTAGAGGTAATAAATGAAATGCACCGTTCTTGGAGATGGTAAGTCGTATGTACACATGAACGCTAATTTCATTTATATTTATTATTTTAATGGAATGAAAACACAATGATACATAGATATTTTATAATTCCAGTATAATATCATATATAATATCATTAACTTCATCCTTTATACATCCCACATATGACATTAACGAGTCATATCACTTTTGAGGGGGCAGTAGTGCGCATTTCCTCAAATGAAATTATCGCGTTTTACCATAATGGAAACCATAAATGTATTATATAAATGGAAAATATAGAACAATAAAGAAAAAATAAAAATAATATATATCATATATAAATACATTTCCATCATAATGGCCACCATGAGAGGTGGTAGGAGGTAATTGAACAATCATCGTCTCGTGACGCGTTAGTTTTCCATCCACAAAAACATTACGTTCTTCACCCAATAGATGGAGGTGTCTATAAGTTTAGTTCTAATCCTTCTCATAAATACATCCTAGTATATTGAGGATACATTTTCTACTATAAAATAATTGAATATAAAGATTTTTGGGGTTGTCGATGTAAAATAAAAGAAAATAGTGTTAAGAGAAACATTAACCTTTAATTTGGATAAATTACTTTGGTTTGAACCAAAAGGACTTCTTGAAGTGCCTTCTGCCTAAGGAAAGGCTTCTAGTTGGACTATATGAAAGTAGGGATCATAATTGGGAAGATTTTGGACGATCCTAAAGGCTAGAGAGGTGTGAGGAATTAGTTAGAAGTGGACTCCTTTTATAAGGTATAGGAGGGGCTCTTTAGAAAAGTGTTAAAATATTACTTTATTATATAATGATATTCGGTTTCTAAAGGACCAAAATAATTAGAGTAGAAGATAAGATGACTCGTGGTAGAAATAAAATCATCAAATAGGAATTGGACAGGTTTTTTATAATATTTTAATCATTATAATCTTATTTATTTAAATCATTTATTAATGAGGTAAATACGGCATCATTAATGTGTCATAAATAATTTAATTTATTCGATGACTTAAATTATAAAAAAATACCATGATGTATGAAATGTTTTTAAATTTCCAATGAGTATTTATAGTAAAAAATATTACTTATATAACGCCATTAAAAAATTAATTTACTAAAAGATTGTTATTTGTCATTTTTGCCATTACATTAAATTAATTAATCTAAAGTGTCATTATCATTCATAGGTGGCTCCATGGGGTCCCAAAATATACGCAAGGATTCCCATGGTCAGACATTAATCATCAAATAAGGATAGGATAAGTGTTAAGGTAATTTTAAATTATTATAATACTCTTTTTACCTTTAATTATCTTATTTACCTTTAACCGTAGTAAATATAAGTCAAAAGTTACTATTCACCAAAAAAAATTTTATCTTATTGAACAAAATTTTACATACTAATAACAACCATTTATTTCGGATTTTCGAAATTCAATTCACAGAAGTGATAAAATTTCATTTAAATGGAAAAGATAGTTTTTTTAACTACTACTAAGTTGTTTCACTATTCATCAAAAATTGAAGTTATTCATAAAAATACCAAAAATTCATCCTAAGCTATATTTGATATTACGAATTAATTTTTTTTATTTTTCCAAATTCAAAACATAAAATTTTAATTAATTAATTTTAAAATTAATTCCCATTGTTAAAACAAATAGAGGGTTTTAAGAAACAATAACTATCAAATGCTTGACAGTTATTTATGTCTAATTTCAAAGTGAAATTAATTCCAATGACCAAAATTAGATTAAATAGTAAAAATATATTCTAATTGAACATTAAAACCAATTAAAAAGACAATCTGTCTATATAAATAAATTAGATTAAAACATCGTTTTGAATTAAAATACAATATTTTCACTATTCATTAAAAAAATGAACTTTATCGAAAAAAATCCAAAAAATTCACTCATGGTAAATTTTGATGTCCCCATTATAAATATGGATTTTATTTGGTCAAATAGAATGTATTAATGATACCAAAACAATATTTAATGCGGGTTCTTCATTAAAAGGCGGTAAATCGACCTTTTAATGTAAATTATGCTTAAAATTAGATTCATTCACATTTTAAGCCTCTAAATTATATTGAGTAAATGTAAATACATTAACAAAAATGTATAATCATATTGTATTTTGTTTTTTTCATTCCATTCAACAAAACGGCTCTGATTTAACTACCATTCAAAATAATAATATTATATTATTAGTGTGCAACTTAAGATTTCAAAGAAACCTGTTGTTGCGTATCGGGTAAGCTATTGAACATAGCAACCCTTTTAAAGTAAAAAATAATATTTATTTCAAAAATATTAATCAATATGAAAATATCTTATTCTTCATTTACCTGGGATGTTACATCCTTCCCCCTTTTAGAAATTGCATCCTCGCAATTTTTATTCACTTATCAAAATAATTGGGGGTATTTATCCCTCATAGAATTTTCAGATACCCACCTTTCCTCTTCAACCATATGGTTTTTCCACAAAACCGTTACCTAATGAATTACCTTATTCTGCAACACTTGCTCTCTTCAGTCAAGAATCAGGACTGGTTTTTCTTTATAAGGGAGATTCTCTGTCAACTAAACTACCTCTGGACACAAAACATGAGATGGATCTAGCAGATACTTTCTCAACACCGAAACATGAAAATCATTGTGTACCTGGGATAAACATTGAGGTAAAGCCACTCTGTATGAAACTGATCTAACTTTATCTTGAATTTTATATGGTATAATGATCCTCGGACTAAACTTTACCTTCATAACAAAACACGTCACACTTTTCCAGGGAGAAACATTGAAAAGACATGATCACATACCTCAAAATAAATGTCCTTCCTCTGTTTATCTGCATAACTTTTCTGTCTGCTCTGAGCTGTTCTGATGTGATTTTGAATTAACTGAACTTTCTCTGCCATCTCTTCTACCAATTTTGGTTCCATCAGCTTCCTTTCACCTACTTCATCCCAAAAATATGGAGTTCGACAATGCTTTCCATATAATGCCTCAAATGGATCCATCTGTATACTGTAATGGACATTGTTATTATAAGAATATTCAACGAAAGAAATATGTTGGTCCGAAATTTCCAAGTAATCAATGTAATATGCATGTATCATATCCTCCAAGGTCTAAATTGTTCATTTTGATTGTCCATCTGACTGGGGATGAAAAGTTATACAAAAATTTAATTCAGTAGCCAATGACATTTGAAGTCATTTAAAATAGATAGATTTAAACATTGGATCACGATCAAATACAATGGAGAGGGGCACACCATTCAACCTGACTATCTCTTTAACATACAACTGAGAAATTTGATCTAGAGACAAAGTATCTCAAATAGGATGGAAATGAGCAGATTTAGTCAATCGATGAACTATAACCCAGATTGCATTATTACCTCGAGATGTCTTCGGTAATTCCAAAACAAAGCCCATGGATATATTTTCCCATTTCCACTCTGGAACTGGTAATGACTGAAGAATCCCTTTCAGTAACTGTCGCTCTACTTTAACCTGCTGACAAGTCAAACACTTCACAGTAAAATCAGCAATATCTCTTTTCATTTCTCCCACAAGTAATACTCTCGAAGATCTCTATACATATTAGTACTACCAGGATGAACTAAAAACGGAGAACTATGAGTTTCATATAACAACTCATTCATTCACTTTGAATCACAAGGAACGCATAGCCTTTTTCCAAACCTCAAAACACAATCATTATCATTGTTAAAATCAGGAAAATTACCCATCTGAACCAACTATACCTTTTTTCGCAACTCAATGTCTTCTTTCTGTGCTTTCTTTATTCTGTCTGATAGAGATGATTTCACTAACACCTGAAACAAAACAGAAGAATTTCTTACACCAACAACTTCTATGACAAAGTTCATCAAATCAAAAACCAAAGGATCTCATTCCAAACATTGCATGGTTAACAAGACATTACTTTTTTGACTCAAACATCAGCCACATTATTTTCTTTTCTCGGATGGTAATGGATCGTGAAATCATAATCCTTGATTAACTCCATCTATCTCCTCTGTCTCATGTTCAATTCTTTCTAAGTGAATATATACTTTAAAATTTATGGTCAGTATATATTTCACATTTTACTCCATACAAATGATGCCTCCAAATTTTTATAGCAAAAACAATATCAACTAATTCCAAATCATGTGTAGGATAATTTTAACTCACGAGGTTTCAACTGACGTGAAGCATAACAAACTACCTGATCATTATGCATAAGGACACATCCATGTCCATTCAATGAAGCATCAATGTAAATAACAAACTCACCATTTCTAGAAGGCAGTTCCAAAACTAGAGCATTCACTAATCTTCTTTTCAATTGCTGAAAACAATCATCAAATTCTTTTGTCAAGATGATCATAACACCTTTTCGAGTTAACTTAGTCATTGGACAAGATAACCGTGAAAAATTATCAACAATCCTCCAATAAAAACCTGCAAACCCTAGAAAACTATGGATCTCAGTTATATTTGTGGTTCATGGACATTCTTCAACAACTTTTGTTTTTGTAGGATCAAAAGTTATGCCATTTTTTGAAACAATGTGACCAAGGAAAAAGACTTTTGTAACCAAAACTCACACATTCTGAATTTCCCATATAATTTCTTTTCTTTTATGGTTTGAAAGACAACCCAAAAATGAATTTCATGATACTATTTACTTTTATAATAAACCAAAATATCATCAATGAACACAACCAAAAAACTTATCCACGAACTCATGGAAAATTCTATTCATAAGATCAATGAATACAACATGTGAATTGGTGAACCCAAAAGGCATAACTACAAATTCCTGATGGCCATATCTAGTATGAAACACGATATTCAAAATGTCTATTTCCTTTACTTTTAACTGATGGTACCCCGATCTCATGTCAATCGTTGAAAAATATTGAGCTCCCTGGAGCTGATCAAACAAATCATCGATATGAGGAAAAGGATACTTGTTCTTAATATTGATGTTATTCAATGCTCTATAATCAATGAAAAGTCTCATTGAACCATCTTTCTTTTTAACAAAAAAGATAGGAGTACCCCATGGCGATGTGCTAGGTAGAATGAAACAGTTATCTAATAACGTCTGCAGTTGCTTCTTTAACTCTAAAAGTTCAATTTGAGCTAGTCGATAAGGGAGTTTTAAAATTATATTAGCATCATGAACTAAGTCAATAGTAAATTCAACTTCACGATCAAGTATAATACCAAGAAACTCATCCATAATAACATCCAGGTACTCATTTACCACTAGCACATCATTAATATCAACACTTTCTTTATTTTCAAAAGTATGAGCAAGGATACATTCATTTCCATCTTTTACTAGTTTCTGAGCTTTCTGATATGTTATTAAAAGGAAGGGTTCATTCTTGTACAAAAACTATAAATATTTCTAAAATGAAACCTCTTTAGCTCTACAGTCAATCTTAGTACGATAAAAAGATAGCCAATCCATTCCCAAAATAACATCAAACTCTACTAGAGGCAAAACAATATGGTTTGCAGGTAGATTCTTCCCACACAAAAGGAGAGGATGGTTCTTATATTTTTTTGTCTCAACAATTCCTCCAGGTGTTTTACCATATGATTCATATTCATATCTTGTGTTGGAATTCCCAATTTATTAGAAAAATTCTTAGAAATGAAAGAGTGTGTAGACCCTGAATCAAAAAACACATTGGCAAAATCTGAAATAACAAACAGTGTGCCATATAATACATTGTTTGATGGCCCAACATCTTCTGAAGTAGTTGCAAAGGATTCCACCACCCCTTTCTACTTGTAGTCTGGCTTCTTTCCCTTAGTTGAGTTCTTTTTTGGACACTCATTTTCATAATGACTCATTTTATTACACTTAAAACATCTTACCAATAGATTTTCATTTCCTGCTTGATCATCTTCTTTACCGTTGCGAGCAATATGACCATACCTACCACACCAGAATCACTTTCCAGACTTTGATAAAAAATTCTCAAGGATTATTTTTACCACACTTCTCACAAGTTGTATATTATATTTTCTTACCCACAGGCTTCTATGATAAATTATTTCCCTTTGTCAGCCAACTAGACCTCTTATTCTATTGTTTGTCAACGAACACATGATCATCAGCAAACTCTATTTCAAACTTCTCCACACATCGAACAAGTTTTTCTTAACGTTTGAACTCACGAGAGGCTAATGATTTTCGATATAGTGGCTTCAATACTGAGTAAAATCGATTTATCTTACTATCAATATCTTGGATTAAATTTGGAGCATACCTTTCCAATCGAGTGAATTTTTCTTTATAGGCATCCACTGAGTCATCCTCCTGCCTCAATTCCAGGAATTCATTTTCTATTCTAATACAAACCACCGTTGGAAAATATTTCTCAAGAAACATACCTTTGAATTCATCCCAATCAAGAGCATCAATCTCATCACTATATCTAATATTTTTCACCAACGACCACCACTGATCATCTCCACCTTAAAAATTGTAAATAGTGCGACTAACCTTTTGATGTTATAAACAACCCATGACATCAAACATCTTTTCCAGTGCTTTAATCCACCCTTCTTCTAGTACCTGGTCAGATAATCCTTTGAATTATGGGGGATGTTGCCTCATGAAATGCTTGACTACTGAAATATTCATCTGTGGTTGATCTAGATGATCTTGTGTAAGGATACCACCTCCATTTATAGCTTGATTCAACTGTGCCATCACTACAACAAATTGTTCTGTTCCGATTCTGACCATCCCAAGTTTCTTATTTAGAAGTTTGTCTTCTTCCAGATGTTGTCCCAATATAACTACCATTTTTCCTCTGTGGAAAACCATTATGAACACAGAAATATCTTAGGTGATCCAACATGGTAAAATGTAAATGCTATATCTTTTCAATATTACCATAAATTAATTTATGAAAATTTATTTAACAATACGCAAACTCCTAAAGTGGTCTAAATCGACCTCTCATACTAACTATAAGGACCTAGAATTAAAACAATACATAATATTGAGTTCAATGAATAATTCACATTGAGGATCTTTTCATGTTTAGAATTTTAGATAATTAGGCCTTAACTATTACATTTCATTTCAAATACAAAGTAAACACTTCTACTTAGTATCCATTTTTTCACAAAACAAGAACTCATGACAAAAAAGTGTCATATCAAGTTCCATGTTTAAGACAGCATGACTTTTCCTTGATCCCATCCATGGCCCTATTACACATTATGTCCAGTGAAAAACATTTCAAAAACTTGTGATGAGCATAAAAAGCTCATTAATGGATACAAAAATAAGGAAAACTGTTAGTTTTTCAAAAGAAAAAGTAAACCATGAATACCTTAACATAAGTAATACATTTCACCTTTATGATGTAGTAAATACTCTTCATTGAATAAAAGATCACTACATACCCTTTTGTAACCAAAAGATTACCCGTATAAAGAAAACATAACATAAAAAGGTAACTTGGGACATAAACATACTTAAATGGAATAACCATATGGTCAAATTCTATACATAACACTGAAGGGAATATCCATACCGCCGACGTCCATACATATCACTAAATGGAATAGCCATATGGCCGACTTCAATACCCAATGCATTAGAGGTTATAATGTGACCACCCAACTTGGTTTATTAGGGCACCACCCATCATTTGATTTATCACGTAACCACCCGTCAAATGTCCTAGTATAATTATAAAATCATAACATATAAAACAAATATAAAGGAAAGAAAACATTTACACACTTCAATCACAATATATAAAATCAATATATTGACATAACAAATCCATTATCAAAACCATTTTCAATACCAAAATACATAAAAGAGTATATGGTATTTATTTTCCTTAAAAAACATTACGGCTTGTTAAGGAAGCCAAAGAACAAATAATACTCACAGTGGTGGAAAGGTCGTTGTCACCGCTTTTGTTAAAAGAAACATTCCTTTTCATCGTTTAGTAAAACTATTCATATAAAACTATTACATTTGAAAAGTCAAGGGTGTTTATACAGATTATAAAAGTGATTCATGTATTAAAATGAAATATGCCTCAATGAAAGGAGTTTGAGATGAAGTCCCTTACCTCGTGTCCGACATGACTCGATCGTTATTTAATCTCTTGAATAATAAACTAAAGTTAATTTCTACTTCCTTAAGAACGTTTTTAAATTTTATTATTCCTTTTATATCACTTATTACCATGTTGTAAACATTATGTAATCATTCAAGTTAATAATGGTCGTTTTATAGATATTTGGTACTTGAGTAAAAAATGAACACCTTATATTTACAAGTTGTCCATGTGGTCAATAGTCCATTATATCCAGAATAATATTAATGTTTTAGATATCATATATATCATATATATCTAGTATATACATGTATTTATAATAGTACATAACATTTTGAGGTAATAAATGAAATGCACCGTTCATGGAGACGGTAAGCCGTACGTATGCATGGACGCTACTTTCATTTCAATTTCTTATTTTAACGGAATTAAAACATAATTATACATAGGTATATTATAATTACATTATAATATCATATATAATATCATTAACTCCATCCTTTATATGTCCCACAAATGGAATTAATGAGTCATATCACTTTGAGGGGGCGGTAGTCCGCACTTCCTCAAATGAAATTATAGCGTTTACCCATAATGGAAACCATAAAGGTAGGATATAAATGGAAAATACAAATGAATAAAGAAAACATAAACATAATATATATCATATATAAATACATTTCCATCATAATGACCACCATTAGAGGCGGTAGGAGGTAATTGAACAATCATCGTTTCGTGAGGCGTTAGTTTTCCATCCACAGAAACATTATGTTCTTCACCCATTAGATGGAGGTGTCTGTAAGTTTAGTTTGAATAATTATAATAAAAACATCCTAGTATATTTATTACACTATAGTTTGAATAAAATAAATTAATAAAAATTTTTTAGTGGTTGGATAAGTAATATAAAATAAAAGAAGTTAAGAGAAACAGGAACCTCTAATTTGGGTAACATCCTTTGGTTTAAACCGAAAGGACTTCTTGAAGTGCCTTCTAAATAAGTAAAGGATTCTAGGTGGAGGATAGGGATGTATGGAGCTTAATTGGGTAGATTTTGGTCGAGTCTAAATGCTCTAAAGGTGTGAGTAATTTGTTAGAATTGGTATCCTTTTATAAGGGAGAGGAGTGGCACTTTTGGAAAATGTGAAAATATTATTTTATTATATGATGATATTCAGTTTCTAAAGGTCCAAAAAACATTAGAGTTGAAGCTATGATGACTCATGGTCGAAATAAAATCATCCAATAGTAATTGGACAGGTTTTGGATAATATTTTAATCATTATAATCTTATATATTTAAATCATTTATTAATGAGGTAAATAATGCATCATTATTGTGTCATAAATAATTTAAATTAATAAATGTCTAAAAATTATATAAAAAATACCATAATTTAGGAAATATTTTTATCTTTCAAAATAATATTTATAGTAAAAAATATTACTTATATAACTCCATATAAAAATTACTTTACTAAAAGATTTTTTTTTCATTTTTGCCTTTACATTAAATTAATTAATTTAAAGTGTCATTATCATTCATAAGTGGCTCCATGGGGTCCCAAAATCGACCCAAGGATTCCCATGGTCTTCCATTACTAATACAATAAGGTTAGGATAAGTGTTAACGTAATTTTTAATTATTATAATATTCTTTTTTCCATTAATTACCTTATTTACCTTTAACCGCGGTAAATAAAAGTCAAAAGTTACTGTTCACGAAAAATTATTTTCATCTCATTGAACCACATTTTATTTAATAATAACAACCATGTATGTCAGATTTTATAAATTAAATTCATATAAGTGGTAAAATTTCATTTAAATTAAAAAGATAATTTTTTTAACTAATACTTAGTGGTTTCACTATTAATCAAAAATTGAAGTTTTTCAGAAAAATACCAAAACATTAGCCAGAGCTATATTTGATATTTCAAATTCAAAAACGATGTCTATTTTTTAAAATTCAAAACATAATAGTGGAATTAATTAATTTTAAAATTAATTCTTGTTGTTAAAACAAATAATGCATTTTAAGAAACAATAACTATCAAAAGATTGACACTTGTTTATGTCCAATTTCAAAGTGAAATTAATTCCAATTACCAACATTGGATTAAATGTTAAATATATATTCTAATTACACATTAAAACTAATTAAAAAGATAATATACCTATATAAATAAATTATATTAAAACATAGTTTTGAATTAAAATACAATATTTTCACCATTAATTAAAAAATGAACTTTATCAGAAAAAATTCAAAAAATTTACACATAGTAAATTTTAAATTTCCCATTATAAAAAAAGATTTTATTTGACCAAATAGAACATATTAAAGTGACCAAAAAAATATTTAAAGAGGGTACTACATTAAAAAGCGGTAAATCGACTTTTTAATGTAAATTATGCTTATAATTAGATTCATTCACATTTTAAGCCTTTTCCTTTTATTGAATAAATGTAAATACATATAACAAACATGTATAATATATTGTAGTTTGTTTTATTCATTCCTTCCAATATAATGTCTAGGAGTTAACTACGATTTAAAATAACAATTTTATATTATATTTGTGCAACGTAAGATTTCAATGAAACCTGTTGTTGCGTATCAGGTACGCTATCGAACATAGCAACCATTTTAAAGTAAATTAATATTTAATTCACAAATATTTATAAATAAGAAAATATCTTATTCTTCATTTACCTGGGATGTTACAATAATAGGCCTTGGTGAGATACTAGAAGACTAAATAGTTATTAAATAGATCTTAATAATGATTACTCCTAATTTTATGCCAAAGATTTATCATTTTTAGATAGAGAACCAAAAAACACTATATTTCGATGCTCTTCACATTTCCCTTGTTACTTGTGAAATGAAAAGAGATAAGGTTATGAAGAGTTAGGAAATGTTTGATAAATAAATGTCCATAAAATATTTTTTAAAATGAAAAATGTAGAGATAAATAAATTAAATAATATTCTTGTGATTCAAAAGTAGATTAAGAAGACTAATATTTTAACACAATAGTTTCCTGACTTTCTAGGAAATACATAAAGGGAAAATGGAAAATAAAAAACACTCACATGTTGTAATTTTGAAGAGAAGGGACATTTGGCACAAAATTGTACTTGGAACAAAAATGAAGAGTGCGAGTCTGAGGAAGATAATGAAAAATCATGTGATCAAAAGTGTAAGAACCTAAAGAAAATAATTATTTATATCAAAAAGAATAAAATTTATATAATAAAAATATGTGGATGATTCTTCATCCATTGATGAACATGATCATCAACTCAAATTTATTACTCAAGTCATAAATGGAAGTGATTCATCTAGAATTGATAATTATTATGATGAGATGAAATAAATAGAATAGATTCTCAAAAGATATTTGGATAATTCAGTTGAACAAAATAATCAACTCATGATAGTAATAAGAAAGTTGAAAGAAATTTAAAAGACATAACTTTTTAGAATGGTGGTCTTGAATGAAAATATAACCTTTTTTATGAAAACTTTTATAGTAATGAGAATATAATAAATTTAGAATATACCGTTATTTAATAAAGTGAAGAGAAAAACTTAAAGATAGCTGAATCTGAAAAAATCATTTATTTTTTGAAAATTATGTTTAATAAGATATAAGAATAGCTTTTAGAAACACAATCAATGTTTCTTACAGAAAAAAGTAAGATATGAAATATGGGAGAAAACATCATAAAGGAAGTTGATGATACAGGTGAAACATCAAAATAATACAAAAGTTATTGTTCACAAAATTAGGTTTATAACACAAAATATTTCATCCATAAATATAACAAATCATCAAGGAAGTTTCCTTATAAGAAAATTGCTCCAAAATTTCTAAAGAAGCAACAACAGTGAGAATTTTCTGAAAAAATTTACTATCAGACCAAAAAAAATATGATTCATAGGTCACTATTGGGTTTGGGTAGTTCTCAGACATAGAGAATATTCATACTATTACTACATGCCTCTACCATTAATTTATTATGAATGAAGGGGGATATATGATGATAAAAGTGATCAAATTTTCTAAAAAAAATGTGGAAGTAAAATTTGGCACTTAGAATTTGTAGAAAATTGAGTATGTTAAGAAAGTGTATAAAAAATATGATGTTTCCAAAAAGAAAGACTTATTGGTTATTTCTCTAGAACAAGTTGTCAAGGATAGTATGATAGAAGAATAATAGGAAGGAATGAAAGAGATATTAAAAATTCACTATAAAAAAGGGTTATAAAAGAAGAAATGATGTTGAAATCCTTATTAGAATAATTTACAAATGAAAATAAACTTATTACAAAATCTAAAAAGGATTAACAAAAGGATAAAAATGAAAAAAATGAAAAATCCAAGAATAAAAAAAAATGTAAATATTTAGAGAGGACTCTCAACCTGAAATATGCTTCTAGGAAACAAATTAGGTTCCCCTTATTCCCCAAAATATTTCTATTTGTATTATCTTTTAGGGATTTTTAGTATATGAAATAGTGTAGGTGATGTTTATGAGTCTCTTACAATTCTTTCAAAATAAAGTAATGAGGTTACAAAATTTATTTTTTTTAAGTTGTGTTTATAAACAGGATTATTATAATTTGTTTTTTGAGATGGGTGAAGATTTATTTTTAACCAAATTCATTTCAATATTTCTCTTGAAATGATCATGTCGAAAGAAACATAAAAGGGGTATTAAGTTAATATTGTCAAAAGGAAAACATTGACTACCTTTACTATTCACTCTTCTTTTCGATATCGATTTCACTGACATAGACACGGGGTTATATTTTATGGTATCCTTATTAAGAAACTCATTTGATTCAAAGGTTCTCTTAAAAAATAGTTTCATGATATTGTGAAATAAATTCCAAACCATTGAAAGAATTTCATTTGTAAATTATGGTGAAACTTGTTATAATAGACCCTTTGAATTTGATCATCAATATAGTTTAATTAAAAGGAAATGACAAGAGATAATTAATTGGGGGTGAAAGAAAGGAATGGGGTAATGAGAAAGTTGTCAATGAAAACAAAAAAAGGTATTGTTTTTAAATGGTTGATAGGGGTATTGAAAACAAACACAACGAGGGAGATTATTAGGAACTAATAATGTTTAGATTATATTTTTGTCAGTAGATGATAACGGATGATTCACAGTTGTTGTTCGGAAAATGTTAAAATATGGATCATCAATCTAACCATCATAATCAGTGATCTAATGCACAGTGATTTAGAATTCCCTCAGGTTGTGAAGTTGTTTCATAAATTAAATGGTTCATCAGCCTTACCAGGGTCGTGAATGTGTGGAAGAATATATTGAGAAGTTCTATTAATTTTTTTATGGATCTGATGTAAATGTGATGATGACTTTGAATTTTAAAATTCAATATACTCCTAAGATTTCAAGATAACTTGTGATTCAATAATTATGAAAGAAATGGATAGTGTTTTTGTTTCTAATTTTATTGAGGCTCAGTTAGAATGAATGAATATTTTTAAATAATAGTACGTGACAATAATTTCCATTATAAGTAAGATGATTCTATTTCTATATCAAACTTATTCAAATTCCTGAAGAAGTCATGATTATAAGATGATTTTTTTGGAAAGGGAAATTTTTTCAAAGAGAGGAGAATATAATGTGAAGTATTATGGTTCCTCCTCATCGATGTGTGTTACACCAGACACAGAAGGATGAAGATCATCAGTATGAGAATCCTTGGTGTGAAAAATAACAGAATCATAGAATATTGAGATTACAATCGTAAAGATGACACTGCCAATACTATCCCAACATACATGGTATTCCACTGATCCATCTTAATGTATTCTGACACTAATTTGTTTTATGAATTGATGGTATCATTAAGACATAAGATAAAGAGTTATTTTTGAGGAATAATGTTTGAGAAATTTTTAATTGTATATAAATTGTGTTAAAAATAATAATAATTTATGATATGAACTAATACAATTCCATAAAAAAAGATCAAAAGTTCTGACTATTTCGCAAAAGGGGTGAAGACTCATCGGACTGGCACTAACAACATTTATCTGAGTGAAGTTGAGACTGATCCATTAGTCATAGGCTAACACTGATTCATTAATCAGACCTGATATCATCAGTCTAAGAAATTTTTGAAAATGAGAAGTAATTTTAAGGAATTTCAAAATGGTTTTCGATTTCATACAAATAACAGTTAGTACGGAGCATCTGCAAGATAATAATTTCAGTGTTTAGAAAATTTTATTGTAACGGGTGTATTTATTCATTCATACTTATTCATCATAATTAATAATTTTAATGAAGAATTTTAATTAAGAATAATGTGGAAGAATTAGACTGAATAATTGTAATGAATAATATTTGTAAACACAAATAGGTATGGTGTTTTGAGACAACTGCAGAGGCTCCAAGAAATATTCTGATGTATTCAAGAACATAAAAATGAAACAT
Organism: Viscum album; assembly: GCA_963277665.1. NCBI lineage: Eukaryota > Viridiplantae > Streptophyta > Magnoliopsida > Santalales > Viscaceae > Viscum > Viscum album. The sequence goes on along the minus strand of OY728156.1, from coordinate 791,535,938 downwards.
AGATTAATGGATAATTAAAGACACAAATCATTGAATTAGAGGTAAATATTTTAATAATATTTTCCAAACCACTTTTGGGATTCCAATAAAATGATATCATGGTTAATCATTAAGGGTGTTTGAAAACCTAGACTGATCACATATGATAGATCTCTAAAAACTATGGAAAACAAGTTCAGTTTCCGATTAGGATTTGTTTTTCCAGTTGATGTTGAGAAAGTTCCATCAGATTTAATTCATCAAGTTGAGGATAAATTCAATCAATAGAGTGGGTTCCAATGGACCACACTTCATCAGATAAATTCCATATGTGTGAGATCATTAGAGAAACACCAATCATAACAATGTTCATATGACAACCCTTCTTTTATTTCAAACTTAAACATGATTTATTACATAAAACATCAGTTGATAAAACAAATAAGATTGAGAGGTTTAGTGTCTTTGTGGACTAGGATCATTACATAAAAACTTAAAACATGAAATACAACATCTTTATTGAAAACTTCCTTTGCATGACCACTACATTCCCTCATACTTATCATTGCATGGGATAACCTGAGGACATGCATAAGAAAAGGGTAAGCTATAAAGCTCAGTAAGGGAATGCACATGGAATAACATGAGGAGTACAATACATGTTAGGAAATAGGAATATCCATAGAGAGTAAGAGAAACATGAACATAAAGGCATGATAAAGCATGATAATCATAACATGGAAATGTGGCAACAACACTTAACATGGAATTAGAATGAGCCAAGGCCCATTGCACATGGAGCATGAGTAAATCCTCATTGCACATAAATCATGACTAAACCCTCATTTCACTTGAATTATCATGAGTCAACACTCATTGAACATGATGTATCATGATACTATACTTTACCCAATGCATTGGAGCGCTATAAGGGCGTACCCTTCTTAAACATTTCATTTCATGCATAAGTGTGCCACATGGATCAAAAAACATGGATTCATAAAATATATTCATTTATTCCATGATAAAGGAATTTGGAATTAATACATGAAACTTTTTAATCAATAATTAAAGGAGCATAATGGTGGATAACCTTGATGGAGAAATGGGCATGGTATCCACTACACAATGGCATTGGCTTAGAAAATCGGTGCGATTTCGGCAGCGTAACGACGTGACATAAGAATTCATAAAAATGGTTGATGAGAGAGAAAGGAGTTCCTCATCATATTTACATGTAATGGAAAGTAAGGAGGTCATATAGATACATGTACCAATAATTGTAATGGAATTTAGATTCATGATACAAAATTATTGCTTGAATGTAAAAGAAGAGAGAGAAGTTCCTTTCGGAATTTCGGCATAGTAACGGGTGTACATGGGAGGCATTTAATGAGAGAGAAAGGGGTCTCCCATCATTCAAACAATAATAGGGCAGTATTGGGGAGGTGAAAAACCATACCCCAACATTCATAATTGAAATTAAAAGGGCAATACAACTTAAATAAAATTGACAAAAAATGAGAAAGGAAGAAAAAACCCCTTACTTGGAAGTGTGATACCAAAGTCTAGAGAGAGGCTTGTGAGAGGATTCTTGGGAGCTTGGGGCACCTTGGGAGGATTCTAGAAAGAGTAGGGTAGAGGTTGGACGAATTTCAAAGGCTTTGGGTGAGGAGGAAGTGGGATCTTGGGTTGGTTTATATAGGATTGGTGAGGGAATTATTTATTATTTAGGTTTGTGACCCCTTATATTAAATTAATACAAACCACAAACCATCCCATGGTTTTTGCCAATGGTTTTTGGAAAAGGGAAGAGGAAAACAATATTTTATAAGGCCAAATTCCTAACTTCTTAAAATATAAGGGTTGCTTATGTGGAGATGAGTCACACTCCCATAGAAATTAATTTAAAAAGACAAGGTGTTTAACAAGTCTTGAGGGGTCCATTAATGCTTTGAGAAGTAAGTCCAAAAAACCAAAAATAACATTATTTTAATGGTAAAACATATATTGGCCGAATATAAAGATTAATGTATTTTATTACATCACTCTTGGGTCATTATGATCTCATAAAACACATTATATATTTAAATGGTATTTAATTTTTACCCAAAAATTTGACTGTCTCAGAAAATTATAAAAAATTCACCATTGGATAATTTCGACGTCCTGATTCCAGAAATAACATTTATTTTATCCAAATAATTTTCTAAATATTTTAATTTTCACTTTTAAAATAAAAACCGACATTTATCGAAAATTCACGGGTTTTGACAGAAATGGCTTTCAACCCATAATAAAAATTATAACTGCATTCCTAAAATTATAAAATAATTTATATTTAATAAAAATTAATTTAATAATAAAAATATTTTATTAAAATATTATTTAATTCAAAAATCCCTTAATTTAAAAAAATATAATTCATATTTAAATAATAATTAAAAACACTATTTGTACTTTAATTACTATTTACAAAGTATCAATAATGGATAGAAATTATATTCAGTATTATATACAAGAATAATGCACATGAACATAGTACTACTTATTTGTTACATAACCCCTTAAAACAGCCGTATAAGACTTAAGGGTAAGGTGTGCGATGGTGAAGAACTTTTGGGGGGCTCGGATAACATCGCTCGAGTGGTAATTTCAATCAACTTCCACTTTTCCCATAGACGTTCACGTTCGAGCTTGACATGATGATGCTCACCTTGGGCTTGGTCAAGAGCAAAGCCCAATGATGCCACCTCTTTTCCGAGCTCTGACAAATGGGCTTCGTATGGGGAAATTCTACTAGACGAGGCCATCGCTTCCTTTGTCTGAATAATTGGATTAGTTGAAGTCCTATATTTATACTAATAATGTGATCACTGTTCGATGGCTATATTAGAAACAGTCAGAATTCTTAACATAAAACCAATGAAGTTGACATTTTATATAAACATAAAAATACATTTAATTAGATCAAGAGGGATTTCCATTAATGAAACTTTGGGTCATTACAGTTCATCAGATTGAGTTCTACTGGATAAAAGAATTCTGAGTTTCTAATTGAGTTGCTACTATATTGAAGAAGGTGGTGAAAAAGAATAATCATACTGAGACCAATTACATGGAGACCATCATACCGAGTTTACCAGACTATGGTAGATAGGACATACTCATATAGGGGAGGATATCCAGACTGAGTTTTTGGAATAAGTTTCAGGAAAAAAATATTCCATAGATAATTATTGAAGTTCTTGATGTTTATAAAAAGTTAAAGATTTATACAGCATTCTTGTGGAGGGATTGAAGTCATTTTCAAGTGTATGAGAAAATAAGAAGAAAAGTGAATATTTTAACTCTAGATACTTACTAGTTTCTGAATATGATTTTCTTATTGGGAGGGTATAACCATCTATAGGAAAAGTGGATGCTGAAGAGGATAGTTAGGGTGTATAACCATCTATAGTAATATGTTTTCTTTTAGTATTGTAGAATTTTTCACTTCTTATAGATTTGTATTAAGAAAATAAGATAGTGAAAGAATCCATGTTTGTGGTGCTATCCAGCCTAGAAAGTAATAGGTATTTGTATCGAAGATTATAAATATCATGTGTTACCTTCACTTTATTTTTTTATACAAAATTTGAGGTTGAGAAGATTTATATTATGGGTTCATAATTGTAACAAGTTTCAATGTTTAAGAATGTTTACCAGTTGTTAAATAAAAAAATCTTATAAAATAAAAAGGAACCAATGATTACCCCCCCCCCAAAGTGGTCATAATCCTTCCTTGAAACCAATATTATTATTGTTTAGTAAAACTACATGAGTATGTACCAATTATTACGAACAATAAAAAAATATCTATGTTCATTTTTCTTTTTACCCTAACCTTGAATCCTGATATTGCGGAACAAACCACCCCTTCTCAAAACAATAATTAACCTATATGAGAAAACAATTATTATGTTAGTAATAATATAAATATATAAATAAAACATAAAGTATTCACTGTATACTAAACATTGAGTCATACTTGGAACACTGTGTATTTGATTGAGTTGTGGTTGATTTTTTCACGTCAAACCATTTCTTGTTCATCTTCAAGATTTACCTCTTTGAAAATTAATTAAATAAGTATATGATATAAATATTAATTTATATTAATTAAGCAAAAATATATCGAATGTTGAGATAACAAACTAGGCTTGTTTACTTTGTTTTGGAAATATGATGTGCATTTTAAACTAAAATGACACTTCAATATTTAAATGACACACTTTGAGTCATTACAGTCACATAGTGTGCCAGATTGAGGTGTGGATTACTCCAAAATGTCCAAAATGTCTTATGGGTCATTTTTCTTAATTATTAAAACAATACAAATTTTTTTTCTTGGTTTTGAGTACATCACACGCTTTTGTTACTAATAGTCTATTTTAAATTGGAAAAAAACACATTAAGTCATACCTACCACATCATGTATCATTTTGAAGTGATAATGAATCTCACATGTGACAAATGACATATGAATCATTTTCCTAAATTATCATGACAATCCAAATTTTCTTTCTTCATCTTCATTGAGGGATCCTTTTTGAACTAAACATTCAATTTTAAACTGATTACATACACATTGAGTCATACCAGGCACATCATGTATCGAATTGAGGTTTAGATTATTCCAACATGTCAAAATCACTTATGGGTTATTTTTGTAAAGTATCAAAAGAATAAAAATGTTTTTCCTCATTTTTTTTACTTTGTCAATTTTCTTATATACTAAAATTGATGTCAGTTTTAAATGAAATGACGCACTTGGAGTCATACATGTTACATAGTGAGTCATATTATGGTGATAATGATTTCTAAAAATTACAAAAAATATATTGATTATTTTAATAAAGTATAAAAAATATCTAAATTTGTTTTCCTGGTTTTTAATATGTCAATTTTCTTTTTTAGTCAAATTTAATTCTAATATGGGGACACACACTTTGATTCATAGTGGTCACATTATGGGTCGGTTTGAGAGGAGATGAATTTCTACACATAATATATGACTTATAAACCATTTTCACAAATTATGAAGACAATACGACTTAGTTTCATTATTTTTTAGTGAGTGAAACTTTTTAAAAAGATATTTCAATTTTAAAATGACAACGAGCACATTGGGTCATAATAGGAACATCATGTATCAAATTATGGTTCAGATGGTTCCAATATGTCGAAAATTACATATGTATACTTTTACTAATGTATAAAATCAATATGAATTTTTTTCTCAGTTATGAGTATGTTATATTTTTTTTACTAAATTAAATGACAATTTTAAACAAAAAAGACACACATGGATTCATACTAGTAACACTGTGATCTAGAATGATGTGAGGATAATTCCTACTCATCCCAAATGACTTATGGATGGTTATCATATTGTATCCAAAAAATATGATTTCATTTTCTTAGTTTTGAGTATGTCAATTTTCATTTTTATTGAAATGTTATTTTAAACTTGAAACACTCACTTTTTCAAACTGGTCACATAGTGTCTCAATTTGATATGAGATTAATTCATACACATCAAAAATTACTTTTTAACCATTTTCCTAAATTACTTGAATGTTTTCTTGGTTCTAAGTGATTGAATCCTTTTGAACTGAAATGTCTATTTTAAATTGATAACGACGAATATGATTCATACTAGACACATCTTGTATCATATTGAATGGAGAATTATTATTACACATTTTAAATGAATTATGGATAATTTTCCTAAATAATAAATACAATATGAATATGTATTATAGGTTTTTGTTTTTTTAGATGTCTTTATTACTAATATTGATTTCAGTTTTAAATAAAAATATGAACATGGAGTCATATAATCCACATTGTTCATAAAATATAGTTGTGGTTGATCTACGTGTAAAGAATGACCTATGGATCATTTTTAAAAAATATAAAAATAATCAGAATGTGTGTTCATGGTTTTGAGTATGTTAGTTATCTTTTTTACTAAAATTATTTTCGATTTTTTTTAAAAAAAAAAGATAAACTTGGAGTAATACTGGTCACACTGTGTGAGAATTGAGTTTCAGATGATTCATACATGTATAAAATTACATAATGATCATTTTCCTAATGTACCAAAATAATTATGAACTACCAATGTTACCACACATTCCATATCCTTTTTTAAAAAACTATTATCATTGTGTGTTTATTCGAACTTCTTAGCAGAATAACATTTCTCGTAGTTGAAAAAAATAAGAGTATAGGGAGCTCAAATTTTATTTATATGATGAAATATTTCCAAAAACTCAAATGGCTAATGATCTTTATATAATCTTATATTTTTTCAAAACAAGATAGTTTTTTCAGACAGGAACATTGAATCAATATGTAGTGTTGGCAGTTGGAAAAATAAATGGAATGGAAAGTGTGGTAACAATTAATAAAAGGAACATGTTATATTTTAATTGTCTTTCTATAGATGGTTTAAATTAAAATTCTAATTTCTAAAATATCAATGAAAAAACTAAATAATTATTAAATAATAATATTTAGGACATTTAGTTTAAAATATTAGATAGAATGATGGAAAAACAATTTAAATTAGTAGTAGGAACTCTTCTTTTCGAGATGGTTATATACATTCCTTCCCTATTTCCTTATTTCCATTATCATAGTTATATCCTCAATGTTCAATCTCTTGTGAGATATAGAATATTCTAACAAACCACCGCAAGTCGATAAAAAAAATCCACCTATACAATAAAACAACTCTTTTGTGAGTAATTATAAAGTGAAGTAAATTAAAAATAAATATTAATAAAACATTAATTCTATGGAAAATTATTTTACTAGGAAAAAATCAATATTTACATTATTATTTAGCAAAGGTAGTTCCATTTTTCTTCCTAAAAGTAGTTAGAGGGAACTTAAAGGAATGTGATAAATACCGACACTGTTAGGGGAAAATTTTTCAAGGAGAATAAGTTTATTGAAGTTTTTTTGTATAAAAGTATGAAATATAGGCATGAATAATTAAAAATAAACAAACTCTACAATGAATAATGAAAATTAAATATACATTTAATTATAGATTTTTAGTAAAATAGAGAAATTATTGTTGTACCTCTCGTTCCCCTCGTTGTTTGATTTTCATGATCACAATCACTTTCTTTTTTATCTAATCCTCTTTCAAGTGTTTTTGGATGATAGGAATCATTTCAGGTGGCTAAGGAATTAGGCCGAGAAAGCAAGAAGCAAAACTGGACTGAAATTCAGTCCACCGGCCAGCCGGTGGCTTCACCACCGGCCAACCGGTGGACTCTGGGCAGAAGAGCCACTCACTGCCATCTCATCGGTCAGCCGGTGGCTTGACCACCGGCCAGCCGATGGCACCCAGCCCAAATAGTGTTTGCTACTGTCTTGCCACCGGCCAACTGGTGGCCTTACCACCGGCCAGCCGGTGGAGTCTGGACAGAAGCATCCACCTTTTCCAAGGCACCGGCCAGCCGGTGGGACTGTACCGGCCAGCCGGTGGAGCCAGTCAAACTAGCCGTTGCAGTTTGACCAGGCTGGCCCAATTGGCTCCCAACGGCTCTTTAAGACTCTCCAACGGCTCTGAAGCCTCCCCAAGGGTTCCATTCCTATAAATAAAGGCCAAGGAAGCCCCAGACACTAACCGGATCATATACCAAGCGCTCGGACATGTTGTTGCACATTTGGCGAACCTCCGGTGCTCCACCTTCAAGGATCCTCAAGTGCTCCAACAAATTTCCAATCCAAGGAGCACCTCAAGAAGCTTGGGAGAGCACGCTACATCAACTCCATCATCCAATTGGCGCCCAAGTCTTCCTCCAATACGGTTTTTCTTGTTTATTTATTTTGAGCTTAAAATTGGGTTTGTGCCTACAAACCCCAAACCTTTCTCATCCCCCTTTCTTTTGGGTTTCACACCACCAATAAGGTGTGAAGAGGTTTCTTCAAGCCTTTCCTCTTAAAAGGCTTGTGTCACCGGTGAGCTAGCCTTCACCCGTTAAAAAGGCTTGTGGGTTCTTGCTATTCCATTGAAAGCAAGTGGGTTCTTTCTTAACCAATAAAAGCAAGCTGTAATAGGTCCTAGTGCTACCTCAAAGCCTAGTGGGTTTCTTGCTAAAACCATTGAAAAGCAAGCGGTAGGAATCTCTCAACGGTTGAGTTGGGAGCGGAGACGTAGGCCGGGTTTTGGCCGAACTCCGTTATCAATTTCTTGTGTGATTGCCTCTTTTATATTCCGCTGCATTTCAACTTTGATTTTAAATTGTTAATCATTTTTTAAAAGGCAATTCACCCCCCCCCCCTCTTGCCATCCTTCCCGTTTATTCCGACCCAACAATTGGTATCAGAGGGAGTATTTGAATAATTCCCTAACCGGTTTCAAATTAAAGATCCTATTTTTTTTTATGGCTTCTACCGCTTCTTCTTCTCAAACCCTCGAAGGACATTCTTTGGATCGTGCTCCATTCTTTGATGGAGCCGATTATTCTTTTTGGAAAACCCGCATGACCGCTTTTTTAAAAAGTATTGGCTATCCAATTTTTAGAATTGTTATGCATGGCTTTACGCTCTCTTCTCCCGATGAGTCTAAATGGACCCCCAATGACATTGCAAATTTCGAGCTTGATGGCAAAGCCATGAATGCTCTACATTGTGGGCTAGACCAAAATATATTTAATAGTATTTCTTCTTGCACTACTTCTTACGATCTTTGGAAATTTTTAGAACTAACCCATGAAGGTACTAGCATGGCTCAAAAGAAAGAACTGGCTCAAAAGCAAGAACCCGCTCAAAAGCAAGAACCCGCTCAAAAGCAAGAACCCGATGCAAAATCCGTACCCAATTGCCCACTCCACAAGAAAAGGGCCAAGAAAAAGGAGAAGAAGAAGGCTTCAAAGGAAACATGGAGTGATAGCTCCACCTCTTCATTCTCCTCCTTCTCCTCGAGCGACCAAGGTAAAAAATGCCTAATGGCAAATCATGAGGTATCATCTTCCGACTCTTCTTCCTCATCCGCTAGTTCTTCTAATTCTTTTAATCATTTATCATATGAGGAACTCCAACATTCTAGAGACCAATTAGAAAATGGTTTTCATGAGCTTTCTTCAAAATTCGTCTCTTTGAAAAAGAATTTCAAAAAACTTTCCTCCGAAAAAGAACAACTTCTCAAAGAGAAGGAGGAACTCTCCCTAAAAATCCAAAATTTCCCAAATGTTGATTCTTTGGAATCAACCATCAAGGACCATAGAGAATCCCTAGCCAAGTTCACCCAAGGTGAACAAAATTTGTCAAAATTGCTTGGTTCCCAACGAATTTCAAGAACCACACAAGGGCTAGGATATACCAATGTAGCTTCCTCCTCCCATGCTCCAACTGTTTTTGTAAGGGGGAGCTCTTGTTGTAAATTTTGTAACTATTGTAAAAAACCCGGGCACATGATATATGAATGTAATTGCAAAAACGCCCGGTATGGTAGGCCCAAATCGATTTTTTATTCGGATGAATTCTATAGGAGAAGACCCGCTATGAGAGAAGTATGGATTGAAAAATCTCTATTAGCGAGTCTCTCCGGCCCAAAATTTATTTCGGTTTCAAAAACCTCTCCCCGGTGATTTATTGTTTTTATTTAGGGGGAGTTAAGATCTTTTAAGCTTTTTTATGTATTCAAAATTTTTCATTTCAAACTCAACACTTGGTATCAAAAATTTTTATGTCAAATTTCAATTGGCTTTTGATTCAAAACTTTCAATTCAAACTGTTATTCAAATTTTCATTTCAATTTCAAAAATCTCAATTGATCTTTCAATCCTCATTTCTTGTTTTTCAAACCCCTTCCCTCAATCAAGTTTTATGCCCCATTCTATTTTGATAATCACAAAGGGGGAGAAATTCTTAGTTGATTGGGGGAGAAGTCCTTTAAAGCATGTTTTTCTCATTTTCTACATTGTTTGTTTTGGTGATTGTGATCATCAAAATAGGGGGAGATTTTTGTACCTCTCGTTCCCCTCGTTGTTTGATTTTCATGATCACAATCACTTTCTTTTTTATCTAATCCTCTTTCAAGTGTTTTTGGATGATAGGAATCATTTCAGGTGGCTAAGGAATTAGGCCGAGAAAGCAAGAAGCAAAACTGCACTGAAATTCAGTCCACCGGCCAGCCGGTGGCTTCACCACCGGCCCGCCGGTGGACTCTGGGCAGAAGAGCCACTCACTGCCATCTCACCGGTCAGCCGGTGGCTTGACCACCGGCCAGCCGGTGGCACCCAGCCCAAATAGTGTTTGCTACTGTCTTGCCACCGTCCAACCGGTGGCCTCACCACCGGCCAGCCGGTGGAGTCTGGACAGAAGCATCCACCTTTTCCAAGGCACCGGCCAGTCGGTGGGACTGTACCGGCCAGCCGGTGGAGCCAGTCAAACTAGCCGTTGCAGTTTGACCAGGCTGGCCCAATTGGCTCCCAACGGCTCTTTAAGCCTCTCCAACGGCTCCGAAGCCTCCCCAAGGGTTCCATGCCTATAAATAAAGGCCAAGGAAGCCCCGGACACTAACCGGATCATATACCAAGCGCTCGGACATATTGTTGCACATTTGGCGAACCTCAGGCGCTCCACCTTCAAGGATCCTCAAGTGCTCCAACCAATTTCCAATCCAAGGAGCACCTCAAGAAGCTTGGGAGAGCACGCTACATCAACTCCATCATCCAATTGGCACCCAAGTCTTCCTCCAATACGGTTTTTCTTGTTTATTTATTTTGAGCTTAAAATTGGGTTTGTGACTACAAACCCCAAACCTTTCTCATCCCCCTTTCTTTTGGGTTTCACACCACCACTAAGGTGTGAAGAGGTTTCTTCAAGCCTTTCCTCTTAAAAGGCTTGTGTCACCGGTGAGCTAGCCTTCACCCGTTAAAAAGGCTAGTGGGTTCTTGCTATTCCATTGAAAGCAAGTGGGTTCTTGCTTAACCAATAAAAGCAAGCTGTAATAGGTCCTAGTGCTACCTCAAAGCCTAGTGGGTTTCTTGCTAAAACCATTGAAAAGCAAGCGGTAGGAATCTCTCAACGGTTGAGTTGGGAGTGGAGAGGTAGGCCGGGTTTTGGCCGAACTCCGTTATCAATTTCTTGTGTGATTGCCTCTTTTATTTTCTGCTGCATTTCAACTTTGATTTTAAATTGTTAATCATTTTTTAAAATGCAATTCACCCCCTCCCTCTTGCCATCCTTCCCGTTTATTCCGACCCAACAATTATATCATATCATTACCTTTACATCTTCACAAAGGGTTCCCTTCTTTATAGTTTGTTCTTCTATGGGATTCATAACAGCATCATTTTCATAATACATTGTCTGCATGAGTAGTCAAAAATTTTATTTGGATTGTTTTAATGTAGTATAGAATATATAATATTATTAGTAAAATCACAGTATATTAAAAAATACTTTTAACTTCTCATTGGACTCTGTTACTTGTTTAATGTTTTTAGGTATTTCAATCAATTGTCATGAATTAAAATCCCCTCTTTGTGGTCCCCTCTAAAATAAAAGATAATTTTTACATGAGGATGGACACTAACTGATCGTGGTCTCCCAATGAAAGGGTTATCCTCAATTTAATATTCTTCTAACCCGACAGTTGTTTTAGTTTCTAGTTGGATAATCAACCAATTATTGTTCACTATATCTAAGACATAAAATATAGGAACCACTTATAATTCCATTTTGAATGGATCATAATTATTCCCTTCCACACTAAATCTTACTTTCAGGAATCCCATGTAATCAAATTTAATTTCACTTCTATTTGGAAACAATTTGAAATAAAAAATTATCACTTCAAATATTGTATATTAAAACTCATATATCTTTTCAATAATGAAAAAATAAATCATATTCCAATAAATTTGATTTCTATACTTGGAACCATATATGTGCATCACATTAGCCACAAGTTTAACTCAATAGATTTTCAATTTTCTACCATCCTTTTGTTATTTTACATAGAACATATAACCATTGATTATGAAACCACTATAAGATATAACAATTTCACCGGATCCCTAGGCTCACCATCAATGAAGTTCAATAACTGAATTTGTATTTTTAGGTAAGTCATTATAAATTTGATCTATAATTCATTCTATAAATTATTTATAATGTAAATTTGATATCCATCCTTCATCCTTAATGGATTAAAATAACTATGAATTTCATTATTGTCTTCATCATATTGATCAAAATATTTACTATTATGTAAAATTTCAATCTTTTCTTTGACCCACACTGTGATGGTTTTTGTAACAAAATATCCTCTGAAAATTCCTTCACACATAAGGTATCCCTTTTGATGAGACTTTTGGAGATAAATGTTATTAAAATCTAATATACAATTGTTACAGAATTCAATAGCCCATTAAACAATATATCATTCTATAATACAAACTTCTGGATGACTTTGATTATTTAAATACCCTTTGAAAATCATTATATACTATTTAATTTGGTAGATCAATCTATAATGTATAGGACCGCATATTGAATCTCCTTATCAATGTGATCTATTAGGTGGAACGTTAGATCAATGAATGATGTTCGGAATAACATCTTTAATTCACATAATATTTCATCAACCTCCATATTCATGATTCAAATCATCATTGTGTCTATAACTTTATTACATATTTCATGGAGAGAGAATTAAACTATGGGTAATGTATTCCTTACGTTGTTAGGTAGAATGAAACTGAATGCGACATGCATCAAATCCTATATAAAAATATGACATACATGTAATTTTAGTCCTTGAAACATCAAATTAGTTATTGAAATGACATTTTTTATAATTTATGAATACCCCCAATAAAATTTTTACACTATTAAAGAAAAATAAACAATAGAAAATTTTCATATCTGTATAAATTTTAAGCTTCAAGAGTAAAAAAATAATCCCTTTACCCTTCACTAATGACAAATCTTCCCTTAACCCCATGTTAATCATGTCCATCCTATCCTTGAATCAAAATTTCATTTTGCAAGGAAAATTTAGTCACATTCCATAACACTATCAAATACATTTTTTTTCCATATGTATGACATTAATAAAATTTCTGACATACAAAAAAATTAATTATGGGAATTCAGATAAAATTAATCTCTTATTCCAACCAGATTTAAAAAGGTTTTTTGGAAATGGTTTACTGAAAATAGTACCATTATCTTTTACAATCTTGATTAGTTGATCACCAATTAGTGGATATGGTGTTGTACCTTCTCTGATAATCCAATTGAATGTTGATGTCCATGATAGGTTTTTATGCCAATAAGGTAAAAATTTCTAATGTCATAAAACTACATTCTACATGGACTGTTTCAACTACACTAAGTGTGTAAATTCATCACAAATGGGACACCCCAAAATTTCATTAATTTCATTTCTAGAAAAATTTCAATAAGTAGTAAATTCATTTATCATATCATGCAACACAACCCTTAATGGGAATTATTATCTTCTATGAGCATCATAAATTATAACACTAGTATCCCACATCTATTCCAGATATTGGATAAATGGATCAAAACAAAAATAAATATCATTAATATTGTTCTTTTGTCTAGATATAAGAAGATAGAATATAATTTATTTGGAATTCATGCATAATCATGGTGTAAATTTACAATTTACTAACATGACGAGATATGTATGACCAGTACTACTGGGTTCACCAAATGGATTTATTTTATCTATATATTAAACAAGATAATATTTACTTGACTCTTTCCCAAATTTTGGATTCTCATAATAAATTTTCTTCCATTCAGGATAATATACTGTATAATGTAGGTTCCCATAATTTGAAAAAAATGTATTTTTTATATATATTTCTCATTGAATGTAACATTCATTTAGCATCATATGTTTGACATGAAAGTTAATTTTATTCTAGAAGCATATCTTTTAGGAGACCAAGTAGTTATGTAAAGATAATGTCACTACATAAACTTCTATATTTCAAATTATATAACATAAATACAGCTAAATATATTGTTTATTTTGTAAAACATGTAAAAATAGCCTCTTAGCATAGTTATTTAACATTTTAAACAACATTAGATGATCAAAAATGTCATCATAAATTAACATTGTCATTTATTCTATGCGATCTCCATAATTATTTACATTGGTATTTATATAAAATGATCCATAAACAGAAGTATTATCACAGTAGTGGTGTATGTTAAGGATTTCCCTATTTTTAGTCCAGTATTTATTACTCTGATCTTTTCATTAAAAATCAAATATTCTTCCCACTCTTCCAACCAAATATTTTTATAATAACAATAACATCAAAACAAAAAAGTTATTTGATAAGGTTTGTATGCATTCTATATTAAAAATTTTATGTACTCTTTAACTCGATCTTTATACTATTTTTTTCAATTGATTATTGTGCTTCCATTTTGGATTCATATCAATCTTATTAATTCTATAAAATTTTCATTTTTCAAACTAAGTAACGAAATACTCATAACATATTCATTATTAAAGGTGAATATTGTTGATAATTCTAATAAGGGGATCCCTGCATTGGCTTATTTCAAATAATTTTAGTAAGGATTTAAGGAAATGGTTTATTGAGTTTAAAAAAAATAATTACTCCACTATGGTAGGTGTTATCCTATGAATTCATCAAAATGTGAAAGTTATAGAAAAGTTTCATCATCATCTTCTTCATCTCCCAAATAGATATTATTTCATTTCTTTCTTAAGACTCATCGTATATCTCTTATGGATAATCACATATGACTTTTCAACTACTCTGAGAAGTATTCATCCATTATTTGACTACTTATTATAGTAATTAAAAAACATAAAAAATGTGGGATGAGTCTTAAGAAAAAATTAAAAGAATAAATGTTCAAGAGATGAAGCTAATGATGATGATAGTTGTACTCCATTATATTCTCTAAAAGGGGAAATTCCTCCCATTTATGAGAATTTCAGCATTGAATGTTTTTATTAACTCATTTCCTATTGATGTTGACATTAGGGGAGGGTATATGCGTTCTTGTCTATGATTCAAGGGGTATCTATGGGAACATGTTATGCCATATTAATCTTGGGACCTCTATGAATTCTATATTTATAGGACTAATCCCACTTTAAATACTTTCAATAATCTAACTAAGACTAGTCCTACCTCTATTAAGATGATCTGTCAAGTATCTCTTAAATACCATAAACAAATGAAAATATAATATATGGAATTAAGGAGTATTAAGGAACCCAAATCTGATAAAAAAGAATAATGAACTCTCATTCCATCAACTAGTAGATATAAAATTATATTGATAAGACATTTTAAAAAATTATGTGTTATTCCAAATACATGTATGGTAATCAGAGATTCCTTGGTGTGGAACCAATACATATAGACCTAAAATAATGAATACCTAAAAACATTTTCCAATAATTATTCCAAAATATAAAGAATGTGATAATCTCAATTATATTTTTTAGAAAAAAATGATGTAAAAACCAATGTAATTATTATATTTAATATTAATGATTTATAAAATATCATTAGTCTACATATCTTCTATTAATAAGTATTTTCACCGTAATAACTAATATTTTATTAAATGAGGATACTAATAGACTATATAAATATTCTAGGGTTCTTGAATATTCCTCTTTATAATCATATTCATGATGAATCATATATGATAATAAAATGAAGAATTAGTTACAAAAATAAATAAATCAATACTACAAAATAAAAAAAATATAATAAATTAATCATAATATGTAATGGATTAATATTAAATGTATTGTATTTAAATATTAATATACATAGATATCATAGTAAATGAAATATATGTAACAATTGGAAATTTCAAAACATCATATGAGGTGAGTCTGGACATACTTTGGTTGGAACCACCTATAGTCATAACGATGACTCCCTATGTTTATAATCTACCAAAGAACCACAATGTGTATACCTTAATGGAATCCCATATAGAATTTTAAACAAATGGGTAAACATACAATATAATCATTCAAAAAATTTAATATATTTCATACCTCTCTAAGATGCATTCAATCCCTGTATGGATGTCAATATAGGATATGAAAAAAACAAAAAATTCAGGGCATAAAATAAAAACTCTATGTAATACCAGTGAAGAATCAAAATAAAAAACCCCACACAAACCACACCTCAAATTCATAAAATAATAACATTAAAACCATTTTGATTTATTAAATAAAAATAATTGGTGGAATTTTAACAAACAATTTTTTTCATTAATTACAATGAATAAAGTTCAAAACCTTTAAATTAAATATGCTATAATGGTGAAATCGGTGTGTAGAATGCTTAATACACTACAAAGAAGTAAGAAAATCCATTACAGGGACAATAAAAAATAAAAAACATAGATACCCCTAATTATAAATTTATTCTATAATGTAAAATTTGTGTGGATAACTAATAATAAGAAATGATGAACAAAAAACACAAAAAAGATATTTCTAAACAAGCAATCAATGATTTAGGAGGATGAGAAAATAACATACCATAGATTGAAGATTTGAATCATATGAGAGAAAGTGGATATATCTCTAAATTATAGATTTGTTTGATCCTTGGATTCATTCGACCCCTGAATCATTCGAGCCTTGGATTTTGGCCTTGGAATTGTTCGAGCCTTGATTTGATATTGGATTGGATAAGGAGAAGCACTGGAAATCTTGAATGGTTCATGAATGGTTAGGATTATTTAAATATATTGGGAACACATTTATCTACTCATCCAAAAATGGCCGATAAAGATCCATTTTATCCATTCTAAATTAATAACCACTGAGAAAATGAATACTTAGCATTGTAAAAACATTAGCCCTCATAAAGGATTTATAATTATAGTTATAAATAAAAAAATTCAAATATATATATTTATATATATTTATTTAATAAACAAATATAAACATAAATATAGTAAATATATTCATTACATAAATACAGTTTTTATAATTTAATAATTATTTAAATATATAATTATTAGTTTTTAATTATATAAATACTTTTTAACAAAAATTATATATTTATATTTTTATATCATTAAATATATTTATATAATATCTATATATAATAAATATATATATATATATATATAAATATACATTAAATATATTCATTAATTAAATAATATTTTATAATTATATAATAATTTAAATATATATAATTATTTGTTCATAATTATTTAAATATACATTATATTTATTTTTAATTATATAAATACATTTTTAAGAAAATATTTATTTATTTTAATTTATATTTATATATATATAAATTATTAAATTTATTAAATTTTCATTTTTAAATATATTTATTTATAATTTTTTACTTACAAATATCATTTTAAAATTATTAATGAATATATAATCTTAAATTAATACTTGCTAAAAATGAGTTAAATTGAATAATTAAAAATGACTATACTTTAACAATATTGACAAAATTTATAATTTTTATTAATTAAATATTAATTATTATAAACTATGGATATATATTGAAATAAAAAAGAATACATAGTAAAAATATTTAAACATAGTATATATATACATAATTGAAAATGATTTAATTATTAAAAAATATATATTAAATATTAAAAATGAATTAATACCTAATAGTAATAATTTTGAAAGTAAAAAAATTATATTTACAGATTAAAGACATATTATATATTAAATTCATCATGTTATACAGAAATTTTAAGATGAATACTAAACTTTGAATATATTAAATAAATATATGGTCTATGTGTTTCTATGTAAAATTTTAATAATTGTGTAAATATTTGTGTTTTAAATATATCAATTATGTATATATGTGTGAAATAAATGTAACAGACATTTGATATATGTTTAATTTATAAAAAAATGACAATCAATTTTATTCATTTCTAGATGCAATTAGCCATTAATTTTAATTAATGTTAATTTTAAATTATAAACCATTCTCCACTAAATATGTGAATTTTTAATGTAAATCATAATTATTTTGTATTATATAAATCATATTTTAGGATATATAAAATAATATATTTCAATATTAAATGTATTGATGAATAATTGTGTATAAAACTATTACCAATGAATATGACATTATTATGTTTTTAATTATTACATTTTGTTCATTTTCTATATTTATATTTAATATTAAAGGGTACCCTTTATCCGTGGTAAAAAAGTTGTGATAAAGGGTACCCTTTATCAGCACTACAAAAAAGTGATGATAAAGGGTATGTTTTGTCTGCACTGTTAAAGGCATGTTTTTTAGTAGTGGGTATGTGGGGTCCTTAAAACTGGAAAAGAGAAAGTAAATACTAACATAATTTTGGAAAAGTAATGAAAAATAATTTGATAAGGCTTTAGTGAAATTTGTCGAAGAAGGCGAATTTGGAAAACGAAAATGATTTGTCTGCATACTAAATCTCAGGAACGGTTGGCGAATGGCATTACCCACAAACCGAGTAGACATAGAATGGAGATAAACTCGAGTACCATCCCCATGAACCATGTCATTAGCAACATTGAGGTAGATAATTTACCCCATGAACCATGTTTTTGGTGAAATAGAGGTGGAGAATTCCACCCCCATAGACCGCGTCGTTGGCGAAATAGAAGTAGAGAATTCCTCCCCTACATACAATCTTTGTGTACTCAACATTTTGTGAATGAGGAAAGTACATAAGTTCCCTATAAACAAGATGATGTCATTCAATTGAATGAGGTGGTGATTTTCACTACCATGAATCATATCCCCGTGAGCCTCTTTTGACTGAATCGTCTGTGGGATGGGTGATATCCCCATGGGCATCCATATATGGTGATATGAGATCAAAAGAAACAACTTCCTTGGAACTCTATAAAAGGAACCCAAGGGGAGCTGAGAAAGGGATGAGATTCTAGAGGACTGGATAGACTTTTGATTTGCATTTCTGAATAGAATGATCGACGAGGCACATACCTCTTCTGACGAATTCCCTAAAGGTATAAAATCTCCACATAGAGGAAAAATAAAGGAAACAAAATACTTGGATGATTTTGAACCATATCCCATTAATGGATAAAATTTCCACAATGTGCTAAAGAAATTCCCCTTTCATCACTTAGGAACCCCACATAGCACATCACTATGTGGACATAACCTTTCACCGCATAGCATATGGTTATGCGCTCTCAACCTGGTACCACAAAGCAAAACACTATGCAGAATACATACAAGTCCACATACAATAATGGTATGTGGTTAGTCCCTCCACCCTCATAGAAACATGCTATTCAAAGTGTACCTCATCCCTCATGAAAAATGGTAATTGGAATGGGGTAACTTTGGTGGTTCTACCATCTAGCTATGATCATTTTCTTATGTTTCTGTCACCTCATCGTTATCCCCTCTGTGAACCAGTCCAATAGAAGTAGGACGAAGCCTCTTCCAAATCCACCAGCCCCATATAATAAAACAAATGGGTGCATCAGTGCCCCCTTTTGAGTTTACATACCCATGGTAAGCAGAGTCAAGTGGGTAATCCCTACAATGGTGCAAACACCCAGAATTTCTATAAGTTTACATTAACATGGTAACATAATGTCCAATATTGGCATACTAATGTGAACCTCCCAGTAATAGGGATAAAATTTAATCACTGGGTTTTCATTCCTATGATTGTTAGGGATATACAAGGTAAGTCACACTTTCTATTCCCTTTGACAAAAAAAACATTACTCCCCTTTCCTCATACCAATTTTAGGTCACTCCCCCTACGGTAAGCCCCTTTCTTTTCTTGTAGGAGGTTGTACACATGCTCTCTTTTCCACCTACCCAAGCATACCTAGATGGCTTAATCTGATATCTATGGTATGAAAACATAGGGTGTATTGGCATGTTCAAATCTGTCTCTCTCTCTCTGTCTCTCCTTGGGCTCTTGTACCTTCTATGAGAAGATGATGTGGGATGTGTGATCATTAGATCCACTGCATCCTCTTGTTTCTAAAACTGAGCATTACTTACACCATCTTAGTGGTTGGAGGTAATCATGACACCTATATAACCCTAATGTGTGGGAATCCTAGACGGTATAATCCCCAATCAATTAAAATTTCCCCTCACTGGGCCTCCTCTTAGGAGTAATCCCCAAATCAAATGAACTATCCAAAATCTGATTCTTACTCTAATTAGGACATGTAAGATTCATGCCTAAGGATCGGTTTCAAAGGAAATTCTCCATAGAAGTCATTCCCAATAATATTCCCCAAACTTGATAGGGAAACCTTTTTAGGAGTAATCCCTAGACTTATTTCAATAAAATGGGAAGCTCTCGTGTGTAATCCCCAGTCATTCCCCCACATATAGGCCGCATCAAGAGTCTAAGTCCCAACTCAAACCGAACTATGATGTCTTTGACTCCCAACCAATATGGATACGTAGGGAGCCTCCCTGAGGTCTAAACTTTTTACCCATATCACCCTATTGTTCTTCTGGATATGTCCCCAATAGGTTCATATCCACCCAGAATAGTGTATCTCTTCTGGATATCCTGGTCCACCTTGTGTAAGCCCCACACTGAATCCTGATTAGGCACCTTTCCCCTAGATGTCATCATTACATGATGTTAAACTCCATGGATGGGTCCTAATCACATAACCTTAAATAGTGATGTGTCCTGTTAAGTGGAACTGAACTATATGGGATCTACTCCCTCTCTATAGGATACGTTGGAAAACCATAATATGGGATTGACCCAACATCATAATAATTCTCGTCCCCTATAAGACAATAAACTCCAGAGCGCCTCATCGCATGTCTTAAACTTGCAATGTCTTAGTAAACGAAAAAGTATTTCTTGGTCTATCCACCAAAGGAGAACGTTAATGAAGAACCTAGAATAAATACAAGTATCTTTATTAATGGAGAACCTTGGATACATTAAGATGGTTCTATGATTATGTGTATCTAGGATCGATCTTGCAACTTAAGAGTAATCTGTGGACACATGATTGGGAAATGACAAAAGATTCAAGAACATATGAACATTTTTTAAATCAATAAGAGAGTCGTAAAACATGAAATTATTCCACCCAAATGGGTTTGATGAGACTAACCTCCCATCCTCCCGACTAATGGAGTCCTTAAGTGTCGTTAGCGAAATCGGCATCTAGTGAGTGCCTTCCTTTGGAAGGAAGGTCAATTAATCATGGATAAAAGGGTCGTTTTGTGTTTATGGCTCAGCAAATAAACCCATTAGAGAACATTTGATGACATAGTACCTGACATGGGTCAATTTCACAAAACACTCAACCCCGGGAAATTGCCTACTTGGACCAGTAAACTATGGAACCTCCTTTGAAACATCAAAAGAGACATAAATTCTAGCCCTGGTGTGACCTTCTCTCCCATCAAAAAGGGTACAACATCCACCAGGTTGATGAAAAAATGGTGAAACTGACATGAAACTCTCTATAAAAGCAGACAATTAGTTTTTATCCCTCAGACCATTTTGTTCTCTCCCACACATGTACTTCAGGATAAAACAAAAATGGTGAACCCAATGTGAATACCTAACCATGGTGGAGGGTTACCCCACCTAAATCCATTTTCCCATCCAAAAGGAAGAGGTCCATGAAAAATAATCAATTATTAATATGATCATGAGATTCTACTTTGAAGGGGTTTTGTTGTCTGTATATGTCATATCTATTTCCATAATTCTGTAGAGATTCCATCAATCCAATGGAATCTCGATAGTTTCCTTAGACATGCGTTTTAGAAACCACACAAGAGGATGTGTCCCCAATGAATAACATGACCCCTATCCAACCTAGTGTCTTCAATGATGGGTTTAAAATCCATTAATCAAAGAGTACCACCAAAATGGTACTCTCCCCATGGTGGAGGATGCTTAGCAGGCCACCCAATTAGTCAATGCTCGCCTGCTGCCTCCTCATCTGTAGTTAGAAATTCAGTACAAGACATCCCCATAGTCCATCGATAATCACGTAGGGATTTTATCGCTAAAGAACAATAACTAGTACCTCTCATACATTAGGGAGGCTGATAAAGTTGACTCAAATGACTTCATCCCAAAATCATAGGAACCCTAGTCGAGGGATCCTACTAGATGACTTCACGACCAACATCATCCATCTCAATATCCTCTCTCTAAAGAAGATCACATGTCGAGGGAACCTGTTGATGCCCAATGGAAATGGGTCCATCATGATTCACGCAGAGGTCGGAAAATGCATAAAAAGAAGCAGGTCATTACCCTAGTTTCTATGGAGTATATCGTTTGTACAAAAATTGGGGTATATAATGGGTAGACATAGAACTATGCCTCCTATTCTGAATCTCGTCATAGATATATGGTGGAATAATATGAGTTGGTGAAAATTATCTCCAATTTCCATTGGTCCCATCGCATAGATTTGTTAGAAAATTATAGGTGGATGAAAATCCCCACTAACGCACAAGAAGCCCACCATCCAAATATGGAGGAAACCAGCTAAAAGAATTCACAAATTCCTAATGACACATACCAATACCTCATACTAAATAAAAAGGAAAAAAATAGTCATTCATATAACACTTCTATTGCATATGAATCTCACCTTTCAAATAAGGGGGAAATAAAAAATTAGATGAAAATTCTTTACTACCAATATCAATCCCACCAGTCAAGTATGGTGGACAAAAAATATAAGAAGAGTCAAATTGTTGCAGATTCACATCAATCGAATTAGACAAATATGGTGAAAAAATAGCATATAAAAATTCATACTAAAAAATATTATTTCTACCCATCAAATATAGTAGAAACTGGAAAAATTAGTTTGTGTATATCAACTACAATTTGGGGGGAGACTCAATTCTCTTCCCCAGCATAAAAGAACTACCGGTACCTACTGAAAACATTGGGAGAAACGAAGCTTGCACAAACTCTTGATCCTACATCATAATAGAAATTTATACCCATACTATCCAAATGCGTATCTCATCACATCCCGACAATGATGGAGGATCAATCTTTGATTCCATACCATATCCTCCAAACCTATCAATATGTCATCGTTTTTCCAGAAAAAGGATGGAGTCGAGGCCACAATCTCATTTCCCTAGTTAGGATGACTCATCCTCAAAATAAGATGGTAACTATGGAGCACACAATCATCCTCAAAATAAGATGGTAAATATGGAGCACACAATCATCCCTATTTTTGGGTGATCTCTTGAAGGTAACTATGGAGCACACAATCAACCAAACAAGGACCCGTATATTATGGTTGTTACCAATAGTAGTAAACCCTTGTTTTCATCAAGAGATCACCCAAAATTGAAAGGCGACAAAGACAACTAAAAAATAAAGAGCATATTCATGATTTTTCTCTACTGTAAGTAGGAGTTCTGGATTCCATAAGACATCTATCAATAGAGTCTCAAGATCTTATTGGTCCATTACCAAATTATGGAAGCATAAGTAGCAGTTGAAAAGTTCCTCCCCTCTTTGTTGATAATAGCTACTCTGAATGTCCTCATTAGAGCACCCATGGGGGATTATTCCATGGACCTAAAATAATTGATTATGAGAGCCTATCTATTGATGTGTTTTAGGTTATCCCTACCCTTACCCAGAATATCTAACTACAAGAAGGTCATCCCCTTGCTATCATCTACCCTAATGGTCCTTCTGAGGGTATATGTTTTAGATATTGTTTTCCCTATAGTCGGACGTCAAGCTATGATGGTTTTCCTCAGCATGATTGAAGATTCCGCAAAGGCCCTCCCTGTAGTGACATGAAGAAATGACATGGTCCTCCCCCCATTTTAGTACATCTGGAATGTCCTCCCCAAAATATAAATTGTAGATATTGTCCCTGAATCTAGACATAAATTCATACTGGTAACCCTTTCCATGATGGAAATCATTTCTAAAGAACTCTCTATAATGGAAAAAACACCAAGAAGGTCCTCCCCTTACATCAGTCCCCCCTAGAGGTCCTGTACATGGTACACACTGTGGAAAATATCCATCTGGTTTGATGTTAAGGTATGATAGTAGTCCTTTCCACCAAAACCTCAGTAATGAATGTCCTCCACACAACCCAAATTCACACCAACAAGAAGGTCCTCACCCTTTCGATCTAAATACGACCAAGCCCTCATATTCTGAGGTTTTTGGATGGACAGGTTTTGATATTCTATAATCTCTTTTAATGAGAAGTAACATCCTTTCTGAGCTAGAAGACAGCCATGGGCCATGTTCATCCATTGATGCACCCCCGCGATGTCCATGCATCAATGAAATTCTTAATAACCCCACTACTCAGCATAAAATCGTCACAAAGCATCATAGTTGGGAACAACAAGTAGTATAATTCATAGAGGAAGAAGAACATAATATGCTTCTTGTGGGTAGATATCTTGACAAGGATGACATACTAGTTATGTTCTGGCCCACATCCACATCTAGGTTCAGTATTCCAAAAGATTTATCAGAAGAATGTATACACAACATTCACCTTAATGTATGGACAACTCTCTGCCAGTGGAATATGAAATTTCTACCATTTGATGGGTATGAAGACCATGCCAGTATATTGGGGGAGCTTCATTGGAAAATTTACCTAGAATCCCTTTCCTCTGCACAATAGATATTATTGGAATGGAAAAAAAGTGAAACTATGAATTGGATTACCTCCACATGTTGCACAAATTGTGTTTCCTCATAAGTGGTGTCGGGTCTACTCTTCACATCCAAGGGTGGGGAGAACATGGAGTTATACACTTCACCCCACATCTCATCCCATAAGACCCACTAGAAGTGACATCTAGTAGTTTCATCATTCCAAGGAGTCATTCAAATTAAGAACATATTCTTCAAAAGTTTCCCACTAAACAAGAAATTGACATGAGTGGGTCTCAAAAAAATTATTCCAGATTAGAGAAATCCATCAAGAAGCTCATGAACGAGTCCACAGATAACGTTATGCAAGACTCTCACCTAAGGTAATCCAATCAACCAGAAAGAAACATGTACTTGAATAAAAATAATTCATGTGTAGATCTGGCACCATATCCAACTAATGACCACATTCGAATGCATGAGATCAAGATGGTGGCAATAGCAGTATCAACCATCATTGTATGGGAGTAACCCCAGCCCATAGGTTTGTGTTCATTTTTAACTGAATGTGCCCCTATAAGACTAAAAAATCTGGGTCATGACACATTAGTGGGAAAATGGGAGCTACCCCAACCTGTAGAGATGAGGGCATTTTTACCTCAACCACCTTCCCTACAGAAGTTAGTATTTTCCAACCTGGTTAGGGAAAAAATAGAATGGTTACTCATTATATCTATTCTAGTAAATCATGTACCCTAAGTTGAAGGCGTACTACCAGTCCATGTCAAGTATTCCTTTAAGTCACTCTTCACCAAGAAACTCGAAGAGGGTCCCAGAATTAGAGAACATGATCCGACAAGGGGTCTAAGATTCCCTCCTACAATTTAGCACTCAGTATTCCACCCCCAATGTAGTATGAATCACTGAACGTCATGGATGTCAATCCCAAGGACCTTACAGAAGATAATCCAAATGAGGATGATGTAATAGAATACATTTCCCTTCCATATACAGTCCACACTAATCACAAAGTTGTGCATATCCAGAACAAATGGGATTCCCTAAATTTGGGCACTCCCTGAGCAAATCCATCATTTCCTCCTTTTCAAAACCCTAATTAGGAGAGGAATTAGAAAATGTATTCCTACAACCCATCTCCTCCTCCCAATGTGAATGTTTCCCCCATTCTTTAGGAAAGATTCACTCAACACGAGGAAGAAAATAAATATCTATTGAGAATCAATGATCAGATGCTACAAGAAATCCATTATACTGGGTATGTTCCCCATGTGGAGTTTCAACACACACTTCCATCAGATGTACCTTTTCCCCATGGCCCTATCTCGATAGATGATGCTAGTATGGAAAGATCATTTAGGTAAGTGCCATGACCATCAGTCTACATGAAAGCAGTCCAAGAAAGATATCCAAATTTCCCCCCATTTGGTAAGTAACCAGAACAAATTCAGGTGATTCCACAAAGGATTCCCCTATCTGTATATCCTCTCCCAATTCCGGTAGTGTGATCACACCCATTTGTTCCTCAAATTGTACCCAAACTAGACATGCACTAATGGATCCTGAAAACCATTGAGTCATTGACTACTGAATTATAATCCAAGGAAGGACTATGTGCTCCAATACAACCAGAATGGAGGCCCTTCCATGATACGGTGAGCAACATCCCACCACCACCAAATTTTGGGAACCCCATGTTACCATTTTTCAATGGCTCAGGTGACCCAGAGAAACATTTGATGCACTTCTCATATTACTATGAACCCTTGATGGGAAATCCAGATGAATAAGATGATGTGAATATAAGATGCTTCATGAAAATTCATAAAGGATCATCCTTGATGTGTTCACCTATTTTACAAAAAACTAGATTAGAGGATTGGAGGATATTAAATGCTAGTTTATGTTCTAGTTCATCTTGATGATTCCAAAAAGAACTGTCAGTGACCTCATGAAATCCAAATAGTGAGAGAATGAGAGATTTTCAGACTTAACTTCTAGGTGGAATGGTCTGGCTTACTCCTTGAACTAGCCAATCTCCCAAGATGAGATGTTGTCCATGTGCATCGAAAATCTTTGGGATGAGCTATGAACACCCCTTATCCTAGTGAAATATACAAGTGTGCTTTGGGAATTCTCCACCATCTCTCAAAGGATAGATGATTATTTTCGACAGAATAATATCATTTCTAATGCAGTACCATTATCCCCAATAAAAAGAGTTAGAAGAGATGAAGCGGCTTCAGTCACCCTTAATCTACCCCATGCACTAGATCTGAGTCCCTGACCTACTCCAAATCATGCGGGCCCCATAGATTTTAGCATCCATTGCCTCTTAGACAAGATGGGATTAGGGTTGTTATGTGAAATCAATCCGAGGAATGAATAAATAAATTTTACTCATTCTGGGATGACAAAGTCTATGGCTATTTCATCACCACCAAGAAATACAACTTCCTCCGACTTCTAGAGCAAAAGAGGGATGAGGAATTAGGTTTTGATGACTAGACAAGTTACTATCCCTTTGACTGGATATTGGGACATAGCATCCAAGATTTTTTTGTCTTTAAATACCCATTACAAAAATGATATATTCAAGAAAAGTCATGTTGAGACCACCTCCATTGCATATGGCCTATGGTTCCCACACTTAACCGGACAAAGGAGGGGACTGGATAAAAATTGTGAATAAAAAGGAGAAAAAGTTTGATAGTTAGATGATGTAAAAAACAATAAACTAATCTCATGGTATCCTCCAAGCATTGTTAATGCTACCGAATGTGCCTCTAATAGCTCTGGATGCAACATAGCCGACATCCTCAGACCCACAATCCTCTAAATGTAAACAACCGAAAAAGTAGTCCAATAAAAAGGGTGGAAAGAAATTGCAAGAAGACGGACTTAAACCAAATCCAAATTTGGCTTTGACTCTGTCTAATTTTATGCCATCATAACAATGATTATTGGAACCACCCTACCAAATGGCACCACTTCAGGAAGATAATGAGGTAGATTCATCATCAGAAGAGGAGCTTATATTTGGCTCTATCAACTTCATCCATTTATTGGATCCCTTCTCTGATAATGAATATGTTTATCAAATATAATTTCCCATGACCAATTGGGGGCTAGAGGAAGAATCCATATAATCCAGGGATACCAAGGGAGACACAACCATGATAGAATTCAATCTTATTGTTGAACCCTCGCTCAAACCATCAGTATTGTAGAAACCCAAAGAAGGACCATCTAGTGGATCCTATTGGGACAAGAAAATTATCCTACCTAAAAAAAATCCACCCCAGTCCAATAATTCTAGAATATCCATTGGAGGAATAACATGTGACTAATTTCCTTCAACATGTGAGAAGACCCATCGATCCTAATCTGAAAAGGACGGAAACTCCTTGAGCTTTGATCCAAAGGGTTGACATGTCATCATCAAATGCTAAATATTTTAAAGAACTTATGAATGTGCATCCCTAAACTAGGATGTACTAGCCTTTTCTATATAAATATGATATTCTAATTCAATTTTATTTGGTACCATCCAATCTTTCAAAATTGGATGCACTGAATCTATCAGTAGATCCAAGGGAAGCACTCATTGAAGCTTTTCTAAGACACTAGGTGTTTTAATCTGAGGTAGCGGTCACTGAAGCCTATTAGAATGATACTAATCCTACAGAATGACATTAATTTCACTCCTTCACAGATCAAGATGAAGAAACTATCATGCAAGGAGACATCAAAACCTTATATGTGTCTGGCAAGATAAATGGTGTCAATATCTGAAAATTATTCACTGACAATGGCTCTAGAGTTAATCTCCTCCGACTATGGACACTTTGTCAGCTGGGCTGTAATGAGGATGATATGAATCCATTCATCATGACTCTTTGGGGTTACGACAAAGGTGATAAGAATTTGTTAATCAAGATTATGCTTGAAACCTTGTTTGGAGAACTCATAGATCACCCCAAATTTCAAGTAGTCTGAAATAATATGGCCATCAATGCCCTGTTGGAAAGGCCCTGGCGGCCTCCACACACAACAGTAACTTATTATTACCATCAATACCTCAAGTATAGAATTTATGGGTAGAGTGGGACACTTCATACTGATAAGGCCCCATTCGATTTCTATAAATCACACCATATTATTGAAGGGTTCTACAAGCCGAAGTGGAAGTGATTTATGGTTAATTGTGTTGATTGTATTTTCATCCCCAGATAGTTTAGAAAAGCTTCCTTCTAATCCCCCCAAGTATATTAGGGAAGAATAAGTACTACAAATCAATTATATTGAGTGAAAAAGACTAAATTCATATTCAAATTCATCAGTCATAAAGATTTCGATCATGTACACAGAGCCTAATAATGTTGAAAATCTCATTAACTCCCATGATAATGGTGAGGGTTAAGGTAAAAATACCCATGTACCATCATCAAAACTCCATAAAATACCTACCCACCCACTCATGTAAGAAGAAGTGTCTCATTAGTCAAATAAGATGATGAGAATCTTTTACCCCTCGCTGCATCTTCTCGAGAGAATCCCTTACCGACGGTTGAGGAAGAATAGGTGGCTTCATCTCTCAGACAAAAAAATTGAAACTCTTCCTTCAACTATAGAACAATCATCTCATGAATTTTTTCCATATAAAAAATAAAAAGTGGAAGATGAAGAGGATGTAGAGGAGAAAGAATAAGACCTAAGGTATTTCCCTATAGCATTTGAGGAAGGCATATCTACCACCATTGATGAACTCAAGGAAATTAAAATGGGTGTGGAAGAAGACCTACGACCCACTCTGATTAGTGTGTCCATGACTTCCAAAGAAAAAGTGGTATACACCTCTTTCCTGAAGCAGAATTGAGATGTTTTCCCATGGAATTATATCTAAATTTCATGCCTTGATCTGGATGTGTCCACCCACTACCTAGGCCTTCTAGAAGACCACCTTGGTTACAAACAAGAAACCATAAGAAAGAACCCAACCCTTGCTACCAAAATAGAGGCTAAAGTGAACAAGATCATCAAATACAACTTCATTTTGGAAGTAAAATACCCCATATGGATATGAAATTTGGTCCCTATGAAAAAGAATAATTGGATTATCATATTCTGTATTGATTTTGGGGATCTCAATTAGTACTGCCTGAAGGACGATTTCTCTACCTCGATCACATAATTACTAATCAATGCAACTACAGGATATGAGGCTCTCTCTTTCATGGATGGATATTAAAGATATAATCAAATCCAAACCGACCATGAAGATGCATATTCCACTACATTTAGTGATCCCTAATGAGTTTTTTTCTATAAATTATTGCCTTTCAGTTTAAAAAATATAGGCGCCACATATCTACATGCAATGCACCGCATATTCAACACCTTATGGCACTGTTTGTCGAATACAATGAGGATTTTATTGTGGTTATGTCTCGACATAACTAAGATCTCTGGTCACTTATTGAAAAAGTATTCAATAAACTACTATAGTACAGTCTGAAAAGAACCCCCCTAAAGTGTTCTTTCTCTGTTACCTCAGGAAAATTCCTCAGATTTGTCGTATGCCACTGTGGCATCGAAGTTGGCACTGAGAAGAAAGAGTTCATCCTTGGAATGTCACCTCCTCACAATCTCACTCAGGTAAGGGGACTCTATGGACACCTAGCCTACATTTGGTGCTTCATATACAGCCTCATAGGAAAATTCTTTCCCTTCGCAAGGTTGATGATGAAAGGGGCATAAAATCAATATAATAGCGACTTTCAAGAATAATTCGACAATCTCATGAGATATCTATTAATCCCACCAGTGATAATGACACATGTAGATGGAAGTCCACTCATTCTATATGTGACTACCTTTGAGGGATCCCTAGGCGCCTTCCTCTCATAAAAGAATGATGTATGCATTGAGAATAGTATCTATTGCCTTAGATGAAACATGATTGATGCAAAGAAAGGTTATTTGAATACTGAGAAGAGATTACCTATATTAATATTTGTGGTCCAGAAGATAAGGCATTACATTCAGAACCATGAGGTCCATTTGCTCTCACGTAGCACCCAACTCAAGTCTATTATCAGAAATCCAATGTTAAATGGATGTGAGTCATGGGGGGTGGTTATTCTGCAATAGTAAAATAAATGGTTCATACCATAAAAAACTGTCAAAGGCTAGGAATTATCATGTTTTCTGGAAAATGATCACTCAATGGAGGTGGACCCAATATATGTTTACCTACATGATGAGGAAGTGTTCTCTTTTCATGAAAACTCTTAGATGTGGGAAATTCACTTTGATGACACCTCTAAAAGCCTGAAAGAA
Source organism: Viscum album (assembly GCA_963277665.1). Classification (NCBI taxonomy): domain Eukaryota; kingdom Viridiplantae; phylum Streptophyta; class Magnoliopsida; order Santalales; family Viscaceae; genus Viscum; species Viscum album. The sequence continues at coordinate 791,504,879 of OY728156.1, read as the reverse complement.
AAAATGATGGAATACCCTAAGTTAAAAAATTGGGCATGGGGTCATACTTATATCTCCAGAAAATGCATTCCTACCTTACTCCCACCTACTCTCAGAATAGTGCACAAACAATGCAGTAGAATATCAGGCCTTTATCGTAGGCCTCGATCTATCACTCTATGTACAAGATTAACACCTGAAGATAAAAGGTGATTCATAACTGGTCATAAAGAAATTAAATGGTGAAAATGCTATCAAGAAAGAGGAGTTTATCCCTTTGATGAAACATGTTCGAGAACTGATAGAATAATTCCTATCATATCCAACATTGACTTATGTCCCCCGGTCTCAAAATGCACATGCCGATGCATTGGTAAATGAAACTGAAACTTTGGATGACCCATATCGAAATGAAACAGTCATCAGTATTGCCCACTGATGGATGGTCCTACAATTTTTTCAGAAAAAGATAGAGGAAATCAACAAGATTAGTCCCATAACTAAACCTTAAGGACATACATTCGTCTAGATAACTCTGATTGAAAATCCCCATCAAAGGGGAGAACTCCCACTAGAAAGGGATTGAAGGGATAAAATTCAGATACATGAAACCAACAACCTCTTGTACGATGGTTCCAAATAGACAAAGGATCTCAACAAGTGATACCTCAATGGAGTTCTTCTCATGTCCATTGATGTAGGAGAGACCGCCACCATCATGAAAGAAGTTCATGCTAGTGTTTTTGTGGTGCATCAATCAGCATCCAAGCTCTCATATAATATTTTAATGCATGGGTATTATTATCCCACCATGATTTAGGATTGCTCCACATTCACCAAGGAGTTCCTTTCCTACCAAGTTCATGAGAATTTTATCCACCAGCCCATGAAGTCACTTCACACAGCCATGTACTCCTTACATTTTTCTTATTGGGAATGGACTTCATGGGACTATACCCAATCACCACGACCAAAAAATTCAAATATATTCTCTTAGAAACCAACTTCTTTTCCAAATGGGAAGAAGTTATACCCCTTAAAGAGGATGCGGTGAGAAGCAATGTAAGATTTTTGAAGGCCAAAATCAACACTGATTTGGTGTCCCTCATACAATACTGGCTTAAATTGGAACCAATTTATGCTCTGCTAAATAGAAAAATCTATATCAGGAGTACAACATCAAGGAAAACCATTCATTCTACTACCATACAGTGGCCAATGGGAAGATAAATCCCTTTAACAAGACCCTATCCAATATACTGTAGAAGATGGTAGACTAGGACAAGAAATCATGGCCAGATAAACTTCACCAGGATCATTGGGCTCACCAGACTGTTACTCATACTGCAAATCAAGAAACCCCAAACTAATTAGTATATTGTACATAGGTGGTTTTACCATTTTAAATTCAATTAATATCGCTATGTGTCTCCGTCTATGATCAACTTCCTCGATTTAAAAAATCATAGAATATATTCGACGAGTTGTGGCAACTGGATGAAAAAATATTACATAACATGCACAATTAAGAAGTTTACCAGAATTGGATTGCATGATCCATCATCAAAAAGGTTATCCTTTGATCTTTCCATGAATTAGAGATGGTGTTGGTCCTCATAACTCTAATGATACTCGGAAAGAAACATTTGAAATCGGATCCAAAATTGGAATGACCAAATGTCATACACAAGGTCTACTCTAACAGAGCATATGTCTTAATTTCAAGGGATAGACAGCTCACCACATCTCCCACCAATGTGAGGTTCCCGTAGAAATACTTTTTGTAGTTATGAAATGATCGTATTTGCTTCACAACGTTAAACTACATAAAACAACCTACGTCAATTCTACATGATGTTAAACTGTATTGTGAAATTATCATAACCACGTGACATTGAAATCAATGGCCAAATTGTGATAACCTCATGAAATTAAACTGTACAGAGGTCATTGTGTTCTAAATTGTGATTCATCATGCATAATCCAAATTTGTGCAAGGGAAAGATAAAAATGAAACCCATTCTATGTATGGGTCAGACTACCATAGGGAGAGTATCTTGGAACTAAGTGTAGCTTGATTCCCATTTGTTAATGGGATACTTAGTAACACAGGGATCCTATTTGTTAGTCCAACCACTGACATCAAAAAAAAGAATGGCCCCCTACCTTGTGAATGGATCAGATCAGTACAGAGAATATGTTTTCATGAAATTCATGTGGCATGATTCCTACCCATAAAGGATACATATTGATGACCAGATACTACTTCATGTTCTATCCAACACCACAAAAAATGGACCCCCTCCTTTTGTATGGCCTAAGACTATGTAGGGAGGGATTTATAAAGAACTATGTAAGACTTCATTCACACTAATTAATGGGATACATAGGGACTCCTTAAACCTAGATCATGGTCTAGCCGTCACATGACATGAAATGACTCTGTTATATCTTATATTTCTCCTACACTATTAGGGAAATACACATCACTCTTTGTTTATCTCACCGAGTATAACTCACATGAGATTAGGAATGTTGGAAAGGGTTTCTCAATATGGAGAAATCATCGAGGAATATGATATGCCCATCTTCTTGAAAAAATGGTATAACGTGCCCCTTTTTTATACACGAGTTTGACCAGAATACAGATCTTTAAAACTATATTTGGATTGATTCCCATTTCTTAATGGGATACATAGTGACACTCGGATCCTATATATCATTCAATACACTAGTCAATGTCAACAATTCCCCTTTCCTTATATATAGGTCATACTTATATAGAGGAATCTATGAAAAGTACTAATCATGCGATGTTAAATTGCAAGGTACTTCAATAACTACTTGTGTATAGAATCATACCCTTATAGGATAAGTAGTGACACCTTGACCCTAAGTCTTATTCCATCTACCACATGATACACTACCCCCATCTCTGTGCACATGTCATAACGGGATGGAGATTCATCAAGAACTATGTTAGGCTTTATTGATTCTCTTTTAGGATATGTACTAACACCCAGAAGCGTCATCCTAGTCCAGCCACCATTCAAATAAATTCCACTCCTCTACACGGGTTATAAAGTTATAGGGAACATGTTTTCAGAACTACATGGACATTTATTCCAAACTAACTTGGATAAGTATGAAGCCTCTTTGAGTTTGAAGACTAACACTTCACCCACCTAATCCTTTTCATGTTAGTTCACTTTCGTCCTTACCTTATGATGTTAAAATACATGGGATACTAGAACTACGAGTGTCTTCATTTCGATCATCATAGGATAGGTAGTGACACATGGATTCTATATATTGTCCCATACACCATTCAAAAATATAATTTTCCCCCAATTGATGGTTTAGACCAGTACATGGAACATGTTTTCAGTACTATGTGTTGCTTGATTCATGCTTTTCTAGGATACCTAGTGATGCTCAGATCAAATATCTTGGTCTGACCTACATGAAAAAAATAACTTCTCCTATTTATAGGTCATACTTGCAATGGGAAATTTAGAATCCCCAACTACACCCCGTTAAAATGCATTTCTAGAGAAGTCCTAACACCGAAAACATTAAATTGTTAGATATATCATGAACTATGGGTGGATTGAATCTCAGTACGAGAAGATACATTATGGCACCTGGTACTTGCCAAGTCTATCCACATGGAAAAGGAAATTCCTCCATTTCTTACATGAGAATTTAAATCTATGCAGATGATTTGAAAACTTTATTCCAGTAATAAGGATTATCAACAGATCATGCCCCCCTTAAATTTTAATTAGATGTATATAGAGGATTTCATAACTCATAACTAATCATAGAATAGATTTTTCTCACCTACCCAAATGTCCCATTTTCATCAATAAAACTCTATGCCCTAGAAAATCATTAATCCCTATGATAACCCATGGCTATCAAAAATGGAAAGTTAGTGTCATGAATAAACCTTTGTTTGAAAATGTAGACAATGCCTTGATGGATCTTCATATGTTTCCCACAAAAATATTTTGTAAACCAAAGTGAAATTCATCCTCAGGAGAGGTTATTCCTACTTTTATAATCCTATTATCTCTTAAGCCTCGTATCATCCTGCATGATTCAAGGGCTCCTTGAATCATGGTTTAAACTTTCTTCCCCCTAATCACATAGGGGGTATACCAAGGACATCCTATTTTGATTAGCCCAAATTTATGCCTGATTCCTTTGATATTTCATCATTACAATATGATGTTAAACTATTTTTTCAACGTCCATTCTGCAAGGTCTAAAATTTCATGGAACCAAAAATACTCTCTTTTTTGATCCATCCATCCCTAGGCGGTTTAGTGAAACCCATGATGTCCCTTATTTATAACACCAAGTATAGCTCATGTGGGTATAGGATTTTTGGAATGGGATTCCCCCCAGATCCTGGGTAAATCAATACACAATGATTGATCCTACTGTAATGGATTTAAAAGAAATATTAGAGTTTTCCCCTCCATGTTGGGAAGCCTAAAGTCATAACTGTATGACATTAAATAGAAAGGTACCTCAAATATTGCTAAAATTCCCTAATATATATGCATAGGCCAAACCTATATGGGGAGAAAAATATTGAGACACCTAGATCTTAAAATTTAGGCTCCGCTCCTGCAAGGGATCAAAACGACTCACCCTGCATGTGAGCTATATCAATGTAGGAAAGGTCCCAAATCCATGGATGATCATGGCCTAAACATTTCTAACATATCCATACACATATTTTCCATCTATCAAAATGTATTATTTGAGTGATTTCGGATCCTCATATACCTTCATGGCCATTAGATAAAGGAGGACATTATCCTATGGAACCCATTGTTTGACTATGCACATAATTCCCTGATGGCTCTGCATATGTTGCCAGGAAAAATGGACTGTCGACCAAGGGAAAAAATCATCCACAAGAGTGGGTTTTTCTATTACCATATGCTCAACAGCTTACAATCCCCATATCATCTCTCTTGATACATGATCCATTGAATCCATTTCTTTCACTCCCCTCCATGCCCACATCTTGAACATGCTGGAACACCTTGTCCCGATCATACATTGGATAATCAAGGCTTCTACATCAATTTCTTAAATGCAAGAAATTAAAACTGCGTAATTTTATATAATCAATGTTCATTCTTGGTACCCTACATTAAAAATAATGTACTCACTCATGTTCTTATACATGAAAATAATATGCATAGGAATGTTGAATTTGGATCCTGCTTCATTTCTAAACCTATGTCCAAAAAAATGGTTCCACATTCATAGGTGTAAACTAGATCTACATATAGATGAACTTTAAAAGAACTGTGTTTTTCTTGATTCCTATCATCATAGGATACATAGTGACATACGAACCTCATATTTCAGGTCAATCCAAGAAACAAAATTGTCCCATCCATACTTGTGCAAGGGTCAGACCTACTTAAGAAGACAACTCACATGGATAAGATAAAAATACCTCCACTTATTCCATATATTCCCCATAATGATTAACCTGAAATTATCCCTTTTCATGTTCAGGAACCCCTCTTCACACACCATACATTGTTTCTAGAATGTATTGAATCCCTATAATCCCCCATGGCATCAGAAATTGGTAGCCAGTGTCTTGTAGAAACCATTGTTTGACTAAGGCGCCCATTTCCCCAATAGATTTTCATATGTTTCCCACAAATGATCTTGTTAAAAAATTAAAGTTCCTCCAATTGGGATATTTTTCCTACTACCGTACTCCCCTATGAAATTTATGTACCGCCTTAATCCCTGGATTCAAGAACCCCCTGTATTACGTTTTACATGCTTCCTCTTTTTCTATGCTCGAATGTGAAGAACATTTATGGTCAAACTATGGTAAAAAATATTAATCATTTACCTTCCTCTAGGAAGAGTATAATTATTTCACAGTCACAAATCTCCAATGTCCAATTTGTAAGATGTTAATTTGAATCATTCTCCAACCCTTTTTTCACAAGTAAAATTCATGTGGGGGAAGTTTCTAGAACAAATTCAATACAAATACCCTCATACATTCATACATCATTCCACTAATATTCTTCCCATTTTGGTAATAAAAACATAAAACAAATCTAAATTTCAATAAAACATCAGGTCCATCAAATATGGAAGGATGGTGTTATGCAGAATCCTTTGCCTGACTATGCACACAAGGCCCCAACACCTCTACAAAAGTAAACCAATAATAAATTTCTATCAGTCAAAGGAAAATTCTTCCTCATGATATGTTTTCCTTGTCTCTTTATGCTTCATGTATTCCATTCTACATTTCATATCCCATTCTCTAGAAAACACAAGTCAAGTTCAAGGAAAATCCAATATCCATGTCTAAATGTTTCTAGGACATTCTCAGTTAATGAGTCCTAAATTGGGGCCCTTGCCCTGAAAATCAGGGTCAAAACTATTCAACCTAAAACATCAATATTGGTCTTATTTGTTCGACCTAAACCATCAGTAATGACAGTCCAGTTTGAAAGATATTAAACTGCCCATGAAATATATAACACTCACTATATTGATAACCCTCAATGGGTTTCCTAAAAAAAATCATGAACCGTCTTGCTTAACCTACGACCCATATGGATTAGTCAAAAATGTTGGGAAACCAAAAATCAAGGGAAACAAATCGTATTAGGATGAAAACCTATGAAGGGTGGCATAATAAAAATTCAGGTTATACCTAAAATGTCTAAATCATAATAGGTTTAGGTAAAAAATAGGGTAATACCAAAAAATACACAATGTATGTTAGGTTTTCCATGAAACCCTAACAGTAGTAAAACTACGCCCATTTAGCCCCTCAAATCATAAAAAATTAGAGCATGATTTGAATATTTTATTCACCATAGATTGAAACTCAAATTGACATATAGTTGGAATTATTGTTAAAATGTGGAAAATCATTAATGGTAGATATTGTAGGAAATGGTAAAGGAGAAGAACTGCAGAGAAAAATGTATTAATTATATTACATATAGGTATGGAGGGCATCCAAAACTTAGATCCTCTTCATAAGAGCATGATACTGTCACGACCCGCCCTCGGGGTCCGTGCCGTGACTACCCCAAGCCCGCCTTCCATAGGCCAGGGGCTGGCGACTAGCACCAAGGCGTAAATTCCAGCAAATTGGGAAGGCATTGCCTTTGAAAAGGTAAACACACACCACAGAGTAAACAAACGGAAAGTAAACACTAAGCAAGCAGAGTACAACTGAAGTGCGGAAAAGTAAATGGGCCAGAATACAAACCCAAACTGAAAGTAAAGTACAACTCGAAAAGGGAAAAACAGCAACTGTAAAGTAAAGGCCGCTACTCCGTGCTGTCCACTGGAAAATCCCACCTGAAGGGTGGGTACAGATAGCTCCTCTGCTCCACGGGTCCCACCGTCCGCTCCGTGCTCGTCCCGCCCAGTGGTCCACCTCCGGGTACCGTCCCGCTCCGCAAACCTCAGCTAAGGTCAACGCTGTCCGTCGTCTGCAACCAACACAACGTAGTGCGGGCGAAGCCCGTGCAGGGGTGAGTATAAGCTACTCAGTAGGGACCCCGAGACCCCTGAAGGTCTCTCAAATCCACAAAGGATAAACCACGAAACAAAGTACAATCACGAAGTAACAACCAACACTGCTTAGGTATATGCCCATACATATACCTAAGTCATCAATTCAGATACGCTCCAACCTCCGAGCCCAAGTATAACTCAGTCCACGCAGGAAAGTATACGTATTCCACATAGGAAAGCAAAATATAATCCACACAGGATTGCACAACACAATCCACACAGGAAAACAACAGGATTCAGCTCACACAGGTATACTTTTTTAAGGACGATAAAGATGATCACTGATCCATCTAAATCGTCGGACCCACGAAGGATCGATAGGTAACTAACCCCCGCAGAAGACCCACACAGGATCGGGCTCACACAGAACCTGTAGGCGCTGGCTCACACAGAACCGCTGAGCGCAAGGACCCACACAGGATCGGGCTCACACAGAACCTGTAGCACTGATCCACGTAGGATCGCTGAGTGCTGTAGTCGTCGTCGTCGAATCCACACAGGATCTCTGTACTGTCGTCGCCAAATCCACACAGGATCTCTGTACTGTCGTCGTCTAATCCACACAGGATCTCTGTACTGTCGTCGTCAAATCCACACAGGATCTCTGTACTGTCGTCGTCGCAGTCACAGTAGCAGTCGTAGCAGTAAAACAGTCGCAGCCAGCACTAGGGTTCCCGCACACAGCAAGCTCGTACGGAGGGTCCGCTCCACGAGCCGAGAGGCTGATACATCAACTGTCACGAAGACCGAAGTTGATGTATCCAAAAGTTCCGTATCGTCAACAGGAACTCAACGCAACAGACGGCGCGTCGATCGGACGCCCGGTCTGAGAGTTATTGGCATTTTCGTCTCCGGGGCCCGGTTGGTTTTTAAGGCAAAACCAACCCGACCGTACTCCACCTGCGTCCAAACCTCGGGCGGAGTATGCCAAAAGATCCGTCTCACTAAGAGGAACACTACGCGTCTGACGGCACGTCAATCGGACGTCCGTAGCTCAAGATATGAGTGTTTCCGCTCCGAAGGCCCGGTTGGTTTCGTGAACGAACCAACCCGGCCGAACTCAAAGTAAACCGAAACCTTGAGTGCGATATACCGAAACGACCGTCTCGATCCAAGGATCGCGTTGCCGCAGACGGTTCGTCATTCGGAGGTCCGAGGCTCAAGTTATGAGCGAAAAACCAAAACTGGTCCGAAACGGGGGGGTCCGGGTCCGGGCCGACCCGGCCCGACCCCCCCCCCCCCCGGGGGTGGCGCGGCGGCGGCGACGGCGGCGCGGCGGCGGCGGGCCGCGTGGCGGCGGCGGGCCGCGTGGCGGCGGCGGGCCGCGTGGCGCGGTGGCGGCGGGCCGCGTGGCGGCGGCGGGCCGCGTGGCGGCGGCGGGCCGCGGGGCGGCGGCGGGCCGCGTGGCGGCGGCAGCGGCGGGCCGCGCTGGCGGCGGCGGGCCGCGTGGCGGCGGCAGCGGCGGGCCGCGCTGGCGGCGGCGGGTGCCGCACGGGGTGGTCACGCGGGGGGCTTGATTGCCCCCGCGTTTTTCTCAAGCGGCACGGCTCAAGGCCGTGCCTTTGCCAAAAAAAACGGCCCCCCACATAAGGGGGCCGGCTGGAACGAACCGGGGGGGCTTTGCCCCCCCCTCCTTTAAAGAACCGCCCCCCCTCATTAAGAGGGGGGTCTTGAAGAACCGGCCGGGGGTTTAATCCCCCGGCTTTTATGACATCCGGCCGGCCGCTGGCCGGCCGGTTTTTACCAACGGGACCGGAATTTCCGGTCCCGCCCTCGACTCCCGACGCCGGCGGCACGGCCGCCGGTCTTTCCTTCCGCCGCGGCCCGGAACCGGCCGCGGTCTCCTCGTCTCACCGCGGCCCGGAACCGGCCGCGGTGTTCGTCGTCCGGCGCGGTGCGACGGCACCGCGCCCCTTTCGTCGTGCCATGAATCCTCCCAACGCGGCGCGACGGCGTCGCGTTCTTGAAATCTCTCCTCGGCGAAGCGCGACGGTATTGTGGAAATCATAAGCATGTTCATCCGCGTGGTGCGACGGCACCACGCCTCTTGCTTCCACCCGCATGAATCAACATGAACGAAGGAGGGGGTTTCGGCCGTGTTCGTGCGGTCCGACTCCCCTCGCGTTAACAAATAACATAACTAAAAAGTCTCACGTTTAGTCATGCTAAAATCCACGATTCAGGAATGGAATAAAATAATTAATAAAAACATCCCCTACCTCGGGTTTGAGATTCAAAGAAATCCTCTACGTTCCGCGGAAGACGGCGTCGCGGAATTCAGGCGTCGCGGTCGTCGTTCGTCAAATCCGTTGACGAAGATTTACGTCCGATGCGACACGTTGTTGGCGGATCTTCGTTTGCCGACGAAGAAGGTCCGAAGAGGAAGCAGAGGTCCGAAGATACTAGGTCTCCGAGTCGATGATCCTTGACGAAGAGTTGTCGTTCTTCGTTGAGGATGAAGACGTTCTTCGTTCTTCGTCAGAGCTTGGAGATGAAGGGAAAGCTCTCCCAAGACAAACAAAGAACCCTCAATAAAATAAGAATACCACTTATTTTATTAACACACAACTCAAAAGGATTTCAAATGTTTGAAATTCAAAAGAGTTAACTCCCAAAAATTAAATTAAGTAACTTAAGCCATTAAAGAGGGGGGTTAAGTATGTTGAGAGAATTTGAAAAGAAAAGGGGGTTCGTGTGGGCCCCACCACACTTAATCCTCCCAAGGGAGGTTAAGTGGGTGTGGGTCCCACTTCCAACCACCTTTGATAGGTTTTTAAAAAGTTAAAACAAAATTTGTATTACACAAATTTTATTTAACTTAACTGAAAAACCCCAAAACGTAACTCTCAACCCGCAACAAACGCAACTCCCGAAAAGGTCTCATTAAGCGAAAACCGGCGCTGCGAGTTCATCGGTGCCCTCGGATTTCAATTCCGAGCACCGGATCAAAAGTTAGGAATTCCCGCTCGTTCGTTCACTGAACGTACCCGAGCCAAACTTCGGAAATTAATTCCGGGCACTCCGGGCCTCGGAATCAGATGCCGTCTGAAACCGCGCTCTTGTAAAATTCTAAAGAAAATTAAGAAAAAATTTTCCTTGAATTTTACGGGTCTTTACATTACTCCCACCTCAGGGCTTTACGTCCCCGTAAAGCTACATCAAAAACTAGGGAAACAAAAGAGGGTACTGAGCACGCATCTGAGCCTCCCGCTCCCATGTGCTCTCCTGGAGATTCTCGTGCCGCCATCTGTTGCGCACAAGAGGAATCGATCGTCCATGTAGGACCCGCTCCTGGATGACATGGACCTCTTCTGACGTGGCCCGGACCATCTCTGGTCCCACAAGAGCTGCGAGATTTCTACTTTGCCGAAAAGAGAAACCTGGTCTCATCCCCTGGATGAACCACATTCTTTGCCTAAAACAGTCAATCCTAACATGGATGATACTAATCCATACTAAGGATGACGTCGTAAGGCCTCGACGCTACTACTAAGAGATTCAACCGTTACTCTCGCCTCCAAGGGTTGTGTCACACTGTCGGCATCAGTGTGTGGTAACTGGGCCTCCTCCAGTAGATGTCTCACAAGTGAGGGTCAAGTCAACAGCCAAAACTGGAACCTCTTAGTAACATTACGATAGAGGACAGGAACGAAAACATCACAAGGTATGCGTCTTTTATTATTGCAGCTCGTAATACAAGACGCTACACAAAAGCAACAAGGAACCAGAAGTACAAAGGATGTAACCACTAGTTCTGCTCCTGTCCATCGGCTCCCAGAGCTCCATGATCGAAGGCCTCGGCTGCCTGAAGCTGAGCTCTTCCCTGCGGTCGGGGTGGACCTCCTGGTGGTGGTGGTGGTAGAGCCTCAAAGCGTCGTCCACCACCTGCTGCTCGGCCTGCTCCTCTGCCTCGTCCGCCTCCTTCCTGCAGACCGCCACGGTCGAACCTCTGCCTCTGCCTAGGTGGTTCCTCAACCGTCTGCTGCTCCTCCGCATGGCGGGTCGGGCAGTCACGAGCCATGTGGCCTCGCCCGCTGCATGCATAGCACTGTCTTCCACTCGAAAGACTGGCTCCGCGTTGTGTGCCCTGCACTGCTGAGCCAGTGCCCTGAGGTCTGGTCTGTCTGGACCCCTGAGTCATTCGCCGACTGCCAGCTGCAGATGACTCTGCCACGTGCCGTCCTGCGGTGGGTCTCTGTGCTGGTGTAGACTCAGCAAGGAAGCTCTCGATCAGAAGGGCCCGCTCCAGTACTCCTGTCTGAGTCGGTATGCTGAGGGAGATCAGCGATGCCCTGATCTCGTGTCTCAAACCCTGCTCGAAGGTTCGGGCCCGGAAGAATGGGTCCCGTACCATGTCAGTCGAGTAGCGCGAGAGATCGGTAAATCTCGCCGAGTACTGAGCGACCGTCATGCTGCCCTGCCGCAGCTGTAGAAGCTCCTGGATACGCACCGCACGAAGGGTGGCTGGGACGAACTCCGAGCGGAAGATGCTCTCAAAGTCCGTCCAAAGAAGAGATGCCTCATCGTGCACCTGGAGCATCAAGCTCCACCATCGTCCTGCTGCTGCGTGTAGTAGGCTCGCAGCGAGGATCACCATGAGGTCTGCTGGTGTCCTCACTAGCCTAAACACTCGAACTACTGCCTCCAGCCAGTCCTCTGCTGCCTGGGGATCCGTCTCCCCGCGAAACCTGGGCGGTCGCTGGCGCTGAAACTCATGCAGTGCGCTGAGGCGACGTGCATCGTCAGCGGCTGCTGCTGGAAGCATCGGAAAATCGGCGGGTAAAGGTACCGCCGGTGCCACTACTGGAAAAGGGCCCTGCACCGAAGCCTCGTCGCTCGGTGGGCTGTCGTCTCGCTCGACTCTCGGAACCCTAGCTGGCTGCCGTCGTGGGGCCATCCTGAAAAGGAAACAGGTGCGCCACGGTTAGAACAGAATACCTGGTGAGCTGGCACAAGTAATCATAAAGAAAACTTGAGACTTTCATTAAGCAGATCAGTATACCCGGTGAGCTGACACAAGTAATCACAAAGAAAACTTTGAAACACACACGCAATCAATGTTTCCGTGCATTAAGTCGGAAATCAGAAGTCAGGGTCCTGGTGTATGGATACGTCGGCCGCCGCACCAACACTGGACTCCCTGGACTGATAACCACACTCAATACGCTAAACATTATTGCTTCACATAGAAAAGATCAGAGTTCGCGGTAGAACCGAACTCCTCTGATACCAATTTGTCACGACCCGCCCTCGGGGTCCGTGCCGTGACTACCCCAAGCCCGCCTTCCATAGGCCAGGGGCTGGCGACTAGCACCAAGGCGTAAATTCCAGCAAATTGGGAAGGCATTGCCTTTGAAAAGGTAAACACACACCACAGAGTAAACAAACGGAAAGTAAACACTAAGCAAGCAGAGTACAACTGAAGTGCGGAAAAGTAAATGGGCCAGAATACAAACCCAAACTGAAAGTAAAGTACAACTCGAAAAGGGAAAAACAGCAACTGTAAAGTAAAGGCCGCTACTCCGTGCTGTCCACTGGAAAATCCCACCTGAAGGGTGGGTACAGATAGCTCCTCTGCTCCACGGGTCCCACCGTCCGCTCCGTGCTCGTCCCGCCCAGTGGTCCACCTCCGGGTACCGTCCCGCTCCGCAAACCTCAGCTAAGGTCAACGCTGTCCGTCGTCTGCAACCAACACAACGTAGTGCGGGCGAAGCCCGTGCAGGGGTGAGTATAAGCTACTCAGTAGGGACCCCGAGACCCCTGAAGGTCTCTCAAATCCACAAAGGATAAACCACGAAACAAAGTACAATCACGAAGTAACAACCAACACTGCTTAGGTATATGCCCATACATATACCTAAGTCATCAATTCAGATACGCTCCAACCTCCGAGCCCAAGTATAACTCAGTCCACGCAGGAAAGTATACGTATTCCACATAGGAAAGCAAAATATAATCCACACAGGATTGCACAACACAATCCACACAGGAAAACAACAGGATTCAGCTCACACAGGTATACTTTTTTAAGGACGATAAAGATGATCACTGATCCATCTAAATCGTCGGACCCACGAAGGATCGATAGGTAACTAACCCCCGCAGAAGACCCACACAGGATCGGGCTCACACAGAACCTGTAGGCGCTGGCTCACACAGAACCGCTGAGCGCAAGGACCCACACAGGATCGGGCTCACACAGAACCTGTAGCACTGATCCACGTAGGATCGCTGAGTGCTGTAGTCGTCGTCGTCGAATCCACACAGGATCTCTGTACTGTCGTCGCCAAATCCACACAGGATCTCTGTACTGTCGTCGTCTAATCCACACAGGATCTCTGTACTGTCGTCGTCAAATCCACACAGGATCTCTGTACTGTCGTCGTCGCAGTCACAGTAGCAGTCGTAGCAGTAAAACAGTCGCAGCCAGCACTAGGGTTCCCGCACACAGCAAGCTCGTACGGAGGGTCCGCTCCACGAGCCGAGAGGCTGATACATCAACTGTCACGAAGACCGAAGTTGATGTATCCAAAAGTTCCGTATCGTCAACAGGAACTCAACGCAACAGACGGCGCGTCGATCGGACGCCCGGTCTGAGAGTTATTGGCATTTTCGTCTCCGGGGCCCGGTTGGTTTTTAAGGCAAAACCAACCCGACCGTACTCCACCTGCGTCCAAACCTCGGGCGGAGTATGCCAAAAGATCCGTCTCACTAAGAGGAACACTACGCGTCTGACGGCACGTCAATCGGACGTCCGTAGCTCAAGATATGAGTGTTTCCGCTCCGAAGGCCCGGTTGGTTTCGTGAACGAACCAACCCGGCCGAACTCAAAGTAAACCGAAACCTTGAGTGCGATATACCGAAACGACCGTCTCGATCCAAGGATCGCGTTGCCGCAGACGGTTCGTCATTCGGAGGTCCGAGGCTCAAGTTATGAGCGAAAAACCAAAACTGGTCCGAAACGGGGGGGTCCGGGTCCGGGCCGACCCGGCCCGACCCCCCCCCCCGGGGGTGGCGCGGCGGCGGCGACGGCGGCGCGGCGGCGGCGGGCCGCGTGGCGGCGGCGGGCCGCGTGGCGGCGGCGGGCCGCGTGGCGCGGTGGCGGCGGGCCGCGTGGCGGCGGCGGGCCGCGTGGCGGCGGCGGGCCGCGGGGCGGCGGCGGGCCGCGTGGCGGCGGCAGCGGCGGGCCGCGCTGGCGGCGGCGGGCCGCGTGGCGGCGGCAGCGGCGGGCCGCGCTGGCGGCGGCGGGTGCCGCACGGGGTGGTCACGCGGGGGGCTTGATTGCCCCCGCGTTTTTCTCAAGCGGCACGGCTCAAGGCCGTGCCTTTGCCAAAAAAAACGGCCCCCCACATAAGGGGGCCGGCTGGAACGAACCGGGGGGGCTTTGCCCCCCCCTCCTTTAAAGAACCGCCCCCCCTCATTAAGAGGGGGGTCTTGAAGAACCGGCCGGGGGTTTAATCCCCCGGCTTTTATGACATCCGGCCGGCCGCTGGCCGGCCGGTTTTTACCAACGGGACCGGAATTTCCGGTCCCGCCCTCGACTCCCGACGCCGGCGGCACGGCCGCCGGTCTTTCCTTCCGCCGCGGCCCGGAACCGGCCGCGGTCTCCTCGTCTCACCGCGGCCCGGAACCGGCCGCGGTGTTCGTCGTCCGGCGCGGTGCGACGGCACCGCGCCCCTTTCGTCGTGCCATGAATCCTCCCAACGCGGCGCGACGGCGTCGCGTTCTTGAAATCTCTCCTCGGCGAAGCGCGACGGTATTGTGGAAATCATAAGCATGTTCATCCGCGTGGTGCGACGGCACCACGCCTCTTGCTTCCACCCGCATGAATCAACATGAACGAAGGAGGGGGTTTCGGCCGTGTTCGTGCGGTCCGACTCCCCTCGCGTTAACAAATAACATAACTAAAAAGTCTCACGTTTAGTCATGCTAAAATCCACGATTCAGGAATGGAATAAAATAATTAATAAAAACATCCCCTACCTCGGGTTTGAGATTCAAAGAAATCCTCTACGTTCCGCGGAAGACGGCGTCGCGGAATTCAGGCGTCGCGGTCGTCGTTCGTCAAATCCGTTGACGAAGATTTACGTCCGATGCGACACGTTGTTGGCGGATCTTCGTTTGCCGACGAAGAAGGTCCGAAGAGGAAGCAGAGGTCCGAAGATACTAGGTCTCCGAGTCGATGATCCTTGACGAAGAGTTGTCGTTCTTCGTTGAGGATGAAGACGTTCTTCGTTCTTCGTCAGAGCTTGGAGATGAAGGGAAAGCTCTCCCAAGACAAACAAAGAACCCTCAATAAAATAAGAATACCACTTATTTTATTAACACACAACTCAAAAGGATTTCAAATGTTTGAAATTCAAAAGAGTTAACTCCCAAAAATTAAATTAAGTAACTTAAGCCATTAAAGAGGGGGGTTAAGTATGTTGAGAGAATTTGAAAAGAAAAGGGGGTTCGTGTGGGCCCCACCACACTTAATCCTCCCAAGGGAGGTTAAGTGGGTGTGGGTCCCACTTCCAACCACCTTTGATAGGTTTTTAAAAAGTTAAAACAAAATTTGTATTACACAAATTTTATTTAACTTAACTGAAAAACCCCAAAACGTAACTCTCAACCCGCAACAAACGCAACTCCCGAAAAGGTCTCATTAAGCGAAAACCGGCGCTGCGAGTTCATCGGTGCCCTCGGATTTCAATTCCGAGCACCGGATCAAAAGTTAGGAATTCCCGCTCGTTCGTTCACTGAACGTACCCGAGCCAAACTTCGGAAATTAATTCCGGGCACTCCGGGCCTCGGAATCAGATGCCGTCTGAAACCGCGCTCTTGTAAAATTCTAAAGAAAATTAAGAAAAAATTTTCCTTGAATTTTACGGGTCTTTACAGATACAACCATTAAAAAAGATTATTTGAAGACTCAAAGATTTGTATCAATACTTGATTCAGTTCTTTAATGTCTTGGTGAGTCATTGTAAAATTTTCGATCTCGGACTCTATATATGACTATAATGCATTCACCTCCTATGAAAAATCAAGTTTATCCTTTTATCCTTCCTCCACTAGTTGTCGTCCCTCATCAACTATAGTTGTGGTGTGGTCCCATTGTTGTTTAAGACACTACAGCTCTATGCTTCACTAATCCACTTCATATTCAAGCTTCTCCACTAATGACCTTGGTTTCATGAGTTCACTATGCAGCCTTGCGACAGCTCTGGATTGGTCAGTAGATTCATTCCTAAGAATCAATATGGCCATAGCAAGATGAGCCCTAGACTCTACAACAAAAATATGGGACTCAAGCATTCCAGTTTTCTCACGATACATGACCACCTACTTCACTAAGTCGTAAAAACAATGGTAATCAAATCCTTCAAACCCCATGACAAAAAATGGCCAATGTAATTTGGGCAATTTCATCGGCATATCTGCAAGTGGTGTTTGAGATATAAATATCCAAATTTTTTTCATGACCTTTGGTGGCCAAGATAGTGGATGATCAGGCCCTATTTATTATTCCTATAATCACTCCCAGATGAAAGAAAAAATTTAGCAATAAATTTTACAAGGGGAGGCCATGACTCAATGAATTCGGCACGAATTGACCCTAAAGGTGTCACATCTCAGCCTGTTTCAAAAAGATGAAGGACTAAGGTGTCAACTACAACTACAAACACTTGTGGTTTTTATCCTGAATTCAATATTGACATAAGTAAACACTCTCAACTCTGGAATCTAAATGACAAAAACATTTTGGAAATGGATAGAATAGTTTAAATCTAACTTCCGTATGTATAAGCCTTGATATCTTCAACTTACATTATGTTATCACTACTCGATGAAGATGGTACTGCATATGCAATATGAAATTGAGATTTAGGATCATCCAATGTCACCCAAGACTCATGTTCATGCTTGGCTGGACTAGAAGCCTCCATAAGATCACTTGCATAAATCCACCTCACTGGGATAATCAGTTTACACAAAGGAATAAGGACCACTTGTGTATTTCTAGGAACTATAATCACATCCTCTCCTGTGGTTGTGTAAAGAGGCATGATGTCCCATTCTAAATTATTCATAGTTAGGATAGTGGCCTCACTAGAGGTTTTGACTTCTAGGAGAGAAGGATCATTATGCTCAATTTGGGAATCAACCTCCAGGGACATTCCCTCTACAATGGTGGGGTTCA
The DNA here is from genome assembly GCA_963277665.1 of Viscum album. Taxonomy (NCBI): domain Eukaryota; kingdom Viridiplantae; phylum Streptophyta; class Magnoliopsida; order Santalales; family Viscaceae; genus Viscum; species Viscum album. Next base: position 791,487,115 of record OY728156.1, on the reverse strand, counting down.
TCATGCTTGGCATGGTCAACACCTCAAGACATGGAACCCCTTTAATTTCTTTGGGAAGTTGGGCCTCCTCACTTAGTTCATCTGGTTATATCTGTTTCATCCTATATTTCTATATAATGGAGGGATTGACCAACTCGGGAAGGGTTTTGACCACTAAAGGATCTCCCACTATGGGGGAAGAGGTAGCTCGATCTAGAACATGTACTCTCTAAGGGTTTGGAAATTCCCCTAAATTCCTTAGTAGGCTTATCCTCTCATCCCTATTCAGACACAAATATCAGTGGTAATTCCTCTTCCACAGAAGGAACAAGAGCTTCAGACACCTAGGAAACAGCCTCCTGTTAACTTATAGGTTTTTATAAAAATATTCAATCGATAATTTTTCAAAAAGATTAAAGTGTTTGGTATAATAACTAGATAAACATATATGACAGTTAATTGTGATCTCTATTGTAATTTGAATCTATAGTTGAGAAACTTATCGACGTTTCTTATTTCTCCATGGGGAAGGATCCCTAATGATAATATGAAGTGGAGCCAGAGGAGGGAATTCCCTAATAAGAATCTCAATAATTGCCTCCATCTATTCAAAAACCCTATGGGAACCTTCCGCAATGACCCCCATGTTTGAAGGGACACATTCCCCAATGATAGTACCTATGGGGGTGTACATAGGAGAAGGTATAATATCTTATGTCTCCTCTTACACCATCAAGAGTAGGGAATCGATTGAGGATCTTTAAAATAAACGAATATAAAATATGATGTCAGCAAGAATAGTTACCTCTTCTTCTATATCACTCAAGTATGAGTATATCACCATCTATGTTACTCGATCGGACCAATGAAGATTTTATTTGGAATAATGAAAGAACATGTCAATTACTTTCATTTAGTTGGCTAATTCATTGGGATATTAATTAATAAAAATCTATAAGGATGAATGGAAGCTCCAATGCCTAGAATTTACATGTGTTCTCCTTAGAGAAGCTCCAAATGTCTTCATTAGAACTATTCTCACTTAAGGGATCCCAGAACATCCAATCCCTTGGATAGGTAGTTGTAATGGAAATGGATAAGGATATACGGTCAATACAAGGAAGTGAATCAGGTTCAATCAACTAAAACAACTTCCTGGGTGCCTCCACAACCCTGGAACCCTCAAGAGACAGGATCTTATGAGATTCACAGTGTGGAAGTGGAGTATCCCTAGCACCATCTTCATCTAGCACATTTTCAAGGTGAGAAGATCCAAAGGTATCAAAATTATCCCTATAGGCCTTGGTCCTTATTAGGGCAATCACTCGGAAAATGTATTTACATCGGCCCTATCAATCATTAATCAGGGTCTCAAGCTCCTATAGGTAAAGATGCACCTTTCGAGGATCATCGTCATTAGATATTTCACCGAGTGCTAACACATAACCGATTCCAATAAGGGAAGCTTCTATTGAAACGACCCAACCCATTATTAATGAAAATTCTTTTTGATCTAATTAAATTAATTATTATGTAAAATGTTTATATAACATATTAACATCCTTGGTTTTTTGTTTTTGGATTTCAAAATACCGTTATGAATTGTGACTGTTGCTAATATAGCCATTGAATAGTGATCACATTATTAGTATAAATATAGGGCTTTATCAAATCCAATATGCTCTGAAAAAGGAATTGATGGTCTCATCCAATAGAATTTCTCTATAAAAAACCCATTTGTCAGAGATTAGAAAGGAGGTAGCATAACTGTGCATTTCTCTTGACCAATCCCAAGTCGAGCTTCAACATGTTAATATTGAGTGGAACTGCCTATGGGATAAGTGGAAGATAATAGAGATTACCACCCAAGTGATGTCATATGGTCCTCCCCAAGAGTCTTTCATCATCGCACACCTTAACTTTTTTCTTATGCGGGTTTCATAAGTGGTTATGTAACAAGACCCTATCACTATGATTATGTGCATTATTCTTGTATAGAGAGTATACATTCATTTTATTATTGTTATGTTCTGAATAGTTTTCAAATAAAAAATATTTTTTTTATTTAATATTCAATTAAGAAATTTATTTTGATGGATTAATGGGATTTTTAATTAGATAATATTTTAATAAAATATTATTACTATATTAATTTTTATAAAATATTAATGATTTTATAATTTTTATGAATAAAATTGTCATTTTTATTAAGGTTTGAAAACTGTTTTCTTTTTCAAAACCCAATAATTTTCGATAAATATCAGTTTATATTTTAAAATAAAAAATTTAAATATTTATATAATTACATGAATAAAATGGATATTTTTTTGGAATCAGGATGTCGAAATTATCAAATGGATAATTTTTAAAAAATTTCTAAGACAGTTGAATTTTTGGGTAAAAATTAGATATCGTTTAAATATTTAATGTGTTTTATGACATTATAATGACCCAATAGTTATGTGATAAAATAATATGTATTAGATGTTCGTCCAATATATGTTTTACCATTAAAATAATGATATTTTACGTTTGTTTTATTTATTTTAAAATCTTTAGTTTACCCTCTAAGACTTATAAAACATTTTATCATTTTAAAATGATTTCCTTGAGAGTGCGACTCACCTCAACATAAGAAAATATAATATTTTTAGAAGTTATGTCATTGGCCTTATAAAATAATGTCTTACACTCCACTTTTAAAAATCCATTGAAAAAACCATGGGTTGTTTTGTGGTTTTGATTAGTTTAATATGTGGTGTACAAAACCAAAATAATAATGAATTCCCTCTCTTTTCCTATATAAAATTACCCCAGCCCCCACATCCTATTCACTAAAAACCTTTGGAGCTAGACCAAACTCTTCAATCCTCTCTCTATTATCATACCAAGGTGACCCCAGCTCCCAATAATCCCCTCTCAAGCCTCTCCCATGCTTTGGATCACACATCCAAGGGATTTCTTCCTTTATCATTTTTTCCAAAATTTCATTATATTTTGGTGCCCTTTTATATTCAATTAAAAATATTGGGGTATGATTTTGAACCTAATATTAATTTCCTCCTTATTTTTTAATGATGATATACCCTTTTCACTCTCATTAATTCCTTCCATGTACACCCGTTACCATACCGAAATTCTGTAATGGATTTATTTCTCCTCATTTACATTCAAGTAATTATGTTGTATTATGAATATGAATTCAATTACATTTGTTGCTACATGTATCTATATGAACCCCATACATTAAATTTCATGTAAATATGATGAGGCACCCCTTTCTCTCTTATCAACCATTTTTGTGAATTATTATGTCACGTTGTTATGCTGTTGAAATTACACCGTGATTTTCCATGAAAAAGTCAATGTGTAGTGAATACCATTCCTATTTCTCTATCAAGGGTAATCAACATTAGGAAAATTTACTTATTGACTATATATTTTCAGTTATGATTTCCACATTACTTTATCGTGGAAAAAATTATGATGTTTAATAATTCCATGCTATATGATCCATGTGGCACACTTATGCGTGAAATGAAATTATTAAAAAGGTTGCACCCTAATTGTACTCCAATGCATTAGCTAAATAATAGTATCATTATAATTCAAGTGCATCGAGGGTTTAATCATGCTCCATGTTTAATTAGCCTTGTCTCATGCTAATATCATGTTAAATGTTGATGCCACATTTCCATGTTATGAAAATCATGCTATATCATGCCTTTTTGTTCATGTTTCTCTTATACTCCATTGGTATGTCTATTTCCTAAAATTTACAGCATTCTTCATGTTATTCCGTGTTTACTCCCTTAATGGGATTTTTATCTCACCATTTTCTTATGCATGTCCTCAGGTTATCCCATCCAATGCTATGTATGAATGAATATTGTGGTCATGTAAAAGATATTTTCAATAAATATGTGTATTTCTTGTTTTAAGTTATTCTGTAATGTTCCTAAGAAACAAAGACAATAGAACTATAGATATTCTATATTGTATGTTGTTAATATTTTATGTAATAAATCATGTTTAGGTGTGTAATAAAGATAAGGGTTGTTATAGTTTGTATTAGAGGATAGGTTTTGTTATTTTTTTGGATTAAGATTAAAAAACCCTAGTTAAAGACTTCGGGATAATAATAAGTATAATAAAAACATCCATAAATTTGGGGTAGTATTTAATAAGTGTTTTATCAAGAAAATACATACATGACTAGATATGAGCAGGTAGAGGTGGCTCTAGCACATATGTATCTAGGTGTAAAACCCAAAATCACAGCTTTGAGCTAGACTCGAACGGGAATGGGTGCACGACAATGGGCCTTGAATCACTATTGGTTATGACACTCTCAGGTAATATTACTTGGTAAATTCATAATCCCAGTTTGAACCATTATTAATGGAATAAAAATTTTCACTAAGAATATATTTTTGGAGGTAGATCATGGATAAAATAGATTGAATCCTATAAAATTATTAGTTATCTGTTTTTCTATTTGGATTCCCCTATATGTGTTACCCCTATAATTCATTTTCTTCCATCCAATGACTAGTAATATGAGGACTCAGGCTAACAACCAATGCGAAGATCAATGTGATGAATGTTCTAATGAGATACTCAATATGATGGGGGAAAATCACAAACTTTTTCATGATACTCTATCAGTTAACTCTATTTTTGAATAGAAACATGGGTCGAGAGGGACGTTCAACCCCCACCCCCCCCCCCCCCATGAAACAATAAGTCACAATCAAGAGATTCATGAGACAAATGCCTCCTATATTTACTGGATCATCTGACCCCTCAATTGGCGAATAATGGATCAAATCCATTGAAAAGATGTTCAACATACTAAGTGATCCGAACAAGAAAAGGTTATTCTGAATTCTTATCATATGGAGGGTGAGTCTGATCAATAGTGGACAATGATAATTAAATATGAAGCATGGGGAGGATATTTAGGTGTTTTAATGGAAGGATTTATGGGGAAAAAAATTGACAAATATTTTCCTCGCACCCTCCGAGTTAATATTATAAGGTACTTCCACACCCTCAAGAAAAAAATGTGACAAATCCATCCGAGCGTATGAGGAAAACATCACAAGGCTTTTATGAAATGCCTCTAGCTTTGTCATTACCCTTGAATTCAAGGTTGACTACTTCTTTGGTGGGCTAAAACCTAGTCTACAGAAAGCCCTGGAGATCCATGACATCGAGAGCTATGAGAAAATTTTCTGATGTGCTCTCAAAGTTGAAATGGATATCAGAGAATCTCAGCGGTATCATGTTGATATGAAGTATAAGGTGTAATTTTATTTTGGATTTACGATGGATAAATTTAAGGGTGCTATAAAAATTGAGCAACCCACTTTCCAATGGTGTGGAATGAAGACCCCTAAAATGCCTGAAGGGGGATAAGAAAATGGTTTTGGAGTGGAAGAGAAGGGAACCTGGCCATTAATTATCAATAAATAATCCCACATCTATGAAAAATGAGATAAATGATCTATTCGACCCTTAACGCATTGTTCATTGCTTCAACTGCAAAAAAACCAGGGCACTTTGCAAACCAGTGCCTTAAGCCATGGGTTTTCGGAGGCAACTAACAACCTCCAAGGAAGCATGGGTGATCTTATCCCATCACTACTGCCGAAGTGAACCCCAAAAATGAAGTGGTGAACGGTATGTTAGTTATTCATTCAAGAATAGTGAACGTACCTTTTTGTTATGGTTTTACCCATTCTTTTGCTTCGCAAAATTTTAGTACAACAATCCCAACACTAACACAAATCATTGAAGTAAAGATGTCTGTGAGAACAGAAAATGGGGCAATCATTGCATCCCATTAATATAAATACCCTTATCATAATTTGTGGATTTAACATCCCTAAAATCCTAATCATACTCCCTTTGGTGGAAATTTAATGAATTTCTTGGTATGGATTGTCTTTCCTTACATAAATCCAACATAAATTTTCGTGAGAGGGAAATCACTCTCCATATGGTGAATAAAACCCCAATTCTGTACAATTTCAATGAGGAGGATGAATATTTTTTAGCATCGTCATTTCAATAGTGGATATTACTTACTTATAATAAAATGTATCTTTTTCAGATGATTCAGTATAGTGAAGTATAAATCCTTGAAGACAGGCCTATTTTGAGGGAATTCACTAAAGTGTTTTTCGAGGAGTTTCCTGGTTTTCCTCCTAGAAGAGATGTTAAATTCTCAATTGATCTTATACCTAGGGTATATCCAATATCCAAGACTCTATATAGAGTGGATAATTTGATTCTTGATGAGCTGAAGAAACAACTATGGGATAATATAGATAAAGGGTTTATACACCCAAGTGTTTCCCCATGGGGTGCACAAGTCCTCTTCGTCAAGAAGAATGATGGTTCAATACACCTTTTCATTGATTATTGAGAGATCAACAAAATATTGATAAATAAAAAGTATCTTATTCCATGAATTGATGACTTGTTCAATCGGATAGATGGATCATAATACTTCTCCAAGTTGGATCTATGGTCGGGATATTATCGGGTATGATTGAAGAAGGAGGACATCCCTAAGACTACTTTTCATATAAGATACGGGCACTATGAATTCATAGTAATTCATTTAGGACATACTAATGCCCTAGTAGTATTCATGGAGATGATTAATAGAGTCTTTAGAGATTACCTCAACAAATTTGTGGTAGTATTTATAGATGATATTCTAATATACTCCAAAACCAAGGAGGAGAATGAGGATTATCAAAGAACATTACTAGAGACCTTGCGAAAGAAGAAAATCTATGCAAATTAAAGAAAGTATGAGTTCAAGTTGAAGGAGGTATCATTATTGGGTCTTATCATCATAATCAATGGCATATTTGTGGATACCTCCAAAATAGCTGCAATTGAGGGATGATGGAGGGCAACATCTGTGATGGATATCCATAGCTTCATGGGGTTAGATAGATATTATCACTGATTTGTGAGAAATTTCTCGCAACTGTCAAACCCTCTTACCAAGATAAATAAAAAGGGATTCATGTTTTCTTATAGTGATGAATGAGAAGAGAGCATCAAGGAGTTGAAAATGAGGATTATCACTTCATTCGTGGTCACACTACCCACAAGTGGAGAAAATTATTTTGGTATTTAGTGATTTTATGAAGAAGGGAATGGGTTGTGTGTTGATGATAAGTGACAATGTCATTGACTATTATTCAAAGTAATTGAATGTTCATGAGAAAAACTATCTAACACCTGATCTGGAGATGGCTGCAGTAATCTTCCCATTGAAAATTTGGAAGCATTACCTATTTTGGGAGAAGTGTGAAATATATACGGATGACAAAAGCCTCAATTATTTATTCACATAGAATGATTTGAACATTAACCAGTGAATATGTTTAGAGATGATCATATTCTATCACTACTCAATCTATTAATAACCTAGGAAAGAGAAAATGGTGGATGATTTTCTATGTAGAAACGACCTATTGATTCTATCATTGATGAGAATTGAAAAGGATCCAATATTCTTAGATTTTATGAATATGGACATGGGAATCCTAAAAATGGGAAAATATTCAATCCTTTCACAAATGCTTTCTAAAAGATCTATTTTAGAAATGTTAATGGATGCTCAGAAGGATGATGTGGGAATTCAGAAGAAAGTGGAAACTATCAGAAAAGCAAAATCATTGGAGTTAAATGCTAATGACGAATGAATTGTAAGTTTTAGGAAAATACATTGTGTTCCATCAAGTCTGGAGTTGATGAAAAATGTTTTGGATGATGCACATAGTTTGAATTTATCCATTCACCCAAGAAACACAAAGATGTATCGAGTTATCCAATAGCATTATTGGTGGGATAACATGAAAAAGGAGATCCATGAGTATACAACAAAGTGACTAGTATGTTATTAATTGAATGCTGATATGCAGAAGTCTAAGGGGATGATGAAACCATTACCTATACCAGCATGAAAATGGGAGAATATCACCATGTACTTTGTCATCGGACTTCTAAAGACATCCAAAGGAAACAATGTAATCTGGGTTTTTGTGGATCGTATTACCAAGACTGCACACATCATTGCAATTCAGGAGGATTTCTCATGAATCAACTGGAACAGATAAATATTAGAGAGGTGGTAAGTATGCATGGAGTACCACTATATATAGTATCTGATCAAGATCCAAGATTCACCTCTATGTTTTGGAAGAGACTTTAACATGCTCTGAAAAATCAGCTGAACTTTAGTATGTCTTATCATCCTCAAACTAATGTCCAATCTGAGTGAACTATCCAAACACTTGAGGAAATGTTGATAGAATTATCAATGAACTTTAAAGGAAGATGGGATCGGCATCTTCCTTTGGTTGAGTTCTCTTACCATAACAGTTTCCACTCAAGCAACCAAATGGATCCTTATGAATCCCTTTATTGGAATTGGTGGAGAACACCAGCATGTTGGGATGAAGTTGGGGAGGGGAAACTCCTAGGTCTAGAAATGGTCAAAGAATGGGTGGAGAACGTTAAGACCATCCAAAATCACATTAATGCTATTTAGAGTCGACAAAAAAGCTATGTTGATAATCATTGACGAGACATAGAGTTTGATGTTAGAGACATGGTATTCCTCTGTATATGACCGTGGAAGAGGGTTATGAGATTTGAGAAGAAAGGAAATCTTATTCCAAGGTACATCGGTCCTTTTGAGATCCACGATCACATTTTTGTGGTGGCCTATAGACGAATACTCTCACCAAACCTATCTCAATTACATTATGTATTCCTTGTATCACTCTTGAGGAATTACATACCTGACACATCACATATACTCATTCCAGAGGTGGTAGCATTTGAGAATTAACTCTCATATGAGGAGAATCTAGTGATGATCTTAGATCGTAGGGAAAGAGTTCTTTGGAATAAGACTATTCCCCTCGTCAAGGTGTTGTGGCGAAACCACATGTTTGAAGAGGCAACATGGAAATCAGAGGAAGTGATGAAGTAGAGTTACCCATATCTTTTTTAGTATGGGTAAAGTAAATTTTTAGGGAGAAATTTTTAAAGGGGGGAAGATTTTAATGACCCAAACCTTTATTGATAACAATTAATCTTGATATAATTAAATGTCTTATTATGTAAAATGGTTATATACCCTATAAACTTCCTTGGTTTTATGTTTTCGGATTTTAAAATACCATTATGAATTGATACTGTTTCTAATATCGTCATTGAACAGTGATCAGATGATTAGTATAAATATAGGGCTTTAACAACTCCAATTTACTCACAAAAAGGAAGTTGTGGCCTCATCCAGTAGAATTTCCCCATAAGAACCCCATTTTTCAAAGGTCATAAAGGAGGTAGCATATCTGAGTTTCTCTTTTGACCAAGGCCAAGACGAGCTTCAACACGTTATGCTTGATCAGGGCCACCTATGGGAGAAGTGAAAGTCAATATAGATTATAACCCGAGTGATGTTATCTGGGCCTCCCCAAGAGTCTGTCACCATCGTTCACCTTACCCATTGGACTTTTGTGGCTGTTAAAATGGGTTATGTAACAAGACCCTAGAACTACTGTTAGGGTCATCATTCTTGTATAGAGAATATACATTCATTTTATAATTTTTAGGTTGTAAATATTTTTTATTGGAAAAATGGTATTTTTAGTCTATATTCAATTAAGAAATATATTTTGATCCATTAATGGATTTTTGAATTAAATAATATTTTAATAAGATATTATTACTAAATTAATTTTTATTAAATATAAATTATCTTATAATATTTATGAATACAAATGTAATTTTTATTAAGGTTTGAAAACTATTTTTGTCAAAACCCATGAATTTTTTATAAATGCCGGTCTATATTTTATAAGTAAAAAAATACCATATTTGGAAAATTATTTAGATAAAATTAATATTATTTTTGAAATCAGTACGTCTAAATTATTCAATGGTGAATTTTTCCTAATTTTCTAAGACAGTCAAATTTTTTGATAAAAATTAAATAGCTTTTAAATATAAAATGTGTTTTATAACATCATAAGGACCCGAATGTGACGTAATAAAATAAAATAAATGGGTTTTAGTCCAATATATGTTTTACCAGGAAAATAATGTGATTTTGGGTTTGTTTTATTTATTTTAAAAGCCTTAGTAATCCCTCTAAGACTTATAAAACATTGTATTATTTTAAAATGATTTCCTTGAGAATGTGACTCACCTCCACATAATCAAGCCTAATATTTTTATATGTTAGGAAATTGGAATTATTAATTATTATTTTCCACTAAAATTTGGAAAAAACCATGTGAAAAAACGATGGGTTGGTTTGTGTTTTTGATTAGTTTAATAGGTGGTGTCCAAAACCTAAATAATCATGCATTCCCTCAAATTTTCTATATAAATCCACCCAAACTCCCACTACCAATTCACTAAAAACCATTGTATCTTTACCAACCTCTAAAATCCTCTCTCTATTATCCCCCCAAGGGACCCCCAAGCTTCAAATAATCCCCTCTCAAGTCTCTCCCAAGCTTTTGGATCACACTTCCAAGTAAGATATTTATTCCTTTCTCATTTTTGTCCGAATTTCATTATGCCATTACAGCCTTTTATTTTAAATTAAAAATGTTGGGGTATGATTTCAAACCTAACCCATAATTCCCTCATTATGTTTGTATGATTGGAGACCTCTTTTTCTCTCATTAATTACTTGCATGTGAACATGTTACCATGTCGAAATTCCATAAGGGATTTCTCTCTCCTCATTTACATTCAAGCAATTAATTTGTATTATGAATATAAATTCAATTAAGAATGTTGGGAAATTACTCTATATGACCAAATTACATTCCATTTCTTGTAAATATGAAGAGACACTCATTTATCTCTCAGAAAACATTTTTATGAGTTCTTTTTTCATGCTGTTATGCTGCCAAAATTGCACTGCGATTTTCCAAGCCAAAGTCATTATGTAGTGAATTCCATGCCCATTTCTCTATCAAGGGTATTAAACTTTATGACATTTACTTATTGATTATATACTTTCATTTATGAATTCCACATTAATTAATTGTGGAATAAATGAGGGTTTTTAATGATTCCAGGTTATATGATCCATGTGGAACACTTATGCAGGAAAAGAAATGATTAAGAAGGGTGTGCCCTGATAGTGAAATAATGCATAGGGTGATGGATAGTTTCATGATACATCAAGTGAAATGAAGGTTTAATAATTATAATTCTAGTGTAATGAGGTTTTACCCTTGATCTATATGCAATGAGACTTGGCTCATGCAAACATCATGTAAAATTTTAATGCCACATTTCCATGTTATGATAATCATGTTATTTTTTTCCTTTATGTTCATGATTCTATTATGCCCCATTGATATTCATATTGCGTAAAATGTATGATATTATTCATTTTATTCCATGTTTACTCCATTACTAGGCTTTATATCTCACCATTTTCTTATTAAAGTCCTTAGGTTATCCCATTCAATGCTAAGTACGAATGAATGTTGTGGTCATGTAAAAGATGTTTTCAATAAAGATGGGTTTTTCAGGTTTTAAGTTTATATGTGATGTACCTAAGTCCCAAAAACTCTAGACCTCTGAATCTTCTATGTTGTATCAAGTGATGATTTTTTGTAATAAATCACGTTTAAGTGTGTAATAAATAGAAGGGTTGTTATATCAGTCCCATGGAGAAATCACCACAAAGCACAAGGGGATTGAGACCAAAAAGATTCGTGACTCCTTAAAGTATCTTATTACGTCCAGGACACTAGAATGACTACATTTAGATGGATAAATGCATAATTCTAATTGGTAGCATCAAAATACTTGATATCCTGAGAGGTCACACCCCATGTTCTCAAGACCTACCTCAGGGGGTTCAGAGCTGAGAGACTTTTGATGATATTTCCTTGTTCAAGAATGCTCAACATTTTCATTTTGTTTACCCTTATCACTAGATTCCTTAGGGTCCTAACAATGGGAATTATTACTATCAACTGAATATCTGGATATGATTGAACCAGTACATTAGAATACCGTTTTGTGTGGAAGGGCACAGAACCCTCATATTTTGTAATCTTGATCTTTCACTGTGTATCCTCTTGGGTAAACATTAGGCACAACTTTTGGGATATCATGAGATATTCTTCAAAGAAAGCACCATTATGGGATATAGGTCACAATATATTGACATAGTTAAAATGATAGCTAAATATACAAGGCACGTATCCTTCAAAGATAAGTTCCCCATTGATATGGGCAACCAAGATACCCTCACTTAAAAAAGATATTTACTTGGTTAACAAAGTCCTCTAGTTCAGCCTTCACAATTTATAAGTATGGGAAGTGTACGAATTATAATTAAAGTGCTTCTAAAAATTGATTAAATTAAACAATTATCATTCATTCTATTTGGTATGGTCTTACTTCTTATCATGTCCAGCCCAAACCACCGGCATAACCCAGTTGGTACTTTGAAGATACGGATGAAGAGAAACATGTGGAATCGATAGGGAATTTATAAACATGTAACCCACTATGTTGGGTTCTATCTATACTTATAAAATATTGAATAGAATAATCACTAGATGAGGTGGCTTCCCCTTGCTGACTTTACCTAGTAAGCGGTAGATTTTGTAAAAAAACCAGAATGGCTTGGTTGATGCATTTTCTAGTGGCTAGTTGGGCCGCCTTGACAAAGGTTTTGACTCTGACATTACTAGAGTCTTGTTCTGTTAAAATCCAACTGCTCAAAAACATGGTCAAGAAGGTCGCCAACCTAAACAATCGATCAACACCAGGGAAAAGTTCCCATCCCCATTTTCAAAAATGGACCCCCACCAAGATATCCCAACAGTAACCTACATGTTTTCAAGTTTCCTTGGTTGGGATGTACCTGGGTCTACGAACACTGCACTCTCGATTACTTTTCTTAGAGAAGAAATCAATCCATCCAGAGAATGAATTTTCATGCTATAGGAAAGGATGAATAACCTATGAAAGTTTTTTTCTTTGGAAAAGTGCCTCTATCCCAGAGGAGGATAACTCCCCTCATCTTTCTTGGTCGAAGTAGGAAGTAGAAACTTTTCATACATATAAATGAAAATAGGTACCCCTAAAATCAGTCAAACATCCCAGATGATAATGCTGACCACCTAATAGACTAAATGAAAGGAATTGGTGTTTGGAATCCATCTAATTAGAATCTGAAAAATGAGGGTGCTAGTTCGATGAGCATGGGATTGGGATACACAAACAGCCTCATATAACCCCGTGGTCCCCAATTCATCTTGGAATTCATCACAACCCTGACGAACCTAGAAGTGATACACCCAATAAAAACCAAAAGAAACTCCAAAATGAAGGTACCACTTTGATGAACATCCATGTTGTTCATTTCTTGTGGACCTCTGTGAAATGATATGGTATAAATGGGATGTTTCATCTAGATTTCCTTATTTACTCTCTGAAGATGCAGGGTCATAGTTCAATAAGAACATAGAAGTAGTATCCTTCTTTATAAATCGTCCTTTTGAGGAAATTAGAGCCTTAGGATTTTTTGTATTAAAATCAAATTAGTAGGGTGGTCATCCTGACAAAGTTATGGAATTATTGTATCAAACAGTAGAAAAAATCCATAAATGGCCAGCCTATTTGAAATTAGATACTGCCTCTGACCCGCGGTCAGCATGTTCACTATGGATTGATGCCATGGGGAGATAGGAATTTTTTTCATCACCATATTTCACTATATTATTATAATTTTCATCAATAACTGAAAGGGGAGAGAAAGTAGAACCAGAGAATACAAGATCATTAACAACAGCCTGTGGAGGAGCCATTATTTTTCTGCAATAAAATACCATAAAAAATGACAGTCCAATAAAATATTTGGGAAAAAGTCCAAAAATTGGAAAAGGACAAAAATAAGTCTAAATAAAAAGTAGTCCTCCTACTATAACCTAGAATTGATTTTCATAAGGCATTCCCCATGAACTGATAGTTCATGTAATGCCCCACGGTGCACTGGACCATGAAGCATTGGCTAGAAAGTTAAATAGTTTATAGATTGGTTGATCCAAAAACTGATCCATAATACACAGTTATCCAAAGCATGTAATGAGAAGACTTAAAGTTTAGTTTGAAAATTAGTGTCGAATTCATAGATTTAAAAAAAATGTTCCCAGATGAGGGTGACTATGTAGGGTTTTCGGTTCATTGAATGCAAATCACAGTTCATAGATGATGGATTTCATGTAGTTTCTTTTCTACATAGAAGAAAGGAGAGATGCGAGCAATTTGTAGAGGAATTTTCCTAAAGAATTTTGGTAAATGAAAAATGACATGGGCCACCTATATATAGGAGGGGTCCCCTATTGGTCCACCTCTGTACCATAATCTAGTTCAGTTTAAGACCTCTTTCTACATCAGAAGAGACTCAACTTCACCAGATTAGAACCCATTCTAATGCGGGGAAATTTTAGGGTCTTGAAAAAATTTCAAGTGGAAATTAAGTAATCCCATAATTTTTGAAAAGGATAGAAATTGAATGGGATGAATGATTTAGAGAAAATTGTAGAAAATAAAAATTTGGAAATGTAAAATGATCTATCCACATGGTGAATCACAGTAATGGTTGGCGGAGGGCATTTCCCGCGAAAAGAGTAATACAATGAATGAAGAAAAACCGACGTACCTTCCCCATGAATAGAATATTTGAAAAAATGGAGGTAAAAAATTATCCTCCCAGGAAACACGTTATTGGTCAAATGTAGGAAAATAATTCTTCCCCCGTGGAACACATATTTGACGAAATAGAAGTGGATAATTCTTCCCCTATATTCCACCCCAGTGAACTCAATAGTTCACAGATGAGAAAAAGCTAGAAATTTCCTATGAAAAAGATGACGTCGTTCATGTGATTGAGGTGAAGATTTATGTTGTCATGAACAAAAACCTTGTATGATTCTATAGACCGAGTCGTTTTCATTCCAAGTAATCCCCCCATGGGCTTCTATGAAAGATTTTGTGATATCTGTAGATCTAGCTTCCCCAACACTTTATAAAAGGACCTCGAGGGAAGCCATGAAAGGGACCAAATTTCAAAGGATTGGACATACATTTGAGATAGATTTCAAAAAAAATGATCGACAATGCATGGACCTCTTCCAAAGAATTCTCGTAGGCATAAACTTACCACATATAGGAAAAAAAAGGAAACATAATAATTTGAAGATCAAAAACCATATCTCCTTTGAATATAAAATTATTGTGAGGCACTAAACCAATTCCCCTTCTTCCCTCTAGCACCCCATGTAGCATGGTGCTTCGCGGAAAAAACCATGCACCACTTAGAACAAAGAAATATGTCTAGAACCTTGTCTCGCATAAAATATTCTATATAGACCATATATTGGTCCTCGTAATAGCATAGTTTGCGGAAGGTCCATCCACATGCATAGAAACACACAATACGGTGGGTACCCCATCCCGCATTATGAAACGGTATATTTAATGGGGTACCATGGAGAATTTCACCCTCTATATCCAATTATTTCCTTCCATTTATGTCACGTCATCTGTAGCCCCTCCACAAAATATCCCAATGGAATTATGTCAAAGACTCTTCTAGAAACACCATGAAAATATGATAAAACCACCAAGAGAATCAGAATGCCCATTTGAGTTTACATACCCATGGTAAGTGGAGTCACATGGGTAATCCCGGGAATGATGCATACCCCCAGAATGTCTACAGGTTTACATTCCCATAGAAAACCAGGGTCCAACCTCAGGATACTAATTTGTACCTCCCCATTCAAAGATTAAGGTTATTCATTGGATTTTCCCTTCTATGATGTTCAGTGATATATAGGGTAAATTGTAATTTATCTTCCCTTTGGCAACTAGAACATTCCTCCCCTTTACCAGAACCAATTTCAGGGATCCCCTACTGCGGTAATCCCCTATATTATCTTGTAGGAGGTTGAATTTGTGCTCACATTTTTCTCTTCCCAAAATATATTAGGATGAGTTATTCTGATTATCAAGTGTATGAAGAAAGAGAGGGGAGGTTATTGGCTTGTTCAAATCCCCCCTCTCTCTATCTGCCTGTGGGATCCAGTGACATCTATCAATATATAATGTGGGATGTGTGATATTTAGATCCATTACCTCATCTTTTTTCTCACACCGATCATGAATAATCTGGTATTAGAGGTTTATGGTGATCATTACATACTCATAACCCCAATGTGTGGTCCCTTTGGATTGAATAATCCCCAATCAATTCAATTTTCCCCTCCATGGGACTCCTCTTAGGTGTAAGCCCCAAATAGAATGAACTATAAGAACTGTAATTTTTTCTCTGATTAGGATAAGTAGGATTCCTTCCTAATGTCCAAGCTCAAAGGACATTCTCCATAGAATTAAATCCTAATAAAATACCCCCAAACTCTCTAAGGAATCCTCTTCAAGAGTATTCCCCGACTTATTTCTCTCAAATGGGAAGATCCCATGTGTAAGACCCAATCGTGTTTATGCAAATGGGTCACCTCAATGGTGTATGTCCCAACTAAAATAAAAATATGAGGGATTTGATTCCCATCTAGCTAGGATACGTAGGAAGCCACCCTGAGGTCCAAACTCATTACTCATATCACCCTACTGTTTTTTAGTCCATTTCAATGATAGAGTCATATCTACCCATGAGACTATCCCTTTTGGACATCCCGAGAAACCTTGAATTAATCCATTAATTGAATCTTGACTAGGATCCTTTCTCAAAGGCATCCTTGCCACATGATGTTAAACTTCATGGATGGGTCCGCGTCACATATCATTAAAAAGTGATGTGTCCTGTTATGTGGTATTGAACTACATGGGCAATGATTACACTTACGAATATATATGAACCCCATATTATGCATCTGATTCCAATATCAAAATAATTCCATTACCCCATAGAGGATGATAAAATCCAAAGCTCCTTATCATAAGGCTTAATCCTCTAATGTCTCAGTAAACGATAAAGTAATTATTAATAAATCTACAAAAGGGGAATGTTGATGAAGAACCTCAAATGCATACGAGTGTCTTTATCAATAGATAACCTCAGATACATATGTATGGTTCTAAGATTATGTGTATATAGGATGAATCATGAAACATATTAGTAATATTAACATTTTTTATATCTATAAGAGAGTCCCAAAACATGCAATAATTCCCCTCAAAAGGGTGTGAGGAGCCAGAACCCCTATCTTCTATACCAATGGAGTCCATCAGTGTCATTGGACAAATTTTTATCCAACGAGTGTCTACCTTTAAAAAGATGGTCCATGAATCATGGATACAAGGCTCGTTCGGTGTTTCGATCTTCATGAGTAAACCCATTGGAAACCATACTAGGAAATCGTACCCAATGTGTATCAATTTCAAAAAACCCTTAACCCCCTCCAGTCTCCCTCCAGGACCAGTCAACTGTGAAACCTCATATAAAACATAAAAATGACACATTTTCCAATCTCAGTATGACTACATTGCCCACAAAAAAATGGTATAATGTGCATCGATTAGAAATAAAAATGGTGATCATGATGTGAAACTCTCCATAAAATAAGGAATTTCGTTGTTATCTATTGGGCCTTTTTTTCGTACTCCCCCAATCACACCTTCAGAAGAAACATAGTCTAGCCATTATCCCACTAGAAGGATTCCAAAACACTCTAGAAATATAAAAAACTCCAAAAACTAAACAATATCATTATATAACATCAAAAATACCTAATAAAAGAGAAATATTACTCAAACTAATGTTGTTAATTTCTCCCCACCAGTACAGTTTTATTTCTAAGAAAGATTGATATTTTTTATTTTTTGAAAATTCTCTTTTCCCTGGTCTATTATAAAATTATTTTGTTCCCAATATTCCTCTTTAATTGAATGGTTAGGATAAAATACATTTATCAAAGACATATATTTATTATTATTATATATTTTTTTATTAATCTATAAAAGGAAACTATGAATAGATAAATGATATATCTTGTTCAAGAATGATTTTATACAAATTAGTAATATAGCTAGGATTATGGATGGTACATATTTAACTAAGTCATATGGAATAAATTATGGCATGCACTGAATATTGGAGTTATGTCCAACCAATATGTAATGTTGCAACTAAATTCAATAATCATGAATGGTATGACATTCTGAGGATAAAATTTTCCTTCCTTTCCCAAATTTTGATGACCCGATATTAGTGAAACATTAAAAAAACATTGTCATTAACGTCAAAAGATAAGGATCATTAGAAATGATCTACATATGATTTCTAGAGGCTCTGCATTGTAGAGATAATTTGTGGGTTCATATAGATATTCATAGTAATCTAAGGTAAATGACTTGTCCCGATCATTAAATATTCCCTTGTCTCCATATGAAAAAGTGAAGATTAATATGGATGATCATAGAATTATATAAATGAATACATATGTATTTTTTATAGATAATTTTTATTACATGAAAACCCCACCAAAGAAAAATGATTTTATAATGAACTATCCAATTCCCTAAACCAATATTTGGGAATGTATTCATATTCCAAGATAGAATATTATGAATTTATATATGCTTGGGTATGATACATCATCCTCATCATCAAATGAGTTTCCAATGTTAATTGAAAGGACTTCCAAAACAGTATATTAAATCTACAGTCTCAGTAATAGAAAATAGAAATGGGTAATCTTTGAAAATTAACAAGTTCATAAATATAAATATTCACTATGTTTTCTACCCAATTAAACTCTCCAAATATAACAAAATGTGAAAAAAAAATTTATTCTCCCAATAATCACCTAAATAGATTTATGATAAAAAAAATTCCATGTTAGACCTATGATAATTCCCTTGGAAATATATTCTCATTTATATATGTTTATATGCAGATACTATAAAATTCATGTCACTCATTGATGTTCAAATTTTACCTTCTAACTAGTCTAACCAGGAACGTTCAGTCAGAGGAATAACCTCTGACCATTTATTAAAAGAAATAAAAAGTGCAGTAAATAAGGAGATGGATGAGGGCGAACATCTTGCCCAAACCCAATCAAGAGTCCCCACCAAACATAGTCAATTACAAACCAAACCATTACACCCAAAACCAAAGACCCATACTGTTGATTCAACACTTCAACCAGCAGTTCATCATCTTCATCAAAAAAAAAACATCAAAACTTCCAGCTTTCAACAGCATATCATCACTGCAATTACTGCAACCGCGACTTCATTCCAGAGATCTTCCCGAAAACAAATCCCGAAAAAGAAAAAACAAATCATGGAAGAGAATCAAATCCGAAATACTGGTCCAACATTCAGCAAGAAAATCAGAGAGATCAGATCACCGAGGGAGAAATTCCACCATCACGCTACACAAATCCAAGAGAACCCGGAGCAGATTCATCCAAAACACACCAACGCAAAATTGCCGTTGAAAATAGCACGAAATCCATCACCTCATCCCACTCACGAAGCAACAAAAACTGACGCCGGAGCAAAGACACCGAATTCGAAACCAGGAACAATCTGCAGAAACAAAAAAAGAAAACATCACCAGAACTCCGACTGGTAGACCCGCCAAAAATCCGATCACGTCGCCACCATCCCTGTCATTACATAATCTAAAAACTTTTATTCTATAATCAACCACCAAAATGGTTTTTCATTTCCTCATACATTTCATGAATATCGGGGTGAATAACCTGTTTTTAATAGAAATAAAAATAAATATGTTGTTCTTGTTTTGATGAAGAATGTACTATCTGATCCCAAATGCACAAAACATATATTTTTTCCTTTGTCCAGTATTCAATAGTCTCCCCACTACTGAGGTTTTACCTAATGGTAAGGAAGACATGTTATATTTTTTGATCCTCCTTGATTATTTTAGAAAAATCATGAATAAGAGTAATAAGAATAAAATTTTCATCCTCATTTAGCTCTATTAAATATAAATTCAGGTAAGTAATTACTCCTATAATTTTCCACTAGTTTACTATCTCTCACTAGATCATTATATAACTTCTAAATAAAATAACATACTACTAAATTTTCTTTTCATGACCTATAAACCATGAAAAATTAAAAAATATATAGATATTTCACCCATCTTAATTGACTCATGTTCTGGTCCCTTTTTCTGAAGATTCATTTCATTATTTTGGGGTCAGTAAAAAAGGTAAAATTTTCACAAAAGATATAATGGGGTCATGTTTTTAATATATTGATCACCAAATCGAATTCCATAAAATATTTTTTGTAATTATTCTAATGTTTTCCAAATTTCATCAATCCATAAGCTAATACATGGTCTCCATGAAGAAGTAAAACCCGATCGAGATCCAAATTCATCATAAAAGACAACAAAGCCTTGACATGGTTCAATAAAGATAGGTATTAGTGTCAATATGATATTAGTTTTAAGATATAATGATTATTTAAAAAATATTTATTCCTTGTGAATGTAATACATTTATTATTGAAATTTTTATAGGAGAAGTATGTTGTGAGAAATCCCAAACCAAGTGAGCATAAAACCCACTAATCCTAGATAGATCTACATCTTGAACATATTCTTATTATTCTTTTAACTGATATCTATGATGATATTTTAAATATGAACTGATATTACTTTTTAATAATTAATATGACTAAGGAAACAAAATTCATGTATCCATAAGTCAAACATAGATAGATTATCATAAAGTTAGTTCTCACACATTGTGTCAATACAATATTTATGTTATTTGCATGATAATAAATAATTGGATAATGTATCAAGATTTCATCCATAAATACAATAGAAAATGAGTCGAGGTACTTTTAAATGATTAGATTCATCAAGTAATTAAAAAATTAGTTTTCTTCATGTGTATAAAAGAAATAATTAAGTAATCATATTGAATATAATATCTTTAAAAATTTATAATTGGAATATCCTCCTTCCTTGAAAAGATTATTTATTACCCATATCATTGAACAATTTTTGAAAATGTTTTGGATCCATTCAATTGATCAAATATATCTTCAATTTATAGAAGCTGATATCAATTCATAATTTAAGTTTGATTCATTTTATGATATTCAACACATAATCAAGGTGATACATCCTCCTTATTTATAAATATAACTAGAGGGGAAGAAGGGGATATACTGGGTCAGAATAATCCATTACCACCCAATTATTATATTTCAACATTTAATTCTAATAATTAAATTGTTTTCTTAATGAAATATGTGACTGAAATAATAATATTTCCTAAAATAAGATCAATATAAATATTACTTTCTCGTTTGTGAGATATCCTAAATAAATCATGAAGACGGACATCAAGGTGTCGGTCTACTATAGAAGGATGGTTCTTATTCCACATTTCTTCTATAGTGACAAAATTCATCATTTCCAAATGATAATATATAGTTCCTTCCACCATCACTAAATTCCTTACACATCTAGAATTTATATCCTAGTCCCCATTAAATAAATGAATACATACTCCTAGGGATTTAAATGTTACTTTTCTGTGGTAACCATTTATATATTATTTGAATTCTACCAACTAATCTATTACAAAATTATTTTTATGGTTTTCACCTATAAAAAACCAGCTAAAATTAGAATATAGATAGTAATGAAACATGTTGGGAACATAAATCCTATGTATTCCCATTTTCTTAGTGGTGTATTTATTTTCATTCCCTGGCTCAGATCACCTTGTTAATTCCAATGGAGCTTCATGTCACCTCATGTGTTTCTCCTCATATGTTATAGTTTTTATTAGTTGAGAGCAGCTAAGAGGGAGTGTGGAGAGACTATATCCTTGTTAAAAGATAACCGAATCATGGTATAGAATAAAAAAATTAATAATTAGTGTAATCCAAGGAAATATATGTGGAAAAAATATTATTATTATCCAATGTTATAACAGATTCCATAAATGTCATACAATAGTTGATGTTGACCCCAACATATTAAAGGTATATATAAAATAGCCAAGGAAAAAATAAATAAAGTAAATCCCCATAAGAAACGTGGATTTTTTTGTGACATAACTTCAGCCAACCTGATACACCAATAAAAGGTATCGAAATAGGGATTGGTGCCTCATTTGGAATACCTGACCGACAAAATTTTTTCATGTACGGAAATTCTTATGCATAATTTGAGTGTAAACCTAGTTGAAACCCCCAAATTAATTATTATCATAAATTAATAAGGTCCTATAAAAGTTAATGTGAAGATGAAAAATAAATGCCTAAACAACTCTACACTCCACTAAGACATCATGTGATAATAAGAATGAACACTGGCATTACCAGGTTTTGATCATAAATGGGAGGAAAATATATCAGAACCTAGAAAAACATCTAACACAATGGCCTCATCACATTTCATGACCCATCCTTGAATAATCTACGATTGTTAACCATGAACACTAGTCAATCCATGTAGGCCTTAGGGAATCCAATCAATCACATTGGCCCATACCGAGTGTTCTTGGGAGGTCCAGCCATCACACTGGCCAATTTCAAGGGTTCTTGGTAGGCCAAACATACATGCTAACAAATCTTGGGGATTATTAGAAGTTTAATCATTAAAAATTGATATTCCCCATATAGTCATGGGAGGCCACACACATGAAAACCAATAAAAATCAATGTGTACATGAATTGGGGGATATCCAATAATAAACTCATCCCAGTATCTAAATCAAGAAATTCATCATCAAAAATAGACCAAACCAACTCACTTTTTATCTTCCTCACATCATATTTCATGAAATTAAAAATTCATCGAAGTTCTTACATCATTTAATGAGGACATTCTATCTCTTCTCAAGCCCAAACAACACCTTCTAATCCCATTTAACCATGTGGATAGCCCGACCTAAATATTTTGGTATAGGGCCCAAGTTCATTGGTTCATTTAACACAACAATGTGATTTCACTACATGAGCACATATAATAATTTTCAGGTTATACAATACATTTTCGAACAAAAATTTCCTCTTTGGGGTCCATTTAAAAAACCATTCATTCATACCATTATCATTGGCGTGTGACCTTCATTAATAATTTCCCAAACACACGCTCAAGGGGATTTAATACCTAAAACCTTATTTAATATATCATAGCTATCCAAGAAAAAAATAATCCTAAAAACCTCATTCAAATCCCAAAAACCTATACAGTCATTTATTCATGCCTTCTTAGTACAAGCCTTTTTTCACCTCTTTTAAGGCACACAACCAGTAATACCTCTCTATGGAGCTTCCAACCTCAATAAAGACCTATTCCATTCATGATAAAATCCAAAGTATAGGAATAAAATGGTTATTCACACACCCATATTCATTTCAAGGAATATAATTTTATACAAGAACTAAAAAATGGTAAATACTTCCTACATCAAGCTCAATGACACTAAAACACAAATAATAAGCACTCCAATCGATCCGAAAACAACATTTCTATGAAAATATCCCTAAATTCATTGTATTAGCGTTTCAATAAGAATAAAAAAAATTAAAAATAAGGTTTAATGGTGTGTATATTTTCATAATTCCTTGTAATAATCAACCATAAGAAATGACACTAGAACAATCTAAGAAATGAGGGATAGAAGCCCAAAATATCCAATGATGGTCCCACAATCATCAACTAGTTTGAATGATATTAGAGGATAATAGATGAGATTTAACAGGGTTAACATATGTTAATATATGGAAATGCCTATAATTATATTCATCCAACATCCTCAATGGTTTGACATTGGAGGGCCACCATCTAGTTAGTGATGCCATCCAAAATTCTGGGATTTTACCCAAACCACCAGCTAGTTGGTTGCGGATCTAATAGAATGAACTTCCTTCATTGGTCATCCTAAAGCCTCACATCACCACCTTGGTGTTGAGTTCCACCAATAAAATTATCTTATGTATGGTCAAACAGTCAAACTCATAGCCCAAGAAAATGTCTCCAAAATGATCCTACTGCCAAATGAAGTCACAAATTCCCTTAGGAATTTTTAAAACTGTAATAACGTGTCACTAAAAAATTAACCCTTTATTGAATTCTCATTATTAACAATTAACTCTAGTAGTAACCCTTAAAATACCTGAAATCGTGACCCAACATTTTAGTCCCATGTCAATCCTTCATCCTAGAGTCATTCATGAGATCAAATATTTTAACCAGAGGTAATACATTTACTCATAACACTTTCTTGATTTCAATTCCACAACATACATGACATGCTCCATCAAAGACATACCTACCAAAAATCTTTCATCTTTCTAATGAACCCATGTACAGTTTCCACTCACATTAAAAGCCATTCCACCCTTACCAGCTCTCCTTATTGATCCCACCCAATGATTGGAGTCTTTATTCACTAGTCATCACCACTGTTTCAGACCCACCTACCATTTCTATGCCTGGACATGGGAATATCTTATTTAATGGGGAATTTCATCCATTTACATGTGAATTAAACAATAACATTCCATTGGGAACTTTTTAGGTTCACCTATATATTAATTTAAACATAGACCACCATTTTTAATCATTACTAGAACACATGCTCAATCCTAGATCATTTTCGTTTTAAAACCCATACTCACAACCACTCTATGCTTATGAAATATATTAACTTTCCTAAATCCCAATAGATTAAATTTAAGGGCCACATAGTTTATAATTTTTATTCGAGGATAACAACTCCAACGTGGATTAATCAAAATACACTATTCATTAGACTCATGGACCTCTCTCGCATATATCACCCAAAACATTATCCAAAAAAACTCTTGAAATAAAAAATCAAGAACTGGTCCTTTATCAAACCTCAAAATAAAATTTTCTAATATTGATTCCCACACCTCATGTAAAAAATTCTCCATCAAAAAAACACTCCTCCAGCCATTGTATTCCTACACCAATGCTCTTCTAAAACTCATTATTTCATCACCCCAAACCAAATATTAAACATCTGAACAACTGCAAACACCAGTCATGGATACACCATCTTGCTGGAAAAAACATTGGTTCTTACCTAGATCAATATCATCCATGTACAAAATAGCATTCATAATATTTTTTCTATATCACCACACCAATTTAATTAAGTACCTTTAATACCCATTTATTAACTATTCTAGGTTAAATTCATATTTCTTGTAATGATCATTTTTTTATATGTTTTGATTTTTGATTTTTGGTTCTCTTAGCTTGATCATGGAACAATAATGTAAATAATTATAATCATGGAAAAATTATAATTTTAATACAAATCACGAAATATGGTTTTGAGAAATGAAGTCTGTTATATTCATAGAGACTATAGGTCATATGTACGTTTGAATAGTGTTTACATTTTTCAAAAATCATTATAGAAAGAAGGTAAGTAATATATATCCTTCTAAAATTATAAAAAAATCATAAATACCATATTAATTAATTAAATATACATATAGATATCCACCATGTGGTGTGGTGATGAAAAAATTTTCACATTGCTTCGGGATGGCTGTACTTCAAACATACATGAATGAAGTTATTATCTTTCAGTGAGTGAAAAGGTAATAAATACAATTATTTTTTATCTGTAAATGATGATAAATATTTCATTAATAACATATTTATCTCATTAATATCATAAATATTTATTAACAATATCTTTATTTTCTTCCATTTATAGCATTAGTGAAAACGAATCGCACCGCTTCATGAGGCAGTAGTTCTCTATACCCACGAGCGATGCTATCATATCCCCTATGGAATGGAAATTAAAAAAAATTGAATAGGATATAATAACCCAATATTTATAATAATGTTTTAAATTTAATATATATATATTTTAGATCCATCATCATAACCAACTGTGAGATGTGGTAATGGAAAAAAAGAATGACATTAATTTGTGTGGATGCAGTCCACCGTAAACATGAACGATGGTTTTGTAACTCATTTGATGAATGTGGATATAGTTTTAGGTAATTTACATAACATAAAAATTATTAAAATATTGGAGATATATAATTCTTAATATCATTGGGTTTTAATAATAATTTAATGATGTGATGGAAGAATTAAAATAAAAAAGCTCAATGAAGAATGTCACCTCATCTTTAGGTAACCACCTTAGGTTTTCACCTAAATCCTTTCTATATTAGATATATTAAAAACCATAAGTATTATATAATTAGAGGAGTTATTTTGGGATTTTATTTTGTGTGTTATTAGCAGGACCAAATGGATTTTAATGTGTCAAATAGAGAAGAAATGGTTTGTTTTATAAGTGAGGTGGGTGGCAAACATCTATTGTCTTGAAAAGAAATGGTGTAACGATATTTTTATTATATAAATGTCACAGAAATGGTGTATTATAGGGTATTAGACATTATAGGGTCTAAATATTTCCATAAAATAAATTTTATATAAGTTTTTTGTTCATTTTTATGCTTTTCTTTTTACATTAACCCCTAGAAAACCCGTTTTAACATTAAATGTGATAATTATATTTTACTATTTTCACAACAAAATTTATAGAAATATATTTTGAGATTATTATATAACATAAATTATTATTATTATTAAAAATATTAAAAACATTTTTCCAAATTCAATTCACATAAGGTGAATGTTTTAATTTAATATTAATCCTGAAAATTTTTTGAGTAAGAGAGTATTCAAAAATAAAATGTCTAATATTTTACAAGGTTTTTACATCCAATTTCAATATGAAATTGATTAAAATGTATTAAATTAGATTAATATATGTATTATTGATATAATTATAATTTAAAATATTTTATAAAATAATTTACATTTATTAATAATTTAATCAAAAATATAGTTTTCAATTATAATTCAATATTTTTCATTACTCATAAAAATTTAAACTTCTCAGATAATTATAAATGATTCACCGTAATATAATTATAACATGATTATTTAATAAATTATTATTTTTTCCAAATAAATTTTCTAAATGTGAAAAAAATAAAATTTAAAATAAATCCCAAAAATGTGATGAAAAATATGGTTTTTGGGAAGTTTATTTTCGAAGTACAACATGATCTTATATTAAATCTATATATAATAATAATAATTTTAGGAATATAAATTAAAATTTATTTATATATAATATATAAATTTAATTTAAATTACTCATCATTAGTTATTATTTTAACTAATTAAAATGTAGAAACATTATTCTCTTTAAAATAGTTTTAGAAAAACCCTTTTTTAAACCCAAAAATAATCATATAGAAAAATACAATATAAATTTGATTAAAATTTAATTAAGTGGAATATATATTACTAAGTAATAATTATGTTTCTTTAAAACATTATCGTTAATTTAAATTACATAATTTATTAAAATTAAATGATTGTTTTACAAAGATATAATTTCTCACTATTGAGAGAAAAATCAATATTTTCCCAACCAAAATCTGAATATTTCACCATATGTTAATTTAAATATGATTATTCCAAAAATAAAGTTTATTGTTTCATAAAATATTTCTAAACTCTCTATAATATTTAAAAAAAATTAAAAAAAATAAAGAGAGTATAATTATTACTAATATAACCACTTTAATAAAAAGTAATTGACTATAAAAAAGAATTTATAAATTAATTTATGTTAACTAAGAAATTTATATTTATATTTCATAAATTATTTAATAATATTCATACCCGCTTATTTAATGTATATATTATAATGGTTTTATTTAAAATAATGTTATTTCATGGTTCACAAAAACTCAGTGTCACGTGTCATCCACACTAACCCATAAACTTATTACATGAAATACAAGATATATAAAAATATAAATTAAATTTATGATAAATATTACAAAAAATCATGTGTTGTTAAATTATACCCCCTTTAAATGAATTTCACCCACCAAATTCATCTCAATCATCAAAGGTTTAACATTTGAAAATTCAATCATAGATACCCACATTATACAAATGTATAACAAATCATCACTCAAAAAGATAATTTTTGAAACATAAAGGTCTAATAAAGTTATTCATATAGATTTATAGATATCATTGCTCAGAATAAAATTTTTCAATGTATAAAACCTCCACTAATATAAAACCATAGACCAAAGATGCATGAAAAATATCATGAATATAATAAAAATGATACTAATTGGAAAACATTTTATTTAAAGATCTATTTACATAATGTAGAATAATTTTCATGAGAATATATAGTTAATTTATTTCATTCCATTTCATAAGAATAATTTTACCCTCTGGTTGTGCCTTGAGAAATTTATACATCATCTCTTACTCCAAGAAAAGAATGTGAATTTATTATTTATGGATCACTAATGGGTCATATGATCCATAAATTGAATGATAATTAATTCTATCTATCATCAGTTGACATCATAATAACACAGTTAACATAGGTTATCCAATAGGCATTAATATATATATGGTGAAGTAATGCATTAATATCTAAAACCGTAACCAAAGTTCAAACATAACCCTTTCCATTAATAAATAACCTTATAAGCATTCTGAAATTCAAAATTTATAAATAAGGTCACTAAATTTCTAAAAATAAATATAACATTAATCCCATAGACAACATTATGTTTCTCTCAATTTTCAAATAACAAACATTTGAACACCTTGATCATATATTCTATTAAAACATGGGAATAACCTAAATTATCATTAAAACTTAGTGAATACATAAATGATTCATTATTACATTAACAAAATCTCGTATAATTGTGTATATTCCCTAAATAAAATAAATTTTTAAACTCTATCAATGATAACATAAACAACTTCATCTATAAAACATTAATCACCTCTTAGTTCATCAATGCTATCCAATTTAATTTTTTCATACCACTTATCTCTATTTCTAAATAAAACATAATTTTGTCAACATTAAAAACATAGTAAGGTTTATATTAGAATAATAAAAATATCACTTTTCCATTTAAATAACTTTTCTAGGTCATCAACATCATTAAACTTATTAATAAAAATCCTAAATGATAAACTTATACTGAAAAATTCCTTATATATTTCATTATTTTTTAATTCCAATAAATAAATTATTCAATCATCCCACTACCCTCTCAAAGCATTTTCAAGGATTCATCATATTTTTTCTTTAATACACCCTCCTCTTCATATTCCATTCATAAACTCTTCATAATAAACAGATAAACCATTACACATATATCCTTGTGATTATCTTCACAAGATTTCCCCTTAGGACATCAATTTTAATAATTATGATAATTTTTATATTTGAAACATTCAACCATATAAGATATTTTAGGAAGAAAATTATTCTCATCCATTATGTTAACAGATATTTTCATTTCTCATCTATAATTAAAATATTTAAATCATTCTTTTCCATAATTAAAAAATATTCTCGTCTATCTATAAGTTTTCCTTAAGTGTGTCTTCCTATATTCTTGAAATATATGATAATAAATCATCTTTCCTCCATGGTCACTATTACATAAACTATAAAAAACTATATCCTTGTATTTGTTGGTGAGTTTAAGATTTGTTTAAGGTTCATATTTCTAATCATATATCATAATAAATGATTTGGAATAATCACAAAATAATTTACACTAATCCTCATCCCACTTCATTTCTAATCAAAAAATTTTCTGCCAATTTTATTTTATCATTGTTCCTTGTGGTTCCAACCAATTTGAATAGTTCAAGAAATGATAATCATAATTTAAAGCCAACTATCCTGAAAATCACATTTGAAATGTCTAAATATTGATACGTACTTTTTAATCTATGACACTTTATGTTTATTCTAAGTCATTCATTATCACCATCTATTTAAATTACTCCTAGTGGTCTGATAATATTTTTTGAATTTCAAAAGTATATCCCATGGTATTTTTAAACCATGTGTGTAGTAAGGTTGTCTTTCATTCACAAGTTGATGATCAATTCTAGATTAATACACCATTTTCATAGTTATTTCCCCTACATATCTCTATAATAGACCCTCATCTACTTTTATTATCATGACAAAGATGTAATTTTTTGGAAACAACATGATATATCCTTTTCCAAATTCCGATAATTTTTTATAAACTTTGATTTATCCTTCTACTTATCCATGAATACATCTTCAGACATAACATCATAAATATCACTAGGGATATCGCTAATTTTTTTCAATCCTAGTTTCCAATAGTAAAATTAATATTTCATATGAGACTATCAATTGAATCATATACCTCCCAATCAGAGATATTACATCTTTTTTAATGAATATTAATTAAATTACATGAACAAATTCATGAGAACCATAATAGTCTATTTTGTTTGGAAGCATGGAACACTATATTCTTAATTCATAAAGATTTTTAGTGTCTCATAAATATCATTCCATTTAGTAATCCTAAATAAAAAAACCTTTCTTTATAGACTAGGGAAAGGAAATACCCGAAAGGTTATACTAAGATATTAGTTAAAGGTAAAAAGTAAAATACCTGAGAATAACATGAGTATAAGGTTATGAGAATATGAGAATAAAATTTGAAAATCATAACTAACATATCAAATATAACAATATTGAGTCATTGAAAAATTATTGGTTGTCTATAAGATAGTATTCATAAAAATATCAATGAACATGACCCATGTTAGAATAACATTATCATAAGATATAGTATTGTTTCATACACATAAGTATAAAATGTCATTTCTGTAGTAAAGTATCATTTCCAATGTTATCATAGTGGAATGTGTTCACTTCTTAAACCATAATTGTAGTCAACGATCTCTACTAATACTATCAGAGTAGAAAAATTACCTTACTAAACAGGGTTTACTTACCATTCCAGACCTACCTATGTCATGAGAAATAAATCTTTACCTAATGCATTTGAGGGATATATTGGTCTCACCCATCACATATTTTAAATCATATATATGCATGCCACAACATAATAAAATATTAATTATTTAATAACCCCTAAAATAAAATAGGGTTCATAAATTTTTTTATCATATCATAAACTATGTAAAAGAGTTAGATTTCATAATCATTTCCCCATTTCATTGTTTCATAACATGTGAAAAAGAAGAAACTTCATAAGAATTACATCATGGGGTAACCCATGGGAAATGAAATGGTTTTCATTAACATCGTGTCATCATAAAAATAAACCATTAAGAAAATGAATTAGAAT
This sequence comes from Viscum album, assembly GCA_963277665.1. Taxonomy (NCBI): domain Eukaryota; kingdom Viridiplantae; phylum Streptophyta; class Magnoliopsida; order Santalales; family Viscaceae; genus Viscum; species Viscum album. Next base: position 791,455,795 of record OY728156.1, on the reverse strand, counting down.
TTTATACTTGGAAAATTTCCCAAATAAATCATAATTATCCAAAATGGATTTCATATTATATGAGTAATGATTCCTAAATAACATTCACTTTTAATGTTTCATGATGAATATAACCATTCATTAAAATTTAGTTTTTAAAAATAATAGTTTTTAAATATTTTGGAAATATTTTTCATGGAATATAAACAACGAAAACACATAAAGGAAAATCTTCATATTATTTAAAACATTTATAGAGAAAAATATAATTTTCACTTTGAAAAATACATTTTAGAACATAAAATAGTTTCACAATACTTTTCATTTTCCATAATTTATTTAGAATATTAAAATTTCAGAAGTATTAAGGAACATTTTTTTATTTAAAAAGTAAATTGAAAAATTATTTTAGAAGCATTAAATAATAGACCAGTAATGATATTGGTAAATTATTTTCAAGTTGTAGTTATTAAAAATAAATAATCTATTAAAATTTGCTGTAAAATACAAATGGGTATTTTTTTGAGAACAATGCAAATATTCCTTTGATTTTTTTTGAAAAAACTCAAAAAAAGGGAAAATGTTTTTTTCTAAACAATTTGGAAAAATAATTATAAAGTTTTTGGTCGAAAAATTAGAAAACATGTTTTTGGGAGAAAAAGTGCTTTCGATGGAAAATAGAAATGAAGACAATTTTCTTAAAATCATATTTTTGAACCCATGGGTACATAAACAGCATAAAAATATGGGAAAAATATTATTACTAAATAAAAATAGGACTATAAAATTCATTAGTCATTGGAGAGATTTATCAAAATATTTTATCAACAAAAACATACTAATAATCAATCTTTATAAACGATGGTATTGTATTAAAAAATCATTACCACTTTTGTAAATTTGAAATGTAATCCCCATGAAGGGATATAATTTAATGAAACAAAAAATACAATAAAGATATTTAGATACATGATATTAAAATAGTAATGGGGTTGTATATAAATATTTAAAAATATGATATTTTCATCACATAACATTTGTATCAAAAAAGGAAAATTAAGACAAAAATCTCTTACAACTTTGATAACTTTTTAACTATAAACCCCATGAAAGAGAGATCTAAAAATGGAAATTTAAGTCCAAATAATTTTCAACAGAATAATTATGAAATTCATACATGTTAATTATATAAACCACACAAAAATGAAATAGGTGGTGAATATGTAATGTGTCCTTCAAAAGTAAAAAGTGAGACGAGAATCCCTTTTTGAAAGTCTTGGATTACATTGTACTCATTGGAAATATTTGTAAAATAAATATAAAATTATTATTAACCTATTAATTAACTAAAAAATTTATATCACCACATATATTATTTACTTATGTCCTTTATATTACATATTTATTCATAGTTCTATGTTAAGGTCTTCTTCTGGGTAATAATCACTTTATTTTTTGTATATGTTTTTATTTATTATTTTTGGTCATCTTAAATTTATCACAGTTTGATTATCTCCAGAATAATTAACATGAAATAATTATCATATTTATAAAAATAATTATACTTTTAAGAACAATCCAAAGATAGGGTTTTGAGAAATTAAGTATGATAGAATCATTGAGACGGTAGGTCATACGTACGCATGACTAACGTTTCCATTTTTCAAAAACCATTATAGAAAGGAGGTAAGTAATGTAATATACACAAAAAATTATAATAATATCATAAATACCATATTATTTTTTTGAAATAATTTTTTTTTCATATTATCCATTAATTTTGGTGATGAAAATAGAGCCATGTCGCTTTGTGAAGGCGGTGGTCCACACACACAAGAACGATGTTATCATCATATAGTGAGTGAAAATGTATTAAATAAAATGATATATTATCTTTTAAATATTATAATAATTCATTAATTTCATAACTAAATCATTTATATCAAAGATATTTATTTCAATTATCTTTATTTCCTTCCATGCTAAGTGTTAGTGAAAACAAATCACATCACTTCGCGACGTGGTATCACACCATACACACGAGTGATGTAATTGTATACCCAATGGAATGGAAAGTTAAAAAAGTTATATATATGATATAATTAATAAATATGTATAATATTTTTATAAATATCATCCATATATTTTATATGCATCATCGTATCCAACCGTGGGAGGTGGTATTGAAAAAACGAATGACATTGGTTTGTGAGGCGGTAATTCTTTGTAAACACGAATGATGATTTCGTAGCCCTTTATATGTAATTGGATATGTTTTTATATCATTAAATTAGCACAAAAACATCTTATTATATGAGATATACTGAATTTATTATATTATCTTCGATTAATAAAAATTTATGGAGGTGGAGGAATAAATAATATAAAAACACTCGTTGAAGAACATTAGATCTTCTTCAGGTAACCACCTTTGGATTACACCAAAATAATTCATAGGTGATATTTATGACAAAAATAATTCTTATATTATGAATGGATGATTTTTTTAAGTTATTTTGGTATGGAATGTTCATTACCAAAAGTTTTTTAAGGATTTAATTGGATAGGTAAGGGGCATCCTTTTATATGTGAGGTGGGTGGTACATTTGTAGTATTTTTAAAATAAAATGTGTACCCACATTTTTATCATGAAAAAATTCTCCAAAATAGATTATAACATAACTTTATGGATTTTATATAATTTTTAGGTCTTTTAACCCTTATCTTCTAGTTCAACCCCCAGTAAACCCATTATTACCTTAATAGTGATAATTAATTTTTAATGTTTTCAGTATTTTTTATGGGTAAAAATTAACATAAATGTATTATACAGTATAAATTTTTATTATAAGAAATAAGAAAACCATTTTTAAAAATTATATTCAGATATGTGGTTATATTTATTTTAAAATTAATCATGGAGAAGTGATAGGAAAGTAGTTTTTTAAAGAGAAAATGTTCAAAATTTTAGAATGTTTTTATATCCAATATCAATCTAAAATTAATTAAAATGACCTAAATAGGATTAATAAATTTTTAATTTAAATTTTGTTTATTTAAAACCAATTTAAAAAATATTTTATCTTTATAATTAATTTCTAATAAAATGCAGTTTTCAATCAAAATTCAGTATTTGTCACTATTCTTCAAAAAATTAATATCTACAAAAAATTCTCTAAAATTAAACTTAATATAATTTTGACATGAATATTTAAAAAATGAATTTTATTTTATCAGAAATATTTTCCATAGTTGTGAAAATTTAAATTTAAAAATAGAACCTATAGATGTGATGAAAAAACATGTTTTCGAGAGGTATAATTTTTCTGAGCATGAGATGATTTTATATTAACTCAATGTAAAATAATAATAATTATTTGAATATTAAATAAATTTTTTAATATATAATATATAAATTTTAATTTCAGAAAATACTCATTAGGTATTATTTTATTAATTAAAATTGAGAAACCTTAATCACATTAAAATAATTTTGCAGAAAAAAACTTCCATTTTTTAATCCCAAAAATAAACTTATACTAAAATACATAAAAATTTGGTTCATTAGTATTGAGTTGAATTAAATATTAGTATATAATACTTATATTACTGTAAAACATAATTGTTAATTTAAATTGTTTAAAATATTTAAAGGATATGATAGTCTTACAAAAAATGTTATTTCCACTCTTCCCTCAAAAATCAATATTTTTAAAAAAAAATCCAAAAATCCCTCGAGAAGTATATTTTCAAGTGATGATTTAAAAAATGAAGTTAATTTAAAAAAAATAATAGATTATGAATGATCTATAATATGTCCTCATCAAAATCCATAAATATCATTTTTAAATAAAACAATTATTATTTGAATATAATAACTTTACTTATATATTATTGATAATTTTCTAATCATTTATATATAAATTTATATTATGTATTAAATTTATATGTATATTTAAAAATGTATTAAAAAATATTCATACATTAAAATTTTATATCTAGGTTATAACAGTTAGATTATAAATAATATTATTTCATGTTTCACTGAAACTCATTGTCTCATGTCATGCACGCATATAAAGAAACAAATTTTTGCATGTAGCACAAGCTATCTAAAATTTACAATTAATTAAAAAAAACAATTCATGGGATGTTACATCAATAATATTGGACACATATCATGTTTGAGTGATGTGAAATTAAATTTTACACATCATATATTAATCATGAATCTTTTTATTAAGGTTTCATGACAATAAAATAATTTTTTCTCAAATTTTGGTTTGCGTGCAAGATTTCAATATAAATTACACTTTAGAATTAAAATTTTACAATTTATGTCACATTATCCATATTTTATTTTTTTATGATTATTGGTCAATTTATACATATCAAAAAATTAATAACCTATTATTTTCCAGGAGTATCACAACAATCCAATCATTTTCTCCCAATTTGGATCTTATGACATGATTTTTGAACTAAAATGTCAGTTTTAAATTAAAGACTCACACAATAAGTTATAATCGATATAGAACAAGTCCAAATGATATGTGTCTATTTCATTCATGTCACAAACGATTCATAGATCATTTTACTAATATATGAAGACAATTTGAGCGTTTTCTCAATGTTTTGACTTTAAAAAATGTGTTTTAAACTAAAATGTCACTTTTAAATATAAAATATGAAATTTCAATCAGACCAAATGCACAATTAATTATATTGGTCTTCAGTTGATTCATACTTGTTAGAAATAAATAACCAATCATTTTATCATTACAATTTGATAGTTTTTCCCATTTTTTGTATTTGATCCAAGTTTTGAACAAAAATGTCACTCTTAGATTAAAAAGTGCATTTAAAAACATATCAAACTCACTATGTCACAAAAATAACTTTTAATTAATTAATGTACATAAAAAATAAATCATTTATTTTTTCTCTAAATTATCATGATATATGATCACTTTTTCCCGATTTTTCCTATATTGTGTATTTTTTGAACAAAAATGTCACATTTAAATTTTAACAAAAATTTCAGTTAAATCAAGAAAACAATTTGTTTGATTTAAATTAATTTATTCTTATATGTTTAATATGAATTATTTATCATTATACTAATGTACCACAATAAACCTAAGTTGTATTTTATTATTTTCCATGTATTTTGAACTAAATTTTCACTTTTAAATTGAATACATGATCTTCCAGTAATAATGGCCACATCACCTATCCATATGTTTTTATAATTTCTACACATCAAAAATTAGTCTAACATTTATTTCTTAAATTATCAGGAAAATTAAAATTCATTTTCTCAATTTTGACTACATGAAAGTCATTTTTAACGAAAAATGTCACTATTAAATTGAAAACCAGCATTTTAAGCCAATCCAATCACACCAAATATCCTATATATTTTTTTTAAATTAATATTTATAAAAAATGTAAAAATTATATTTACCCTGAAGAATAATGAATATATGATCACGTTTTATCATTTTTAAGTATGTGCCATTTGTTTTGAACTACAAATTCACTTTTAAATTGGAATGTCAGACATGCAGTCATACCGGAAAAATTTCATTTCATATAAATATAAATTAAATTGAAACATGTAATAAATAATTAAATAATTATTTTTTTAAATTATTATGATAATATGAGTATTTTTTGTTAAAATTGAATTTTTGATGCATGTATTCATCTAAAATATATATTTTAAATTCAAAAACATGGAATTTAAATAATATAGTAAATTATAAGATAAATAAATAAATATAAATTATATAAATCACCTATTCATGACCTCTATGAAATAAAAAAAATTATAAACACAATAATAAAACACCTCACAATTATGGTTAGGAACATTATGACACCATGTAAGCTACCCACTCATTCTAAAACTAGTTTATATACTCTTATGAATCTGTGAACTATCCATAATCATGGTATTAATATAAAAATATAGATAATTTAACTATTAAAATTTATTTTAAATTAAACCATAATTACATATAGAAATATCTCTTTGGGGATTCTAACTTCTATATGTAATATTATTTCATTTATAAAATTTAAAATGAAATATTCGATGTGATTACACTGTTTAGATCATTGAATATTGAATTACGAAATAAAAGTAATTTTTTGTTGATTTATGTTTTTATAGTGAAATTTTATTATATGTACCCTAATACTTATATTGTTGTATAAATCCATAGTATTCAGCGATTTTTGGACTATCCTCATATAATATTTTTACATTAGATAAGAACCACTCAATCATTACAAAATTATTTTTATTACATAATGTAAAGCATATAATTGTATGTTTTTTGTAAAATTTAGAATGTGGGGTATTAAAATTCATAATGAACATAAATTTTTGTCAAATATTTTGGATATCCATGAGTTGTATCAAAAACATATCTCTATAGTATCTAAATTAATCAAAGAAAGAATCTAGTGAGTCTTAAAAAATTATACAAGGAACAAGTAATAAAAATGAAAATATATTTTATAAATCTATAGTGTAGAGTTTTACCTCTTCATAACAGGTATTAAGAAAAAAAATTTGGTTATTTTATTTTTAAAAATTGTACGCACAAGGTTTTTCCTTTCTAAAATTTGATCTTAATCCATTAATGTTCATTCTAAAGAAGTGGAATGAGGGCTAATGAATACAAATTTCTTTTCATAATATTTTCCCCATAATTTTATGTGATTTATATACATATTAAAAATATTAATAATGTTAAAATATAATAAATATTTTACATTTATTATTAGAAAAAAAATTCTTAAAATTCTTAAAATGTATATCATGTATGTATTTATAATTGGGGGTCCAAACCCATTCATTCTTAATAATTCTGTTTAAATTTTCATGACCAATCATGTCATTAATGAAAACGTTAAAAAGTTTCTCATTAAATTCAATGTAGGATTATTTTTTGAATGTTTTATCTATATAATCTTGTAGCTCTAAAAAAGTAAAATAGTAAATGTTGGTTACATGGAACCTTTATTTTGTGTTTTTTATACTATTATACTATATTGGATGTATGATTTGATGACTATTTCTTAGTGAGTTGGGGATTCATTAGTTGAAATTTTTAGGTGTATATTGTTTCTTCTATTTATTCATGGGTGCATCAGTATCGTCTTTTAACAAGGGAAATAGAGACCTTGGGTATGGTCTTATTGAGTATACATGAAATACTCACCCTATGTATATATATAATATTTTTCATGACTCCATGAGGAATTTGTGGACATATCTTGTTACTGATATATATATCTAGAGCTAATGTTGATTAACTAATATATAATTTAGTTCTCACATTTGCTTAAAAACTTTTATTTATACTTTTTATCATTGTCCATGCATTATGGGATGGTTTTGGGTATTATTTTATAGTTTATAAAGTGATTTTGAATTAGTTTTCTTGTCTCATGATCCCATATTATTAATGGGGTAATTAAATTCATATGTGATATTTATTTACCCTTGGTTCGAGTCATTATCAAAGGGCCTATATGTGGTGGGAATTTAGGAAATCTATCTCTCTTATTTTATTTTCAACCTCAGAGGGTTACCATTGTAGGGAAGGTATAAGGACCCAACTTTATCATTAAATAAAACAATTTTGTTTTCCTAAAATTTGCCTTCTTTCATTCATAAATGCCTTTTAGTTTTATAGTTTTATATAATTAAGTGATAAATTTTACATAATAGGCCAACATATTACAAAGTTGACACTTCTACTCATTATAAATTTTTCCCACAATATAATAGCTTTAAAATGAATCATGTTTTTTGCATTAAAAATATCCATTACTTTCAACATGACATGTTCAATTTTCATACTCATCCTTAAACATAATGAAAGACATTAACAAAATTATGATTTTAATAGAAAGCTCAGTAAGGGACATAGATTTAAAAAATATGTTAATATAGTATAAAATATGGAAACCAATAAACTATTATCATTTTCATAAAATAATTTGAGAATATGAAATAAAACCTGACCTAGTAAAAAAATACACTCTTTTTTAAATAATAAAACTATTAAAACACATGGCAAGAAAAGAAATACCCCATTTAGGAAACATTAAATATTATATTCATAACCTATATTAGAAATAACTAGGTACTAGTTAAAACTATAAGATAAACCTCCTTGATTTTCCTAACGCATTGGATAGATATATCATGATCACATGTTGTATAAGCTATATCAGGATCACTCGTCATATAAGATGTATTGATCTCACCCATCATATAAGATATATCAAGCTCACAAGTCAGATTCTATAAGTCTCATAAACTATTCCTTGAATAAAATATTCTATGAATAAACTTTTTCCTCATAAAATCATTAAAAAACACATTTAAACCCATATTCAAATCATTTTCATATATTGAAATACTCTTCCCTTTTAAAAACCAATTTTTGAAAGTAAAATACTAAAAAAAGAAGGTTTTTTTATTGATGAAAAAATTAATGCTTTTAAAGGAAGAATAACATAAAATAATATTTTTGGTTATGTGAAAATAAATTGAATCCATATAAGTAAAAATAAATCATTCTTTTTTACCTTTATGCAAATGGTGTTAATTTTGTTTTATAGAATAATTAAATAAATTCATTTTGAAATACTTTTATAGAATGTAATAAAGAGATATAAAATGGACTTTATAATTATTTTATGTCTATATAAATAAATCCATAAAGAAATTTTGAGAATATATATATTAAAGAAAATATTTTATGAAACAAATCTCTAAATAAATTTGAAATGATTTTTTAGTTTAAGGATTCCATTACATTCAGTTTGACTAGTTACATTTGTTCACTTTTCTTATTCTTCGTTCGAAAAAATCTTTAGTTTGATACCAAAATCCATCCTATGATTCATTCACGATCAAAATAGGGACTATTGGATATGGGGAAGAAATTTGGGAAGTTATTTTTTAACTAAATTGATGAACACAAAATCTATTTAAGTGTATAGAGGAGATAAGAGGATGTGTCCTTTTATAAGTGGGTGAGTGGTCAAACCTGGAATTTTTAAATAGGTCTAAATATATTAATCTCTTAGTCTATTTAAATGGATCCAAAATGGTCCATTTTCTGAAATTATATCAAATAGGGTCTAAATATGTATTGTAAATATAATTTAGGTACGTTTTTATTTTATTTTAACCTTTATCTATTTTAGATACCCCCCCCCCAAAGAAACGACATCAGGAAAGGGTTTTTTGTAGGTTATAAGGGCTTACAATCAACCTATGGAAAGACATTGATATGGGGGTTGTCATATGTTGTCGGGTACCATATGTAATGAAATTCATCTAAATAAAATTCAATTAATGAATGAGGACTCGTTGTGGACATGGGGCCTATCATGTATGCGGTGTTGGACGGTACGCAGAACCGATTCCATGACTAGTCATTTGATTTTATCTTCTTAAGAGATAATGTCGGTGGCGATTCATATGTTTTCATAGGTCTTTCGTGGAAACACATGTTTTTTTCATGAACTGTGTTTCCCTATGGGTGGTCTAAATTCCTAAGTATGTATCCTCGTCAATCGTAATGTTTCCTAGTGAAAAAGTTGGAAATGCATAAATGTCTCTTTAGGGGGAGGGGTCAACAAAACCCCATAGGAATGTGTCTAATCTAGTGTGCCTCATGCCATTGAATGAAATGCTTAAGGACCTAAAAAAATGTTCTCTATATACATCCATTAAATTTTTAGGATTTGTGTAGGGATTAGATCTTTCCTTGTTAGAAGTAGTGCTCCAGAAAAGTGATGACAAAAAATTAACCTTAACTATGGTGATAGATTATTAATTTCATTACAATTAATTATAAAAAAAATAAATTTGGATTATTAAATAATATTTATTATTCTGATTATAAATATTGAATCAATTTTATCAAATTCTATTTATAATAGTTGTATAATTTTATTCTAAATTAAACCCACAAAATGAGATGAAACTGGTTTTTTAGAAAATACATTTTTAACTAAAATATTATTTTTATACTAAATTCAATTATAATTCTTATATTCTTTGAACATATTAGAATTATTCAAAATATAAGTTAATTAATTTTCCTTACAAAATATTTTAAATAAAAATGGAACTTTTTAAATTCTTGTAATGAAAATATAGTTTTTAATAAAACCTAGTATTTTACTATTAATTGAAAAATTAAACTTTCCAAAAAAAAATTAAAAAAAAATCATAAGATAATTATAATTTTCTTATTCAAGAAATTAAGTTTATTATTTTCAAAATAAAATTTATTAATTTGAAAATAAAAATTTAAAAAAAAACTATATAATGAATGAAACCACAATTGGGATTGAAATATTGCCTTTTCCTTTGAAAAAATTTAAATAAAATTATTATAATGAATATTACTCTAAAAAATATAATTATTTAATTTGAATAATTCCTTAAAATGATTTATCATTACATTACATATGCCTTTAAATTATTCTTAATTTTTAAAATTATTTCTTCACAATTTTATTAATTAAAAAATTATGGGTCAATGCGCATTTTCATTGATTATCATGAGCTCAACAAGATCACAATAAATAACAAGTATCCTATGTCATATATTGATGACTTTTTTGATCATATTCATGGAGAATGATACTTCTCCAAGGTGGATCATCGATCATGATATTTCCAAGTAAGGGTGGATAAAGAGTATATCCACAATACTACTTTTCATACAAGGTTAAGGCACTATGAGTTCATTATAATTCTTTTCAGACTCAAAATATTTATGGACTTGATGAATAGAATATTTCTATATTTCCTTGGAAATTATTTGGAAGCCTTTATAGATGATATTATAATATACTCTAGAAGTATGTAGGAGAAAATAAAGCATCTGAGTATTGTTCCAAATACCTTACGGAAGGAGATACTTTATTAAATATAAAACAACAATGATGTATGATTTGAAGGAATTATCATTCATGGAGACCATAATTACATGAAATTGGATATTTGTGGATCCTTAAAAGGTAGAATCAATTAAAGTATGTTATATTCCAATATCTTTTATAGATATCAATATTTTCTTTAGATTAGTTGGGTATTATCATCTATTTTTTATAAATATCTCAAGATTTTAAAAATATCTAACCAAGATAACTCAAATGGGATTCAATTTTTAATGGAGTGATGAATGTGAATAGAGATATCAAGGATTTGAAAAGGAGGTTTATCACAACCCCTATACTCACACTACCAACATGTGGATAGCATTTTGTAGTTTTCACCGATTCTTCAAATAAGGGATTTGGTTGTGTTTTAATGAATAATGAAAATGTCATAGTGTATAATTCAAGTCATTCAAAATATCACAAATGTAACATCACAATTTTTGATATTGAGTTGAATTAAGTGATTTCCACTTTAAAAATATAGAGGCATTGACTGCTTTGTGAGAAGCATGAAATTTACATGGATCACAACATCCTCAAGTATATATTCACACAGAAAGAGATGAATATCATCCAACAAATATGGTTAGTGTTGATCATGGACTATGACTTCTCAATTCAATTATATCCATGTAAGGTGAATAAAATTGAATATGATATATATATAAAATATGTGGTAATGTTTTCATCAATTATAATTGAGAAGGATCTAATATTCTTTGATTTAAAAATGATGGAAATGTGAATCATAAAGAAAGTAAAATCATCAACCCTCTCACAAATGATTTATAAACCATCCATTATGGACAAGTTAAAGGATTATCAAAGAGATTATTTAAGAATTTAGAAGAAATTGTATTCTATAAGAAAATGGAAATCCTAAAAGTTAGATATTAATGATGAATGTGTTGTGTGATTTGGGTCAAGACTATGTGTACCATCAAATCATGAGTTAAAGCTGGAGTTGTTGTATAATACACATAGATAAAACTTTTCTATCAATCTTGGAAGCACACAGATGTAGAGAAACCTATGGGAACACTATTGGTGGGATTATATAAAGAAGTATATCATGGAATATACATCAACATGTCTTGTATGAATACAAGGGAAATATTGAAGGAACAAAATCTAAGGGGATAATGAAACCATTACCCATACCTGCATGGAAATGAGAAAAATCACCATGGACTTTTTCACCATACATATAAAGAAATCTAGAGGAAATAATTATATTGGGGTTTTGGTGGATCTTCTTATAATGACTACATACATCATTTCAATTCAAGAGGACTTGTCACTATATCAACTTCTTCAGATATACATCAAAGAGATAGTGAGGATACATAGAGTACCATTATCAGTTGTATCTGATCGAGATAAAATATTTACCTCTATGTTCTGTGAGAGTCTCCAATATAATCTAAATAATTAGTTGAACATCATCATGCTTTATCACGCTAAGAACGTTGACTAGTCTTTGTAGACTATCTAGAAACTTGAGGAAATTTTGAGAGCAATCTCAATTGACCACAAAAGATGATGGGATAAACATCTTTCTCTCATCAATATCTCATACATAAATATATTACACTAGAGCATAAAAATGGATACATATTAAACACATTATGGGAAAATAAGTATAAAATTGTCATTTTGGGATGAATTCATTTAACACAAGCTAATAGAACATGAAATGGTCAATGAAATGGTAGAAAAGTTTAAAACCATTCAGTATCAAATCAATATAGCCCTAAGTCAACAGAAGAGCTATGTAGATAATCATAGATGAGATCTGGTGTATATGTTTTGGAGACATTGTGTTCCTCCGCATATCTCCATAGAAGAGGATTATATGTATTGCGAATAAGGGTTAGCTTAGACCAAAATAAATTAGTGCCTTAGATATCTTGGATCAAATTAGAGAGATGGCCTATTGACTATAACTCTTACCTAACTTATCTCAAGTACCTGATGTATTCCATAGATCCATCTTCATGAAGTATATACCATGAAGAAATCATGTACTCAATCCAGAGGTGATACCATTAGAGAATGATGTCTCATATGTAGAGTAGCTGGTGATGATATTAGATCGTATAAACAAATTTATACAAAATATGAAAAATAAACCTAGTCAAAGTGCTGTAGAGAAACCACGTTCTTGAATAAGAGACATGGGAACTAGAGGAGGTGATTAAATAGAGTTACCATCATCTATTTTAGTTTTGTAAATAAAAATTTCAAGGGTGAAATATCTTAAAGGGGCAGTTGTAATGACCTGAACTGCTCTAAATAAAATTCCCCTTTCGATTTAATTAAAATTCTTATTATGTAATATGGTTATATAGAACACATATGATTATTTGGTTTTTTATATCTTATTGAATTTAAATTACTATTAAGCATCATTATCATCGATAATATATCCATTGAGAAGTGATCATATGATTAGTATGAATATAGGGTTTTAATAAAGCCAACTGACTCATACAAAGGATGTGATGGCCTTAACTAGTAGGATTATACCCTATGAAGCCTAATTATCATAGATTCCAAGGGAGATAGAATCACTAGGATTTTCCATTAACCAATCCCATGATGATATCCAATAAGTTAAGTATGAACAAAACTATTTAAGGGATATGTTCAAGTTCATCATGATCATGGCCCAAATCATGTACGCCTAACCACCCCAAGTCTCATTGTCGTGCACCTTACTCTTAGGACATTTTCTAGTTTATTAAAGGGAAATGTTTCAAGATCATATCAATATGAGCATGTAAATTATTTTCTTATAGAATAAGGAATATATTTTCATCCTAATTTTGTTACTTTATAAATGATTTTTTATGCAATAAAACACAAATGGCATTTTGGGATAATATTAAAATTCAATTATAGGATTTTATTCATTAATTAATAGATTTTTCTAAAATAAATTTTATTTTAATAAAATATTATTATTAAATAATTATTATCAAATATAAATGATCGTATAATTTTTATGAAGTGAAATTTAATTTTTATAATATCTCAAAAACTATTATTGTCAAAAAAACTAAATTTTTTTCAAAAAATATCGATTATTATTTTAAAAGTGAAAATACACATATTAAAAAAATTATATAGATTAAATTAATATACATTTTGGAATAATAATGTCAAAATTATCTAATGGTGAATTTTACATAATTTTCCGAGACATATGTATTTTGGGAAAAATTAAATATGATATAAATATACTATATGTATTATGACATCATAATGACCCAAAAGTGATGTAATAAATACTATAAATGGGATACATGAACCAATATATTCTTTATATTTAACATAATACTATTTTATATTTATTTTATTAATTTTTTAAATCCATTGTGAATCCTCCAAACCCATTTATAGATTCTATGGTTATAAAATCATTTATTTAATATTATGACTCTCCTTCACATAAGAAAAGGTATTCTTTTATTTTTTCCAAACTTTACCATATTAAATGTTGAAAACCAAACTCATTTTTCTAAAACCATGGTAAAATTTTTTATTTTGGTTATTTTATTATATATATTCAACGACCTATGATTGAGAAATGATAAAGAATTCGCCATAATTTCCTATATAAACCCAATAAAGATCACATTTATATTCACTAAAAAAATTAGAAAATATTTTCTCCCCACTCAACTATTTATATTCCTTCTGTGCCTCCCCCAATCTATCAAGATTCTCCTCCCATACATTTGAAGTCACAAATTCATGTATGGGATCATTCACTCTCCTTTTTTAATTCAAGAACCTCTTTCATGTTATGCTTCTTAATTTCAAGTTGTTCATGTTGGGATATTTTCTTCTATATCCCCTATAATTTAAATTTGTTTATATATGAGGAGATACTCATTTCACTCTCATTAATTATTCCCAAGAATTGTTATGTACACCTGTTACCATGACAAAATATAGTAAGGGATCTTCACCTTCTCTTATTTATTCATGTTTCTTTATTATCCTATGACTTATATATACAAATTATAATGTTGGGATATGTACACTTGTTAAAAATAAAACTCATTTCATATCAATGGTTTTCAACTTTATTAACTTCTAATTCTTTAACCTGGTACATATATGTATTTATTCCACACTCCTTGACCGTGTAATAAAATATTATGATGAGTGAATATATGTTTTTTGATTGATGTGGCACACATAAGAATAAGAATGTAATGAAAGTGAGAGGTGCACCTGGAATTTTTTATCACTCCAATTAATTGGGTAATGTTTATTCTTTTGAGATGTAATGTTGGTATAAGGAGTGAACCTGATTCCTTTGTTGGACTTCTTCCATCTTGATATCTGGGAATTTATCCTTGACTTATATTTATGAAGTAGTGTTTTAAGTTGTTTCCACATTTCCCATGTTGCCTTTATGTTATCATGCTATATCCTGCATCATTGTTCATGTTTATAATTCTCACTCACTTTATTCCCCATTTATATTCCAATTATCTAAATGTATTTCCTTATTCATGTTATTCAATGTTTATTACCATAATGGGATTTATATATAAACCCTTTCTTATGTATATCCCTAGGTTATCCCATGCAGTTTTAAGTGACAAAATTTTTAGGAAGTTTTGAATAAATATGATGTTTTTCCTATTTAATTTGTTAGGTAATATACATAATTCCAAAATACACTAGACTTATCAATCTTATGGGTTCTATTTGGTGTAACATAATATAACAAATCATTAATTAATTTATAATATAGAGAATGGTAATTATAGGAAGAACCACCATGTGGGGTGTCATAGTGGAGGGAGAATTGTATGGGGTGGTACCATAAGGGATAGGATATTTATACCATATTGTTAGTGTTTCATGACTGATATACAGGTGTAAAAAACTATATGTGTTCTATCTTTCATTCATGTGAATAAATCAATAAACATGTTTTGGCAGATAAAAAAAATTCAAGTCTATTGGTATTGATTGATCTGTTAGTGCTTATAAAATATGACAATGAAGCATGTGATTTCATCCCATTCATGTAGAGAGCATCTCAAATAGCTGAAATTAGAAGATCACTATTTTTAGCATACATTTAAAATGTCTTGAATAACATGGGGTTTCAATCCACAATATATAAAGTAGACACATGGATGATTCATTGACGCATAATGAAAATTGGATCTGAGATAGCTTAATGATGCAATTCTCATCATTTGTAAAATGATAAGGACACTCAACTAGATATGTCACCCCAAATTTATATATATATAATTTATTAATAAAATAGAGCATCATGAAATATATTTTTTGAGAAGATGATGAATTTATGTGAGGCTTTCTGCCTATGCAGTGAAGGTGAGATCTTGCTGGTGCTCGACACGTGCAATTTACACTCATTATACATTGTGAAGAACAATTTTTTCTGAATAAAAATGGAAATCAGAACATGTATCCATAGATTTCATTAAGAACATGATCCCTAAATAATTTTTCATTTTCAAAGGAGAATTTCACGGGCATATGATATATCCACACAACACATTCATCTTACTTTATAAAAAACTTGGTTCTATGAAGCAACCTATGAATCCATATACCCCCATGTGTATACCTTATTTATTTAATTAATAAGATAGAGAACCCTCATTCTCAGCCTTTCTGGTTTATAGGAATATATATTCATATTTCACTACACTTACATGATATTGCTAGTACATTAATTCACATGCATTGAGAAAACATAATATTGGACAATATAGTTCATACAAGGTGTGTTTGAAGATAGTTATAAGAAGAATAATTCTTCTATGTGTTTTAAACACTCTTTCATAAATAATTTACATGTAACATGAAATATAAGTAATGTTTGTGGATGAAGAAAGTGAACATAGTGCATGCAGGATTACATTAACACATGAAAACATTGAAAACTACCAAATCATAATAAAGGATAACATTAAATAAATAACTGGAGTGAAGGTGATGAATTTTGTTATTCTAATAATCATATGCATGATGTCCACTTTATTTTAGATTTTTAAAGAGTAATTCATATATAAAATATTGAAGAAAATTGTTTATATCTCTTGAAAATATTTTATTGAGGCTGTGAACTTCATTGAAAGATGGAATACCTCCCCCTGAATTTGATAAGGTGAGTAAGAATTCTACATGAAGTTCATAGATATATTCATTAGTTGTTCATTATGAGAAATAATAGGCTTTATATAGAAGTTTTCTTCTTCACTTATTAAAGAGTATATGGCTGACATGCATAAAATATTGTTGAATCAATAGAAGTATACGTACTTCAGTTGTAGAATTACATTATTCATTAATTCAAATACATATAGTGAAATTGTGATATCGTTCTCAAAATTTTATTGAATATATTTATTGAAATGGTGGTGTCAGTATAAACAACACTATTGAAGACTGGTGGAACCAGTATAAAGAACACCACTGAATCATGATGATTTTTCACTTCCTTTTTGGACATTGTACACTAATTATAGGTGCTTTTAAACACTAAATATTAAAATTATAACATTGTTAAATTTTTCCTTGAATGTTATAGGTTCTCAACATGAATACAAAACATGTAAGGTTAAATAGTTGTACGTATTAGTGGTTGAAAATAAAAAGTTTCATGATGAGTATATGTAAAGGATACATGCTTTGTAAGAATATAATAAACATACTATCTATGTCAAGGAATCCCAATTAGAAGGTAATTCCAGAAGAATAAAAGACCCCAAATAAATTTTAATAAATATTGAAAAAAACATGAAGTTTAAATTGAACAAATGAAAAGTGAATGGTAAGTTAGGATGAAGTCAGTTAAATATGGGATGTATTCCTTCAGTATAAAATTTCATAGAGTTGAGGATGAATTTAAAATTTTAAAAAAGTAACATTCTTGAACATCCCATGTTTGTGAGAGTAATAATTATTCCAGTCAAACATATGAAGAGTGTGAAACTCAAATAAGTGAGGTTTCTACAAAATATATTTATATGACTCATTTATCTAAAGAGAATTGTATTAGTGGAAAGAATAACTAATGTTCATCTCTTGATCAACCTTCTGAAAACTCAATAACAAGGTTACTCATAACCCTATTAATTCCACTTCTACCAATATCATCTACTATTGTAGATTGAAATAATAAATAATGGAATATGAGGGTTGATAATATTTCTGATAAATTAACTAAAATATAGAGGGTGGATAATGAAAATAACATAAAAATATATTCCAAAAAAGGATTCTCTAAAAGGGGAAAGATATCCCTAGAAACAATAATGCATGAAATCTATCCAGACTGTTTCTACAACCAAAAGAAAGAGAATTTTTTATCTACTATTTGGGATGATAATTTTTTCTATATTTGAAAAATTATTTTTTCATAATTTTTTATTATATGAAAGTTATTGGAGGCCTACATTTTTGTAGAGTAGATTGAAATAAATGAAGGAACCTAAAAAATTGAAGCAAAATACACATAAGCAAAATAATATGTCTATGAAGAATATATTTGGTTAACTTGAAAACTTATGTGATTATTTCAACATAAGTGGTCTCAATTATGATATTTTATAGTATATTTCAACCATGAACTATTCATATGTTGATGAGAATAATTCACCAAAACAAATGAAAAAGGAAGGAAAAAAATGTGAAAAATATTCCTTGGGGGATAATAAAGATAATGGTGTCAAAAAATATATGAAAAAAGATACTCTAAATAATAATGATATGTTGGATTCCATGATTTTCATTTGGACCTATAAAAGATACTTATTATATTAAAATAGATGTCATAACCACTATAAATTGGCCATGGAAATGAAGGTAATTAATATAAAACTGTGTAAAGAATCAAACCATCAGAAAAAATAGAAAATAGAAATGATTAAAGACATTCCTAGTGATGGTCTTGTTATGTTACCTAAGAAAGGTAACTCGAAATCATTGAAGAATCCATCTAGAAACACCAATATATAATATTTTAAGGAATGCCTAATCATTTACCATGATCAAATTCATGTTGATAGAGATATGTAGAATGTTTAAGTTGAAGCATTTACTAATGTAAAGGGAAAATGAAAACAAGTTCTTCCACCTAAAAATCTCTAATTGCATGAGAGGCTGTCAACACATGAAAACTCAAGTTTCTCAAAAAAGTTTTTTGGAAGGTGGAAGAATGTTATGCATAATGAAAATAGTTGTATAAATATTTTACTAGATCAATGGGTGAGGTTGGATATAGAAAAAAAAATAGGGGAATCTACTTCACTTCTGGTAGAATTGATGACACAAGAAGTAGTTTAATGGTATTAATGTGTCCATTCTATCAAAAAATATAAAAATTTAAAATTTAACATAGACATAATCATGAAGACTAACATACACATTTGAGATACGAGGAAAGAATACTTTGGGTTGAGAGGAAATTCTAATCCCTATAGATTTGATTGAAAATATCACATGTGTACTATCTTATTACCTTATTCATTTATACTATTTTTTTCTTAAATTAAAGGTAATTGAAGGTAATGATCACTCCCAAAAGGATAACTTCGGGATCAATGTGGAAGACAAAAAGTTTCAATGATTATTCATGATCTGATAAATACATGAATTGTTCCATAATGGTGGATTATCAACATGAATATTTTAAAGACTATCTGATGAAATTTCCACCATGTCTAATAGAAGGGATTTCACCCCTTTAGAGGGTAAAAATTTAAAGTAGATGATATCAAGGATTATTTTATAAATATCTATAAATCCATGCCATCTAAAAAGAAGATTAAAATAGAGGTAACCCAATTACACTTATTTTCCTTGTCTTTATTATATCAATGGTATTCATCAAGGGGCGTTAGTTAATAAGTAAACTTATATAAGTGTAAGTAAAATATTTTTCACTTCAAATTTCAGCTTTGTTTAATAATGTGTGATAAGGAATATATTAGTTGATAAATTATTTTTTTAAAATCACATACTTTTTGGAATAAATAGGTTATGAGAGTGATATCACATGCATGGTTTGAAATATACAATATAGAAAATATTAATTGTATATCCCTAGTATTCTATAGAGGGTTATCGCACATAAGATTATATTATACCAACTAAAGGATCTTTTACAATTGAACCACTTAGTGCTATCCTTTTTTCCTAAAAATGAGTGGTAATAGTTTGAATTCCATGAAGGGAATAATATAACCCTTTTAATTTATTATCAATAAGGGTGATAATGGACATTTAATTTATGGGAATGTTATTGAAAACAAATCTAAATGGGAATATTGAAAACATGTGTGGATGGTTGATGAGAAATTGTTGTGTTTGTTGTCAATATATAAGAATGAATCAAAAAATAAATGTATGATGATGCCTTCTATATGTACTGATTAATCATGGAATGATAATGTAGCAAAGAGTTTGAGGAATATTAAAAAAATAAGAAATGGTACCAAGAGAGTTTTAATGTACTCGTTTGTAGTCATTTGGTATGATAGTTCTCTATGATTGGTGACGATTCTTAGAGAATTGTCATAGATTCCTTGCATTGGCTGTCACACTTTATAAATTCTCCATATTGGTAACTCTGACAACCATTGAATTGTTCTTATGTCAAAATACATGTTCTTGATGTACTAGGATAGTGGAAATTGTTAAAACTATTATCCCTAATAATTAATAACAAAATAACTCATGAGGGGGTGATTTGAGTTCTTAAGAGATTATTTAGAATATATACTAACCTCCCAAAAGTATGAATGTCAAATTGTCTATCAAAAGTGTATTTTCAGTAGAAATATAAAACATTTAGTAATTAAATTGAACATAAATATTTATATTGCTTTAGGGAATATAAATCCACTAGTCTACTCCCCCAACACTCTACTCCTCAATCATGGTGATATTTACTAATCATCCCTTTTACTGGAGGCTCCCAACGAAGTACTAGTATATGTCACTTAATACAAAGTTCCAAGTGAAATGAACATGTTTGTCCCTTTTCAAGACTTATCTATGGTCTTACACACTCTTATACTAAGTGGAAACAAAGTAGAATGATATATATGATTTGAAAAATTATTGTAGTGCATAATCACAAGAAGAAACATATAGTAGATGAAGATTCATCCAAAGAAAAGATAAGATTCATGCATATCTTGGGATGATTTTTAGTGAAACTAATATAAAAGATAAACTTATCACATGATTTGTGGATTTTCAATATGTATAGATATCTAGTTTTAAATAGGGAAAACTTATTTAGTTCTTTTCACATTATTTGTTACACACTTTGAATCCTTTTTTGTTGTTTCCAAATTTTCCTCATATATATTGTTTTGAACTTAATCATAGGATAATCCTAATAGTTTAATGATCTATGCACTGATCTTAACATGAAAGGATAATAATTTTATGCATTTTTTCATTCCAAATATGGAATTTATTTTGTGATCTCAATGTTAGATATTTTTTCGTTCTCTAAAATTTCCACTTCATGGTATGTATTGTGCAGTCCGATGTTTCCTTAAATAGATATTTTTATTTTGATGTAATCAAAACATATGAAATTAATTACCATGTGGTTAGAAAATATAATCATGATATTTGGTGCTACCAGATCTTTGTATGATATCAACTAAGCATAATTTTCATCATCAGATATCTATATATAAGATAAAGAAACTTTTCTTCATATGTTAAGCAGTCTTTAGAATATTGTAATATAATTCACCGGTGTAAGATAATGTTTTACTTACATAGAATTTAATATTCATCAAATAATTCTAGGTATAAATATTTTTCAAAATAATAAGTTCTTTCATAGTCTCTCTGAAAATCGTAAGATAAATTCTTACATTTTCATTTCTATTTTTTGGTAACTAAATATATTCCTCGAACATTATAAGATAGAATTATTACATAAGATAAGTACTTGAATACACACCTAAGAATATTACAATATGAAATAATTAATAAACATTTTTGAATACAAGTGGGTATTTCTTTAATCATCAACACTCATAAAGTGGATATGTGTTAGAACAATACAATTTACAATAATCTCCCCATTTTTTGATGATCACAAAAACAATGCGATGAAAAAAAAATTTCTAAAATTTGCTAAAAAATTTTAAAAAGGAGAATCAATTTATTTTTCTTCTAGAAAAAAATTTGAAATAAAAAATAACATTTTAATATAATTGAAATTTTGTATTTTCCCTTTATTAACCCACTTCTCATGATATTAAGAAGATGTGTAAGAAGTAAAACATTTCATATTTCAAAAAAATATCCGTTATCAAACACTGTTTTGGAATAAAGAGTAGTTCATAATGACACATTGAAATGTCAAAATTCACTAAATAATAAAGATTTAAAGACTGAATAAAAATTATAATTAAAAAGAATAAAAATTATAAAATTAAAGACATACCAAGGATAATCATCACATTAAAGATACAATAATGCAAATTAAGTAAAATAATTAAGAAAATTATGATAAACATACGTGGGAAAAGTTAGAGTAAACCAATTCATATGCTTAAATTTCATAGAAATGTTGGCATAATTAAAATGTTTTATAAATTCCCAACCATGGAGAACTGAACTTCACAAACTTCATGATGTATGACTGTCAATTGTTCTATTAAAATTGTTTTTTAGGAGGTGGTTTCTTGAATTATAGGGGTTTTCATGATCTAAAGTAGATAAAGGAAAAAATCGTCATCCATTACCCCAACTACATCTTCTAACATCAGTGAGGATTGTCTATGACCAACATGATCTTAATGAGAAACCCTGACTGGTGTTGATTGAATGTTGGGTGTATCATGTCATTTCCACGCCATTTTAAAGTTATCTACAAGAGTAAATGGTAGTTTAATGAATGGTTAAGGTAAGAATTTATATTTATCTATTGAGAAAAATTGATGTTCCCTAGATTGATCCAATGATGGATAGAATAAATGTTTTTTGGGTTTAGAGGCGTATGGATATTGATTAGAAATTGGAAATCTATATAGCCTCCTCCCATCTAATTTAAAAAAATGAATCTTCATAGGAATCAATTATTCATGCCATGTCATTATTATAGTTGTCAAGAATTATTTTAAATCTAGTCCACATCCTATATAATAAATTTACAATAAAATTATTGAAAACTTCTTTATTTTCACAACTAGAGATTGGGTTCTTCACAACTTCCACCTGATTATCTAAAACATTCATGAAAGAAATAATTTCCCTTTCTGTGGAGGTCTAATATCTATCGGAGGATTCTACAAAAATCGTCAAATATAATTTCAAATTCATCTCAGAATATTTTCATAAGGTTTTTTTCACTTCATGATAAAGATCATCAATTTTATTCTCAATTTCACCATAGTTATTTGAAAAGGATTTATGTAACATTATTATAAGGGTAAAAATGAATCTTATGTCTTTATTTACATTCATTGAGTTTTCTTGAGATTGGTAAATCTTTCAAGTGAAAATAGAGCTTAAATATATTGTGAATTTTTCAACATCTCCAATGGTTTCCTTCAACGCAACTGGAAATATTCTAAATTCATCAATAACTCTTTTATAAATATTTTTAGAAACATATCTTGTCACAAATTCACACTAAATTGAATCAATAGGTTCAGTGAAATATTTAACATCAGGATATAGTTCTAAAAGTTTTCAACGAATATCTGAATGGTGTATGATTGCAGCAGCTGGTCATTCTAAAAAATTTTCGGAAATATATTGTATCAATAGTATAAATTTCTAAATTTACTATTTAGAGTCCATGTGATCAAATAGAGATATTACTATATGATGTGATTCAAAAACATGAGATTTTAATATCTCTACTCAAATGATAACATTGAAATGATCCTTTAATTTTCTAGTACTTCATCATTATGAGTACATTGGGGAATAGGGGAATCCCTTTACTAGTGAACTTATCGACTTTTTTCATAAATAAGTTGATTTCCAAAAACATTTAGAATGACATCGTCATGTTATGATTCATTTGAACCTATTATTTTTTATTCCTTCAATCATTCTTACCATTACTTTAGAGTGATAGTAAACTAGAAGTAGAGAAAGTCTTTATCTTATAGATATGGTCTTATCATGAAAAATGAAAAATACTAAGGTGATAGTTGTTTCTATCCATTAATTGTCATTATGAACTGCTGGAGAGGTAGTAATAATAACTGTGCTTTCCTAATAAAAAGAATTTAGACTTGTAGGAATGCCAATCCTCACTCTCCTTATCAAATAAACAGTTTCTTCTTCTTCATGAAATCGTTTTCTAGTCTTAGACTAATGATATGATCATTTTACATCTATTGGTGTTTTTTAAAAACTAGAACACTCCCTTTATGTCTGATCAGGGTATATTTTGAGTGTTTAACTATAGTGGAATAACTTTTTCAATGAGAAATACCAATGTAATCCACTATTCCTTAAAACAATTTGATTAAGAGTCGCCATACCATGATGTTGTGTATCATTATTATCATCCCAAATAACTCCAATATTTTTAAAGATTGGGGAAGAATTCATCCATAAGGATAGATTTTTATGGACTTATTTTGAACATAGAACATATATTTTAGTATATTCCATGCGATGTTGATATAGTTTTCAAGCATAAACAAATAAATCAAAAAACATCATGAAAAATAATTTTCTCAAACTCACCATTTCATTTAGAAATTCTATAATGAATAAATTTTACCAATAAATTCCTTTCTGGTTCCATGTTCTTTTCTTGCATCTTTTTTACAATAGTTTTTACAAATATAGATTTCATGATTTATATTGGAGTAACACTATATATGAAATATAGATAGGTGTAAAAGAATGGATATCCTTTATGGTGAACATTAAATGCTTCTAATTGTTTAATTAATATTAGAGGAAACTTTTTCTTATTGATTATTGTAGTGATTGTATCTTCAACTTCACTAAAGTGGAAAGTTACATAATTGAATAACCCATGGGGTTCTTTCATAAAAAGCATAGTATTCTACAATTCATAAAAAAATTATTCTCTTTCTTTATGATTTTATCCTTTTTCAATAATATATCAGTTCTGTCCAACCATTTGAAATCAATGGTTCATCAACTCCAAACCTTCCATTATATCCTTTGTCTCTTTATTTTTATAGATGAACCACTAGCAGATCATTTTGTTTTTTTCTATTTTTAGAGGGTTTAGAGATTGGAAGGTTGGGAGAGATGGGGTAATAAGGGTTTTACCAAATAAAAAAAGGGTTTGAAGGGTTTGTTAATCATTTTCATGTGTGGACGTGATACTCAATCTTGTTTTTCTGTGATAAATCATGGGCTGTATAGTCATGTTAGGGTAATTATTACTAAATATAGGATATGTGGCCTAAATGATGTGACTATAACTTGAAAAAGTAGTAAATAGAAATATATAAATACATCAAAAAATTTATTTCTAGATATATAAGATATATATAGAATAAAATATTACTTCTTATAATTATAAATACCTAATTATGATTTAATAAAATAAAAATTTTCTAAAAGACAGAAGAATAGTAAAGATATTTGCTAATTATTTTTATTTCCCAAAAAAATCTGAAGATATATCACTTTTTCACAATATCTTAATAAATGATGTCTTAAGTCAATGTTATTTGTTCTTGAATGGTTTATTGGATTATTTGAGATGTTTGTTGCACTAGTGTTATCACATGTGATTGGAACATGGATAAAATTAAATCCAAAATCTAGTAAGGTGTGTTTCATCTACATCACCTATGAACAAAAACTTCCTATGAAAATATATTCATCTTCAGTAGGTTATAGTAATACATAATATTATATTTTACTTAACCAAGACATAATGGATTTACCATGTAAATGAATAGTTCATGAGGTGATTTTCTTATATAATCTACATTCATAAAAATTGTATCTTTTTATGAAATCAAATTAAATTTTAATTTTTTTTTTGAAAAATAATATAAAGAGTTATAGTTCCTTTTAAATATCATAAAATTGTCTTTTCATCATTTAAATTATATTTTTTAGATTAAATTGAAATCTCCCACAAAGACATACTAAAAACATAATTTCTTGTATACTCATAAATAGGTATAACAAACTAACTATGATTCCTCTATAAAACTTTTTTCAAATAGTTTTCTTTTTTCATTTAAGTCATGTTTTATAATGGTACTCATAAGAGTTTAGTAAGTCTTTCTATTTTCAAGTCCAAACATCTAAATTAAGTCAAGTATTTTTTTCTTTTGATTTAAAATATTTAAAAACCCTTTTGATAAAATTGAAATCCAATAAAATAGTTTTTTTCTCCCATTATTCTAATTTTAAACTCTTTTTTGTGAAAGTCTTGAGAAATCATTGAAAATATTTTGATTTTTTAATCTATTAATAACATCTTCTACTTATATTTGTACTAGAAAAATAACAGAAAAAATGGTTTTCTTAATTAGTTTAGGATTTATTGTTACTACTTTAAAACCATTTGATAGAAGAAAATAACATAATCTTTAATACCACGCCCTTTAAGATTTTTTAATCCCATAGAGAGCATTGGTAATTTTAAACACAAAATGTTGAATATAAGGATCTCTAAAACATGGATGTTGTTCTATGAAAATTTCCTCCATTAAAAAACCCTTTAAAAATGTAGATTTTTCATCTATATGATATAATTTTAAATTAATATTGGATGAATATTCTTTATGTATTCTAATATCTTCTAATCAATATTTGGGGGAACAGGTTTCGTCATAATCTATTCCTTATTATTAATTATATACTTTAAGAACTAGTCTTGCTTTATTTTTTTTATTTCACCATGGTCATCATTATTATTACTAAAAACCCATTTCTTCCAATTTCATGATCTTTTGAGGGTCTTTTAACTAATTAACATACTTTATTTGTTTTAAATGGATTTATAACTTTTATATTCCTAAAAAACCAACTCTTATTAGATAGGACTTATTCTACAGATTTTATTTTTTTTTTGGAAACAAAGGTATATAATTATACAAAATTATCTACATTTCCTCTAGTTATTACTAATTTATCTAGGTTTCCGATAATAGCTTCTAGAGAATGGACGTTGAGGTTTATAGGTGTTCTAGGAAACACACATTCTGGTTATATGGTTTCTTCCCTTGTTATATTTGGTTTAAAGTATTCAAGTTCCAAATCATCATCATGTTGTCGTGAGATAATTATTGGGTCTCATATCTTTGACTGAATCACTATGATCATTAATTTGAGTCATTTTCTGATCAAAAGGATCACTTTAATCAAATTCCTCATGATATGGTTTTTCAATAGTCCATGACCTTTTATTGAAAACTGTAAAATATTTGGAAGTAATATAGTGTCCTGGGAAGATACCTTTATCATCCTTCGGATTAAACATTACATGATTATCCTTGGTGTTTAAGATGTAAACCTTGCATCAAAATACATTGAAGTATCATAGATTGGGTTTTCTGTTATTCAATAGCTCATAGGGTCTTTTCTTCAATATAAGACTTATTAGTATTATTTTTTATGATATAACATGTTGGGTTAATAGCTTCATCCCATGAATAAGTGGACATGTTATATTCCCATAACATAATTCTGTAAATTTCATGAAAAGTTTTGTTTCTCATTTCAACAACAGCATTACATTGAGGCCTCTTGGGGGAATAGAATATATGTTTAATTCCTTACTTACAATAGTAAAAATTAAATTCATGATTCTCAAACACTTTTCCATGATCACTTCTTATGGAAATTATCTTGACATCGATTTTATTTTAAAAAAGTTTCCAAAAATTAATAAAAATAAAATAGGCTTCACTTTTAATTCATAAAAACTAAACCCATTTAAATCTCGAAAAATCATAAGCTAATAAATAAACAAAAAATATAATGTCAATAATTTCAATTCTATTTTCTTTGAAGAAATCCATATGGATAAGTTCAAGATGTTTACAGGTAACAACTTCATTTACTAACTTTAAAGATGACATAAGTTTTCTGACAATTTTGCATGAATCACAAAGTTTCTTTCCATCCAATCTAATATTTGGAAAGTTATAAATCAAATTCTATTTAAAAAATTTTCTCCAAGAATTTACAATGTAGTGTCCAATCCTTCTATTCCAAATCAGTTATTTTTACACATCACCATTTAAACAATTTACATTTTTTCTACATAATGAATTAAAATATAATTTGTAAACATTTTCTTATCTTGGTGATTTCAAATTGAGGAATTTATCTATGAAAACTAAGTCGGAATTATTTGAAAAATCAATAGAATAACCATCATAAAAAATTCGACAAATACTTATAAATTTGAACTTAAATCCTTAAATTGAAATTACTTTTTTGATAAAGATAGACTATGTATTTCCAACCGATATAATGAAAACTATTTTTTGTTTTTCATTATCTCAAAATTTAATATATACTCTAAATAATTTGGATAAATAATTAAAATTGGAGTATTATCCACTCATATTCCTTGAAGATCCACTTTCCATGAACCATTTTTCATTATTGTTCATATGGATAGTTTACTACAATAACAAATTGTAAAATATAGTTATATGTTACTCAAATTCTATTGGGTTCAGAAATATAATCTATTAGAGATATAGGCATCCAGACATACTTCTATTTTCTATAAAATAGTAAAAAAAAATTGAGAAATATTTTTCAATATTTTTTTTGATTTCACAAATATTAAGATTTTTCGAATTAAGAACATTTTGAAAAATGTCTTATTTCACCACTATGAAAACAAGTAACTTTAGTAAGACATTTATTTTTTGAATTGGGCACAAAAATTTTTATATTAATATTATATTTTTCTTCTTTTCTTATAATTCCAAATTTATCTTTTCTAAGTTGATATATAATTATAATTTTGTTTAAATGGTTATATCCTTTTTAAAAAACTCACAAAATCTTTAAAATTTTTAACTTATTTTTATAGATTTTCAATTGTTTTTACATGTTCAGAATTCAGGATAATTTATTTTTCTTGTTGATTATTCATTTATAAAATTTTATTGATTGTATTTTTTTCTCCATCAATGATTTTATTTTAGTAATTTTGAATAGATTTTGTTTATTTTTTAGGATTTCATACTTAATTTCCATCATGGTGTAGTATTTATTTATTTCCTTATGAGAAATATTAATTTTATGAATTATGTCCATACTTAGAATAGTATTAAGAATGTACCTCCTCCATTTGTTCCATAAATGAAATTTTTTCCATCTGATTTATGGTTTCAACTTCTGATTCTGGCAATGTGAACTCACTAGAATATTCAGAAGAACTCTAGGTTTTCTTTACAGATTTCTTATACTTCTTATATACATCCTTCTTGATATATTTATTTTTTAGTATTCATTATTTATTTATTATCAGATAATATTTCTTGATGTGTCATACCATTTTATATTCACATCATCTCTACTCTTTAAAGATGAAACCAAGATTTATATTCCCTTAATGATATTCTAAATCGACATCTCTTATTATATAATTTTTTTAACTTTGGTGAAAATTGAGAAACACATCACTTAATTCATATTTTTTTGAGGAGTATTCTTCTTTAGATTCTTCAAAAAAAATTACTTCTTCTCTTTCTGTCATCTTTGGAATTAGAGTCATTTAAGGCATCATTTTCCTTTTTGATTATTTTGGGCTCCTCATTTTCAGTTTGAATCTTATTTTCATACATAATAATAGTTTCAATGATATCTTTTATCTTGAAATATTTACATCTTTAGATTGTTTAATGGGAGAAGAGATTCCACTCCTCATATGTGGTAATACTCTAATAACATTCAACACTAACTGGATAACTGAATAGTGGTTGGATTGAGTTATTAGAGTATTATTTATAATATATAACACCCTCTTTGAATTATGCACATACAATTTTCCTTAATAAGTGT
This sequence comes from Viscum album, assembly GCA_963277665.1. Lineage (NCBI taxonomy): Eukaryota > Viridiplantae > Streptophyta > Magnoliopsida > Santalales > Viscaceae > Viscum > Viscum album. The sequence continues at coordinate 791,425,798 of OY728156.1, read as the reverse complement.
ATAGTTAGTGGAAATATGAATTACCCAGAATGAAAATTCAACAATGATTTTTATAGTGGTTAGAGGATTTGAAATCCCATAGTCCCCTCCACCAATTTTCTACTCTGTGATCTTAGTAATTTTCACTAAAAAACCTTTTTATCAAGGGCTCCCATCTATGTAAAGGAATATTTCACTTAATAAAAAGTTCAAATATCTTTCAACTAGGATATACCTTTTCAAAGGCTATCCACGGTCTTACATACTCTTATAATGATTGAAAACAATGTTGAATGATATAAAAAATTTGAGAAACGATTTCAGCGCATATTCTTAGGAAGAAATTGACAGTGAATGAAGATTCATCCTAAGAAAAGATATTCTTTGAGTGTATCTCTAGTTAATATTCATTATAACTGATGTATTAGAAAAAAATTTAATATGATGTAATTTGTTTCAATATTTACAGATATCCAGTGTAAGATAAAGGAAATCATATTTCATTTGTTTCATATTCTTCATTCCACACTTTGCATCCTTTAATCCTATTTCCAGTTGTTCCTTATATATTTAGTTTTGAAATTAATTATAGGATGATCATAACGGGTGAATAATCTATGATGTAATCGTGATAAGAAAGGTTAATATGAGTATACATATGTTCTTTCCAAATATGGAATTTCTTTTAAGACCACAATGTTATTCATTTTTTTATTCGGTGAAATTTTATATTCATGATAAATTTTTTTCATTACAATATTTCCTTAAATATATAATATTTCTTTATAAAATAAATAGGTATGAAATGGCTTTTTACAAGGTTTTAAAAGATAATCTTGATATTTTTTACTACTAGATCTTCATAGGACAGAGGCTAAGCATGTTTTTCATCATCAGATATCTTTCTATAAGATAAAGAAACTCTTCATCATATTATATTTAGTATTCAGTATATTAGACAATAATTTATCATACTAAGATGAAGTTTTACTAACATAGAATTTACTTTTCTTCAACATCATGTGGGTATAAATATTCATAAAATGAATTTTTCATTTAATAATTTCTCTAAACATCATAAGATAAAGAATTATGTTGTCATTCCTATTTCTGGTTAACTAAATATGTCCTATGAACATTGTAAGACAAAATTCTGGCATAAGATATTTACTCTCATACATAGCATAAGATAAATAAAATCAGAAGCACGTAATAAACTTTTTTGAATAAAAATAGCCATTTTTTGACTCATAAAACACATAAGTAAAGATAAATTAGTAAAATATATGATAAAAGAAAAACATTTTAAGAAATAAGTGAAGTAAATTCCATATGTACATTATTTAATAAGGTTTTTCTAATTTTATCAAGACCATGAAATATTAATTTTCATGGGAAAATATTTTTTAATATTTCAATGAAATAATATATTCATACATTTTCTATTAATAGGGTGCATGGAGTGAAGACATTTATTTAAATATTCCAAGAATAATTTTTGAATATGAAATTTATGAGGATGATTTATTCAAACGAATAATTTAAAGATCAATAAAATCATCAATTTGAATGAAGCTAGAAAGTTCATTTATGATTTTCATGAAATGTATATATTTATATATATATATATATATATATACTTTTCATGATGAATATTAGAAGATAATATGGTTTCTTTTTGTCTTCTTTAATGAAGGACTTGAATTTAATACATTTATTTTATACAATTTTTATTAGTATTGATGGATATTTTCTTAAAAATTGGATAACCCTCTAATCATGCAATGCAAGCTCAACCACAACAGCTTGTAAGACCTAAAGGTCGAACATGCCCAATGGAGCCATCCCAGGTCAATACTAGTTTGTGGAAAGAGTTGAGAAGTATACATCACGTGCCTCTGTATAAGGAATAATAGTGGAAACACCACTGTGCAGGGTACCACAGTGGTGAGGGAACGGTATGGGGTTGTACTGAGAGGGAGATGGGATTTTTTCCCCACTGTTTGTGTGCTTTGATTGATATATTGTAGTGGAGCGCTATTTTTATTTCTATGTGGGAAAAAATGTGTTGTTTAATATTTCCATTTTATTTAATGGTCATATAGAACATTAGCCACTAAATCATCCATTCCTGGTCATCTATTCCTTCCTCTGACCATGAGTTCAAATCTGTCGGGCCATCTTATTTCTCCTCACCTTCGGTGGCACTATCGTTCACAAGAAAATGCAATCGCACCTTCCATCGTCAAACCCAAAAACTATATGATAAATATGATCCAAATATGATGAGTTAAAGAGGTAGAGATCATCATGCATTAAATATTTGTCTTTCATAGATGGGAATAAATTGATAAAAATGTTTCAGCCAATGTAAATGAATTTTTGAGGCCATAGATGTTGATTAATCTGTTATTTCTTATCAAAAATGATGATGAATCAGGTGATTTTATCCCATGAACATGAGGAGCTTCTCTAACCCATGGAAGAATAACACCATTATTTTCCTCTTACAATTAGAACTCCCCAAAGGACTCAGATTTTCCATCCATGGAATATAAATCAGAGAATTCAATGATTCTTTAATGTAAAATTAAAAGTGGATCTAAACCATTTTAACTACTAGATTATTCTCATCTATAAAAGGATAATAGCCCTCAACCTAACATGTCACTACCAATTAAGATAGATCATGTTTCATCCTAAAATAGATCACTGCGAAAATTCTTTTTCATGAAGAAGTAGAATTTTCATAATATTTTCTTCCTACATGATGAAGGGAAGATCCCACATGTTCTTGACTTGTTCACTTCACACTAATTTTATATCAAGAATAAAAAACTTCCATTATGAAAAAGGGATAGTTCAACACATCTCCATGGAATTTTCAATGAACCTGATCAATGATGGTTTTTTCTTTTATAAAGGAACATTTTATAGGCATATTATCTATGCATACAACACATGCTTATTATTTCATGAAGAACCTTGTTCCATGAAGAAACCAAGGTATTCTGATTCCCTCACATTTATACCACCTTTATTGTGTGGAGAACATTGAGATCATGCATTCTCAACCATTCTGGTTTATGTAATGATACATTCATATTGAATTAAACATATGTTATATATCCATTACATGAATGAAAATCCATTTAGAAAACATAATAGTGGACAGTTTATTAAATATTTGGTGCGTGAGAAGATAATGAGAAGAATAAGAAGTGGAATGTGTGTTTAACACACTCTTTCATGAATAATTTACATTTAAGAACAAATATAAAAAAAATTTATGGAATTAATAAGTGAACATTAGGCATTCATGCTAACATGTACTGATGAAAACATTGAGAACTACACAAGAATAATTAAGGGGAACAAAAAGTAATGAACCTGATTTTGTGTGATAAATATTTGGATTACATGAAACACGTGAATGAGGTGTAATTTATTTCATATTTTTCAAGACTAATTGCGGTAAAAAATATTGAAGAACATTTTGCGTATCTCTTTCACATGTTTAATTGAGTTCAAGAACATCCTTGATAAAATGAGTATCTACCCCAGAATTTGATAATGTGTGGAAGAAATAAACTTATACTGAATTGATATATTTATCAGTTGTTCATTCTAAGAAATTATAGAGTTGAATTGGACGTTTCCTCTTTCAGTTATTTAAGAGTATAAGTTGAGCTTCTATCATATATTTTTTACTCAGTGGTAGTCAATGTCCCTTAATTGTTAAATTGTATTATTCATCACTGTAGATACATCCAGTGCAACTGTGATGTTTTTTCATAATTTCATTGAATATATTTTAAGAAATAGTGGTGTAAGTATAGACAATTCCATTGATGATTAGTGGAATAGTATAAAGAACACCACTGAATCAACAATATTTTTTTACTTTCTATGTAAACATTTTACACCAATTCAAGGTATTTGTAATCTATACAATTATTATGATATTATAATATGTGAATCGACCACATTTTGATTGTGAAAATGAGTAAGTATTTGTACTAAACCATATAATATTATTTTTGTGTGTTATTTCTATGATTATATGCATTGAACTCAATAGATTAATTCCTCTAAACTAGGGAATAAGTTCATGAGTAGATGTGTTAATTTAATGAAAGTAAAATTTTGTAAAATGTTATGTACACTGATTCACCAACCCCCCCCCCCCCCCCTTAGTGTCCTTTCCCATTCCATCTAGGCTCTACTGATGGTATAACATTTTCAAAGAATTTTACATATATAAAATCTAAGAAAAGAATGAATCATATGTCATATCAAATACATGGATATAAAATCTGAAATTTTATAATCTAATGCATTGATAATATTTCATCCCACATTTTCTTTCCATAAAATTTCTTTTAAATGGTATAAGTAGATGATCTATTAATGCTTAGTTTCTTGAAAAAAATGTTACGTAATACATGAAATCATAAAAAAATTATTCTAAAAAACATGAAAGAATTATTCATGGTTTAAACTAATTACTTTTAATAAATCTAGTAATCTAGGTACATAAATCATGCTTGATAATAATGCCTAGTAAGGGAAAATAGGAGAAACGGTTTACATGTGATCTTGACGAAAATTAAATAAAAACATGAGGAATATCATAAAGGAAATAAGAAATAAAAAAATAGAATATAATATTAAAAAGAACATGATTGATAATATGTAAATTTTACTACAACATTGAAATTATAAATTTATAGGAATATAACCAAGGATTTTCACCGAAGTCTCATTAAAATTACCAAGGTTATTCACCAAGATATCATAAAACATGTAATCTCTATAGATTAATTTATTTACCCATTGAATTGGAGTGATATAAAGGTTCACCCTTTATATGAATTAATTAATGTGAGCCATCTATATCATAATAAAACATTTCATAAATAAGCATTGGAGAATATAGAAAATAGATTTCAGATAAAAAACATGGCATTTAAAAATGTTCTTGAAGACAAGATCTTTATGTAATTTATAACCCAAGAAAAGTTAATGAGGGTTTTATGTATGTAAATTCCAGAAATAAAATATATAATTTTTAAATATTTGTGAAAAACCCTAGAAAATAAAGTGTTTTGGTTATTCAGATAAATAAACCTAAAGGGATTTTCTTGAGGATAAGAGATAAATTTTAGATGTAAAATCGGTAGCATAATGGGTATAAAATGAGGTTTTAAGAAAGGGTAAAAAGAGAGGGTAAAATGGTCTCCCATTCATAAAATACAATTAACATATTAATGTTATAAATTTAATTGGATATAATAACTTAGTTTTTAAATTTTAAAGACATGCCATATAAAGAGAAAACTTGAATTTAAAAGAGAGGTGGATATTTCCCTTACGTTGATGAGTAGTTCCCAAATCATTTGTATTGGGATCTTGGGGATTGAGGACACCTTGGGGGGAATCCTTGGGGTGTAAAACTATCATATATCAGGGTATAATGAAATATTAGTTAAAGGAAATGGATAAATGGATGTGTATTCATAGAAAAAATGGAGAATTTTTTTATTAATTTCTAAATAAAGGCCTTGGAAACCTTAGTAGTGGTAACGGAAATACCATGGGATTGACTATGGTATTATACGCATTGCAAACATATTATGTTTTTTTAATCTACACGTTTTGGCCATAATTTTATATAAATTAATTTTAATGGAATGTTAAATTTTTCACAAAATAACACTTTTAAAGGTAAAGTTTCCATTTTAGAATTTTCAAAGTAAATTATACAATTTTAAATTAATTGATATATATCCAAATATTTGTATTAATAAAATAATATATTTTAAGACTTGGATTTTGATGAATGTTTTATTATATCTTTATTACATAATTATCATGTCATTAACATACTGAAAGAAAACTCAAACTATATTTCTATTATTCATAAAAAAATGTTTGTAAAAATCATCATAAATTAACCCTAACCTAGTTTCAATGTGGTAATTTAAAAAATGATATTTAATTTATTTTAATTATTATCTAAATATCATAATATAACTTTTAAATATTAAAATCATTTTTTATTTAAAATAATATAGGATTTAAAATGTATTGTGAAATTTATGACACTTGAAGAATATTATCATTTACATATACATAAGAGTGTTTTTATCACACTTTTATTAAAATATGTATTATTCATAATATATTAGTTTATTAAAACAATTTATAACTTTTATTTAAAGTAAAATTTTTTCTGAAAAAATCAATTTATCAAATTCTACCTCAATGTTTTTATGGAAAACATGTCTTAAAACAAAAATGATGGAATAATATTTTATTTAAACAAAGGAATTACAAACCAAGGATAGGAATTGTAACACCTTATTACACTCATGTACCCCCAAATATTAAGGCATGTGATGGTGGTGGTTTCATGGGGTGCCTCGGCTAACATCAATCGAGTGGTAATCTCCACGAACTTGAACTTCTCCCATAGGATATTTCATTCTAGATTTATTTTTTGAAGATCAGAATAGGCTTGGTCAATGGAATACCCATTGATGAAACATCCCTCCTAGGATTTGAAAAATGGGATTCAAATAGAATTACTCTACTAGTTGATTCCATCTACTCTTCTTTCTATATCAATAATTCAATGTGAAAATGTAACTTATAAACTCTAAACATGATGTTAAAATTATTTTCAAGAGTATAGGACCCAAGGGTCATATTGTGAAATGGTCATAATTGAAAAATAGGCAGATAACGGTTGAATCCATATGGTCATAATTCTATTTATATTCACTTCATAAAAAATAATGGTTTTTTTGAATAATATAACACAAAATTTTTGGAAACTATTATCATTAAAAATGATTGGTTCATTACATTATTCCTCCCTTATAAAATTTCTTCCCTAAAATTTCAATATGTTAACTCATTTGAGAGTATATGTGGTTACATATTCCTCATTGTCTCCTCTAGATCTCGGGTCGCTTATTCGGATATATTTTTACTTTACATCACTTTGATGTGGTGGGTAGTCTTGTTGCATAAAACCTTGTCACTATGGCCCATGATCTCTGGTGGCTTCTACTCATAATATAGGTATTGTTCTAGTTGTACCACTTCAAGATTAAATACATGTGAAGGATTAGGTATATATATCCTAAAGAGAGATACATGCAATAAATCAAAAACTTGAGCTATATCTGGAGGAATTTTAAGATGATAATATATTACTCTCATACTATCAAGGAGTTCATGGGTTCGAATGTACCTGGGGATAATATTCCATTTCTTCCCAAACTGTATGACTCTCTTCCAAAGTGATATTTTAAGGAACACATCAACACCAACACCAAACAGCAAGTCCCTTTGATGGTCGTTAGCGTAGCTCTTCTGCCAACTCTGAGTAGCCTTAATGAGTTGTTGGATGGCATGAACATTTTCTATCATCTCTTGAACATAATTTGGCGTATGATTATTTATCTCACCCACTTCTTCCTAACAAGTAGGATTTATACATCTCTTCCCATATAAAACTTCTTAGGGTGCCATTAGAATAATCAAATGGAATCTGTTGTTTTTTGAGAACTCAACGAATGGTAGATATTGATCCAGTCCTACTTTATATTAAATTGAGCATGTTTTCGAAATTTAATTGAATTTTTGAATAGTCCTTTCTTATTGGCCGTCTTTTGGGGGGTGTTAGGTTGTACTAAAATTCAATTTGGTACTCAGAGCATGTTGAAGACTTCTCTAGAATTTTGATGTGAACCTTGGATCCTGATCAGATATGATAGAAAGTGGATCTTCCTGTAACCTCACCACTTAATTTATGTAAATTGCGGCAATTTGATCAAGAGATAAGTCTTCCTGGATAGAGATAAAATTGGCAGTATTGGTGAGAAGATCCATTGAAACCCATATCAAATTATTTCCTTTGGATCTCCTAGGGAGACTGGTGACAAAGTCCATAGTGATATTGATCCACTTCAATTTTGGTATGGCTACTGGTTGTAATACCCCTTTAGGAATTTGTGACATTTCATTCACCTGTTGAAACACCTTGAACCTTATAGTGAATTCAATAATCTCCATTTTCATTTTATCTAACCAAAAATGATCGTGAAGGTACCTATACATTTTATTTCTTCAAGGATGTATAGAGAATGATGATATATGCAATTCATCCTTCAAATGATTATTTATTTTTGGAATACATGGAACACATATCCTTCTACAAAAATTAAAGTACACCTTTTTGATAAATATTGAGCTTGGAAAAAATCCCAGTCTACACATCCTCTATTTTATTATATAATAAAGGAACTTCTCTTTGAGATTTCTTGATCTTCTGTATTAATTATGGTTGATAAATCATTTTGTATAGGGTTGATGATGTATCTTCTCTTATGATTCTTATGTCCAATTTCACTATATCTTTTATCGAAGGATCTCATTTAATCCTCATAATTTCTATCCAAATAGGGTATTTCTTACTTAATGTGTTAGTGATATTGTTTTCTCTTTCAAGAATATAATTAATTGAAAATAATAGTGTGTAACAAGTTACTACCATGTCTTTTTCTCATATTAAATTCATTTTGTGTGAAAATATAATTTAAACTTTGGTGTTTTTTTCATATATTACATTTCTCCTCATAAAGATATTGTCTCCATGTCTTTAGATAAAAAACAAGTTCATCCATCTCTAGGTCGTGTGTAATATAATTCTACTCACGAGCCTTCAACTATCACGATTCATAATCAATAACCATATAATTTTTCATGAGGATGCACCCAATCCCTTTCATATATTCATCTATAAGAAAATAATACTTCTCTGATAAAGGGTAGAGTTAGCAAATGTGTAGTATGAAATATATCCATCAGCTCATGGAAACTTCTTTTACAATCCTTTGTCCAGATGAACATGGACCCTTTTTTAGTTAACTTGTTTAATGGGTTTTAAAGTCCTGAAAAATTTCTCACAAACATCCTATAATATCCTAATAAATCATGGAAACTATGAATCTTAGTTATTATTCTAGTTTTTGGCCACTCCTCCACAGCCTTTGTCTTTTCATGGTCAATTCAGATTCTTTCATTGGTTACAATGTGCCCCAAAAAAAGAAAATTTTTTATAACAAAATTTCACATTTTCTAAACATTCCAAATAACCATTCGTTCTTCATAGTTTCTAATATGAACCTTATATTATCCTCATGATCCTCACAACAGTTAGAATATATTATAATATCATCAATAAAAATTACCAAAATGTTATCACAGTAGTCTTTAAAGACTATATTCATCAAATCCATAAATATAGAATAATCATTATTCAACATGAAGGGCATAACCACAAACACATAACTGCCATATCATGATCAGAAGGAATTATTTTGAATATCTTCTTTCTTCAACCTCAATTGATGATAACTAGATCGAAGATCAATCTTAGAGATGAATTGATCCTCGTGAAGCTGGTCAGATAAATCATCAATCCTTGGTAGAGGGTAATTGTTATTCATTGTGATATAATTATGTTCTCTATAGTCCATTCATAGTCTCATAGATCCATCTGTATTCCTCAACATTATAAAATTTTCTCTCTAAGGATGCACAATTTGTCAGATAAACCCCTTATATAAAAGATATTGATGTTTTTTCTTTAATTCCTCCATCTCTACAATTTCGATTCTATATGGGGTCTTTGATATCATCTTAGGTCTAAGAATGATTTCAATAGATAACTTAACCTCTCTTTCCCAGATAGGTTTATGTAAATTTTCATTAAATATTTCAATGTATTCATGAACTGTGGGGAAATTTTCTATTTGTATACTTTCATTTCCTTCTCCATATTCACTACTCATATCCAAAAATAAAGCTATATGAGGTTCTTTAAGACAAATCTCATTCAGATATATCTCTCCTTAGAAAACTACTATAGGTTTTCTATTCAATAATAATGATATTTTCATGCTTCTATAGTTGATATTAGTATTATACCTAGTGATCCAGTCAATCCCTTGTAAAATTTTGAATTCTAACATGGGAATGAATTATATATTTGTGGTGAAATTGTGCATGTTAATTCCAATAAAATGGTTCTATACACTTAATAATCCCTCTTGGAGGCTTCACTGATATATCCAATTCTTGTAGTTTGGGGATTTATTATATACTATTTGAAAACATGGAGGAAATAAAAGAATTTGCAGAACCAAAATCAAACAATGTACTTTATAGATTTCATAGAAAAATGGGAGTACTTGATATCATATCATTTAGAGCTTTAACTTCAGTTTTTGTCATACATATGTCCCAACCATTCTCTCTAGGACTTTGCAGAGGTTTATGGTGATTCCCATCCACTATATTCATTTTTGGATAGTGAATACAAATGTTACCATTATACTGACACATTAAGCATTGGACTTCATCTTGGGCCTATACCATATTCCATTTTTCATTAGTGTTAATAATTTGGGGGTTTACCTCACTATGCTATATCTGAAAAATATGGCCATCTCTTACACCATTGTGAAATTTCCATCTCTTTAGAATGAATTTCCCTTAATGCTTATTACCACATTTGTTTCATGTGGGAAGATGCAGATGCCTTATGTTGATTCCTTGATCAAAGTCAATCCCCATGTTTGGATCCAAATATCCCTTCATTTCATTAAATCTATAGGTCCTTTGAGTCTCTTCAAACCACATATCAGCCTTCATAACACTTCGTACCATCTCCTCATAACTGTCATAGTATTGATAGGATAGATTCTACTATAAATAGGATCTTATTCCACCAAATAATCTATCAAAATTTCTATTTGGATCCATGAAAAAGCTAGAGGTGTATCAAGCAATCCATGTAAATTTCATCTCATAACATCCCATATATTCGTTTTCCTTATACTATATCTCCAAGAATTCTTTCCCCATTTTCATTCTCATCGAAAGGGGGGAATATTTTTTTAGAAATGATCCCATGAACTCTTTCCACTCTATATAATCAATCTTTCTTCTTAAATTTGTGTTTTTAAATAGCTTCCAACACTAATCAGATTCTTCCTCTAATAAATACATAACTAAGGTGAAATTTTCATTTTCTAAACAATGGATAATTGAAATGATATTTTTTATAGAGCTTATCCATTATTAATAAATCACCGGGTAGGTAGATCAACTGAAATATTGTGGTCACTAATGCATAAAAGAATCAACAAAATGTTGTTACCTTTGAGGTGAATCCAAAAACATGGCTTGATTCAAGTTATTTATTATAACTCGTGTTAATGAATTCATAATTATCATGATGTTTTCCATTATATCTTCCATCATAGGGTTTTCAGTGCCCATTCCATTGAGCTAACAATTTGGGTGGTTCATCCTATTTCTTACAATTTTATAAAAGATGAAAACATAGTGAGAAACGTGTTTCTTTTAATAAAATCATATATTTAAAGGAATATTATGTTCTAAAACATCATGCTTGATTATGTTAATCATTAACAACAATAATATTTTCAAAAAAATCTTATATAATTGTTCATGAAAATCTTGTGATTAACCAAACATATCCTCTAGGATGGTTAAACTATGAGTATAATAAGGCCCATTATCATGAACCAATTTCTGTTTGAGTATAGCGTAATGTGGTGTTTTTAGGTTTTAACCCTAAAAACATCTATTCTAGGGTCACATCCACTTTTTTTACATAGATAGGTATTTATTTTATCAAAAACCTCGTACATAGTACTATAACAAAATAACAGAATTTCTTCCTATATTTTGATTTTTCACTAAGGTTCTTCCTAATGTTTTCAAATCCTGATTTCCAAAGACAACTAAACATTCCATTCCTAAAAACTATGTAATCCCACCTTTTTATTACATAATATTTTATTTGTATGGTAAAAAGAGAGTATCTTTTAACCTATAATTTCTTGTAAAAAATACATATTAAATGAAGAAATAAAAAATTATTCTAAACAACATGAATGTCTTCGTCATGATGAATCCTAAGTAATTTTAATTAATATCTTAATTTGGGGACAAACATCAATTGATGGGTGAGGATAAGGCCTTGTAAGGGAAAATAAGAGAGACATATTACATGTGATCCTGAGGAAAATCAATAAGAACATGAGCAATATCATAAATCCATGATAAAAGGAAAAGTAGGTGTATAATAATAAAAATAAATTCAATAATAATGTGGAAATGTGTCTAAAATGTTTAAATGAGAAATTCATAATCATATCACCAATGATATTCACTGAGGTGTCAAAATATTTACCAATTTTATACACCATGGAATTGTAAAACATGTAATCTATATAGATTAATTTATTAACCCAATTAATTAGAGTGTTATCAGGGTAAACCCTTTATATTTCGTAATTAATGTCATCCACATACATTATAATAAAACATTTCATAAATATCTCAAGGAGAATTAAAGAAACATGTTTTATTTAATATCATGGAATTTTAAAAACTACATAAAGATAATATCATTATGGAAATTATATCCCATAAAAATTAAATAAGGGATTTATATATGTCAACTATAGAATAAAATAATAATTTTTACATCATTTCGAATACCCATAAAAAATACATTTTTTTCATTCACATAAAGAAAATAATAGGGAATTTCTTGAGAAGAAGATAAAAATTTTGAGAAGTAAAATCGACAGGATAACTTGTATAAAACGTGGTTTTAGAAAAGTGTAAAAAAGAAATGTGAAAATGGTATGAAATTAATAAGATAATATTAATATATTAAATGGATAAAAAATTTGATATAACAAAATAGTTTTTATATTTTTAAGATAAACCACATAAAGAGGGAACATGAATGGAAAAGTGAAGTTGATATTTTCCTTACATTGAAGTGTAGTTCCTAAAACATGATGATCTTGACATCAAGGGCTTTAAGACACCTTGGGAGGCCTCATTGGGAGGTAAAACTATCATATATTTTTGGAGGATGAAATGGTAGTGAAATTAAATAGATAAATGGTTGGGTATTTATAGAAAAATGGGGGTTTCTTTATTAATTTTTAAATAAAGGCCTTGGACACCTAGGTTTTCATAAATGAAAACCATGGGCTTAATAATAGTATCTTTTCTTGTTATTTGACAATTGAGATACCAATTATGTTATTTTAATCCAAAATAGTTTACCATAATTTTATATTACATATTTGGGAAAGGTAAGTTAATGTTTTCAAAAAATTACATTTTTTAAGATAACGTTTCAATTTCCATATTTTGAAAGTAAATTATATATTTAGAAATTGAGTAAAACCTGCTAAAATATTTTATATTAATAAAATAACATACTTCATGTCATGGATTGTTTTTAATTAGTAATTACATCATTATTTCATAATTATGATATCCTTAACATATTGATAAACTGAAATGGTATTTTTACTATTCACAAAAAACATAGCATTATAGAAAAATATCATAAATTCACCCTAATATAATTTTGACAAGATGATTCCAAAAATGATTTTTATTTAATCATAATAATTATCTAAATATAAGAATTTTAACTTTTTAATATAAAAATATTTATTTATTAAAAATAATAGTGGACTCAAAATGCATAGAAAAATTTCGAAAAATTGAAAAAAAAAATTATCATTAATATATAAAAAAAGATTTTATATCACACTCTTTTATTAAGATAACTCTAATTGATAATATACTATATTATTAATATTATTTATAGTTTTTTTGTGAATGTACAATTTCTATCTGAAAATCAATTTCTCAAATTTAACCTTAATTTTATTAAGAAAAACAATTCTAACAATTAAAATGAAGAAATGAAAACATTCTTTAAACAAAGGAATTACACACTAAGGTCCAGAAACATAACCCCTTATTAAACCCACATATTCCCTAAGTTTAAGGTGTGTGATGGTGGTGGTTTCTTGGGATCCCTTGGCTAACATCGAAAGAGTGGTAATCTATACTAACTTAATCTTTTCTCATAGGCAATTTCATTCAAGCATCACTTGTTGAAGATCGATATGGGATGGGTTACGGGAAAACCCCGGTGTTGAAACCTCATTCCCAATCTCTGATAAATGGGCATCAAACTTAATTTCTCTACTGGTTGAGGTCACTGACTCTTCATTCAATACCAATTATCCTTTGTCATAATTTAACATATAAACTCTAATGATTACGTTAAAATTATTATCAAGAGTATAGTTATGAGTTATCATATTGTCCAATGATTATATAACAATTTAATCCATATGGTCACATTTACATTTATATTCACATTATAAAAAATCATGGTTTTATTGTGAATAATATAACACATGATTTTTGGAAACAATTATCATTTAAAAAATTCTGATCTTTATAGATAATATTATTCCAATGTTCACTATAGGTTAGGTTTGCAAACTACTCATACCACAATCAATGTCTATTCCACAATACTGTCTTTAGAACACATTCTTAAGAAGTATAGAAACCCCCCATGAGTTAATCTCCCAATAATGTCAATATCAATTCCCTAGAACAAAGGTACAAGGAAAAAAGGAAAACCCCATGGTGAACCACCTGATGATGCATGGATGTTGGACCAAAGATAAACCTTCCAACTAATTAACCGAGGCATTCCATTTAATCTATTTTACAAACCATTTCATCAAAATCATGATTTAAAAAAAATATAAAACTCAATTCACAATGATTTGAAAATAACTTTTGTTTGACCAAAAAATGTTAAAAACATATTTTTTCAAAAAAAAATTTTGAAAAAATAAAATAAATCAATCAATCAAGACATATAATTTATAATAAAATTATTTAAAACATATGAATATATTTCATCCAACATAGGCTATAGATCAAACCACCAACCTCAAACACAGGTTATACATGCCCTAAACGGGACCCCCCATCAAGGAAGAATCCAACAATGACAATAAAATTCCTAGAATAAATCCCCCCATATTACAATAGATTTAATTTATAAAAAATGGGTAAAATAATAGGATAGATCACATCATACCTCAATGAAACTCACATGCCTCACCACAACCAATGCATGGTTCACCTTTAGAGGAATAATCAAGAAGGAAATAAAGAGAATCGGAATCATAGATCAATATATCCAATAGTGTAATGAAACATCACTATATTAATCAAATGAAATGATGCAATGTAAGGGTTAATCAAATGGACAGATGCATCACCCCAATCCTAATAAACAATCACAAAAAAAGTGATCTTGAATGAGATGAGGTCTCGAAAATAACCCCTGAGAGCCTCTACATTGAGATAGAAAATCGTTATGGGTGAATTAAATAAACAAATAAATAATATATTTCCTAAAAAACATACTATGATACTTAAATAATGTGTAATCTCATTACATGTCATGTAATCCACAAAAGTCATGTACACTAAAAAACTCATCACCTACTTATAAAAACCCAACTTTTAACAATACATGGTGTGAATCAAGTACATGGAATTAAATCAATTCAAAATACATACCAGACTAATGGAATCATTCCTATATCCATTATTGTACATATAAATACACTACACAATGTGTATTTCCCCTATAGACAATGAATAGTCTAGTTTTTAGCAGAAAACTCTAAGCCACCATTTAAATTATTTGAACTCATAGAGAACCTGTATATTATTTAAAAACATTTATACTGAGACTCCATTAATTAAAAAATCATACCACCTCAATATTTATGTAATTTTTTCTAGAAAATTATCTCCATCCTCAGAATTTCTATGATGAACCCAAATATTGAGGAAAATGAATAAAGGGAAGGTAAATAAGAGAAATGAGGTAACTGAATATTACATTTACCGTCATTTTTTTTTAAAAAATATACCTCATTTTCACCCATTAAACCATTCATCCATATACAACTATATTATCCCTTATCCTATCTTTTTTGCTCTAATTTTTCGGTTATGTGGTCTTGGATCTTTATGGAACTCTTACGTAAGTCCTTCCACTCTTCCTTCCATGGCCTCTTCTACCCATTCACTTGGGTTTCCGTCTATTAAATGGTTATTTTTTCCTAGTATTGGTTGAATATATCATGTTTGGATTGGATATTCATATCGGTGGTGTGTTCTTTCTTACATAGGATCTCCTATAACTTGGGCTTGTGTTTTGCACACGATTAGTGGTGTTTTCAAAAGGAAATCCAGAGGGTTATATTTTGTTCAATTATTTGAGGAGTTACATATATTTTTATTTATTTTAAAATGTTTCCCAAAAATGGTGGTTTGTACAAATGGCTATATTCATGGGTTTTGTTCTATGTGAAACTCCTGAATTTATTTAACCTTCGGGTGATAGATAAAAATTGTGTATTGTGACATGTTCCCAATTAACTTAATGAAGGTGGATTAAAATGGTTCTGAATGTTTTTTTCAAATTTAATAGGGAACATTCAAACTATAGGTAAATAAAAGGGTGGGATAAGGAATAGTATGTTAAGAGATATGGAAAGGTGTGACCCAGTCTTCCTAGAATAAAGAAGCTACAACACTAAAAAACATGATGATGATGTTGTGAGTACCATTATAACATTGGTTATGTCTTCTCTAGTGGATCCTATATGAAGAGAGATATGGTTGTGACTGATAACTGAGTGTATGTGGATCCTAGAACCCATGTGACTTGGCTACTTAGGGGTTGGACCAATGCTATTTTTCCATGTTTACCTAATTTTAATAGTTTTTTACATTCTTTATCTTTATTTTAAAAATAATTAATTTTATAAGAAAAATTATATATTCACTTTATTTTAAACCATAATTTTTATTTTTCATAAAGTGGATACGAGAGGAGTATTTAGTGGGATTCTACCAAAAAAGTGATCTCACAAACTACATATACCCATAGGGTATATTTTGATTTCATGTTTTCAAATTCAGGTAAAGGTAAGGCCTACTATGGGGTTTGTGATTTTATTTTTAACTATATCCCTTTTTTCCTTCTGGTTATGGATAATAATCTAAATGGTACCTTATCATATGTACATGAATCTTTTTTATAGCATTTTTTAAACTTTTTTTTATTTTTTGTACATGTGTTGTTTTTTGTGTTTATCTCGGTATATTATGTTAGTTGGAATGGTTGTATAGTATTGGTAATGGGAAAATCATTCACAAGGAGTTCATCAATTCCAAGGCACTAGTTTCCATACTGTGGGGATTTGGAATACCATTAAGGACATTCCACTGACTGGGTCAGGTTACGGGTCAGATGTTAAACGGGACTGGTTTATGGCATTCTTTATATTGTAGTATTATTTATTATGAAGACCTTTTTGTGTTGATTGTTTCACCTCACCTTTAATGAAAGGTTAAGAACTAATATATTTCTAATGAATTAGTTCCTCATATAAATCTATATTTTTTTGAAAAAACCATGATAACTAATAAATTAAATTATTTATATCCCTTTTTTAATTGAAATTGTGGAAAATTATTTATTCTAGAATGTGTTTCTATGTGTCGATGTGTTTTCTATGTTTCTTTTTCTGATGTGGGAAACTATTCCGTGATGGTGGAGACTAGATCGGGTTATACAATGTGATGGGAAGTGATTTAATAGTTGGTTGGTTTGTGATGTGACATGGGTTGGTGTGTGGTGGTTGTGATGTATGATTGTTACAATGAGATGTTTGGGTAGTGTAGTGATGTATTGGATTACATATTATCTTGTTGGTGGTGCATGTGATATGGATGAGTCGTTATGTAGTGTGGTTTTTTTAGTTTAGTACATTCCCATGGAAAGGATTTGGAATGGTGACATTGAAATTTCAAGGGATGGTAAATGAATAAGATTGGGGTATGTTTTAATATGATAATGGGTTGTAATTAATTTTTCATAATTGTATTAGGTGAAATGAATAATAAATGAATGGGTAATGTTAATGAAATTTCATAGAATATGGGAGTTAATGAAAAAATAATAGTTTTAGAATTGGTGGGACCTATAATTAAACAAAAATTTGTGTGGTTATGCATGGAATTGTGTGGTGTATTGCATATAGCAGTGACAACAGCTATAACAGGTGTCATATGGTGCAGTGTTTGTGTTGTGGAGTATACTAGTGTAGTTTATGTTACCCCATATGTTGGGTAATTATTTTACCTACCTACCTCTATGGTTTATATTATTTATATATACTCTCCAACCATGTTGGATAACCTTACCGACACCAAAAGTGTTTGGGATTTGGGTTAATCCAAAAACATCTAGGATTGTGGTGATTTATATGGATGGATAACCCCCCCCCCCCCACTCTCCATTTTATTGTAGTGATGATATGGGTTGGTGTTGGAGACTACAGAGTGATAATATGGGCTGGGGTTTGAGGTTACCTAGTGATGATATGATTTAGTATTGTAGGTTACCCAGTAAAGATACGGGTTGGTGTTGTACATTACTCAGTGATGTTGACGATACGATATATGGTGGGGACCATGAGTAGTTATAGGAGAGAATGAGGTTGATTCCCATCATTCTAATGATAACCTAATTCCCTAGTTATGTGATGAGGTTATGATGTGAAGAGGATGTCATGTGATGATGTTTCAAAGTGATGATGAGGTTGTTATGGGATAATGTTGTTATGTGATGATAACTAATGCTAAAACAAGATTCTAGAACCATATGGTAAACCCTATATTGGGTTAGGATAAGTAGGGATATATCTCAACCCATATTAGAGATAGATGGATTTGGGATGTGATGTGTATGGAAGGGATGGGATCATTGGTCCTTTAATGTTGGAGCGTGATAGTGAAAATAAATGGGGAATAATGTTTTGGGAACCTTTCCTTTATGTTATTTTGATTTTATAATACTATATTGGATTCATTATTTGGTGATCATTCCATGGTGAATTTTTTATTTTTTTTATTTGACCTATTTAGGGTCATGTTAATTCATATATTTATTCACTGGTTCATTTTAATTTTCTTTTCACATGTAAACTAGAGACCTTGGGTATGATCTTACTATGTATAAACTTTATTCTCAAACTATGTATCTATAAACCTTTTTCAGGTTCCCATGAGGGCTTTGGGTACCGATATGGATATTAATTTCATGGAATTAGAACTATTATTATGTCACTACAACAGGACATTTCTTTTGTGTTTACTTGGAGACTTTTATTTATACATTAAGATATTGTTCATGCATTTCAGGATGGTTTTGGGTTTACATTTATATTATGTGATGGAGTTTCTTGGTGTTTATTCATTCTATCTCAAGATCATATATTATACAAGAGTGTAATTCCTTCGATATGAGAGATTTTTATACCATCTAATCTTGTGGCCAACACAGGTCCAACTAGAGGCGGGACTCAGGGGGACATTATCAATAGCTTCCTATGAGGGGTACCCTTAAATGGAGGGTTTGTGATAGTCTCAAGGTTATTCCTTGTGATTGGTAGAATCAGTAGGTAATGAACCCATTATCTACACAATTTTTCAAAACATTAACTTATAGTTAATTTTTGATAACTCAGTAAAAATATGGTTGGGAACCATATTATAAACTTTTTATTATATGAATTTTATATCCATATTTATTCTCTTAATGAATTCAAATAACTAATAATTACATCCTGAAATTCAATATGTAGTGAAACCTCTATACTATAATGTAAAATTTAAATATGAGATCCCTCCAATTCTATGATGGTAATTTGGAAAAATATCTCTTTCATAAATCCCTTCACCCACAAGATTCACATTGTGATGAAATTGTTGGAGAATAATTCAATTAAAATTCGAAAATTAGTCAGTATGGAATTTAATGCCTTATTCAATAATATATCTCTATTAAATAAAACATTTTTACAAATTTTATTTTTGATATATCAATTAATAATCATCATATACCATTCAATGGGGTACATATTTTGGTAATATATAGAACTGTATAGATATACCTCTCTAATAAAGAGAATATTATATCAAATAATGATGGTTGGAATAATATATTCAATTCACATAATATGAAAAAAAAACATCTCAAAGGTTGAAATATATTTCGGGCACATAACTTTACTGCATATATCTTTAAAAAAATATGTATAGCTGTGTTATTGTGATTTTTAAAAAATTTCAAAAGAATCGAATGAAAATCAACAAGCATTAAATTTTTCAAATAAAATAACCTAATGATTCATAACTGACAAAAAATTATTTGGAATATTTAGAAGTATCCAATGCACCTAATCATATATTATAGGCCGTATCGTATATTATGAGATATTCTTAAAAGGCCCATAAAGATACCAATATATCATTATCTTTGATATTCATCATATGTATATTATAGTTTATAACCCAGGGTATATCATGCAATATGATATACAAGTATTGGTGCATATCTTATAATCTACAAATTTTACTAAAATATCATACAAATATTATGAAAAAAATATTTCAGAAGTCATTTTAAAAATATCTAAACTCCTTTTTATACAGTTTATCTTACTATTTATTTTGGAACATACACTTTTTCTAAAAATTGATACTTATTCTAAGTCATAACTATGTTAACCTATGGGTATTTATATAATTAAAAAAATATGAATTCACTAATTTATAGTTATAAGAAAATAGTATCCAATATAAAGATGTCAATGCTACTCAATCACAGAGGGGCCTATATAGATCTCGATCAAACTCGATTAAATCTCTATATAACATTATATTACACAAGTTATATCATATAAATAATATTTACACATGTATAAACAATTTTTCTATCACATTGAGAGATAAATATACATGGAACATGTAAATCTAACATAGTTCTACACATAAATTCACAATTCTCTAAAATAGAATAAATAATTTGAATGAATTCATCACATATCATTTATCCAAGTACCTAAGAAATTCACATGTCACTCAACTTATCACTGTTATGAATTTCTTCATTCTAGTTCAAAAATGTGTTTGAATGTATTTTATTTTAATTTATGTGTCGAAATACCATCTTGGTTTGACTCAATTAATGACATGGACAATAACATACCAAACCACCCCAAAATTATACCATCCTCAAGGAATGTGTAAGAAAGGTGTAAAACAATGAAGGCTCTCATACTAAGTGTCTTTACAACATTAGGTAATATAGATTAAAAATATAAAATTTTCCCTAATTATATCAATTGTTTTATGAAATTTTATGTTTTATGATTTAATGGGGTAGTCTAAATAATATTTTTTCACTTATTACCTCATAATTAAATTCATTGTATCCCATACAACAGTTTTTATTATACAAAATAATCTACCCATGAAAATATTAATAAATCATCACATCCCATATTTCTCTATGTAAATCATAAATTACAGAAAAAATCAAAGTTAGACTTTTTTGGATATTATGAATAAACTATTTTGGTAATATCAATGAAATACATATGAATGAATGATAAATAAACATTTCATTTATTACAAAATCTTGATATATTTTACTACCATTATATTTAATAACTAATTTATATAATACTAATATATTCAAAATGTCCCGCATGCTTTTTCTATACTAATTCTTTTTTAAAAGAAACTTATGTATTATCATTTATTTCCACCCAACAATGCTTTACACCACGTCTCTCAATAATATATTGAATGAGATAATATTTATGAAGGATCTGTTTAGTTATTCAGTGAAACTATATTTCTTTAGTTTAATAAATCGATTTATTATAATCAAATAAATCTCAATTGATTATTTAATTCTTTGAACCACCCCATGTACAATGATGAAGTTCTTAATCCAAAAATATTTCTTTATAGCAATTGATATAGTGATTTACATTACTAATGTTGTTTATTTTTTTATGATATATTTTTTGGAACTCTTCCAACCGATAGATCCATAATTTATGAAAAAACCATATTGAGATATCATATTATACTTGTTAGATTGGAAACTAGTATCAGTTAACCACATACAATGAAATCATCATATCCTTCAATGAATAAAAACATTTTTTTACGCATTCAAAATTAATTAATGATATTATTCACATCTATCTAGTCACTCTCACCTGGATTGCATTGGTATGTACTTTCTAAGGTCAAAACATAATAAATAACTTGATATGTATATAATATAGTATACAATATAGACATTATAGAGGATATATAAGTAACCATATCCATATTTTCTAACTACATAAAAGGATCTTGAATCCTTCTAAGATTAATTCCATGAAACACTAATTAAGTCCCCTTTTAAGAGTTATCCATGTTAAACTACTTTATCACATTATTGATAAATGTTTTATTTCTAATTCAAAGAAACCTCTTTGGTCTATCTCAATAAATCTGCATACTAAGTACATAAGATACTTCTCTAATGTTTTCACCAAGAGAAATTTTCTTAAATATATTTTTATAGAATTTAAATTCAATATATGATTTATAATATAGAGTATTTCATACAAATATAATACGATAAATTTCATAATACATCAAATAAGTGACTTATGTATACAAGATTAATTTATATTCTTGATAAAAATAAACTGTTTAATTACATCATAAAACAAGGTATTCCAACTCTGATAAGCTTTGCATCAATCCATAAATAGTCTATTGTATCCTAAAAAACATAGTAGATGCAATTTATATATAAAAAATCCTAAATAATATAATACACATATCCTTGACTAAATTACTATTAGGAAAAAATATTCTGAAATATATATGATATATCACATTATAATAGTGTAATGTTATGTATAGAAATATATAAATTTATTTTATCATAAAAACTAGTGAAAAGGTATATTCATATTCAATACCATAAATATTATTATAGCTATTTTCCACTAAAGGATAATTATGGGTAGTCACTCTACCATCCATTTCATTTCTGTTATGAACAAACCAATGGAACCCTAAAGTTATCACCCCTTTAGCTACATCCACTATATTTTGAACCTAGTCATTGTATATAAAAAACCTTTCTTATTTCATGGAATTTAAGAATTTCTCCAAATAATATCAATAAGTCGACTTTAGGTAGTTAGTAGGTAAATTATCTATGAATATTACTTTAACATATTTTTTCATAAGAATTTCATATCTCCTTAGATCCTAATGAATCCGAAAAACCCTTAAATGATATCTTTTAACCAGAATCCATTCTTATTCTATAAATATGTGTAGTACTTGATCAAATTCTTTCATAGGAACACTTACAATTAGTTTTCATTAACTTTTTTAAGATCAAATTTCTTCCCAATAACTCATCGATTCAGGTGTTTCCCCTCACTAAAAACCCATATCGAGCAACAAGCACACTTTTTAGTAATATTATAGAGATAATATCCTATAGAATCCACGGGATGAAAAAAAATGTAGTTTTTATTTGGATTATGGTAAATTTTATATGTAAAAAACATCAAACATATTCTTAACAACACCGACTCCTTATATGATACAATGTGGTTTGTTTCCCAATCATTGTCTCATATTGAGTGTTTATGACTACATAAAATAGAATACTATTAAGTATGAATGCACTGATCTCTATAGAACATCCCTAATTTGATATATTATTGTCACACTGACTCATAATTGATATAACCATGTTGAAAAATGTTGGGAAAAATCCCTCAAGTTATCATTCAAGCATTTTTTAGGTGATTTTGTTTGTTTACAATGTGGGCCTTCATGTTGCGTTTGTTGACAAAGAAGACCATGAGGTAAAATTTTTTGATAAAGGGGGTTTTCATGGTGACCTTTCAAGTTCAAGGGATTTTTTTAACGATGCATGATTTATTGAAGAACCTCGGCAAAGGAATGGATGATCTGGAGGTAGTACAAAAAGTGCAGATACAAGGTGGCACCATTTTCAAGTGTTTGCCAAATTTTTGGGCCTCAAAGTCAACAAATGGAGAAATATGTATTTGGAAAAGGTACTTAGATGTCGGTGTCTTGGAATCTTGGAAACCTGTGTACCATATTTTTTATATGATCAGAACATCAAAATATGGAAAAGGAAATAGGGGTGCCCAAGATTTGTTTTGGCGTGCACGTGACTAGGGCAACAGAGCCTCGGGTGGCTGGACTTGCGCACTAAGAGGAGAGTTGCGCACTGGTGCTCAGGATACCCAAAATTCCTATAAATAAGAGGATACCGCTCCTTATTTTCAATGGTTTCCAACACATAGAGAAAATTAGAGCTCCATTCTCACAAGTGGTTTGGGCACGCAAGTGGTGGTTTGGTCGCACAAGTATAAAGATGTTGAGAAGCTATGAACCAATTGATAGTTGTGTGAAAATGTTGATTTGGGTGTAAAAGGTTTTGAGTCATCCAAGTTTAGAGTTGGTGAAGGGAGTGTCGCACAAGTGGTTTGGTGACACTTGCGCGCCGGAATTGAAGAATATTTCCATTTTATATTTGTGCTCCAATATTGGTTTGGCGTAAAAGGGTGTGGGTCGCCCTTATTTTGGGTTAATAAAGGGTGTGTCGTGCAATTGGTTTGGTGAGACCTTCATGCTATGCATTATAGAAGTTTTCCAGTCACTCTAGGGATGTGTGAATGTTGGAAGATTTCCTGGAACCTCTGGTGAAAAGTGTGATTCATCTGTGGGTGAATGGTGGAAGTCAAGAGAGCATCTACATATAGACAAAGATGAGTTAATTTTTGATAATGAAGGGACCTAAAAGTCTTTAAACTATAAATGGATCCTTTCCAGGGTAGTGAGCAAAGGAATAGGTAGAAGGTGATCCTCTCCACAGGTAGTGAACCAGAGAGAGTGAAACAGGGAGTGATCATAGGGAAAACAGTGAGCTAACCCTAATCATTCTAAAGGCAGTGAGCCAAGGCATGGAACTGATCTAGCCCAAACATTGTAAATTGGTAGTGTGATTTTAGTGTATTGGGTACAGCGGCACATCATCGTTATATGCTCCATGGATGTAGCCTAGTGAGGGTGAACCAAGTAAAAATATTTTTTTCTTCCTGCTTGTTTCCCTGAATTGCATACAAAGCCTCACTATTAGATAAACATGGAAAGAACAAGATAAATGATAACAACATAAAACCAAAAAAAGTGACCCTTATAATATAGAGTTCAAGATTCCAGTGGGAAAGGAAAAATTTTTAAATAGAATATCCATACCCTGATTCACCCCCTCTCAGGGTATATAGTCCCCTTTTGGTCCTAACAAAAATGGTATGATTCCTCCTATAAAACATATCATTCCATTATGATATTTTATAAGGATTTATAAATAAAAAAATTATATAATATCTTATATGATTAGTGAATTCCTGATTCAAGTATTCACCATCCTAATTTTATTGGAGAACCTCAAAAAAATTCCCTTTTAT
Organism: Viscum album; assembly: GCA_963277665.1. Lineage (NCBI taxonomy): Eukaryota > Viridiplantae > Streptophyta > Magnoliopsida > Santalales > Viscaceae > Viscum > Viscum album. The sequence goes on along the minus strand of OY728156.1, from coordinate 791,400,407 downwards.
TTTATACTTCATTTTTAAACTATTTAATTTTTTAAAACCTTTGAAGCTTGTATCTGATAAGAAACACATAATCATACTACCTATTTTCGGTAGTAAATGTTAGGATGTATCTACACCTACCAATTTATTATGTACTAATTAGTCAATATATAAATCTATATTTAGGATATAATATTCCACTATCCATTTCAATCATTCCACTAAATGGTTATTTGGATATTCCTTCTAATAAACAAGAATCTCATTAATCAAATAAATCATAATTTAATTAGTTCAACAATAAATTTCTATGGAGTCTTTTATTGTGTCTTCCATATATATGTACATGAAGATAATTCCAAAGGTAAGTGGGTTTATAATAAACAACGGTCAGATTATTTCGGATATTATAGATGCTATTATCCATATAAAGAATATATATACCATTATTCACATTCCAAATTCCATAAATAATTTCATTAATATAAATATAATTTATATAATTTTCATAATAATGAATAAAAATATCATATACTCTAATAAGATATATAAATCAAATTGATATTTATGGATGAACAAAAATTATGGGTTTTAACTCCTGAGAAATTCTAATTTTAAGAATTCAATAATATGTTTTGAACAATAATAAAAAAACTATTTATCAATTACAAACATTAATATTATCTTCACTTATCATAAATTATCTCATATTTTTAGGTGTAGGAAATAAACCTTAGGTGTTTTGTTTTCTTTTTGACTATTGGTAATTATATGTGAAGGATATTTAGAATCCTATAAGAGAAACATCTAAATTCCAGAAGAGGGATAAAGATAATTTGATGTAATTGAATAGAATTTTTCATGAAAAATGGAACCACACCACTGCGACTTAAGATGCATCGTGGGGTGCATTGGGTGAAGTTTGATCTCTCTACTATTTTAATGTTTTCCACATTGTAAAACCTATGTTTTTTAACAGTGTAAATTTCAAAATATTGCATACATTTACATTTCGAGTAGAATTTGATTTTGTTCCATAGAAGGATTGGCTACACCATAAAGGTTCTTAGGTGATTTTTTATGTAATTATCAGTTTGGGGGGGCCATGTTCCCTAATGGATGCTCTGAATTGAAAAAATATATAGGATGAATTTAAGTGGATATTATACTCTATAAATTTATACACCACATAATACATCAAATCATTATTAGTTTCAATCAACTAATTTTCTATTCCAACAAGGAAAGGAACATGTCATAGAAAGTGTAGTCACCATGAGAGATTGTGAAAATAATTCCAAGAACCTTGAATTGTTAAAATAGAATTCAATTAGAAGATTTTATAGATTTATACCTTGATCATTCAGTAATTTAATAAAGTTATATCATGATACAATTTCCTTTAATTCTATTCACACCACACCATGTTAAAGGGTTCTATGTCATGGTTTGGACGTTTTCTATTTAAAACTAGAATTATAAATTAACTAATATGGTTTAGTTTTATGGGGTTAACATTTGTTTATTATAAATTGATGACTTAAATAAAATGTGTGGTATATTTAGAACAATTTTAGTGAACTAATAATGGTACAATTAATCAAATCCATTACATTAATGGGTAAATCCTAAGGATATTATAAAAACTACTAGAAGTTGTTTTATAAGTGTGAAATTTCACTATAAAGAAAGATATACAAAGATCTGAAGGAGGATTACATAAAATATATAGAAAGTGGAGGATGGTATATATGATAAATACTCACTAGAAAATTTATGGAGTTATTTAAGATGAATAAATAATATCTAATCGATGCACCATCATCAGAGTCATCTTTTTATCTATTTTACAAGATTGTCGTAGAAATGATTAGAGGAGAATTGTATTACATAATAATTGGAGATTAGTGGTATTTTATTTCATTATGGTTGTAAACCATGGGGAAGTTCAGTTTCTATGAACATGTAACAAAGAAGTAATCTTTAGTGTTTATGGTGTATAAGCACATCTCCTTGCATTCTTCTTAGAGTATTCTATTTGGATGAACTATGTAAAATCTTTGGTGTCCCTCCTTTATTACTTTTTTAATCTTTATCAACTAGGGTTATGATCGAGAAATTCTATTTCAAAGGGTATTAAATTTTTGAGAAAGCTTTATAAAAGAATTATTGATAACCTGATTCCCCCCTGGGAACACCCCGGTTATTCTCCATTATTTGGTGGTAATATGTGGTATTAGTGATGATGGTGCATGTTGGATTTTTATCTATACATCATGTGGTGAAATGTATTTTTAATCACTATGTAATAACTATGTTTGAAGGAAACCGTTTTTATTTATGTAAAAACAAGACACAATGCTATTTTTGATCATTGTGTATGGATGTGTACATATAGTTAAGAATGAAATCCCAGATTGTTTTGAGATTATATCCTTATTCGATAGAGATCACATGAATTTAGATGTAAAAACCATAGTGATTAATACTTTAGGTTGACCCTTTTCTGACCCTATAAACAAATAGTTTATGTATTTAAAAACCACTCATGCTATATCATAGAAACATATTAATATTTATAAAGGTGATATAAAAGTAAAATAATAAATGATCTAGGTGTTATGAAACATGTATGCAAACTTAATAATTATTCTAAATGAGATGCTTGATATTTTCATTGAAGATATGTATATACTAACAGATGTCATTCATGTTGTCAAAAATCATAAAAGGACCCTAGAAATATTACAATAATGGTTTTTTGAAAATGTATCAATGCCTAAAGATAATGATCCAAAAGAGGTGATATTTGATAGTCTGTATAGTATTCCTATTGTATAATAGATGAGAAGTGGTGATAAAAAGTCCATATAAAAATAAGGTTATTATGATTGCGAATTCAAGGTAATGATTAAATTTTCAATGAAAGTAGATCCTGATTATTGATAAGTTGATAATATAATGACCTTTATTAAAATTAATCTTAAGTGGGGGAAATAAATTGACCCATGATAAACAAAACTTTTTTGATTCAGTAAATTTCAATATTTAGATAATATATCTCCCAAAAAGTCAAAAACACATGGACTGAATGAATTAGCATCATGGAAATTATCTATATAAACATATTATTTTAAAAAACATGAAAACATTTCTCCATAAAATCACACCTCCGTGACCTTTTCAAGAAATCACACATGATATAATAATCTTCAAAACCTGGTGAATGGAATCATAAGAAATGGGTGGGCTCAAATTCATATTAATGTAAAAACAAATCATAATGTTTCATATTATAAACATGAAGGTTAACATAATAAAGTGAATAAATGTATTGAAAAAGACCATAAGACCATAGATGAAAATCATTAAACCTGATAACAAACAATAAGATCATAAAATAAAGTTACACAAGCATAAAAGTTATGACATGGATTAAAATTCATCTCAATAATCATAAATCAAGAAAGCATGAAATAAGATTAAAAAATAATTTAAAATTAAGTAATAACTTATAAATATTTCATATCCTGAAAATTAAATTCATGATCGAAATATGTTAAAATTTTATAAACAACATGACAATTTTTCACAAAAAAAATCATAAAAAATAGTTTTTGATAAAAATCATTATTATCATGCCTATATGAAAAAAATAATTATGCACATGCCTGATGATTTGAGAAAACTTATTATGACCATGCCTATGTGAACAAACACTTTATGTCCATTCTAAAATAAATCATGTGATCTAAAAATAATCCAATGAATTGGATAGTGATATAGGACCTCAACCATCATCATCCATACATATATGTTCCAATTAAAATCAATCATTAACAAATCATAAATAACCCATGTAAAAATGAATTGTTTTTTTTAAAATTTTCAATAAAAAAACATAACATGTACTTAAGTAATCATATGATAGAAAAAATATAATTTTACAAAATTAATTTAATTTTAATAACATATATAAGGAGATAAAAACATCACTTCATGAGAGATAAAATTTGGAGGAAATTTAAAAATGAAAATATAAAATTTTATCAAAAAATATTTTTAACATTATTATATAAGATGAAGTGAAAATTGCATTCAAAAATATTGATAAGGGAATGAGAAGGTTTTGAAAACTATATTATAAATAGTTTCAAATAAATAATCCTTTAAATGAAAAATTAAATAAAGAAAATAAATATGGAGTTGTACCTACTAAAAATAAAAACCATTATGAAAATAATAATGTTTTTTAAAGAAAAAAATCACATCAGATAAATGTTAAATTTGTTTCATTTCATAAAAGAGGTAAATAATAATTATGAGGAATATAAAAAGAAATAATATTTTTATTTCATTAGGAATATAATTTTTTAAGAAAAACATGGACATCGAATAAAAAAAATCATTTGTAATAATGGGATATATTTTTACCAATATTTTATATTTATTTTGGAAAAAAAATATTTCAAACAAATTGTGATTTATTATGAGATGTAATTTTCATAGATAAAAATAAGATATACTATATAAAATATGGGAATTTTAATATCAAATAAATAACAAAAGTTATATTAATGTATGAAATTATTTGAACCAATGAATTTTAAATTGAGTCGCTAAAACCCTAATAGTATTGGTATTATAATGTAACGCACCAGAACTAGATTCCACTGGATGATTCCCCATGCAAAGTGTTCCACACAGCCTAAAGTGTATCTCCCCAAATGATCTAGGTTGCTGACTAGGATTAAGGTACTATTGTGTGTCTATATGGAGATTATTCCCTTTTGTTAGAGTGTAGTACAATGGAATATCATATCAGTAAAATAGTAGAAGAAAAATAAAAATTGAATAAAATATTAACATCCATATATTTATATATATATATACATATATTCCAAAGCTAATCTTAGATACAAGATTATATGTCATGAAATTTGTCTAAAAGGAATCAAAAATATGTATACAGACAACAGTAGAACACACATATCAAAATCCCATAAATACCAAAATGATATATTTTTGGATATCATCATGTTCCTCATCTCAGTCTTGTAATCCTCAGCTCCTAATATTGACACAAGGTCAATAATAAAAATATGGGCACTTTCCTCGATCTCTACCAGTATCCATTTAGTATGTTTGGGTACCAACTGTAGCCCAACACAACATGTGAGATAAAATCCCTATAGGTCACCACCAAAAGTGTATATAATAATATAGTTTGTGAAGTAAAAGATAAATTAGTGTTAAATATATATAAAAAGTATATAAAAAATGAAATAAGTGCTCATAGAATATGTGAAACAAGTAAAGATAACATTCTAGCGAAACAAGGTTCCCTTCAAAACACTAGTCAAGTTCCTATAACAAGGTAACTATAAAGAAAACAGAAATAAAGACCATTTCCACACCATATACAAAGTATATCATATATTCCACGGAAACTCAATATAAAATTATATACATATCAACCATGTTCAATCAATAAATTCAATATTTTTACATTTACCAAGGGTGATTCATATAATCAGATATTTCAAACCCCGCATGGCTCAATCCAAGGTATAGTAAACCAAGAAATCCTAAACAAGTATATAGACCATCTGAATGGAAACATGGTTAGATGTGAATTATGTTTCAAGGTGTATATCAATAGAATATGTCCATTGTGAGCCCATGAAATTTGGATCCAAGGGGTAATAGGGCCCAAGGTATCCCATGGAATCATTACCCAAGGATCAATCTCATCCAAAGTTCCCACTACGGCTATCATAACCCATGGTTTAGAACTCCCATGGAATATTATTCATTTATTCACCATCCATTCCATTTATCAATTCACAAGAATTAAAATTCTATAAGTTTACCCACTCATATATCAATTGAAATTTAAACCATAAATAGTTCACATCATGTATAACATGGAATGGGGAGAAAACCATCTTCAAATAAATCAATTAATTTGAGTTCATTTATAACTAGGATTACTCTAACTTGTAATGATCAAACACTTACCCCAATGGTGGAATAATAATAGGAAATGGAAAGGGAACACCCCTTGGGTGACCTATGTTTGGGTAATAGCCTCCAACAGTCATAATGAACTAAAGGGAATCTCTAACATGCTCCAATACATTCAATTCAATTATTCAATTAATTATTCAGATTCCTTTATAATGTTCAGTGCATAAAAAAATGGAAACTATGATTATAACTCACCAAAACACCGAGGAAAATTATAAAACACCTATTATTGATCAATAATAGAGTGATCATCCAATATCAGCTCTTGATTTGACTTGGATGGAGAGAAAAAAATTAAGAATGGATGAAGAAATAAGAAATAAAGAATATTATATTACACCTAAATAACTGTGTACATAATAATAATAATTAATAATTCCCCAAAAGAATGGGTTACTCTCAAACACAAATCCAATGAGACTGAGGGTGTTTGATTTCGAGTTGGGATAGATGAGAGGGATCAAAACTATGGATTTTCCTTCAATGGGATCACACAACATGTACTCCTACCCAACATAGGAACAATAGAATTTGTTTCAAATTTTTAATAGATTTTATGGTAGAAGTTTAATTTTACCTAATATATTATAGCCACAATGTTTGGCCATGCGATGGGATAAACTATGCACCCATAGTGCACCCTTCACTACTTCAAGAGGCACCCCGCATGGTTAGTGTGCATTTTTTTCTCAAAATATTTGAAAAATATGTTATTTGGATCTACTAAAAATTGTAGGTTCTTCTCATTAGCGTTCACCTCCTCTTCATGGTTTCCTCCAACTATGATACCTATTTCACCCCACTACCAAGCCTCAAATAAATATGGGTAATTGTGATGTTTTTCCAAAGTGGTCTCCAATGACCCTATAAACTATTTATAATTTCAAAACGGGGTACTACTGGCTCTGAATAATCCCAAAAAACTATTGATATAGCCATAATCACACTTAGTACTCACATTAGTCCATAAACAACCATTTAAACTGAAATTAAAAATACTCATACTTCAAAATAAAAAGATAGATCTTATGATATTCTCCCATTAAATAAATTCATCCCTAAGATTCCCTTCTAAGGGTGGTGAAGAATCATCATTGAATAAATTTGGATATTGATCATGTACATCACCTTCCCTATCTGAAATCTCATCCTCTAAATGGTTGTGATTCTATAGCACATGTACTATATGAACTAATCGTCCTTGAAGATCCTTTATTCTCCTATCAACGATGTGAAAAGGATTCTTATCAATGGAAACATCTACCAGTAACACCACCTCGTCTGGATATAGAGTCTAAGATGTGTCTGACTGAAAATGGTACAACTAAGACATATAGAATACATTGGTCTAGGATTGGTACCTCTGAGGTAAATTCAACTGATAGGCAACCAACTCAACTCTCTCTAGAATCTTGAATGGCCCAAAATATCTCAGTGAAATCTTAACATGTCTTCCATTACATCAGTGTCCAAGCCTAGATGATATATGTAAAAATAACTGGTCCCTAAACTCAAAATCTAGTGTTCATCAATAGTGATCAGTGTAAGATTTCTATCAAGATTGTGTATTATCCATACGCTTTCTGATCAACTGGACTGGTTCAGAAGCCTGCTTCATGAGATTTGTTCCTAGTGAAGTTATCTCCCCTGCCTCTAACCAGTGGAGGGATGATTCAAATAGACTGCATTACATAGAATCCTAAGGTTACATATTTATATTTTCCTATTAACTATTATATTATAGAAACTCAACTAGGTAAATATTCATCTCCCATGAACCCCCAAAATCTTGGATACATGATTATAGCATGTACTAAAGCACCTGTATTATAAGATTTGACTCTCCATCGAGCCAAGGGTGATATTTTATGCTTGTAATCACCTAAGTACCCAAGACCATACAAAATATCTACCAAAAATTAGACATAAACTTTGAATACCTATCTGAAATGATAGTATGGGGGACCCTATGAAGTAAAACTATCACACAGATATACATCCTCCCAAGATCATCTCCATGAAAGGTGTCGTTTATCGATATGAAATGATAATCCTTTCGGATCCTGTGATAAAATAGCTGAAATTACTTCACATCCTTTAGGTGAACTTAGAAAATTGATCATGGAATCCATTATAACATCATCCTAATTCCACTTGGGAATAGGTAATTGTTGTAAAATATTGACTGGTCAATCATGTTCCAGATTCAACTACTGATAGGTGGAAAATCTTATGAAAAAAGCAGCTACCTCAAATTTTATACCCATCCACCATTAATGATGGTGTAAATCATGATACATATTGGTAACGTCGTGATACACCACCCAAACTGAGGAATGAAATTATTGCATCATCTCCTTACATATGTTCACTAGAACCCCAACATAACCATGGATATGTAAAATCCCATTCTTCCATATGGTCCAACTAGGATTCAAGTCCTCACCTTCCACACACTTCCATAAGAATAGGCCCCTAGAAATGAAAATTATTCTCATTGTCACCCTATCTAGAAGTGTAGTCGTCAAAACCAAAGAAAAATAAAAGTTCAACCTTGATTATACTACACCTCTAAATGCGTATAAAAAATTAGATCCATAAGCTTCCACTTTCCACTATCTTCCTTAACTACCTGTATATGAGTACCCGTACTCAGTACATCGACTACTGCATTTCCCTTTTCAAGAATATAGGCAAGATCAAAGTCAAAATACTATAGGTACTCAATGAACCTTCACTTCCTCAAATTCAAATCACATAGTATAAATATGTACTTGAGGATTTTTTGGTCCATTTACACCACAAAATTCTCTCCCTATAAATATTTTATCCAATAATGAAATTCATGAACAACTACAACTAACTAAAGATTGGGTGTTACTTAATTCCTCTTGTGTGGACTCAACATCCAAGAATTGTATGCTATAAATATATTCCCCAGCATCAAAAAAACTCTTATCCTAATACCGGGTGCATCACAGTACACATATTAGTTTCTTCATGTCCTTATAAGAATCAGGACTAGTGCTGAAGTCGGTATCCCATTTTTCTCTAAGAAGGTCATATCTCAAGTATATGTCCATACAAACATTCCACCATTCTTGGTCATTCCCTTAAATGGTGTTTTTCAATGTAAGAATTAATATATAAAACTCATGTAATCTATAGTTAGCACCATGAAACTAGGTATGTCAAATATTTTCTTGGGATGGCCCCATGATAATACAATTTAATCTTCTCTATGCCAAATGATACTCTTGTCTCTTGGATAATATGTCCCAAGAAGTAATTTTTTTCCATCTGGATGTGGCACTTTCTGAGATTAATAATTAATTGATTCTCTCACGAAGTTCCCAAAACAATCCCAATATGATAAGCATGGTCATTTCGATTATAAGAATACACCATGATATATTCCACTATAACCAAAAAAATAGTCTAGATACGGATGTAAAAATCAGTTCATCATCATCACGAAAAATATTGTCATGATTATAAAACCAAATGTAATAACCTGATACTTTTATATACTATACCTACTAAATATATATATAGGAGGTATACCTACTGGTTGAAAACAAACATGGTGATAAACTGATCAAAAATCAATTTTTGAGAACACCAGAGCTCTTCAAAACTAATCAACCCAGTAATTTATCTATGAAAAGGGACACTGGTTCTTAACCATCTACTATTTCAATTTTTTTAATCTACTCATAGCCTAAGGGTACCAACTTCCTTTTTTGAGAAAAGTACTAGTGAACTTCACCTATAATTATAGGGATATATAAACCCATTTTAATCCTTGTCCTCTAGTTGACTCTTGGGCTCCTATAACTCCATAGTAGACATCATGTAATGAAGAATTGATATTAGGGAAACGTCCAAAACTATCACTGTGGATAACAACCTCTCTCTCAGGGGTTAAACAAGGATAGTCATTTGGGAAGATGTTCCTAAAATGGTCTACCACTATATATAATTCTTCCTGACACACTCCTGGTCATCAAGATATAGACTAGAAATATAGACTATCATCCTTCCCATTACCAGGATGCTCTAGTACATCTTCGATTTCTTGTAAATCACATTCACTAATGTGAATAAATACTTCATTCACTAGTGATGTGAAAAAATACCTTCGGTGATATCAATCAATTAGGGCTCAATAATGAACTATACAGCCCATACCGAGTACAATTTCAAACCATATCATCTTGAGGACATAATAATCTCATATAAAGTGACACCCACCAATATCAAGGGGGATCTTCTTACACTGACATACATTCTTCGTCTTGGTCACCAATAGAGTGTCAAGCGTCATAACTCCCCCATAAAATTGTACCATAAGACCAATACTTTCCAAATTTGGTATAGATATGAAACTATTTAAGACACCTATGTCAAAAAGAGAAGATATAGGATTTGAGAATACTATAATTGTACCTCTCACCATATATTGTTCGTTGCCATACTCTTCAAGTGTAGGTTGTACATAATATATCTAGCTTGAACCATAACCCTATGAAATAACCTCACCAACTAGAGAAAGCCCAATCTGTTATTTATGTATAATTAGTTTTTGGATTCCACAGCCATGACCACTACCACCTCAAAATAAATGTACAGTGCTGCTCCATTTCCCTTTATAACATGGAGCTATGTAACCCACCCCAGAATCAGGAGCCGAAAATGACCCCCTTGCACTGACCACTGCATAGAAGGTCTTAAAAAGGTGTTGTATATGTCTCATCCTACCACAATCACGGTGCACAATCAGGTACCAATCACACTAATTCATCAAATGTATTTATATTCCACACTGATGGTAGAAAATTACCCTACCAGTACTAATGACTTGGCTGGTACTCATCTCACTAGAAGCCTCAAAACATTTCTTCCTACAACTAGAATCTGAATCACTCATCTGAGAGCCTACACTTCTCTCCTCTATTCACAAATCTTCCCTCAGGTTATTTTTTGTAATCAGTTATTGATTCACTATTTCATTAATATATGACAATCTGAACATGTTGACCTGATATTGAAGGGTTTTTTAGAGACATTCCTTGAAGCGTCTCTCCCTCGATGTCTCATCAGCAATATATATCACCACCAAACATTGTAGGTCTATAATGTGTGATGAATATTCAATAGCTATCATCACTCCCTTCCATAGTTTCATGAACTCACTATCCCTATCATCTATTAGATTCTCTAGGAAAAACTAATCATAGAATCATGTATATAAATCCCTCCAACCCATGTCTTGCAACCTTTCATGCTAATTCAGAACATCCAACTAGTGATTTTCTACTTCTAAAAGCATATAATTAGAGAGATTCACACACCTATAATTATTTCAATCTAGATTATCTAATATCAAAAATGTGGAATCAAGACATAGCTCAGTAGCATGTGGAATTCCATCCACTAAAATCAAGGGAGATTTCTACTGTTGGAACAAACACGTCATCTCATCCATAAATGAGGTAGGATGCAGTTCTCCCTAAAAAATCTGCATAATTTAGATAAAACATTAATGGAACTATGCTATAGAAAAAATTACTAAAAAAATAATGGTATATAAGTTTTCATGATAGATGAATCCATCAGTATCCCACAGCCCACTGGCTCCATAGCATGGTCATCATGACCATCCTAGCATAAGTTTGGAGGTCTTGTAATGTCATGCCTCTACAATTCTAAACACTCACCTCTGAAATGATCAATAACCAAATATCATAGTTCAAAAACATTGTACATGTCAACACTTTCATATAAACAGGTTATACACACAACCTAATATTAAATATAGGCCTAGTAAAAGGAACATTCATAAGAGTCTCTATAGACATTACCAACATTGCACTCTAAAGTCATGTCATGGTCAAGTTATATGTTTCAAAATTTCTATTTTCCATATGATTCCATATTAATTTCACAATTATATTTTAAAAGGTTGATCCAAATTGGCCACCACTCTCAATTTATAAAGTCCCATACACCTCATGAACTTAAATATTGTTTCTATTTAATCCATACCATAACACATTCCAGTCAATATGTTCAATGGTCCACGAATCAACGTGCCATATTTGGTTTCATGGGATTTCGGATGTATCCTAATCAAGAAAACACTTTTTATATTACAGAAGGAATTCTATGTACTAAAAAAATTCCAATATCCTATAAAATTAAACTATCAAACAAATAATTTATCAAATATATCACACAAGGCACGTATTTCCATGTAATACTGTCAAGAAATTCACACTATGTGGCATGGAATAATTCATGAAATATGATCCTATAAGGTGGATAAATAATGTTGCATGATATTCATACCATCATTTCAATAGGAAATGGTGAAAATGATTTCCAATCATATCAATGATAACATCCCAAATCCATTTCATCACCCAATGGTGGAATGAAATAAATTTTAAAAGGAAAATTGGCATTTCTCGATATGTGGGTTAGCTAATCCAGGTCACAACTCATTTCCAAATTCCAAAACATCATAATCTCATTTCTACTATCTCAATATAAAAAATATTGAAAAAGAACTTCTCGGACGTCAAATTTTAATGTCCCAGATATAGAATAAATGAAATAAGTGCTTGTTGCATTTATGAAAGAAGTAAAAATATTTTTCTTGAAAAACAAGAATCCCTACAAAAAACTGTTCTAGATCATATAAAAAGGAAACTACAAAGAAAGATGAAAAAAACCACATCCATGTTATATAAATAGTATATATTATCATCCATGGACACACTGTATAACCTATTATTCATATCAACCACGGTCGAGTCGTATAATCATGCATGTCACATTTACCTAGGTCAAGCCGTATAATTAGATGTTTTAGACCCTAGAGGGCTAGATCTAGGGTATATTGAACTAAGGCATCCATTTTGTATCCCATGAGAATCTAGATGGAAAAATGGTTATACTTTAATTGGGGTCTAAGGATCATGTTAATTGACAGTGTCCACTAATATCCCAAGCAAACTAGATCCAAGGGGTGGAAAGGACCAATGAATCCCATGGAATAAAGACCTCTGGAGAAATCTCATCCAAGGTGTCAACCTCCCTTATTATGACCAATGGTATAGCACGCCGATGGAGATCTATGAATTCATTCATCATTCATTCCATTTATCAATTCGTGATCATTCAAATTCCATGAGTTTTCCCCCTCATATAACAATTCATATTTAAACCATAAACATTTCACATCATGTATTACATGTCAAGGGAGGAAAACCATCTTATAATCAATCCATTAAATTATATATTGGATTCATCTACCTAGTAAAGCACAAAAACTCACCCCAATGGTGGTATATAAATAATAAAAGTAAAGGGAACACCCCATTTGTTTCCTCAATTGGGGTAACAACCTCTAACAATCACATAGAACTCAAGAGAATCCCCAAGATTTTCCAATACATTAATTTAAATTATTCAATTAATTGTTGGGGTTACACTAGAAAGTTCATAACATGGAATAATTTAAACCATCAATATAAATCACTAAACCATTATGGATAATTATAAACCACCAACCGTAGGTCCGTAGTAGAGTGCATGTTCATCTTTAGCTCCTGATTTGACTCATGATCTGTATAAAAAAGAATAACGAACAAATAACCTATAAATAGGTCATATTATCTTACACATAAATAACTGTATCAATTATAATGAGAACGAAAAACAACAAAAAAGGAATATAGTACTCACTATTGTTAATCCAATGAGATTGATAGTGTTTGATTCCATGTTTGAATGAAGGTGAGGGATCAAAAACTACTGATTTTTTTCAAATGGAACTCTTAATGTGTGATCCGACCCATTTAATGAAGAATATAATAGTTTTTAGTTTTTTAAATATATTTTATGGGAAAATGTTTAATTTTACCCAAAATATCTACTATTCATGGTATGGACATATGGTAGGCCAAACTGTGTGCCAACCATGTTCCCTTTACTGCTTCAAGGGGCACCCTACATAGTTAGTGCACACTATTTTCCAAACCTTGAGAAACCCATGTGATTTTGATCTACTAAAAATTTATGTTGAATCGAATGGGTTTTAACCTCCACCCAATGTTTTCCCCAATCTTTGTGACATGTATCACCCCACTTACAATCATCGCATGGTTTGGGGTAATTGGGCGGCTTTTCCCAAACGGTTTCCACTAGCCGTGTGACCAGTCTATTTTTTCCAAAAAACAAGGCTATGGTCTTTGAAAATGATAGGAGGCCTAGGAAACACCCATTATCACATTTTATACTACAATTAGGCCATAAACAATCATTTAAACCTAGAATAAATACACATTCCTTATATAAAAACCCAAAATATTACAATTAAGAATAAAAATGATCTTGAACAGAATCTCATCAAATTGAAATTAAAATATCATGAAATGGAATGTATTGTCATATGAAAAATAAATTGTATATTAAATAAATTACATTAAATAAATTATTTTGAAAAAAAATCAAATATGTCTCATTGACATTAAAATGATACTATGAAACCCTAATTATAGTCATGGTTCTTTCTGTACAGACGCCTAACTTTCTGAATAATTCAATTATGTTTATAAATATATTTTTATGAATCTTATTAAAATATATATTATTTAAAAATGAAAATTTATAATCATATTATATTTAATTATTTACTATATTTTTCTTTTTTTTGTTTGAAAATTGAATCAGGTTTGTGTTATTTTTATAATTTTTGTGATTTGAGATAACATTTTTTTACAAAGTTTAATACTTAATATCACCATTAAAGAACCATAAAAAATATTTATTTTTATTATTTTATTATAATAAAATTTTTATTTATGTTTCTATATCCATCTATGATATATTTTTATATCACTATTCAACTAGGTGATTAGACTGGCCAAAACATGAAGACACCAAAATTTGATGGGAGAGTATGGTTAATAAATTGTTTATTTTTAAATAATGTCATTATAACATAATAATGATGATTTTTTATAAAAATAATTATGGTATTAACTAATTTTTTAAATATTTTAGATATTTAGAAAACTAATCTTAAAATTAAATAACTTTAATTTATCGAGGAAATAGTCTACAGAATGCATAGTTAACATTTTTATTTCTTAAATAATGGGAGAGAATGAAGATGGACTATAATTTATATCTTTATAATAATAAATATATTATATATGAAACATTAATTATTTAATTAAAAACTTATAACTAGAGATGAAATGTGGTGGTAAAAATTGAAATATTTTTCTTATTGGAGGTGGTAGTCTGTACAAACACAATATCAACATTATTTTGTTTTTCTATGTGGATGGAAAGGAGTAAATAATTTTTTGGAATTAATATAATAAAAAATAAGTATAATATTGATAATATTATCATTATATCTATGTATATATTAATTTTTTAATAGAGTTAATAATAATAAAAGGATAAGGATTGAGTAATACTTACTATGTGACCTTGAACATTCTCTTGAAAGTCTCCTTTTACATTATGGGATTGTGCTAACTAATTGAGACTATAGGATTATGATCGTAAGAGATATTTATAAGAGGATACAAATTTTATAGTTTCAATATTAAATTAAAAGGAATGGGTGTTGGGTTAATAAGTGTCATTTTCCCTTATTATAAGTGAATAAAAGGGAACCTTTGTAAACACGCATTATTTTTCAGTAATGAATGAGAAAATTCAAGGGTAAATGGTTCCAAAAGTGAGAAATAATTCAGTGTGGAGTGATATGAGGTCACTAAATACCCAACCACAAATTTACATAACAGTATTAACTAATTTACCCATTGGTTTTTTCATTTTATAATTATATATGTGTTTAGACTTCTTCTTATAGGCATTATTTAAAAGACATAAATTTAATTTATTAGCTAAAAATTACAAAATATTAATAAATAAATCATTGAAAATAATAGTTTTAACTATATCACTATAATTAAATTTAATATTAGTAATGTTATATTTATTACAAAATATCTAATTGGATTTATTATGTAGTACATATTTTTTAATATATAATATCAAATCCATTTTGTTATATTAAATTTCTAAAAGTGATAAAATATAATTTTTTTCATTTATTTATTTGAGGGTGCAATAAAATAAAACACAAAAACCCACACCCACAATACAGTTTGTGTGGTTCATAGCCCCCCACCCCCTCCAAGGGATAAACAATGCACTAAGGGATTCAATCTAATGTTTTCATGTAAGTTCATAAAAATGTTTTTAGAGTAAAATATTATATAAGTTTCTAAAATATCAACGAAGAATTTTATAAATTAAAAAAATTGATTTAAAATTATTTATTTTAATTTATGAATATATATTTTTATATATATAACTATTATAAAAAATTAAAGCATTCTTGTATAATGATAATTTCATAAAGTGATGGTATTTCCAAAATTGATATATATTCATTATTCACCTAAAAATAACTTATTTTAGAAAACCATAAAAAAATTCAAATATAACATTTCAATTATAATTCTACAAATGAATTAAATCTTTTAAAATTGTAATTCTAAAATTATACCACCAATTTTTTTAATAATATAATAAAAATTCAAATGACAATTTTTTTCATTAGAAAATATCATTTTTTTATTTTAACTCTTCTTATTCTTACTTTATATCAATTTATAATTTGTTTTTTGTTATATTATTTATATAAACAATAAATATAATATGTTTAAATAGAACTTATAATATCCAATTTTAGAAAAAATTCATAAAATGAACTTGATAATTTTATTGGGGAATTGGTAGAGAGACTTTTTTTATTTATAAGTAAAAATGAACAAATTGAAAAATATGTGTTATAAAAAAATATTACAATAAGAATCAATAGTTTTAATCAACCTATTTTATAATTAAATATCCCCTTGAGCTCTTTTTTAAGATCTAATGAAACAGTAAATTTTTTTGGTAGTCTATGGTAGTGATTCCGCTAGCATTGATCTCATAGAGTTTTTTACAAGCATGATTTTCTTTTGCAAATGATTTCATTAATACCATAATTTTTTGATTTAATCTTGTTAATTCTCAAGATAAAATCCTGTAAAATCCATATAATTTCTTATGTCAAATAAATTATCTTTATATGGTATACTTCTACAACCTGATTCCATTTTTTTCTCATGGATTTCAAGATATTGTTACTTCCTTTTATAACAAATAATTTAATGGGTATATTATAATGGAGATAATTTATTTTAACATATCATATTTTAATTTTTTTCAATTTTTTAAGCAAAACACACTATTAAGATAATATTTATTTAATGAAAATATATATTGAGATCTCAGGTCTTTGAAGAAATTAAAATTTAATTGAAAGCATCCACTTTATTACTTTTTATATGGTAGAGTCGGAAATCTTGATACCTAGTGTCCTAATAATTTTGAAGATAAGGATGAGGTGAAAGAACCTATGAAGAAACCTTTTAAAGGTGACAAAAGAAGAAGAAAACTATGACATATGTTCTTATAGAAATTTTTTTTATCTCATAAATATGAAATATCAAGAGTGATAGAAGTAAATAAGGATAGATATTAAGTCATAGATGAAGAAGTCATAGTGATTTTTGTTAATAGGATAGAATTAGAATATTATGATAAAAAGGTGATAAAATTGATGGGAGAGTTGACCTCAATACTGAGCATGAAGATAATCTAGAGTAAATAGACACAAAGACGGATAAATAAAAGAAATACATTACATATTTCCATGAAATCATGCTTTAATTGAATTAATAATAGGAATATAATTTATAATTAATGAAGAATATTAACAACCATAAATCAAAAAATATAGTAAAATTTGAAAGGGAAGTTGAGATTGTGCTCAAAATTAAAGATATTTCCTGAATCATAAATCTATTAATCCATAAAATGAAATAATGGATCAAAATAATATATTATTCTAAAGGTAGAGTCATACTGTATAGATAAAAGTGTTATGATCAAGAAAGACTTCTTACTCTCAAAATTATATGGGGAATTAGGAGTTTATCATCTCCTAAAAATGTCAAGGATGTTTTTAGGGATTATTCCAAATTGTTTTTCTATTCCCATAGGTATATAGATTCAAATATAAAGTAAAATATAATATGAAGTTTTCTCATAATATTAAATTGTTTGAAGTTAATAAAAATCCACAAGAACCCACTCTCTAATAGAATTTTTACTTGGGTGACACATAGAATACCCAAAAGGCCATCGGTGTAATAGTAAATATTTATAATAATGAACCATGAATTTAGTGTCAGTTTTTGTAGAAATATAGGATATAAAAATATATATTTTTCACTGTTAATATAAAATTCAATGCTTAGGTGAATAAAATATATTGAAAAAAATCATATAATCATTATGTTATTATGTATGTTTTTTTATGGAATTTAAAGATACAAAAAGGTGACTTTTTAATCAAATGTAGAAGTGGATATATTAACAGATACACATGGAATAAAAAAATGTATGTAGATTTAATCATGTTTTATTTAAACTCGTAATAGATTTGATGCATTCAAATATGAAGAACTAGTATTGGAGATGGAGGTGGAACAAATTCATTCACCACAAAAGGAAACAATGTAGTAGAATTAGCCCAAGGATGATAATGTTGAGAATTATAGTGTTTCAGAAATTTCATTAGGTTAAAAAAGGATCCTAAACAAAGATATTAGATAGTGGGTGTACACCCCACATGATGGAAAATAAATAGTTTGTCATTGGAAATATCTATAACAAATATGGAGTTTTTTATTTTGAAAATGATAAGGGGATGATGAATAGTGGATTTTTTAAGGATAAAATTTGTGGGAAAGTCTTAAGTATCACTAAAAACTTTTTTAAGGTCTTAATCACATCTTTTTTACTGTGATTAAATTATGTGACTAATGGAATAAAGTAAATTTCAACAAAAAGCTTACACTATAAAAGGATTATATAGATCATTTGTATTTCAAAGAAGGGGTAATAAGAGAAACCACTATATCATTGATGAAGAATATAATAGATATATGAAATCCAGATAGTAATATAATGAAACATAGAAAAAAGGATTTTTTATTTGATCCAAATATATTTTTAAATCTTGGTAAATAATGATGGTTCTTATGAAATCCCAAATATTTCACATGATTGCGGTCATATGTGTGATACTTACCAAAAAGGGAACATTTTATAAAATTCGAAAACCCCAATAAAGGATAAATCTGTGTGATTGATCAATATAGTGTATGTAGATGTTTGTGGACCAATGAAACCCAAATACATGGATGGAAAAAGATATTGTGTCTTGTTTGATATTGATTATAATATGATGGCATAGTTGATTATAATTTCTCACAAATATTATAACTTAAAATAAATTACCCATTATCGACATTTAGAAGAGAATATTCTTGGGATAAAAAATTATACTTTTCAAAATGATAATTTCATAAAAATAATTAATTCATTATTTTATGATTATATTTAGGATTGTGGGATAAGTCAACAATTATCAATTGTGATGGATCCCTAAAAAAGGTTCATAGAGAGAAATACCCAATTAAAAAATAACACGGATCATATAATACTCTTAGAAATGAATAAATCAGAGACTTATTGGAATGAATTAGTTCTTACATTAGTTTATATATCCTATATAGAATTATTATATTCAAATAAATAGAATTCATCCTATATAATGTTGTAAGGGAATAATTTTAATTTTATGTACTTTTTATTATTTGTAATTAAGTGTTTTATTCTCAACAAAGTAATGACCAAGAAGATCAATGATCATAGTGATAATGGTATCATTCTTGTATATCCTTATAAAATTTATTGGTATACGTTATATAATAATATTATTGGGAAACTCCTGGAAATAATATATGTAAACATTATTGAGAATGAATATAATTTGAAAACTATAAATTATAATTTGATATAATGCATTAGAAAAATTGGGAAGGAAATTAATGTTGATGATGGAATATTAGGGGAAACTAAATGGATGGATAAGCCTTTGAAGAAGACACTAGCACTAAAGAAAAAATAATAGATTGATCTGTATCAAATAGAACTAGTATCATATCCAAAATTAGTAATGGATATAAAATTGATAAACAAAGAGCTTTGATTCATAAGTGTAATATGAAGGCTCAACAAAACAATATTTTAAACCTCATTTCATGAATAAAATATTTCAATATTATACTAAGTGTGATAATTGGGATATGAATATTAATGATAATATTCATAGAATTTTGAAGAATTAGACATAACAAGTTATTCCTAGCCCCAAAGAAAAAAACATCTTTGAAACCAAGTCTGTGTTACATAATAAAATAAATTAATATGGAAAGGTGATATAGAGTAAATAAAATTTATGGTTCAAATGGTATTCCCAAATCAATGTCATATAATTTGATGATAAATTTTCACTAGTGGCCCAATTGAATAGTATATAATTATTTTTTCTATGGTAGTTAAAAGAGGATTCAAAGTGGTTCAAATGGATGCTAAATTAGTTTTCCTCAATGTATTACTTAAAGACTTGGTCTAAATAATAAAATAATATGAACATCCTAGTGATCAATATTAAAAAATGCATTCGGTTAAATAAATTTCGTTATAAATTGAAAAAAACACCATTTGATTTGTGTTCTTAACTTGTCCAGTATTTGAAGAATAATAGATTTTATAGAGGGTGAATTTATAATAACCTTTTTATAGAGAAGGAACATGATTAAAGATTTTTTTCCTTGTTTATCTAGATGAAATAAATTTTATAACATTAGATAACACACAATGAAAAAATAATTCAGATATTATGTGGTGTAAATTCGAGATGCCTATCATTGGTGAATTAACATTTTTTCATGACTTGAAAGTGATCTAAATAAAGGATAAAAGTTTTATTTATCTGTCTAAATGTGCTATGGAAGTGATATAATGGTTCAAAATAGAGGATTTGAAGAGGGTGTAAAATCCTAAGGCTACTCGATTAAAATTTTCAAAGTATTAAGATGGTATGTATGTTGATGTAATAGAGTATCAATTGATTATATTCAGTTTTCTACATCTCACATCTACATATCCAGATATCGTTTAAGACACATGATAATATTCTCACAACCAAATATATCCCAAGTATAGTCACATTCAATTGTTTAAGAGGATCCATTAATTTTTCATTCAAATAATATGTTATAGGTTATTTTATCATATTTTATCACAAAAAGACATGTTTAGATACATGGATGTATATTTGGAAGGTTCGGAAAATGAGAAAAAGTAAAAATATAGTGGTGATTTTTATTTTTGTGGTTCTTGAGTTTCCTAGATAACTAGAAAGGCGGACTAAATTTATTTTGTTTCCCCAGGAATATGGGTATATTATGAATACTCAAGCATGTAATCAATTGATTTGGATGATAAAATAGATTAAATATATTTCAGTTGATGTGAAATATTCTATTGTTATCATATGTTATACCTTGAGTGGTATTAATCATTGAAAAGATATCATCCACCAATAAAGAACAATGAAAATCATTTTAATGTTTCACATTTTAAAGGATATGGTAGATAAATGGATAGTGAAATTAGAGAATATTCCAAAAAAACATATCATGGATATCATAAGCAGGTTTCTTTCCAAGGAAGATTTTTAAATGCATTAATATTCCCTTAGATTCTAAATAACTCCCCAAACAAGATGGGTAGTAAAAGGTACCTCCACTCCCCACAAGTAAAATTCTATTTGTTTCAAGGTATGTATTATATTATAAATTCAATTATTGAACTTCTAACCATTATTTTTATAATTTTAGAAAATTAGTCTGTGAGTTCATTACAAAAATTTTAGATACATTTCATAACCATAAGATCTAATGGATATGTTATTTTTCAAATGAATAAAGATGGAATATTCTTCCTATTGTAAAATGGGGGGATTATATTCTATTTTTTTATAAAGGATGTGAGTAATTAAATGTTCATTCAATGGTGGGGGTTATTTAGATGAATTAAATAAATATTAATTCATTCAAGTTCTGTCACAAGTATTCAATCATTTAACACATGTTTCCCACATAGATATTGTCTCAAGTGAACATAGAGTTGGAGATTGAGGAATTATAGATGCACTCCTACATGGAAATAGTTTTATATAGTTTTATATGTGATATTGGATCCATTATAAAATTTTCCATGGAAATAAATAGATAATTTTATTTTTAAATATCAACAATCCCAAAGGAGTGGATTTTTGAAAAAAAATTAACTTTTTGTTTTTTGGGGGCTGTGTTAGTTCTCATTAATATATTATGGATATTTGGAAGCCTCACAAATGTACTTAAAAACATATAAAGAGGTCTAAAGATGCTATGAATCATAAGAATATAATTTTTTCTCTAATTTAGAAACCACATTTCAGCACCTTAGGTTGTGTCGTAGGATGTGTTGGGTGGAATTTGGCATGTATTACAATTTAACGGTTTTTAGGATATAAACCCAAGATTTCACCATAGTTGGAATATCCAAATATTCCAAAAAATATATTCTTAGGATAATAGATTTTTTTTCAAATAATTACAATCCATGATGCAAAGGCTCTATGATGATTTTTAGTGGGTCTTCCAGTTTAGGGACCCCTATTTCAAAAATGAATATTGGATAAATTTTAGTGTATTTTATACTTTTAAGAGGTCTATGATACATGATACATACATGTACTAGAATTTTTGATCAATTAATTATTTATTCCTAAGATGAAATTACCATATCTTCGTATGTTCAATGATCAAGGGAGATTTAGGAATCATGTTGACAACATTGTAGTATTAAAATTGAAGGAAATAAGTAGACTTATTAGATTTGTTCTTCGATTGATCTTTATGCCAAAAAAGATAGTTCACAGCATAAATTTATTGTTAACCATTCACACCATACTCTGGTGAACTATTTCACACCATGGTCAGGGGTTTTCTAGTTATATATGGAATTCTAAATTAATGATTATGCCCTTATTTCACGGAGTTGATTTTCATTTATTATCAATTAATGGCCACATTAAAATGTGTATTACACGTGAAAAAATTTCAAGGTATTAGTATAGCGATAATTAATACTAACAATTGGATAAGTGGTTTCTTCCTATATAGATCATGAAACCTCTTATATTGTTCTGGAAAATAAAACATTCCACAAAAAATAATAATATACATAAAATCATATAAAGGAGTTATATATTTGTGCTGTAAATGTATATATGGAGAAGGCAGATATCTAGGACCCTCTATCAATATAATATTTATGGATTTATTCAAGAGAAAGAAATAGGTTGATCAATGCACCGTCATTAGTGTTATCTTATTCTCTGTTTGTGAAGATCAAGGAAGAAACACTTACCAGAGCACTGCATTCCATGAGCCTTTGAGAGTTGTAATATTTCATCTTATGAAGGTTATAAATCAGAAGTGTCAATGCGACTTCTTTAATATTATATGAAATTCGTTTGATTTATTGTTTTATTGCATAGAAACATTCCCATTCAAGAACCTTAGATTAAAATATTGGTTTAATCCAAGTAAAATCAGATGTGTCCCTCCTTTATTTATTTGTTACTTTATTCTGTATAGATAAAGAGAGAGATAATTCTTTTTAAATGGAACAATATCATTAAAAAGGGTTGAGAAAATAATTTATGATACCATGATTCTCCCCCACCACACCTATGGTATTCAACCATGTTTGTGGCCAACAGTGATCTTGTGTTTATCGTCCCAAATGTTTGATGAGCATCTAACATCTTATACTCATGAGTTAAAGTTAGATAAAATTATTTCCATTTAATTCACATTAATATATACATAATACTTCTCTTTCCAAATAATTATAAATCTAGGATACCAATATATTATTATTTTATAATTCATAACTATAATAGATATCAAAATTATAATCATGATACATTCCATATTCTATGACAAAGACATATCTATGGATGAGTAGCAAGTTTTATAACTTTTCTTTAAAGATAATTAATGAAAGTACTCTCACTAAAATTATGACCCCATATATCATTACCTTAAAAAGCCTTAGATCTATACTTCACTATATTTTGGGTTACATTAGTGTTTCTCATATCACATATTTATTTATATAAGAAACTATGCTAATCATATATAATTTGACTCTTAGATAGTTTTTTTGAAACCCCTTTTCCCAAATAAATTATATGGATGAACTCAATTATATTATTCAAGTATCCTAAACCTATTAGTATTTCTAATTAAATTGAAACAAAAATCTCATAATTGAATATGGGAACATAATCCCATTAGGGTTACAATATAATCAATGGGAACCTAGCATTTTATTGACCATTTTAGTTATATGATCAAGGTCATGATATTTGATTACTTTTGAAGAAATGTCACATTAAATATTTAAGGGGTTTTATTTATAAGTATTAAATTTTTAATATATATCACATTAATAAAAAAATAATAACTATTTTATCTAATTAAATACTTAATATATCATTTTTTTATTCTATTATGTATGTACACATAAAAATAGTTTTTGGAATCCATATTCCATCGACTAAATTGATATTTTCAAAAAAATTTAATTTCTAACACCAAATTCATCCCATGAATGAGGTACATTAAATCCTTCCATATAATGAATTGTATGAAATTAACATTTCCCATATGAGTAATCATAGATTGAGAGATAGCCAGCCCATACTTTTCTAGAAAAGGAATCAGCATCTCGGCATTTGAGAAGTCTAAATAAAAGTACCTCCACCCACGGATACATTACATGTGTGATATTTAATTTCAATAATAAATATATTAAGTAATATTTATAAACTATATCCAGAATCTAAATTCAATATATTAACTTTGCAAAAAAAATCTGTTAAGGTTGGTTAAAACTAATTTTTTTCATAACTATCATGTAATGCATTAAAATAAAATTTTATAAAGTTAAATTTATTATATAAATTTATTAATACATAATATTCACATCAAATATACATTTTATATAGATACCAATATTAAATTTTCATATTTTATTTTGAAATATTTTAATGTATAACACTTATCAATTAAAAAAATTATAAACCATTAGGAATATTATATATATTTTTTAACATTTTTATTATTATCTTCTATTTTATGATAAATAGTCAAACTATATATTATAATCCATGATTCTATCATAAAATTATATTATTGGGAGACATATTATGTCTTAAATAGGTCACTTATTTTACTTACGTTAGAGTTCATTTGCCTGAAATTACGATATATGTTATTTCAGCTTTAAGAAATGGTCCCTAGGTTTGAGCATCCCATAATATCAATCATGGATTATTATAAAAATTATTGTATCTTATAAAACAGTTTAAAATCATAGTATAAGATGATTCATATGAAAATATTTATCCAATTGAACCTTATGACTATGAAATAAAACAAATTATTTGTTATGATATCATATATTCTAAATAATGGTAGAGTGATCCAATGATTGAAAAAAATACATTTCATATTATTCCATAAATTATAACCATTATCATTATAATATTTACATTTTTATTATAAAATCAGTATGAAATCATGTTGATTTGAAGAGGAACATAACACCCTATTATTTTACAATATATATTTCACTTTATTATATTTGAAGTGTTTGATGGATTTATTTACAAAAAAAATAAGAGAATATAAAAACCACATTATACTATTGAAATATATCAAGAATTGTTTTCCCATACTAAAACAAATAATAATTTATTTATTTATTATCAATTCTTTTGAAATCCAGATAAAAATATTTTTAACATAAAAGAGATTTTTTCCATAAATATTTTTATGCATAATATCTTCACAAATTAAATTAAACACTAGTGATGAATTATAATAACTAAGTGGTTAGATTATATATCCATTGAAATTTACTAATTTTAATTTATTTTTTATTTTTAGTTAAGAAATGTGAATAAATTCATTTTATTCTTTAAAAATATATTTTCTTAAAAACATTGTATTCGTTATATTTTTTTTGTAGATATTTTAATTAATTTATAAAAATTATTGAAATTTTATTTGAATAAATTGAAATAATTATTGAAATAATCATTTCAAAATTATCATATAATGATGGATTTGTTTTTTTCTGGAATGATTTTTTTGAGTGAATACTTAAAAATAATGATTTTTTAAAAACTACCATTTATTTTGATTAAAATCATATAATTAAAACATACAGTTATATTTTGGATTTTATTATAGTAATACCGTATAATTTTGATTAAATTTAATATAATTAGTTTCCTAGGAATTGTTATTTTATTATTTTGGTATAATTTTATTTTTATGCTTAAAATGTTTGGCTTTGGAAAAACTACTTTCATTCAATTATGTCCACTTATTTTCAAATTTATTTCTATCACATTAACATATTTAATCTTTAAAAATAGATTTATTATTTTTAATCATTATCTTCAAATTTATTAATGAGGTTAATTTCATTTTTTTTTCATTTGGAATAGCAATCTTAGTAAAAAAGTTGTCATAATGGTAAAAGGGTAAAATGTGTTAATTAAGGTGAAAACATTGTGATATAGTCACAAAATTACATTTTAATTCTTATTGGATGATTTTATTTTTAACCTTATAACCTTATATTCTTATTTTAATTATATTAGGACCTCTTAACTATGATTAGGACACTTATAATAGTTAAAAAGTAAAAATAATTATAAGTGTTCCACTCCCCTCACTTATAAAAGGGCACCTCATATTGTCAATTCTCCACACCCCTTGAGTACTTCATATGAAACAATATATACTAAAAAACCTAAAAAAATCCTACTAATGACTTAAATAGACACTTATCATCCAGATATGAACCTAGGAGGATTAAAATGTATTTGAAAGGATGTTTTCCAAAGAAGAGTCAAAACTCTTAACTGAGTTATTTCATGTTTATTTATTCTCATACCTACTTCAAGACTAAAATAAAAATAATGGTATAATAAAATAATTATCTATA
Organism: Viscum album; assembly: GCA_963277665.1. Taxonomy (NCBI): domain Eukaryota; kingdom Viridiplantae; phylum Streptophyta; class Magnoliopsida; order Santalales; family Viscaceae; genus Viscum; species Viscum album. Next base: position 791,373,263 of record OY728156.1, on the reverse strand, counting down.
ATTTTATTAAATTATATTATGTTTATGTTACACCCCTTTCTCATCTCCTTTACCATCCTATGGGAAATGGAAACATCTCTAGTTTGTTTGTGTGGACTGCCACTTCCAAAAAATGATGTGTTTCATTTTTCATCAAAATATCTCATGAATGGTTATATAGATGAATTTATTGGATATATTTAATGTTTATAACACATTTATGATTATATAATTATATAATGTTGTCTACCTTATTTCTCTATCTTCTGTTATAAAATAATCATTTCATTTATGCATACATGTGAACAACCACCTCCTTAAAGTTATGTAATATTTTTCCATTCTACTTTACATGTATGGTACTAATAATATATTTATTAAATAAATATTATATTTAAGTTATATTTTTTATTCTATAAATGTGAATTATTATTTAAATTTCATTCATTTCAATAATTAGAAAATAAAAACATTACCCTATGTGTACGTACAGACTATCGTCTCTATAAAGTAATGTAATTAATTCTTAATATCCACCTTATATGAGAGGTTATAAAAGTTTATAAAATTAATAAATATGATATTTATTAAATGAGTGAGATTTTTTATATGAAAAAACCAAGCGCGTGGTGAATGTAACCAAACCGTTGAAGTGAAACATTCATGGAAAATGGAAAAAAAATCAACCTAAAATGATTTTAATGGAGAATTATTATTATATGTGTAATTATAAATTATAATGGAATGATATATATTGAGATAAGTATTAATATGGTCATCTTATATATTTATAATAAATATATATTTATTATATTTAATGTTAATAGTGTGCATGAATAAACTCAAGACATTAGGTATTGATTCTTCATCTGAATATTTTATCACTAAGCATGTTACATGTTATTCACATATTTTGGTTTATATGGTGTATATAATTCCACAATTAATTTTATATAATTAATATATTTATTTTCATGGTATTTAAAGTTTAACTTCAGGTTATTTTATTTATATGGGTATGATTTAAAAGATACCAAAGTGGTAACGGTTTATGTTACAGTCTCATTTCTTTTTAGCATTGTACATATTAAATTTACATTGATAGATGATATATGATCCTTAAATTTTATTCCCCATCTATTTTCCCCCTAGTTATATCTATTTTTTCATGTATTTAGACCATTATCCTTTCTTTGTTAACTAAATTATAGTTAAAATATTTTTTTGGGAAGATGACTTTATTTTTACTTTCTGGGTGAGGAATATTTCTTCTATATATACATGTTATTCAATGTATTTTATATATGTTTTTAAAAAAATGTATGAACTACTTTTGAAATTTTACAAAAGATTGAGAATAATGATCTCTTTTAACATATAAAAAAAGAGAATATTTTCTCTCTATAATTTACTACCCTATTTAGGATTATTCCTTTATAAATTTTTGTGGTATTTCAAAGAAAATTTTATTTTTTTATTATGGAAACTTTCTTTTTTTGAAGTTACCAAAATAAAATTGATTTTTTCACTTGATTTTAAAAGTGTATTTTGAATGCTTCTACAAAAAGAGATTTTGAAACTATATGAACGTCCTCCAAGGAAATTTATGCTTTAATAATGATATGATCTTATAATACCATCCACACTCATTATTAGGATGTATTATGATGATGAAATTTTAAGTATGATTTTATGAAACTCATTAATTTACCAAAGGTAAATTAAATTATGATAAAATCATTATGAAACCCATTTTTTCCATGGGTTAAGCTATGATAAATGTCTCTAAGATCTTCTAGCATTATTATATAATAGTTGCATCATGTTAAATATAGGAATGTCATTAAAAACCATCTAATATATTTTATAATTATTTATATCTATTTACATGACTATGTTATTAATGAAAAAAATTCATGTTTATAACATTTATCATGGAAAACATAATATTATTACATGTTAAAAATTTTGACCATGGACCAAATTTTATTTCCTTAATATAATGATTGTAATTTTTGGAATTTATACATGTTTATAATGATATGACCTCCTAAGTTTATTCTTCTGAAACATTATTATGTTTTATTCTTATGTGATGTTCCATGGTTCATGAATTTGGTTTCATGATTATACACTTTTGTAATGTTAGTACAAAATTTTTATTCCATGACTCATGATTTATTATCTTGACTGACTGGGTATTATTTTCATAATTTATTATCGTGTTCTAATACCCATGTACTTATCTTATTCTCACGTAAGCTTATTGAATGATATCCCCCAAGTTTACACTTACTTATCATCTAAGAACAACCCTTATTATGTTTACACATTCCCCTATTTAGAAATAAGGGTATTAAGTGTGATATTCCTAGAAGGCTACAATATATAAATAATATAATGATATATGTTCAAGACCTTTTATGAAAATAGTATTTTATGTATCTATTATCCAAATATATGAAACCTTTATGGTCATTTTGAATATATTATTGAGAAATGTAAGGAATATTTATCAAAAAACATTTAATATTTATTTAAGTAATGATCATGAATCATTAGTTACTATTTTATCAAGGATTGGTTATTTTTGAGAATAGGGTTATAATAATTTGGTAAAACCTATAACGATAAGCCTATGTGTAGGATAATATCCAAATATTTTGGTAAAAATACAGATTGTGATGTTTCCTGACAATAAAACCCATCTCTAGATATAAAAAAATGAATACAAGAACTAGAATATATGATCATATGGGTAATAACCCTGAAAAATAATGTTGACTATTAACATAATATTTATTGGTGTAAGAAAATAGGCATAACTACACACCTTGTTTTATACTCTTGGAAGATATTATTTTCTTAATTCACAATATATTTATGAAACATTATAAAGAATGAGAGGATATAAACTATGTCATCATATAACAAAACTATTTTGTATAGGGTGAACCAAAAGTGGTATGGGTTGATGAGAAAGTTTCATAATTTTGGAAATATCATTGTTGATTTTCTTATAATATTATTTCTCACTCTAATTATTGTTTCTCAAACACTTATGTAATCCATTTTTTAAGAATATTTGGATCCAAGATGAATCATGATATAAAAAAATGTTAATTATAATGAAATGAATTGCCACCTGAGAAACCAAATATAATGGGAGATAGATTTCAAAACATTTCTATATTTATTCCCTAACTCAGTAAAGCATTTATTAATGATGTGAATCATGCTGAAATTCTAAATTCATCAAGGAAGGAGAAAAAGACTATTAATTATTTTATGAGGCAATATACCCCTACTTTAATAGGTATTCTAATCCACTTATTATTGATTAATGAATTAATGTGATAGGAAATATATTTTTATCCTCCAGTTCTTGATCCTTGAGAAATTTATTTTAACAATATATCTCTTAGAAGAAAAAGAAAATAATTTGTGTATTCTTATAAAGAACACCATGTAAGTGGAAGAAATAAATTCTATATAATGGGTGGAGTTTAAGTTGTATTTCTCATTATATACATTCCATGTAATCTTTGTACTAAATTGGATAGGGACTTTTGATAATTGAATTAGAAGGAAGGTGAATCCATTAGTACCTATGAATCAAAACGTTATAATACTTTCAAGTGATGTTTCTAGTTTTATCATTAATATATAAATATATATTGATCACTTATTTATTGTCTTGAAATAAATTTTTTGAAATTAATTCAACATAATATTTTTGTAAGATACAAAAATACTATTCTATGTACACTAAATGTGAAAATATAAGCTATAAACAATTATACTAATATTATTAGTGATGCAAAATTAAGAATGAGTGTTATCAGAACTCCAATGTTATGTCACATGGGAGGAATAAATTTCAACCACATAAAATACAAAAATGTTTCAACAACTGATTAGATAATTTACTATAAATAATAATTATATGTTTCAACTCTTGGAGGCCCATTCAATGAGATATATATTTTTGAATGGAAAACAAGAGGAAACAAATGCTATGAAGGGTAATAAGATTCAAACTAACACAATACCCACACATCAGGGCTTCATATGAAAGGATTTGTGGCATTATTCTAATTAATTCCCAAATACAAGGGATAAATATAACAGTAATCATTAGAAACCTCATAAGTCAATGAAAAAAGGGAAATATTATGCAATCTCAAATACTGAAGTGGAACCAAAAAACAATGTGGAATAAGATTAATTGATCATCCACACAAAAAATTTTACTATTATATTTCGTTCCTTATCAACCTAATCAATTGTATACATAATGTTTGATAATAAAATCAGATATATACCCTACTGAATATATTTTAAATTATAAATAAATAAATTCTTGTGCTGCAATGATTGCATATCAAGTCTATAACTGCATGACGATATAATTTTGTGGGAATATGATTCCAAAAAATATTTTTATCATCCATGTAGTCTAATTTGATGTGATAGTTTTCATGTAATGGATCTCTTTATATACAACCCATTTCAATTTATAATGAAGGGAAGTCTCACTTGATATTATAAATTAACCTATGAGCTTTATTAAGTATAAGGATGAACATGGTATTTCAATGGAAATTACATCTATTATATCGGTTTTAATACCTATTAATGAGGGTTATTTATATAAAATGGTTGGAGAAAGAACCAAAATTTAATATATAGAGTAATTATAAATATATTAAAAGGTTCGATATATATATAGATAATATAATATTGATGTATCTTTTTACACATAAGGTGTTGAATATTACCCAAACTAGATATTTAGGGTTTATTAAGGATTATGAATTCTCTAAAATTTACCACCTCGGGAAGGTGAACAAGGTGGTTGATTCTTTAAGATAGAATAACCATATTATTTTTCTATTATGAGGATGTAAAGTGATTCAATGCTTATGGATTGGGAAATTATTGACCTTAAAATCAAAAATAATAAGGAAATATCATATCTTCTTAGTGGAATATCCAACCATAAAATCATTTAGATATTAATGAGGAATAAAATGATAATGTGGAACCTCAAAATAAAATATTAATTATTATAGATTCAAACCATGACCATGAATTAATGATCTTATTTAATAATTTTTTATGTGCCCTGTCAATGAAATAATTAAATAAGGAGTTTATTGACGAATCACATAGATCATAATTTTATATTAATCATAGAATCATGAAGATTTATAGAGAACTAAGGGAGATTTTTTAGAGGGACATCGTGAATATATATATTGTAGAGTTTATATATTGATTCCTAGTATGTTTGAAAGTTAAGGCATAACATAAAATTTCTAATGAGATGTTACAACCATTACCCATAAAAGAATGAAAATGGGAAAACATCAATATGGATTTCACAATAAGACTCCACAACACATCAAAATTATATAATTCCATTTTGGTTATAGTCTATCACTTTATAAATTCAACTCATATTATTATTAGATAATATTTATCTCTTGATCATATTTTTAAAACATAATTACGGAAGCTATGAGGATTTATGGAGTTCCACGTTTATTGTTTTTAATAGAGATTTGAGGTTTAACATAATATTCTAGAAAATTATTCAGAAATATTTGAAAATAGATTTAAACTTTAGCACTATATATCATTATAAGGATTATGCTCAGTCTAAGATATCCATTTAAACCCAATAAGATATGTTGAGATCATTCTCTACGGATCTTAATACTGATTATGATTAACACCTTCCACCATTTGAATATTCATTCAAAAATATTTTTCACTCAAGAATTTATATGGCTCATTATGAATCCCTATATATAAATAAGTGTATAAAGAGGACATGTTAGGTTGAATTTAGAGAATGAAATCCCTTGGGGCCAAAGTTTCTTAGGAAATGGAAGGGAAATTTAAATCCATTCAATATAACATTGAAGAATCTAAAAGTCGATAGAAATGTTGTGTTGAAATTTTTTGTGATATCTAGATTCCATTATTGGTGACATGGAACTCCTTTGATTGTCTCCTTGGAATAAGGTTTGGAGATTTCTAAATCATGGGATGTTAATCCCTGGATATATCAGTCATTTTGACATCCTTGATCATATTGAACCAGTAACTTATCACTTAGTGAATTACCTAAAACTACCTAAAGTTCCTGATCTGTTTCACGTATCTCTTTTTAATAATTACAGACCTGATCCTTGACATATACCGAATTAGATTTTGTTCCACTATTTTATGATCATAACTATGAGGAACATAGAGTGAAAATTATAGATCAAATATAGCAAAGATTATGAAACAAGACCACTCACGTGGTCAATATTTTGTGGTGAAATAATAAATTTGAGGAATATATGTGTTAAAAAAGGATTTTTAATGGTATAATCATACTCTTTTTTATTTCATTAATGAAATTTCAATGGTTTAATTCTTATAATGGGCTTTAGTGTAACACCTAATGATTTAAAAATACATATTTCTCTATATTAAATTTATTATGTTTGGTATGATTATATACATGTAAAACCAATCTATAAAAAACTACATTATAAAACTTATATATAATTGGAATTTATTTTCTTAATAAACTAAATAATCAATTACACATTTCTTGTCAATTCTTTAAAAATGATGATACAATCTTTTTAATGTGAAAATGATATTTTCTATAAAATTATTTTTATGTGTGAAATATCTTAATATATCAAATTAATAACTGCAAATAAACGATTGAGATGAAATTATTAGATTATATATACATAAAAATTAATTAAATTCCATTTAATTGTGTTTTTTACTCAAAGAATAATAATAAATTCAAATTATGTTTCAAAAATATATTTTCTCCAAAGTATTTTTTATTGCATTTTGTGTGTGGATATTATAATTGATTAATTCCACATTTGGAAATTATATCTGAATAAATGGATAAAATTTACTAAATTATCATTTCAATTTTATCTTAAATTTTAGTTTTTGTATTTTTCAGATATGGTTTATTTTTTATTGAATAATGATAAATGTCAAAAAAAAATTGAGATTTTCATTATCTTTCAATAAATGAAGTGATATAAATTTACCATTATATTTATTATATGGTTTTAAAGTTACATAAAATACCTTTTATTTAACATGGTCATAATAATCCCATAAGAATTGTTATTTTATTTTTATTTCTTATAAATTAATTTTTATGATTAATTTTTTTTATAAAAACTTTTTTTCATTACATTATTCACACTTATTATAAAATTAATTTCTAACACTTATAAAAACCGAATTTTTAAAAATATATTTCATAATATTAATCATGAGATTAAAATTTAGTATTTATTTCAATTTCAATTTGGACCATTGTGAATAGTAACCTTAATAAAAATTTTCTCACAATTGTAAAAGCGTATAATATGTAAATTAATATTTAAAATTTGTGATAAGGTTCAAAAATAACATCTTAATTATTATTTTTTGATTTTTATAAGATACTTATAAAATTATGTTTTAATTTTAAATTATTATAGTGCTACTTTACCATGAAAAAGAAACTTATAATATTTAAAAGTTAAGTATATTACAAGTGTTCTACTCCCCATAGTTATAAATGGGTATGTCCTATTATCAATTACCAACACTAATTGGGTATTTTATCTCAACCAATATTTACTTGAATATAATCCCCACAATCCTACCCCTGACCTATAGTTCTCCATCCCAGAAAAATAACATCCTATAATGATTAATTTAAAATCCAAAGGAGGTTTTCCAGTGAAGAGTCATAACTCTTAACTGGTTATTTCATTTTTATTTCTTCTATATAATTTAAAATTGTCATGGAAACACTATTATAACAACATATATATATCTAATATACTGATAATTTTTTAGTTTTATGTTACACCCCTTTTTATTCTCATTTAATATCTTATGGGAAATGAAAATATTCCTCATGTGAACATGTGGACCACCACATCCACGAAGTAACATGTTTCATTTTTCATCATTGTATCTCATAGATATTTATATATATTGATCTAATGATTATATATTATTTTTATAAAATATTTATGATCCAATAATATTGAACTATTTTATACATTATTTTCCTCTCTTCTATTGGAAAATGATAATGTATTTCATGCATAGGTGTGTACTACCACCAATATGAAGGGATGTGATTCATTTTTCATTTACGTTTTATTTAATTAATATATTTTATATTTACTATATAATTATGATTATGTGAAAATTAATGATTCTGTAGATTTATTTCATTCTTATAATTAAAAAATGGAAACATTAATTGTGTGTATGTATAAACTACTCTCTCTATGAATTGATATAATTCATTATTCCTCTACAATATATATGGATAATTATAAGATTGAAGATAATAAATAAATATGATATTTAGAAAATTATTTATATTATTTATACGATTAAACCATGACCAAGTTTCAAGGATTAGAACCGTTAAATCAAAACATCTTAGTAAAATAGATCAGTTTTCACCTGAATAATTATTTTAATGAATAATTTTTAATTAATGAGTAATTGAAAATAATAATGTTATAATATATAGAAATATAAGTATGAATATTTTCCATTTATATAAGTATAATAAATATATAATTATTATACAAGATACCAAGAAGGATATGAAGAAAGTCAATACTTGAGGTAAGTGTTATTTATCTCAATATTGTTATGTTGAGGCACATTTTTATTATGAGCATATTTGTGTTTATATAGTTTATATAATACCCCTTTATAGGATATATATTTAATATATTTATATTAATTTTATTTATTTTTCAGTTAATGTTATTTTTTCAAGGGATTATAATTAAAAAGTTACCAAAGAGTTAAGATTTAATGTTACAATATCATTTATATCTAGGATTGTCTATATTAAATTTTCATTGAGGAAAATTATATGCTCTTTTCATTTTAAACCCCATATAATTTTTTCTCCTATGGTTATTTCTAGGATTTTTATGTATTTTTATTATTTTCATTTCTTTGGTACTCAAATTTATTGAGAAAATATTTTTAATAATAGTCTGCCTTATTTTTTCTTTTTTGATTGGGAACCTTTCTCCTCAATTACCATATAATTAAAAAAATATATAGAAGTTTTTATCTATAATTAAATTTATAAGGCCCCATCCTTAAAACATTATAAAATCCTTATTTTAGTAAATAATATTACGTTATTCCAAATTGAGTATCTTTTCATGTTTTGACTTTTAGTGAATTATTTCATAAGACATAAATTAGAAACCATAAAATACAAGGTGGAAACTTCCAAATAGTATCCATTTTTACTATAATCTAAATATTTTAGAAAAATTAATGATATATTTTATTATATTCCTCAATACATTCAACCTAAATTATTCTAATACCTTACTCTTCATTAAGTCGTGTGAAAAACATTAAAGAATGTGGGATGAGTATAAAAATCTTAGTAAGGGATATAAAAATATGAAAACCATTATTTTATTGATAAACATAAAAACATAAAAATTATATAATAAATTAATTATTTTAGCTCTTAATAAGAATTAAATGATTTCCTTTAAAAATAAACTCACTTCATCCATTTTTTTGTAATCACAAGATTAACAAAAAAACCATAGCAAGAATATAAAATACATAATGGTACCTTTAGACATAATTATACTTGTAAATCTTATAAATGGAATAATCATGTTGTAAACTTTCATACATGTCAATATTACAAATTTAATACCCATGTTTCCTACTTCAAATCCCAATTCAATGGAGGTTATAAGTAACTAGACATCTTTAGTTTATCGATGAAACTACATGTCTCTAGTTTATCATAGAACCACCCATCCAATGTCCAAGTACCATTAAATAATCATAACACTTAAATGATTTATATTTTAAACATTTAACTCTTAAAATTTTATTTTCACTCATATGAATACATTTCATGTTGTATAAATAATCAATCCATTTTTTGAACCCATATAAAATAACAAAAATACCTAAAAAATGGAAATCGATGGTTTTTATTAAAAATAATATGAATGATTTTAGAGGAATAAATATATTAAAATAGATATAAAAATCCTTTTATAATCATTTTATATCCATACAAATAAATATGTAAAATAATATCATGAATATTTACATGGAGTAAAGTAAAGAAACTTAAATCTTTAAATATTCAAAGTGCCTCATACCACTTCAAACACTTAAATCATAAACCACGTGAGATAAGAACAATTATAAAAACATTAAATAACATTATAATAGATATAAAATGTATATTTAATTTCATATTGGTTGTATATACACTTTATTAAATAATAAAGGTGCATACCTTCAAGAAATGTCTCATGGAATGGAGATTAAGACTAAATCTCGTACCTTGAGTGTGAATCATTAGATACAATCTTTATCTTCATGAATATTAAAATGGGGATAATTATTTAATTTTTTTTAATATTTTTAATGTTTATTATTACATTTATATCACTTATAATTTGTTATTACAATTAATTAATTATTTAAGTTCACATTGGACGTTTTGATGATATTTAATACATGGGTCCAATATGAATTGGGTGTGATGTAAATAGTCAAATTGGTCCTTAGTCAATAATATCTAGAATAGTTTTACTTAAATTTATAAAATTATTATAAATCAATTATACTTTTAAATAAAACCATTTTTTATTGTTATGAAAAATAAACTAATTTATAATTATTGAGATGTTATGTAGTACGTATGCATTAGTAATGTTACCATTTTTCAATTACTATTTTGGAAAGAAAGTTAGTTTAATTTTATATTTAAATGATTAAAAAAATCATTAATATCATATTGAAATTATCAACATACTTATATATATCATCAAAGTTTTTTGGTGAAGAAAAAATAATTATATCGCTTCGTGGAGCTGATAGTTCTCATTTAAGCTCGAACCACATTGTCATTTTTATGTGCATGGAAATGTAAGAAAATAAATGATATATTATTATTTAATAAAAATGAATATTTCAATAATATCATATATAAATATCAATTCTATAATTATATCTTGTATTGGGATATGGTTATGGAAGACGAATTATATCGGTTCGTGAGGTGGTAGTTTGTTATACGTAGGAACGATTAATTATTTTTCCATTTGATGAAATTAGAGATGTATTTAGGCAATGATACTAACATATTAACATATAAGTATATTTATTATAATTTTTTTATTATTTCATCATGGTGGAATTATATTTTAAGTAATTGGTAGAATAAATAAAAAAGAAACATTTAACTAAAATTTATACCTCTCCTTGAGATGACCCCATTTGATTAAAAACAAAACACCTAAAAGGGGGTTTTATTCCTAAAACATGGACTTTGGAATGTGGAGAGGTATTATAGGAATGTATTTTGGTAGATATTTACAGAACTAATTATAATTTTAAGTGTGAATAAAATAGAATAAGGTGTTCCATTTTATAAGGGAGGAGAGGGGCATACTTGGAGTTCTTCAAAATATTAAATTAATATAAATTAATTTCATATTTAAATGGGTTCAAACAAATTGTTTTATAATAAATTATAATTTGGGGTCTAAATAAATTCATCTAATGAATATTTGAAAAGTTTTTATTATTTTTTAATCCTTACTTTCAATTTTAAACCTTATTTAACCCTATTAACTCTTACAATTATATCATGTAATTTACAATTTTAGGGTTAATATAATTACTATAAAATGAAAAAATATTAATAAATTTTTAATTTATGAAATTTAAATACTTATTCCCTTCATTTTACCTAAATTTATATTTTTCAAAATTTTATATCATTTAATAAAATATTTTTTATTTTAAAATATCAATAAAGACAATTTTGACGCTATTCATTACATGATTTCTTAAAATTTTCATAAAAATGATAAAATTGAAACAAATATTATAAAAAATAAATAAAATGTATAAATATTCCAAAAAAAATATTACATTTATCATCTAAAATTATTTTTATTTTATTATTTCTAATATCATTTATGTGGTATTTACTTTAATTAAATAATTACTGAATCAAAATTATAGAAGCCTTTAATTTAAGTATTTCTTAATTAAATACTTAAAATTAAATTAAAATGGTAAATATAACCATTTTATATTTCAAAATAATATTTATAGTTGAATAGATCCCTTATATAATGCCATGTTAAAAATTGTCACTTATTAAAAGAAAAAGTCTGACAAAATTTACTTTTCATTGAATATAATATTATAAATTTTATACTCTCATCCAAGTAGTTTAAAATGTAATAATTTCATCCCAAGAATTTGTTTATAGACACAAACTCATCCAATGAAATTAGGAAAAATGTTAGGGTAATTTTCTATTATTTAAAATATTAAGTTTTCCCTTAATTACTTGATTTACACTTAACTTTAGTATTAAAAATTACCAATGTTACTATTCATATTATGTCCCAAAAAATGAATCTCTTCACTAAATTTTTTACTTTATGAATCAAAATATGGAATCAATTTTTAAAAATTTAAAATACATAATTGGCTGAAATGAATTTAAAATTAATACCTTTCACAGAATGAGAAAATGGTTTTCAAAGTAAAAACTATCAATAGATTGAAATGTTTTTATATCCATATTGAATTTAAAATTAATTATAATCAGATCATTTATATTTATTAGTAAAATATTTATCTAATTATACTGTATAAAAATTAAAAATAAAATTTTACAATAAAAATTATTTAGATGAAAAATTTGTTTTCAATTAAAAATTCAATATTTTATCACTATTCATCAAAACATGATTCTGATCAGAAAACTACCAAAAATCAAAACTAAGAAAATTTTGACATTAATATTTCAAATAAGAAGTTCATTTTGTCAAATATAATTTATGAAAGTTAAAATAACTTGATTTAAATCAAATGTTCCATGAAAAGGTGTTTAAAGTGCCATTTTAGAAAATTACTTCATTCCTACATTAAATTGGATTTACTCTTACATCATATCTAGTAAACACATAAGATAAATTTTAAAAATTATAATTACTATTATATATATATATCATTAACATAATCTAACAAAATTGATTTATCCATTTATTGGTATAAAAACACATATGCGTGATTAAATAGTTTTTCAAAAAATCATTTCCTTTTATTTAAAGAGGGTTTTTTTATTTTCAATTAATTTGTCACCCAATATTTAATAATATATACATGTGTAAACTGTATTTTCATAATTTAGTTAATAATTTTATACCCACTATTCTTACATCTAGGTTATAATAGTAGCATTTAAAGAATAATATTTAGTTATTTGTTTAAGCTCGATGTGGCGTATCATGTATTATATTGAACATAGTGTTCCCTTTTAAAAACATAGTATGCCACATTCTCCCCATACCCTTTATTAAATTCCAGCCTACCAATACGAACTCATGATCGAAGACTAGGGTTTTTACTTTTCAAAATACCATTGTTTAAAACCCACATTGTAAAATGATAAATGAAACATCAATATTAAAATAAAGAAATGGAAGTACCAAGGTCACCAAAGATAAAACATAAGATGGTTTCATATAAGAAAACATGGATATGAAAAAAAATATCATGTTCTGATATATATTTTTACATATTCATGGTCATGATAAATTTACCACTAATAAAACCCTTAATCGTTGATGGGTTAAAAGGTCATTGATTTATTTTTATGAAAATTAAACAGAAATATTTTTTGTTTTAAGATCCTTTCCATAGATTTTAGGAATTATTTCAATTTTTAGGCTTGGAAAAAAAGTTAAAATAATTAATTTAAATATTTCTATTTTATTACCACAATTTCATCCATAAGTGATTAACATCCCTAAAATAGGATTAATCGTACAAGATCATATAAACCATAAAGGTTATAAATGCCTTAAAACTCATGTCCAAAATTAAAGTCTTACATGTCATTAAAAAAAATCCATTGATAATCATTCTACTAACTAAACAAGTCCCAAAAAATCCTTAATCACTTTATGATCACATCACTATAAACCTTGGAAGGTGTGTCTAAAATTGTGAACATAATTCTCAACTTTCAAAACAATCAAGCTCTATAGATCTACCATTACTTAACTAGATGTCTCAACATAAACTATAGTAGTAGAAAAAGATTTCCAAAAACCTTTTTGTTTCTGATCATGATGATTTCCACCCTGTGTATGTATCTTCAGACAGACATTAGCATAATTTCCATATTAATTTCAAATAAAACATCGTACTGATAGATTTTCATTACATTTTTTATTATCTCACTTATCATCGTGAGACATATAACCAAACTAACCTCATCAAAAACACTTACCAAGCTTTTAAATTAATTATTAATTACTCATTTTACCACACTTATCACAAGATTGTAATTTGGTATTCTTTTCTTTAATCTTCTTAGATGAATCATTCCCATTTTTAGGCAACTTGACCACTTATTTTTCTTGTTTTATTGGGACACATGATTAGTAGAATACTCCATTTCTACCTTATCATCACATTGAACAAGTTTCGTATAGCTCTGGAACTCATGAGAATCCAATACCCTTGGATATATGGGTTTCAATCCTTCCTAAAAATTATTTATCTTATTATCAAGATCTCGAATAAAATTTGGGATGTACCTTCCTAAAGTGGTGAAGTTTTCTTCATATGCTGCCAATGAATATTCATCCTTTCGTCTCAATTCCAAGAATTATTTTTCCATCCTAAGTTTAAAAGCCTTATGAAAATATTTCTCAAGAAATAAATTCTTAAATTCATCCCATTCAATGGAATTAATATCTTTAATTTATCTGATATTATTAATCATTGACCATAATTTGTCGGATTTGCCTTAAAAATGATAAATTTCAAGAGTTTTATTTTATTTTTGTACAACCCATGACATAAAAAAATCTTTTCTAGGACTTTAATCCATCCAGCAGCTGATTTTGAAAAGTATTATACTCTTAACTCATTCCACCTATAGATTCCATTATCTTCTATGGAAACCCATTCTAAAAAACATACTTTAGTTAATGAAACAAGGTAATATTAAAATTTTACATCATTTCATCTTAACATCAAAATTAAAATATTCTAAGGGAATTATATTAATATTATCCTAACCTATAATGTTATCTATGATATCCACTGATACCTACTATAATTTCCCATCCTTAAAACATTAAAAACTCTTAGGTTAAGTTAAGAATTTAACTTTATTTTACATTGGGGATCATTTCAGGTTTAGAGTTATAGAGAATTAGGTCATAAATCATACATAACAAAACCATAAAATACAAGTGTACTATTCTGAATAGTATCCCTTTTTTCAATAATATTAAAATTTTAAAATAAATAATGATCTCTTTTATAATACTCTTCAAAACATTAATCATGAATTCTTCTAGTCCCTTACTCATCCATAAGTCTTGTGGAAAACATTAAAAATCATGGGATAAGCATAAAAATATCAGTAAGGTATATAAAAAGTAGGAAACCAATAGACCATTGATAAATATAAGAAAATGAAAATTATATAATAATTTAATAATTTTCACCTTTAATAAGTAGTAAATAATTTTTTTCTTAAAATAAGATCATTTAATTCTTTTTTTGTTATAATAAGATTACCAAAAACCCATATAAAGAAAAGAAAATACATAATGATACAATGGGACATAATTATACTTGTAACTCTAAAAAATTAAATGACCATATAGTAAACTTCCATATATTACACACTTAAAAATGGAATAGTCATATGGCCAACTTCTATACCCATTTAATTGGAGGTTATATCAAAACCATCGATCATTGGTTTATCATGGAAACACATATCTTTGGTTTATCATGGTACCACCCATCCAATGTAGAATTAATGTTATATAATCATAACACAAAAAATATAACAATTTTCAAGATCTCACTCTTAATATTTTATTTTCCATCATACGAAATGATTCTATGTCCTAGAAATAATATTCCATTTTCAGAACCCATTTTCTATAACAAAAATATATAGAAAATGAAAAAGAGAGGATTCTATAAAAACATGAATAATTTTAAAGGACTAAAAAAATAAAAAAGGATATAAAATGTAATGAAAAATAATTTAATATCCACATAGATATAAATGTAAAATAATATCATGAATATTTATGTTGATAAAAATTTATGAAAAGTAAATCATTAAATAATCAAAGTGTCAAATACCACATTGAACATTTGAATCATAAAACAAATAAAATAATAAAATTTAAAAAAAACATTAAATAAAATTAAAATATATATAATAAAGATATTTAATGTCAAAGGTGCTTTATATACACTTTATAAAATAATAAGGGTGCATATCATCAAGAAATGTCTCAATGATTGAAGAATGAGGGAAAATCTGTCACCTTGATTCTAACTCATCATGTACAATCTTTATATTCCAGTATAATAGACTTTGTTTAATTATTTACTTGAATTAGATGATTTTTAAAGTTTATTATTAATTTTATATCACTTATTAACATTCTATTCAAATTAATTAATTATTTAAGTTCACTTTGAATTTTTGATGATATTCAATACTTGAGTCCAAAATGAATTCGGTATGATGTCTATAGTCAATATGGACATTATTAAATAATTTAATATTAATATTAATTAAATTATTATCATTTTAGATAATTATTATAAATAAATTAAACCTATATGTATGATTATGAAAAATTAACTACGTTATAATCATAGAGACAGTATCTCATACATACGCATGAGTAAGCTAACCATTTTTAATGAACATTTTAGAAAGAAGGTAAGTATAATTTTATCTTTAAATAATGATAGTAATTTTACTTGTATCATATAAGACATTAAAATAATAATATATATGACATCCATGTGATTTGGGGAAGATAACTAATCACATAACTTCATGGAGGTCATAGCTCACATGTACTCACGAATGACGTTATAATTTTTATGTGCATGGAAATATAATAACATAAATGATATTTTATTATTTAATAATTATGAATATTTCACTAATATCATATTTAAACTTTAATTCAATTATAATATCAAGCCTTGAGACATGGTGGTGTAAAAAAATTATATGCGTTCATGAGGTGGAAGTTCTCCATACGCACGAATGATTAACTATTTTCCCTTTTGAGGGATGTAGAGATGGATTTAGGTTATGATATTAACATAATAACACCCCTTTATATTTATTATACAAGATTTATTATTTAATCATTGTGTAATAATATTTTAATGACTTTGTATAAGTAATTAAAATGGAACGCTTAATTAAAAACGATACAACTCTTTCAGACACCCACTTGGATTAACAATTTAGCAGCTCTAAGGGGAGTTTTCTTCCTGGAATAAGGACTCTAAATGTGAGTTGGGATAATTTTAAGGGATTTAGATAGATATTTTCCAATATAAATAAGTTTTTAAGTGTGAAGAAAATAGAATAAGGGGTGACATTTTATCAAAGAGGGGAGGGGCACTCTCGGAAATCATCAAATTGTTAAATTAAAATAAATTAATTTTGTATTCAAAATTTATCCAAATGATTTATTTATAAGATATGATTATTATTATTATAAATCCATTAATCCAATGAAAAATATACATGGTTATTTTAATCCTTATCTTTTTATTTTAACCCTTATTTAACCCTTTTAACTCCTACCCAAATATCATATAATTTACAATTTTTGTGTTAATATAATTACTGTAAAATGAATTAAAAATAATAAATGAAATTTTTTTGAAATTTAAAGAATTATAAAATTCAATTTTCCAAAATTGAGTATTTCAAAAATTTAATATCATTTAATAAAATCTTATTTATTTTAAATAATTAATAATGTCAATTTTGAAACTATTCATTACCTGAATATTTAAAAATATCATAAAAATATGAAAAATTCAAATAAATGTTTCTATAACATAAATAACATATCAAAGTAATCTAAAAATTATTTTCTGACATTAATAATCTCAAATTATATTTATTTTACTATTTTTAATATCATTTATTTGATATTTCCTTTATTTAAACAATTAGTACATCATCATTATAGAGGCCATTATTTAGTTATTTATTATATAAAAATTTAAAATAAATTATCATGAAAATTATGAAAATTTATATTTAAAAATATTAATTATAGTATAAAAAACTCTTATATAACCTAATATTAAAAATATTTCATTTGTTAAAAACTAAATTATGACAAAATTTACTTCTCTTTAAATATAATACTTTTAATGTCATACTCTCATAAAATTGTCTTCCAAAGGTTATAATTTCTTCCCAGGTATTATTTTGGTAGAAAAACACTCAAACAATTTAATTATGAAGAGTTTTAGGGTAAATATCTTTTATTTATATTATTTTTTTTACCCTTAATTAGCTGATTTTAACTTAACATTGGTAATAAAAATTACCAAAGTTACTATTCATAGTTTGTCCAAAATTAAAAGGGACCTAATTAATAAATTAGTACATTGTAATTATAAATATTTAGTCTATTTTTTAAATTTCAATACCTATAATTGGGTAAAATTAATTTAAAATTAATATCGTTCACGGAATGAGAAAACAAGTTTTTAATGAAAGAACCTTAAAAAGATTGAAATGTTTTTAAATATAAATTAAATTTGAAATTTATTCCAATGACCTTAATTAGATTAAATGTTAATATATTGATCTAATTACACTTTAAAACTAATTAAAAATATAATTTATCACTATAAATTATTTGGATGAAAAATCTATTTTTAATTAAAAATGAAATATTTTTCACTATTCATCAAAACATGAATATTATCACAAAAAATCCAACAAAATTAATTTTTATATTAAGCTTTCAAATAGGAATTTTTTTGAAATATAATTTTTAAAATTTTAATAATAGATTTAAATCATTTTCCCCATCAAAATGCGGCGGGACTGCCTTTTTAGAAAAATACTTCGTTTATCCATAAAATAGGATTTTCTGTTATATCACGTATAGAAAACACATAAGATTAGTTTTAAAAATTATATTGAATATTATATATATATATATATATCATTAAAATAATCCAAAAAGGGTGATTTTTCCATTTATAGGTATAAAACGCACTTGGTCATGTTTAAATAGTTTTATAAAAAATCATTTCCTTTTATTTTAAGAAGAGTTTTATATTCATTTATAATTAATTTTTAACACAATTATTAATTATATACTCATGTGTAAACTAAATTTTCAAAATTATGTTAACACTTTTCATACCCACCATTCTAATTGCTCAGTTATAATGGTATCATTTAAATAATAATATTTAGTTTACCATTTAAACTTAATGTGTCCTGTTATGTACGCTATAGAACATAGTGTTTACTTTAAAATAAAAAATATGATTCAAAAAATTTAATAAATTTTATTTTTACCACTTTTTTTGTATAAATGATTAAAATTAATATTTTTATTTTTTTATAAAACTCAATTCTGAGTTTTTACAGAAGTATGAAATGAATGTTCTCCTTTAACATATACGACATTAGATGAGTTTACTACCATCTTGCACTTCCTTCCGTATTATGTTTATTTTAATAATTTCCATGTTTTTTCAGAGAAATTTCTATTTCCATTATTCTATAAATTTTCAATTTAAAAAAGATTCCAAAATAAAAGGGTTGTTTTCTCATGATTATTAGAGCATATTTTTATAAAATATATTTTTAGTTATATGAAAATCCTTAAAGGATTTTTATGATTCATTGGGAATATGATCTTATGATACCAACCAAATTATTTTGTTGAATGTGTTTTGATAATGATATTTTAATGATGATTACATTTAACCCATTACTTTCCCATGGGTTAATTAATCTATAAGAAATTTTTATAAAACCCATTTCTTTTTCATAGGTTAGGTTATGATGGATTTTTGTATGATCTAAAGGAACACTTATATATGGTTTTCCATTTGTTAAAGGTTGTAAAAAAATAAAATATCCCTCAAATACATTTTTTTAAGATTTATATCTCATAATATATCTTTTTATGTGTGAACATGATTTCATGTTCACAAGAGTAAACATGGACTTGTTAATATTAACGAAGGTTTGAAATTTTGTGTAGGAACATGATTTAATTTTGTTAATATTATGAGTGTTTTTATTGGTGTTTGTACATTCTCACAATGGTATAACGTCCTAAATTTAATAGTTTTGCCCATTCCAATTTTATATCCTCAGGTTATGCTCTATGGATCATGATTTTGGATTCATGATTATACACAGGTCGTATGATAGGATAAAATCCTTATTCCATTACTCGTGATTTATGATCTTGACTAATTGGGTATGATTTTTTTATGTTATGATCAGGTTCTCATACCCTTGTTCTTATCTTATGCTCACTTATGTTCATTGACATATATCTCTCAAGTCTACACTTACTGAGCATATAATCACACCACTTCTTATTTTTCCTCTTTCTCGAGGTTACAAATAAGGTTATAAGTATGATAATTCTATAAGCGTGCAATATATGAAGAATTTTGTGGGATTTATTGAATATATTTCATAGAAATATTTTTTTATGCATCTAGTCTTCAAATATACATAACTTTTCTAGTCCTTGAAAATTTATTATTATAATATCTATTGAATATTCATA
The DNA here is from genome assembly GCA_963277665.1 of Viscum album. Taxonomy (NCBI): domain Eukaryota; kingdom Viridiplantae; phylum Streptophyta; class Magnoliopsida; order Santalales; family Viscaceae; genus Viscum; species Viscum album. Next base: position 791,352,555 of record OY728156.1, on the reverse strand, counting down.
TAAAAATATATAATATTTATACATGAAATTATTTGGATGTATTAATAAATATGTCTCTAATACAACTAATGGGATTTATACGATCATCTCATGTTAAACACACTGATAAATCCCCATTAAACATCAAAAAATATCATTATAAAATAAATATATAAATGATGAACACAAATAAACAAAATCAAACATCATATCATTCAAGCCCTGCCCCAATGGGGTTTTTTTATGAGTATCACTAAGAGTCTATCAAAACACTCTCTCCTCCACAAGAAGCAAACAATACAATTGAATCCTTATATTCTATATAAGCACCCCCTCATACTATAAATATGTGTTAACACCTTCTTTTATGAAGATAAAGGGATTATAGGAATGAAAAAAACTTCATCTTGGCTAGACATAATGACACAAACTTCACAATTGAAGGATATTATACAAATATAAACCACATTTCTTCAAATAAATAGTTCAATAATTGAATTCCAATTCTTCATGGATGACATGTATTTCCATAACACATTCCCATTGATAAGTTTAATATTTTTTATCATTTAATAGATCCTAATATGTTTTTCATTCCATAAAGGAATCATTTGATGATTCATAACCTAGGAAAAATCATTTGGAATATGCGGTAGCAGTACATATAGCTAATCATATATCATTGGTTGTATCATACATTGTGATATATGAATCACATTCCCATAATGATTCAAATTTATCATTGTAAGAAATATGCACAATATTCATATCACAAGTTATAACCCAAGGTATATCATATAATAATATATAGGTATTTTATTGAATATCAGACAAGATATTCTTGATATTTAATGAATACCTGATAAGAACCATTACACAATTAAAAAAAATTCAAAAGTAATATCTCAATTTATTTTCATGATTATAATCCTTTAAAGGGATAATATGCTATATTTTTCCTTCTGTTTTCCCAAACTCTTTCCTCATCCCCATATTGATCGTATCCAACCTAGAATTAATGAAATATTTTCTTTGTTCAATTGAAGTTAGTATCTTATTAATGAACTATCACATATTTTTTCTATAGGAATGAAATAAATAAAATTTTTGACATAAAAATTATATTATGGTAATTTAGAAAAACTGATCACATTTGCCAAGAATATTTTATTATGGTTTTTTTAAAAGGGTTTACCCAAAACCATGAAGAAGTCCTTTTCATTCTCAAACTATTAATCACGTGTTAATGGATAGTTTTTTTTATCGTTTTATAAATTCATATCAAATTATGTTATCCAATTTTGGTATCTATTTCATCAAGGTAAAAATTTAAAATATCCTAGAAATACTTCCTCCAAGGAATGATTTAACCAATATTTGGTATACCTTATTCACAAATAAAACACACTAACATTCCCTAAATTCTATATAATTTTTAATTTCTATAAGAAAGAAATTCATTTACTATCTTGAATAACTTATATCTCATTATAAACTATATTTCTATGTTAATGAAGCAATGAAACACCCTATTCCCACATCAATTTCAGATCGTTCGTCAGTTGATCTGGATAAACATCAATATCATAATTGGGTTATTTTTTTATATAATTTGATCTATAATAATGTACTTTTATTTTATTTCTAATTATGGTGGAAAGATATAAGTTATCAAAATAGTTTTCTATAACCTATGAGTTCTACTTTGTTCACTAAAAGGATTCATGTCACCTATAGATAGTGAAAGACTACAGTTTCTCATCGTTTTTCCAAATTCAAGATACCCTGAATCAATTTGGTTCAACTGAGGGGATTATAAAATGTGATGAATTTTACTATCTTGAATTATTGAATATGGGTGTAATTTCAATTTATTTTTTCCATACTCACTTTCATATAGTATTCATAACATTGGAATGGTTTGAAATCAGTATACAATTTTCAACGTAATTGATTCACATTTATTGTATCGAACAATTTTTTTAAGTGATTCATTTTCCTTGATAAAAAAATGTAAAATAATTTATACTTTTAGGTATTAATTATTATTTCATACCCATAAAACATGAAATTTTTTAGTTTCATGTGTTCGAAAAGGAATATCATTATCTTCTAGAAAAATGTCATTTAAGAGATTAATAAGTTCTACAAAAAAAGGTGTCACCATATCTATTTCTAGATTTCAAATTATATAGCTTCAGTAGGGAGGAAAAATGTTTCATTTTTAGTACAAATAATATCAAACTATTTATGAAATCTATAAGGTATTACTCTCTAATATATATTTAATTCATGCAGAACCAATTGTCTTGGGATGCATTTTCAAGCTTGTCTCTTTGGGTGAAATGTTTCAAAACCAAATATGGGAAATCTCCCACTAACACATGAAACTCTAGTTTGATAGATTACAAAATTTAGAACATCCTAAAAGATTCTATATTTAACATCACCAAAAAATTTCTCTAGATAATAAGTCATGGTTATATTTTATTTTGGAGTGAAAATTGTGTTGGTCATCCACTACACTTCCCTAGGTGTCTGGATCTAGACAAGGTATTTCATATTTGCAAGACCCATATGGAATTAATCAATGTAGTTATTCATGATTTTTAAAAATGATTATCATACAAAGTATACCTATTTGAGAAGATTTGTTACAATATTTACACCCTTAAATATTTGGGTTTTTTCAATTCATATGTGTCCTTTAAAATCATATATGTTTGACATAAGCCAGACTCCTGGGATCTTATCTTCTGAAATAAAATATTAGCAATGAAAATATAACATCTAGGTATGGTCTATTAGGAATCATATTATTCTCACTGATAATATAATTCAGTGAAAATGTATTCACTTGCATTTTACATTATTTTTCTCATTCTAAGATAGAAATATATACCCATTTGTTTTTATAAGGGGAGTTGGTGGGTATCATCTAGTGGTTATTTGATCATAGTATAGATATTTCCATTTATTATACTTATATATAAATCTTCATTCCATTATAGCTTCCAAAAACTAATAATTCATCTATCAAATTTCATCCCAATATTTTTTTTATTATATTTTATAAATCATCTTGCAGGTGTGAAATGATGTTTAGCACTATGGCATGTATTCGATCAATGCTCTTCTAAATGAAAGAAATATCTCCATAATTTTAAATATGCTTTCACTATATAAATTTAAAAATATCTATAATATTTTTTGAAAAATATTATACTATAAAACCTTGATATTTTAAAAAGGAACATTATGTTCAGTAGCGTATATGACACACAACAATGATCCTTAATGAACCATGAAATATTATTATTTAAATATAATTTTTATAACATATCCATTAAATTTGAAGGTATTAATACGATTAAATTATTTATGAAATATATATAAATTCCGGACTCAATATTAATGTACTGATAAATTCTGGTAAATAATCACTCAAATTTTATTAAAGTCATTTTTTTGTTCAAAACTACATTTTCTTCAAAATTGGGTATGTATTGCATTTTTTATGAGAAAATATTATTCTTAATTTATAGAAATTTTAAAAAATTAATTTCATAAAAAATTTTATAATTTTTAAAATTATCATTTAAAAATTTCCCTAATTGGAATATTTTTGATTTTTCTGAAAAAAATTTATTTTTTTACTAAATAGTGAAAAATACAACTTCTTGTAAAAAAGTCATTTATTTTCGTTGAAAATGAACTAAAATAATTTTAATTTTATAAAAAATATTAATTATGATTTATTTATAAATAATATAATTAATTACAAAATAATCAACATTATATGGGATCTTGGTATAAAAATACTTTTAAAGTTTAAAAATAATTTTTTCAGAAATTTGTTTTCAAACACGTTTTGTGGGGTAATTGTAAAATAATTTTTTTGTCACTTAAAGATATTAAATTTTTTAAAATGGATTCCATATTTTTAATCATAAAAATTATTATTATTTAATTTGGTTAAATTAATTTTCGGTCATCATGAATAGTGAAAACAATAAAAATTCATCACCACAATAATTGGTAAGTTGGGTAAACATAGGATAAAACTGAGTGATAAGGCCATCATTTTTAATATTAAATCTTAATAGATGAATTTTATTCAAATATTATATCCTTAGGATCAATTTATAAATTTTTTAATTGGATAATTTCCCTTGAATGGTAGCTATATAATATTTTAATTAAAAAAAATACAAAATGTCACCCTCTTGAATTTAAATTAATCTTATATGTTCACAAGGGGAAAAAAAGATTTTTTTTAAAAGAATATTAATGGTTATTATTATCATATGAAAATATTTTCCTCATATTAAATTATTTATAATTTTTATAAATTATCAAATTATCTTAAATGCTTACACAATGTTGATGCAGTATTTATTTAATTAAAAAGAAAATAAAACAAATTATTTTCAAAAAAATAAAATTCCTTCAATTTAATTAAATTTTGGTGTTACAAAAAATTATAGAAAATTATAAAATATTTTTTGTGTGTAAAAATTTGATTTTTTAATTATATCTTTTTCGTGATTTTTTAAAAGTCAAATAAAATAGAAAGTGTCAGATTAAACATTAATGATATTTTATAATAAATAATAAATTATTAAATTATTTATAAATCAAAAAATATTATCTTTATCCAATTAAATGTATTATGGTTTATAATATAAAGAGTGGTCCATTTATGGTTTTTTTAGTATCATTCTTGACACATAAAGGGTAAAAACATTAATATCGCAGTAAGTGTAAAAAAGGGTTAACATCGGTTCAAACAAAAATACATGTGTGGAAACATCACCCAATAATTCCCAATATTTATTTCATTATATTATGTAAACTAAAACCAATATTATCATTTAGTATTTAAATTTTTTATCCATTTTAATATGACGATTAATTTATATTCATTTAATAATATAATAAACTTCATGAGTCCCCCTCCAATGTCTTATAAAAGTGAACCACCTCTCCAATTTTCATCACACATAAAATAAAAATTCATTTATAAAATAAATAAATAAATAAATTATTCATATCCCTCCCCATATCCAAGATTCATTGGTTTGATCATAAAAATAAACTACAAAATATTTTTGTGTAAACTATAAGAATATTTTCAAAGAAGAGGTGTAATTCATAATTACACGTTTCGTTGTATTTATTCTTCTAAAACACATAAATACTATTAAAACATTATAAAATAATAACACCAGAATATTCCATATATGTGGTAGTTTTTATTTTAATTTAATGACCTATATCTATATCCACTTTCATCAAATGGTAATTGAAACAATTATTCATGTGTACGACAGACTACCACATCAGAAATCGATGTATTTCATTTTCTATCATTGCCTCTCATATATGGTTTTAGTAAACTATTTAATATGTGTGTGTGCGTGTGTGATTTGGATGAAATATTTATAATTCATTATAATTAATATATCATCTATTTTTTAACCTTTCATCTCCTGAAAAATGATAATGTCATTTGTTTGTGCATTTGGACTACCACCTCCATGAAGAGATGTGATTCATTTTTCATCACCAAATAACTTAAATGATATATATATATATATATAATTATTTTTTAAAAAAATAATAATATTTTACTTATAATATTATTATTATTCTATTAATATAATATCATACTTACCACATTTCCAAAATGATCATTTAAAAATGAAAATGTTACTTATGGGTATATATGGTCTACCATCTCCATGATTGTAACATATTTAATTTTTTATAACCATATATCATGTTTGGTTTTAAAAGTATTATTTATGTATAAAAATGATACTTAATTAATTATCATTATACTATAAATGATTTAATAAAATCAACTTTTACTATAGTCATCCAACCAAAGTTATTTTGGACATTTGAGCTGAATGTCATCAAAACATCTGACGTGAAATTAATTGATTATGTAATTGATTATTACATGTTAAAAATAATAACATAATTGAACAAAATTATTAATAATTTAAATATTTAACATTAGTTTATTATTAAGTAATATAATAATGTATATGATGATTCATACTCAAGGTAGAATTTTTTCTTTTAAAACCGCTCTTTTAATGTTTCCTTTCAAACACATTTTCTTCCATGTCCATGTTTCTATAAAATATTCAAGGAAAAAATAATTATAATTCAATGGATGGTAAAAAAAATTCATATTTTATAATCATTAAAAAATTTTTGAGAAGGAATCTTTTATTATTTTATATAGGGACACTTTACTATAAACCTTGTTTTTAAAGTTTTAAAATTTAATCTTCTAAATATTTTCCTTCAGTTTACATGCATTAAAACTATTTAATTAATATATTTATATCTTGATATAATAATTTTGAATAAATTTTATGTCTCTTTTGAATTTCATCCAATTTTTTTCAAAAGTAATATTTTTGTAGTATTTTTTTACATTATATTAAAAAGACAAAAGGATTTTTCTATTTTAAGTTATATAGTGAAGATGAATTTTTCTACAACCATACCCATTATTTTTTGTTTGGATTCATTTAAAATCATACATGTTTTTCTAAAATATAAACTATCCTTACCTTTTCATGGTTATTTTATTTTTTAAAATAGTTTTTAAAATGTAGATGATATTTCAATATCTAAAAGTGTTTTTTATATGGGTTCAAAAGATTTTTCATGGGTTTTGTGGTGAAACGGTGATATAATAAAATGGTTTATGCATGATATAGTAACTAGAAATTATATGTGATAAAAGGATTAACCCAATACATCTTATGCAAATATTTGATCCCCATTATAACTTATAAATAAGGACAATCCTAATTTAGCTTATATTAAGGGTGATCCCCATTGTATCTCTCTAAGGAATTGGGTAATTTTCCATGTCTTCAGTGGAAATAATGAGGGAATTAACTTGTATGGATTCTCCTATGGATTTAACTAGAATCCAGTTATTTTTAAAATAAGTTTAAAATGGGTTATGAATATAATTCTCTAATTTACATAAAATGGATTTCTATTTTATTATTTTGGGTCTTAAATATTTTATTAAATAAAAATAATTGGTTTTCAGGTTCAAAATAATTTATTTCATATTATCATATAATAATGATATAAATTTAATTATTTTAGGTGTTTTTATGTTTTTCACAAGGCTAACATATTTCTTATTTTTATATCCCTTACCGAGCTTTTTTCAATAAACCACTTTTTAAAAAATTGAAGGAGATTAAGGATGGGTAGATTGAAAAATGATTTCAAGTTGAAATTTATTAATATTTTTCATGAAAATAAACTGTGTTTAAATTTAAAAGTTTTACATTCTATGAAAAATGGATACAGATTATAATTTCCAACATGAAATGTACAGGTTTTTTATGTATGTGTTATGACATAATTTTCTAAAATTATAAACCATAAATATCCTCAGTAATGTATAGAAATGAATTATTGAATAAAAAATAAGATAACATAATTTTTAAGGTTAGGTCCTAATATCAACCATTACCAATAATATCATCTCATCACATGTTGAACTGATCTAGGAGATTGGTTACCCTAGAACCCACCTAATGATGGTCTGAAACAAAATAAGTCTGGTACCAAAAATCATGGTTTTATGTATTGATAAGACATTATTTATAACTTTATTGGTTTTATTGTGTAGGCTTATAATGAAATTTATAGTGATGGAAACTCTCTCATTGATTTAGATTGTTCCAGGTAGAGGGGACATTATCTTTGTACACTCTGTAACATTTCCATGTCTGAGGTGGAAGCAGATTCTTCTCAACTGATTAGATTTCTATCTATGAATTCTCCAATTTACTGGTCCATTTTCGACATCATCAATAAGTGAAAAGGCATATTCAACAAAGATTTAATGATTCACAACATGTATCTTGATGGTAATATAGAAGCTAATATCCTATATTCTAATACAGGTCAAGTAAATAATATTAAAACATTCTTTAGAATTGAATCCCTCACCTCTGGTTGTGTTATAATTTTACATGGGGATTCCCTTGGGCTCCACCACTTAAGGTCCCCCTAAATTTTATCCCTATCATTTATCACCAGATATATAATAAAAATATTAATTATGATTAAAACATAGTAAAGTATGTTCATATCTCTATAACTTCTCAAATAGAATGAGACAATCATAAATGATATGTTCAATCATCATTTTAATTTCTTAAATATGATATACATAATAATTTATAGTTTTACTCATACCTGGTGATCAATAATCTATGATGTTATCCAAATTACTAGATAGATTCAGTTATTCCCCATGTTTAGTACTAAATTTATAACTTATATCTATTCAATGAAAGTTCAAGTGTTATTCCAACTCATTTGGATAAATTGTTTTTGAATAATGGTAATGTAATCTTGTTCAAATGACCTAAGAATGGTCATTTCATTGATCTATTGTAAATATAATGAACTCCTTAAACTCATAATTATACTATTTTATCATAAAATTTACATTTATCAATCATTAATTCATGTTCATCCTATTTGACTCAATGAAATTCAAATTTAACAAAATAAATAAATTCATAGGAGGTATTCATATAATGTATTTTTTTTACAAGAGTAAATTATATAAATATAACTTCAAAAAATATACTTATAAATTATAATATGTATATATATATAAATAATATAAAATAATATACTTAAATCCAATGTTTTATATTACATTTTTGAATATAAAAGGATCATATATATTTAATAAAACCATTAAAAATTAATTTTAACAATTATTCTTATCAAACTATATATTTTAATTCACACAACATATGTTTTTTGTGAAATTCATATCATTTTAAAACATAACAAACATTGTAACGATGTTTTTTATGCTTCTAAAATAATGTATCAGAAGTACAGAGACATAACCTATATTCAATTATTATTATAAAAAATGTTTTATTATTCAATTCAGATAAATTTTATATGTTACATGATAAAACATTACATATGAAAAAAAAGTGTGTAGAAAAATTTATATTTCACAATTTGAAACAAAAATTATTCATAAATATAAAATACGTGTAAAATATATTATGTGAATGTTTAAACTCATTTCACAATATTAAAGAATTATTTCACCAAGGAAATGTTCTATGATCTAAAACTAAAATATAATTCACTTAACATAATATATATATATATAGACACACACATACATACATACATATATTTATTTGCACATAGAAACATATTACACAAAAATAATATTTGTGTGTACATAAAAATATAAAATGATACATACATCTATTTCTATATATATACACACACGCACACACACATATATATATATATATTATAAAGAGAACTAAATTTTTATGAGGTTGAATGGAAAGGATAAATATTTACATATACATGAAGAAGAGGCTAGAAATTTACCAAAAACACATCACGATCGATAGGGATATTATTAAAAATAATTTTCAATTCACATTCTGCCAATTTTAGAAGTTGAGCCATCAAAAAAGATATAGGGGTAGCATAGTTTTGGAACTACGAGATCTTGAATAGTTGGGTCGAGGAGTGGCATGGTTAGGGTTCTTTTGAAATATGTGTAAGATATGTATTCAAACTTACTAAAAAATACTAATAAGAGTCTTTCATCAGTGATAAAATGGTAAACACTAAAAACAAAATATTGTATCAGTCTTAATAAAGATAGATCTTTATCAATGATTAGTTTAGTACTGAAAAATTATATTTATCTAAACTAACATTAGCACTAACAAATCCCAAAGCAAAGAAAAAATTACATATATAATTAAAATATGTATATATATTGTAAATTATATAAAAATATTAATAATTAATAATTATATTTTAATATGATTAACTTCATTTAAATAAATATTATTAGTTACATAAATGTTCATATATTTTTTTACTATAAATTATTAATTATATAAATGTATAGATAATTAAAAAAAACTAGAAAATAACAATTAAATATAAACCAATTATAATAAATTACTAATTATACAAATATACATATTATATATATATCATTAATAATAATTATGTGTATTTAAATATTTTTAAATTTATTTAAGAAATATTTATTATTTTGATAAATGAATAAATATTAAATATTTTATAAAAATTTATACAAACAACTATATTTCAATTTGAAGAGAAATATTTTCAATATATTTCCAATTAAATATAAATATCAAATTTTCTATCATCTCAATTTAAAATAATAGAAAATTATTTTAAATATATATATATTACAAATGTAATAATATAATATATTTATTTATTACATGAAAATTGTAATTGTATAAATGTTTTCCATAATATAATATTAATTAAAAAGGTTAAATTTAAGAATTTTTTTATAATTATATTTAAATAGATTTAATATTTCTACTATATAGATGCATATTTTAACACTAATATACCTTAAATATTAATAATTACTAATTATGTTTTTTATTAATTATATTTTAAAATTATTATTGAAGGATTAGATAATTAAAAACTCATATATATATATATATGTGTGTGTGTGTGTGTTTGTGTGTGTGTGTATATGTATAAATGTATTATAATTAATAATTATATAAATTTATATACTATTAATTATAAATATATATATATATAATATATAATTAATTATTAATCACTTTTATAATTTATTAACTATATTTAAAAAATATTATTTATTTCAATATAATATTTTGGAAAAAAATGTATGTCATTAATTATATACATATATATATATATATTAAATATAATTATATTTATGCTCAAAATAATTTAAAATATAAATTTCGAATTACTTAAATAAAAATATTAATTAAATTTATAATAATATGTATTAAAAAAATATATATACAATTTAATATTTTTCATATTGAATTTATTATTTATATTTATTAAAAAAAGTAATGTATATAAGAATAAATAATATTGTAGTAATATAAATAGTATTTCATATTTTAAAAATATATCACTAATTACATGATCTATACATATAATATTAACAAAGCTATAATTTTTATATAAGTTGATATTTAATACATTTTGATTAATATATCAAAAAATTATTTATAAAAATATTTAATTATAAAAATTACTAACTTATAAATTTGATTTAATTTTTTAAATTAATTTACCTATTAATGTTTAATTTTTTAGTTATTGATTTATATATATGAACACCTTTATTTATATATAATATATATAAGTGTTAGTTGTGAGGTTAGTGTCTCATGATCATTTGGACGTGTGATTGTCTATATGTGTAATGGGTGAACCAACACACATGTGTGTATCTAACTATACATAATGCATATAATGTTAATTGTGTTATAATTTCTATATAAAATCATATTAATTACATTTTAATAAATTTAATTCTTATATATATTTATGAAATTTATTGGTATATAATGTTAATAATATATAAAAAATCATATGAAAATTTCTGAAATTTCAATTTCTTAACTAATAAATTCAGAAAAACCTTGATGTTACATATCTTTTATAGAAATTTAAATATATAAATATTTTAACTTAAATAAATGATAACCATTTTATGAGTGTTTTTACTATCACTGATAAAGGATACTATTATCACTAAAAAAATTGATAAAGCTAAATATTTTATCTTCACTGATATTATTTGTCTTTTGTCACCACTTATATTTAGTGAAAAAAAATTTTGTATCCTCATTTATAAAAAAACATGAAAAATTAAAATGCCTTTTTTCTGTATTTTTATATTATTAATAATAATCACTCTTTTTTCCAATAAAATAGTTTTAGTAAAAATAATAATAACTTTTTGGCATCAATAATAACCAATTTATATTAAAACACCATATAGAGAAGATTTATGATTTTTCATTAAAATGGTATAAAAACAAAATAATAACTCCCAGAATAAACCTTCCATCACTATATAGATGAGTATTTAGAAATATAAGTAATATCACTCCCCATGACATTATAACCCTCCTAATATATTATCATCCCCCCACAATCAACCTCTATTAATTTTTCCCTTTTCATTATTTTTATACTACGATCCTCAAGAACTAATTTCACCTTTAACAATAAAAATATTCTAAATTCATCAAGTTTTTTATAAAAAATGGTTGAAATTTTGATTTGTAAGTTGATCAAATTATGTGATTTTTTGTGATAATCATAAATCCAAATTTTGTTTAGTCTTAAATATATAATATAAATTCATTTATTATTCTTCAATAAGTCTATATTATAATTTCATTATGTTATAAAAATAAAATTCCCTTAATTGATGTTATGCTTTAATTTTGTTTTGTTATCTCCCTTAGTAGTGCCTTTTTGGGTGACTAGTTTCATTAGATAAGGATCCAGTGAGAAATGTAACCCAAAATTTACATTTTTCTTTAAATTTTTATTTTCATTAGTGTTAATGACCAAAATTATCGGTATTATATAAATACAATATATATATAAAAAGAACATAAACAAAACTATTTTTCCAATATCATCTACAAAAATACTAAGAGATAATATACTTGAACATAAATAAAGAAAATAACAAAAAAATATAATTTAAAAATATCACAAACATAATTATAATAAATAGTCTAGTATTCAAATGATATATATCACATTTTATCCTAAAATAAATAAAATTTTATTCCAAGTACCTTTATTCAATTTTTTCTATTATCATTCTTGTGTCTTGACCAAAATAACATAACCTAATGCTTCCATATTCAAAGACATAAATCTCCATAAATAATATTAATTATAATACAAAAAAAAATCTAGAATTATAAATAACTCACCTATCATGCATTGAACCATGACATAGATGTTCCCGCTATGAGGTGGTTTACTTCTGCACAAACCACAATGTGGTTAATAACACTACATTTGGAAGGATTAAAACGTTAATATTTATGAATGGTTCAGTTATATGGATTCGTCAATTAGTGTACATGAAGGCTATAAACTAATTTAGAGACCTTTATATTGCACACACAATTAGTACTATGAAAAATTATAAGTCATATATATAATTGTTATCTTTTTGTTTAATTCAATGTTATCGAAATCTATGAGTAAAAGAGAATAATACTTTAGTGTTAAGAGATTTATATAAATCATAGATACCAATAAATGTGAAAATAGTTTTATTATCACTAATATATCTATATTAACTTCATTTATAATGTCATGGATGGGTCAACTTTACAAGGTAAAAATGTATGTTCTGATCTTGTGGTAAAGTATTGTTCAATAGTAAAATTTCATTGTGTTAGTGCAAGGGTTGTCCCCACTAAAATCCAATATTTTTATTAGAGTAACTTCCAAATTGTTTGGATTGAAATTTGAGTAGATAATGAATCTTAAAAAAATCATATTCCAGAAAAATTATACAAAAAAATCATGGTTCACGAAAATTCATCAAACATGGTAATATTTTATTAACCATTTCATAATATATATTTTGTTTATAAAAACGTAATATAGTTTAAGAACAATTTTCATGGAAAATGTTTCTATAAATAGATCATTAGAATTATATTAATATTATATCATATATTTAAACGAAAATGTTTCATTTTTTTGGGAATTGGATTATTATGAGAAACTCATCATATAGTTTCACAAAACCATCTCATTGTTTTAAACACATAACTTTTGATGGTTCTTCCAAAAATATCTTCTCCAAGAGAAAATGTTAAAATTTATTTGGAACTGGTTCTCATATGAAATGAACCACATCATTATTCATATAAAAACATGACATCATTTTATGTTTTTTTAATTATGTTTTTTTATCAAAAAATTCTATGAATTGTAAAACAAAATCTAAATATAAAATTTTTTATATCAATTTTGGAAATTTTTATAAATAATAATATAATATTTTCATATTAAATTAAATTATTTTTAAATTTATTTAAATCATGTCAAAAGGTTTTGGTGTGTTTAATAACGGTATAACTAAAATATAAATATGTGATATTTAATTGATATGAAATGCATATATAAAATACAAACGAATCATATTAATTATAAAATTTTTACATATCTAAAAATATCATATATTTTAAATATTAAGGATTTGATATTAATATGAATTATTTTATATATAAATATATATATAATTTTCATATTTTTTATTTATATATAATCAAGAAATAATGTAAAATTGTAAAATGTTTATAATTTTGTTATTTATAAATTTATCATAAATATTTGTCACATGTATTATTATATTAATTTTAAATTTATTTAATTTAATCCCTATATTATTTAATTAATGGATATTAAATTTTTTCCAATATAAATTCATGAATATTTTAATTTAATGTGACAAATTGAGACAAATAAATTTAATATAACACATATAAAGGGTTACATTCTTGGTATGATATAAGATTTAGTTATGTTCAACCGATACTATCATTTTTACAGTCTATAAAATCAATTGTAAAGGTTTCTTATGATTTATTTATTATTAGGTGTTTTTTTATATTTTAATTTAGGTATCTCTTGATTTTTGATAAATGGATGCTAATTTGGATCAAGTTTCTCATTATCCTAGTGGTTTAGGCTCTATCTAAGAAATTGGGGGGTTGGTTAATGATGACATTATACTTTCTCATATGTTACTGTGGTCTCATATGATTCTAATCCTTTATATAAAAGTATTTTTTGTGCCATATACATTGGATACATTTAGATATGTATGAATATAATTTGATTTTATTTTTGGGTAAGTAACAAAGATCATGAGTGTTATAAATTAATATGTATTGAACATAATAATTTTATTGGGGTATATGACACATACTAATTCAGTTAAAAAATTTATAAATATTGATAATACATTATATAAAATGGTTATATGTTAAACATCCTAGAAAAATAATAAGTGTTAAATTTAAATAAAATTGAAAAAAATCAAGATATTGATCATCTAAATAGGTAGGGTCATTCCAAAGTTGGTTTTAAATGGATTATATTATATATGGAAAGAAAGATATAGGTAAACCTGATAATTAGTTGCTAATTACAGGTTATAGATTTGGGTTTCAATTAGCTGGTCAAAAATAAAATTTTCTATTTAAGAGGAATAGGGTTGAGATAATCCATGTGATGGATTTGGAAAAGCAGTTAATCAGTCAATTATACAAGACTAATATATGATATAATTGACATGATGGTTTACTTAAATTACTAAGTAATGAGAGGACCTAAAAATAATATTAAAATATTTAATTAAATATTGAACATAACCCACTAATGGATGTGATAGAATTAAAAGGGATTTCATTTTAGTGGATGATTATTTAATAAAAAGTTTTGAATTAAATTACGAGAAAACACGGTGCTCATGTGAAAAACAAAATCTTATTATAGATTAAAATTATATCACCGTAAAATCTCAATTTGAGTTAAACTATTTTAAATTTTGATATTAATGGAATAAACATCATATATTGGTATAAAAAATTAATAGTATATTTTTAGTAAAAAATATAAAAAAATTATATAAGAGAACCCCCTTCATAATCTGTCAACTGATGATTTTTTTCACCAAAAAAATCTTTGAGGATTATGAAAATCATAGGATTTATTTATTTTATGTTTTTATTCTAATGATTATATCTATGTAAGCTATGTTTCATAATCAAAATTATTAGTTAGATACATTAATGATGATATATAACCAAAAAAGGATCTATCAAGAACATGTTAGACATGAAATATATAAGGTTTTAGTGGAATTATTTAGATAAAAAATCACTAAAGAAACTTAATCCCATGATTTTGTACCCAATACAATTATGTATTCTAATTATTTGGATAGGTTATAATTTATTTAAAGGCTATATCCTTCCATGGAATTCATTATACATTCATTTTCAAAAATATACCACCATTTCATTTAGAATAGTAATATAATTAATTTCATTGAATGGTTTCTCAATGTTATTAATATATTAATAATATATAAGTAGTATAGTGGGGTCAAGACTCTAGTGTTCTTATGACTATATATAAAGCTAATAGTTTTTTATAAAAGAAGAATATTATAAGGTCCAACATTTAACCGGGGTCATTGAAACCTAATGGGTTTTTCCAGAAGTGGTGCAATGTTTCAATTATGGCAAGACAACATATTACAGATGGAAATTCATAGAGTAATTAAAGTTAAGCTAGAAACTCTTTAGAGAGATAAAGTTTGTTATTAATGTAATGGATTTAAATTCTTATCTTTAAGGTTATATGATACCACTTGTATATTTTTAAATTATTTTATATAAACAGTAAAACAAAAATAAGGATGAATTTATGGATTGAGATTGAATATTTAATTGAAGTGATGAATAAAAGGATTTTTCAATCAATGATGTGAATATAATGGATTATATAAAGGTTCCATTGGATCTGAATAAAGGATGTGTAATTTCATCATATTTTCTCTTATGGGATAAAAAAACGTTGTTATTAAATAATTATTTTTTTGAGTAATATCATGTAATGATTTTGATACATGTTTTTTATGACTCATATAATTATATAACTTGTTTAAAAAATAGATTAAAGAAATTTAATCTAGGATAAATTAATTTTTTTTCAAATTTAGTTAATAGAATATGAGGGAAAGAGTTCCAAACACCCAAATATGACATATTTTAAAGAATAAAATCATCTTTTTAGAATATAACTCTAAACATATAAAATTATATATGATTTGTTATTATAATTTGTATATTTTCCAAATATTATCCATAAAAATAATAGATGTCATTTTTAAAAAAATATTTCATATCTTAAAAATATATTTTAAAGAAAATATAATTAATAAGAGGCTAGTGGGACTATGTTTATACTCAAAAAAATTAAAACTTTAAAAAATAAATAATTATTCAAGTCTAATTAAGAGTGAAATACACAATATTTCCTATATGTGATTAGAATAAGTTATTGAGGAAATATCATAATTTAATGTTTTATGTTTAAATTTGTTACTATATGATCTCAAAAGAAGACATGGAAATGTTCCAAAGATTATGATGATGAATTTATGAATATATCAAAATATTTTAAATAACATAAGTAATTAACATTTCAATATTGGAATTTGTAAAGTAAATATGTTTGAATATTATGTTCAAATAGCTAAACATAGTGATTATGAATACTAATATCGCTAGTATTCAAACAAGTTTCCTACATAGATATTAACATCTCAAAAGTGATTAGTAGAAGGATTTATCTGATTGGAACATATATATAAGATGAAAATTATATAATGATGAAATTATTTAAATAAATATTAAAAAATCAGAAATAAAAAGGTATCTCTAGTGGTTTATCATATGGTATATGGTTAATATACACTTATTTATGGTTTTTTAATATTATTAAGATTATTTATAAATATTAAAAATATATCAAGAAAAATATATTTTTCACCCACATGTATCTATTATCTAAGATTTTATAATATTTTTTATTATTATTATATAAGTTTATTTTTTTCATAATTTTTTCATAATTTTTTTTTGGAATTTCCATTCTATAGATATTTTTTATCAATAGTTTAGAGGAAACTATAAGGTTACTCCCACACAACATTATTTTCAGTTTTCTTTATCCATGAATGGTTTAGTCAGCATGGATAGCATATTTTATATTCTAACCCATGTGAAACTATGGAGAAAATTTGTTAGACCTTTTATGTATTTGTGTACTAGTGTAGGGCTTGTGCACAGTTAATGAAAATAGTAAAACATGGGTTTGATCAGGTCTATAATTGAATATATCCATTTATCATGATTGATGCACATTTTTTCTAATAGGGTGTAGTCCCTAGTTGTATCCACGTGAGGTGTGTTTGCCAAGGAAGTGGCCCCAGGATTGTGGGAATGTCGATTGTAAAACTGTATATCCAAGTCATGTGGCCTTCCCAAGTGTTTAATTTTTGGAATTTTCCAATTTTCCCCCCATTAATTTAACCTCCACAACCTTCCTCATTCTCCCCCTTCTCAATTGAGAAATCTTGGAAACACAAACGGATATTCATTCCCTCCTCCTCTATTTCACAGTCATTCTTTTTAGATTCAAGAGGATTTTTGAGGTATTCTCCCATTGTTTCTCTTCTTCTCTTATAACATATTCTTCTTCATTTTTTTGTTTCATCCATTCACACTAGAATACATGGGGATAATTATTATGGTTAATGTGACACTAATCACGTGGGTTTATTAGTATAAGGATTGTGGAAGATATTTCTTTACTTTGTAGTTCACTATTCATAAAAAACGATGCATTTTTTATGAATTACATTGGGTTGAGGTAGGTGTCTCAATGTTGTTATTTATATTTAATTCCATGATATTATTTATTATTTTTAAAAGTTTATTTATCTCTTTTATTATTATTCATGAATCAACTGTGGGATAGAATGTTATTTCTAAACAGTTTCTACACTTTTCATTGAAGGGTTTATTTTCTAAGGGTTTTTCAAATTTATATTTTTATTTTCAAAATTTTAATTATTTTTGAGTGGCTTTTTTACACAAATTGTTTTCTAATTAATTTTTATTAAGTTTCAAAAATAGTATGCTTGAAGTAAATGGGGTTTGTTGACCCATTTGGGTTATATTTTGATAAATTATTGATTATTTTGGAAATTTTATGGGTTATTTCAAAGGAATTAGGGGTTTCCATATGGTCATTAATGAATGAATTTATAATTTTGGTTTGAAGGTTATTTTAAATGAAATTTTAAATATTGTGAGTGATGTTGGAATTAAAATCATTTTTTGAAAAAGAATCACTTGGCTCTTTATGGAGAATTATTTTAATGAAAGCCTTGTGATCCTCTTATGGACCTTGTATTTTGATTTCATTAATGAGTGTTGTTTTCTATATGTGTTGTTTGGGTGATCGAAAAGTGGGTTATTTCAAAAATGTAATTTGGAGGTGATGTGAGTGTTTTTTCATAAATGTTTTCAATTTTATTAATGCTCAATATATGTGTTTTCTTGACTTATCTCATCCTTGTTTGATGAAATGGGTTTTTTAGGAGACTAAGAAGATATACTGATAAGTGGAAACCCTAGTATTGAAATTAAATTTTATAATGTAGGTTGTCCCGCTTGTGGAACATATTTTGGGTCATTGTAACATTGCTCTTCTAATATTTTTTTTCTCTGGATACTTAAATGAGGATATTCGGGACATGATAAGTTCAGTAGTGTCCACATAGGTTCTTTGTCTCTCATTTGGATCATGTTACATGAGTACTAAGAATATTCATAATATTGTATGATTATATTAAGGATAATTCTAGAGTTTTTTCTCTATTTTATTACTTTTAAACCTTGTTCATTATTTGATTCTGTCAGGATTTTTTCTGGGTTGTTTTCTTTTGGATTATTATTTATCACATGGTCCCTCTTTTTATTATTCCCATTTCATGTGTTTTTTCGTTACTTTTACAAAATGTTTTATAGATGAGTTTTGAATTATTTAATTCTTTCAAAATGAAATGGATTTTATTTTTCAAAGGGTTTTCAGAGTGTTTGGAATGAAAAAAGGAATGAAATGGTTTTTTTGTTGAAGATCTAGTATGTAAGTTCATAAAAAATTGATTTTAGGCCATTGTGTCTAGTTTAATTGTGAAATATATTTTCAATGATGTTTTTTAAAATAATTTAAAATTAATAAAATACTATTTTTAAAATATGAAAGTGTTTTTATAAAAAGGGGTTTTTTAAATATGGATTTCAGTGTATAATTTTAAGGGTTGTTTAGTAAACTAGGATTCATAAAGGGAATTGTTTTTTGCCAGATATTTTTTTTGTTTAATCGAAAGGAGATAATTTTTTTTTTTAAACCATAATGGGTTTTTAGTTTCAATATAAAAAGTCTTAAGAAAATATATTTTCCTAATTTATTTCACATTAGATTTTTTAGGATGTAATATAAAAGCGACTGCTTAGATTTTGAGGGTGGAGACCTACTGGGATTTGTAGCTCACATATATATTTTTATAGGCCCAAGTTTATACATTCACTGAAATTAATTTATTAGCATTTAATGGGATATATTGGGTTTGGATAGTGACTGTGGGTTATATAGACAATCATTAGTGTGGTTCAGAATTTTATTTTCATTTTTTGGATCTGTATCTACCACTTTGGATTGTTGTATTTTTACTTTTTAATTTAAAAAACCTCCATTATATTTTATTTTATTATGTTTATTTATTAGTAAAGGGTTTCTAGTGTTTCATATATCATTCAACAAAATTTTATTATGATATTTTCTACTGCCCATTTATATGACTGTTTGAGGTAACAATATTTCCAAACGTATGTTCTATGATGCCCAAGAACATATTGTTATCCCGTATGGATCAGAATAAACATTTAGGCTCATGGTAGAGGCTTTTAAGTGTGAGTTCAGATGGAAGTTTTGGTTCTATTTAATAAAAAATAGTATTGAATCCTAGATTCTGACCAAGGACTATGTTCTAGAAACACAATCTTATTGTTTTTTTATTTGGTAGTTGGATATAAAGATGTTGAGATTTAGGTGGTGGGTGCATGTAGATTGTTCGAAGTTCTTTTTCACCATCATACTAAAGTTTCCATGGGTAGTTGGTATTTTATATTTTATTCAATCATTTCATATAATTGATTTTTAGATAGTGATTTTATGTTAATTGTAGTGGTTCTTCAATCATTGTTTTCATAGCTTGAGTTTCCTTGGGGTCATGTTTGGTCTTTTGGGAAGGATATAAAATATTGCGTCAAGAAATTAGGTTAGATTATAAGGATTTAAAAACTATGCATCAACCAAGAACATGATTGAATACACATTTTAAATACTATTTCATTGTTGGAACAAGTACATAAACAATGTGGCTAAGTCAATCATGGTTTTTCATCTAATTTGGTTTAACTATTCAGACCTCATTATGAAGGGACTTCTATGTGTTATTATGGAAATGGGAAAATGGTCACTCTGGGTATTATGTTGTGTTTGATTTTTATGGACTAGAATTTTTAGGAGGTTCATGTTATTTATTTTATTATAATATTTCTTATGTGATGTTATATATTATTTTCATTTGTGAAAAGTGGATTTTATGAGAAAATTGTTTTTGTTTGGGGTAAGGATTTAAGGTAGATTTTAAAAAATAGCTTTAATTTCTTGAAATTTTTTCATGTAATTTATTTATTTTTGACATATTTAGAGTAGTTTTATTTTAATCCATTTGAAAATGTGTTTTTAAATTTTTAATTGGTTGAATTGTTTGGAATTAAATGATGTTTTAAAAAATATTTGGGTGGGCTCTTGTTTTAAGAGAAGATGAAGATTTTTGAAACTTGAAATTGTTGATAGTTTTGATTTTTTTCACAGAACATTTTTAAAAAGGTGGATTTTTTTTTAAATTTTTTTGATGTGTATATTGTAAAACCCTTAAATTATAAAATAATATCATTGTATTTGATAGAGTATGTGACACACAACATCATGATTAAAGCCAAATATAACACACCGATACTTTTTGATATATTTATTTTCAAATAAATTAATTCTCCAAAATAGATTTAATTATCCACAACACTAATATTATCATTTGTTACACACAATAATATGTATATTTTTTTGTTATATGCAACACTGAGATAAACTTGTGTTACACACAACACTGAGATTAAACGAAATGGAAAATATTATTGATATATTATTATTTAATATAATAGTTATAAACTAGCTATGAAATTGGAGGGTATGAATATAACTATATTATGAAAAATATGGGTATTTATTTTTTATTAAAAAAGAATCATTTAAACAAAAAAGAGATATTTTCTAAAAAACTATATTTTTTCAAAAAAAAATTATTTAGTCATACATTGTGCTCATAATTGAAATTAATTTTTACCACATTCATATATTTTATTTGAAAATTTTAACTTAATTTTTAAAATAAAAATATCAAAATTATCTTAGAATGGTTTTTTTCTAAAATATTTCATTTTTCAGTGAATATTGAAAATTACTGAATTTTAATCAAAAACTGTCATTTTATTTAAATATATTATAAAGTAAAATTATATTTTAATTTGGTTTTAATAAAAATTAATTAAATGTTATATCAATTAATCCAATTAATATCATTTTAATTATTTAAATACTGATTTTTGATATAAAAAATTATAGAATTTTGAAAATTTTATATCTAAAAACATATTTTCTCATAACATCTTTAGGATTAATTTTAGAATAAAATTTTCTAACTCTATAAATTGAATTTGTAAAAATTCATTACATATTTAAAATCAACATAATTTTGAATTTATAAAAATTTCAACTTGATTTTTAACCAAAATTAATAGTGAAATCTTAAAATTTTATTATTGTGGTTAAGGTAGAAATCGATTTATGAGGGGGTTAAACTAAGAAGATAAGGGTTAAAATAACCTACGAACATGTAAAAATCAAATTATAGACATATTTTGACCTTATATATTATATTTTAGATAATGGATCATTTTGGTATCTTATTTCGGGATAAAATTTGAGGTTTGGTTGAATATTTTGAAAATTTAACATTTGAGCCACTCACATCAATTATCAAAGGTTACCCACACTCCCCTATTATTAACACCTTAAATCCTATATATATTGAAAAATACCTACCAAATTAAATTTCCAAATTCCCTCTCAAAATCCTAAAATCCTTATTTTTTTAATAAATCCAACCTTTGAGGGATTTAATATAATCCTAAGGAGGATACTGAAAGAAGAGGTAATATTCTTCAATGAGAATTATAATTTAATTTATTTATCCACATAATTGAATTATTAATAAACCATACTGATATATTATCCTCATTATAATATATAAGATATATATTTTTTAGAATAAGATAATTACATATAACTATCTTCACTTCAATTAAATGTGTTATGAAATCGTCATTTTTTTTAATGGTGGACTACCACCTGGTGAACCGATGTCACTCGTTCTTCTATTACCACCATTCAGGGTTGGGTAAGATGATGGATATAAAGTTAATATATGTTATTTATAAGATATTTATACCTCTGTAGTAATTAATATATATATATTTATATATTATCTTCTATTTTATAGGAGATATTATGACGTCACTCGTGCATAGAGTGAACTACCACCTACAAGCGATGTGATTTGACTTCCAGCAACACTTTACATGGTAAGTGATAAGTGTAATGTAAATGATTATATGTGAAATAAATGACATAATTATAATTCTCATGAAATATTTATCATTATTTAAAGTTGATATATCATTTTATTTCTTACCTTTTTTCTCACTTAAAGATGATAACATCGTTCATGTACATGTCATCTACTGCCTTAATGAAGAAATGTGACCCTCTTTTTATCACCACACCATATAGATGATATATATATATATATTAATAAATATGTTATATATTATTTTATTTTCATTCTATAAATATAAAATATTTTTTACCTTCTTTCAATTATGATCATTGAAAAATTGAAACATCGCTCGTGTGTGTATATGGCCTACCGTCTCCCTAATTTTAACGTACTACATTTTTTGTAACCATCATTTTATATTAGTTTTAGAAGTATAATTGATGTAAATAAATTATATGTATTTCATGATTATTATTATTATTATTATTATTATATTACTGTATAATATGCACAAGAGGTGGATATTTCGTGATGAAACACACATGACAAAACGGGTAAATTAACACCTGAAACAATGAAAATGATGAAAGTGTATTAATGAATGGGCGATAATATGTTATAAAAGGATAATATATGATATTATACTTTTTAATATGATTATGGTTTAATTTAATATCATGTTTAAAACCACTATAGAAGAGGCTGGTGATTGTTCAATAGAAAAGGAATCTTGAGATAAGGGATTTCATAACTAAATTTATTTTCATTGGCTAAATATTCTACATACTTGATTATGTCATTATAATATTATGTGTAAAATTATGATTGGTAAATTTATGTTGTATTTACAGTTTTTTATGTTTTATTATAATTGAAACACATTGTAAATTAATTTATTATTTCTCACATCAATTTTATGATCATTGTAAAGGTTTATTTAACAATATCATTCTAATCAAGATTGTTTATTCTTGAATATCAGTTGAAGGAAATTATTTGGATATTTATTAATAAACCCCTTTTTTATTCTACTCAATTTATTAATGATATTCTCAACTAATAGGTCCATTTTTTAACTCTTTCGTAATTAAATTATTTGAGAATTTTTTTAATAAAATTTGACTTTATTTCTCTCTTCACTCAAAAATATTTTTTCTTCCAAAACATTGTTTCTAAAAATGTAATCAAAATTTTCTGTAACCTTTTCCAAATTATTTATTAAAGTAATTTCTATCCACTTTTTACTTTTTAAAAAAAAATCAAAAATAATCTTATATCATTTTCAAAATAATTCTTTTTTTAGGATTTACCAAAAATGTAAAAGGATTATTATTTTCTTTTTGTGAGCAAGACACTTTATTATTCTTTTTACGCTAAAAATTAATCTTTTTTAACATGTATGAAATGTATATAATTACACATCATTATGATAGTAATTTATTTCAAGAATCCATTTCATGTTTATTAAGTTCTATTTGAATGAAAAAAAATTATAATTTTCATGAAATTAATTGTTCAATAAATTTATTTTACGTGAAAAGGATATTCAAATTGATTTATGATTTAAAATGTTATTTTAAAAATGAAAAGGATATATTTCATAATTTATTTTTTAAAGATCTTTTTATGGTATTTATAATCATGAACTATTACTCCAATAAGTATATATTGTATTAATATGATACTTATTATTCCTATATACAGCTTATTATCATTTTTACCAAGAAAAGTATTGACATAGACTTCATTGACTAAATTTTTCAGATAATAAATTTTTATTCAATTATTCAGTTTCTTGTGTTTATTAAATTTCTTATAAATTTAAATATTATTAATCATAGATATGTTTTTTACTTTAACCATATATTATTTCTACAAATGGTGTTTTACTTTAGAGTTATTTTATTGACTGAGGAAATACTGAAAAGTTTATATCTTTTAATCAATATGGATAATTTTTTATAAGGCACATTGATTCATGTATTAAATAAATTATTTGACATATGACGAATGATTTAGACATGAATTGATGGATGGGGATCAGATTTTATATATCACATTGATTCATTGACTTGTATCATGAGATAAAAGGGGTTGACCAAACCTAATGAGTTTATACCAATTAGTTTTAAACTATATTATGAATGGTCTTAACAGTATAAGTATAATTTTTCCAAACTGGATCTCTTTGTACCTAGTAGATCTTGACTATCTTCTAAAAGATCTTGATAGTATAAATATTAAATATTTTACACATGATGTCTAATAATTAAGTATTTCATTCATTATAAATTTATCAATTATTATCTATAAGACATTCACAATGACATTATCTATAGATGAATTTCATTCTAAATTTATTATTTAGGTCACATGTTTTTTGAGTTATTTACCTTTTTATATGGATTATTCCATATCCATTTATTCAAATGGAATGTGAGATTATTTATTTACCCTACTATGGTTATTATTATTGTTGATTCATGATAAAAAAATTTATACTTAACACTTACTATGAAATTTATCTCACCCTTATTTATTCCCTTTATTAGGAACCCATGAAGTGTAATATGTTTGATAAGAAATTATATACTAGATAAAATAATTTTATTCTAAAAAATTATATTTTTTTATTTAAATGTAATGTGGGACTCAAGTATTTATCTATTTTACCAAGACTACTAAATTATTCCGTAATTTTTCATTTGATTCCTTGTATCTTATACCAATGTAATAAAGAATATTCCAACTATGAGTTGTTGGAGTGTGGGTTTCTATAGTTGGTATCAGAGGGAGGGTTAGTATAAACCATGGGAACTAGGTTAAAGAAAAAACTAGATTAGGGAACATAAAACTATGATATATTTTGAGGATAAGTAAAGAATAATATCCTAATTATTTAGTAATAAATTGATTGTGTGGGTTTTACTTATAATTCATCCATGTCTGGATAATAAAAGTGGGTGCGGTTCTAAAAAATAGGTTCCTACAAGTAATAACACTGATATGGGCGCATTAGGCTAGACCTGATCATCACATGTTATATGGAAATGGTCTATACTTTGCACCGAATATGACATTACCATAGGATATGTGTATCATAATTCATATTTTATTTACAAACCATTGTGAATGATTTTAATATATATATATCCATAAAGAAACTATATTTATGATTATGTGAATAGCTTTGTATAAAATTTTGAACTTATAATATATAATTCCCTTGTTTTGGTATTATATATTATTGTATATAATTTTTTACTTTAATATAGTATATTTAATCATTTAAAAGTGGTTCCTAGTGGAAGTAATGGGAACTACATCAATTCATGTCATCAAAAGAGTATAAATTATTGTCCATTCTATTGGATTAAGTGATTATTTTGAAGTTAATTAGTCTCCCAAACATTCTCATCATTTGAGGAAATAGTATCATCTACTAACAAGATAGAGAATTAATTCTCTACATATTTTGGAATTGAAGGTATGAAATAGAAGAATGTGATGACAAGAAAAAATAGAGATAAAATGATGAAGGTAAAGTAGAATTTTCTTTAAAGTAATAATTGTGGATGGAAACCACTTAGTACTTTCAAAAATGTAATGGGAGTTTTTTGTAAGTGTTGGAAGAAAGTACATAGTTCTAGTGATTTCAAGGGTAAAAATAAAATTTCAATGTACTATGCTTCAACTGTAAGGATATGGGGCACTACATAAATCAATTTATCAAACATAAAGGAATATACCTCAAGAAAATGTAATGGATCATGGTCAAGCTTATACTAATACCAAAGTTGAAGTGGAGTGATTAATTTTCTTGTTTTTATATTCAATAATTATATCATTTGATTATTTTATCAATGATATTCTAGTTATAAGAATTATGAAATGTCAAGACCCGTCCCCCGGGACCCATGTCGTGACTACCCCATGCCTGCCTTCTAAAGGCCAGGGGCTGGCGACTAACACCGAAAGGCGTATTCCATAAAATTGGGAAGGCACTGCCTTTATAACCTGTCACACACAAAACCAGGCACATAGGAAGATAGGGAGACAAGTAAACTATATAGTAAACAGGGTGTGTACAGTAAGAAAAAAGGGTCCAGAATACAATCCCAACTAAAAAGTACAAGAAAACTGAAAAGTAAAAGTAAACTGAAATAGCTCCTGTGAACACCTGCCAAGGATCCTACCTGAAGGGTATGTACAACTCTTGAATAGTCGTCTTTATGTTACGCCTCATATAAGGTCCACATCCAAGCATCCTCATATCCCGGTACCCTCGTTATCAGTCAGTGATGTCCTTTTTCTGCACCAAATACAACAAGGTGTGGGCATAACCCGTGCAGGGGTGAATATAACGATACTCAGTAGGGCCCCGAGACCCTCAAAGGTCTCACAAAATCCAAAAATGGTAAACTACAAAGCATGAAAACAATTGAAAACCCTACTTAGGCATATTCCAATACATATACCTACATTATTAAGTATACCCATCTCATTCATGGGGAAACACAAGGCCCAAATCCTTAGCCAAAGTACAACTGTTCCACGAAAGAAAGAATACCACGAAGGTAACCACCATGAAGGTAATTACCACAAAGGTATGCCACATAGAAGAATATCACAAAGATATCACCATGAAGTTAAGTACCACAATGGTACTCCACATGAAATATTCCCACAAAGGTAAAGACTTAGCTCACACCAGGTATAACATAGGTACAGTAGTAAAGATGATTAGATTTAACTACTGAATCATTTTACTATGTTAAGAGGCAGACCCACGTAGGATCCTAAATCATTAGACCCATGTAGGATCCTTGTACAGCAGACCCACGTAGGATCCTAGAGTATTTCCACATGGATTTTCTAGAGTGGTCCAAGTTGGACTCTCTAACAAATACATATGTAGAATCACAAATCATAAACCCACATAAAATCCCTTTATCAGGTTACATCTAGTCACAAGGTTCCCGCACTAAACTCGATTGATTTCGGGATGGTCCACTCCTCAAGCCACAATTCGATACTCCAACTGCCACTAAGTCCCATGAAGAAGTGTCCCAAAGGAATTCCATGTGATAGGGGTCTCAACACAACAGATGGAGCATCAATCGGACGCATGGTCTATAAGTTATTTTCCTTTTAGTCTCGAGGGCCCGGTTGGATTCGTGTTCAATACAACCCATCCATACACTAACGTTATCCAAAAATCGAGTGGGTTATACCAAAAAGATTTTCTCGATCCAAGGATTCTAGTGCCATAGACGGTTCGTCAAATGGATTCTCGTAGCATATGTTATGGCCGAAAGAGAGAAATGGGTCGAAGCTGGTCCGGGTCCGGTCCGACCCCGTCAGACCTACCTGGTTTGGGTCCACCCAGCTCGACCCAGGTCTGAAACTGGATCTGACCCAGCCCCCTGGGTCTGACTTGTACCATTGTGTCCGTCCAGGCCCGCTGACGCGGCCCGGCCGCTGGGTGGCCCTCGATGGGTGGCCTGTTGGTCTGTCAGCCCTCCTCTGTGACGCGATCGCGCACCACACTACCACCGGCAGCCAGCAGTGAGTCGATCACCCTCCTTCGTCATCACAGCCTCGTGTTGCGACTCTTGCATGCCGGCGGCGCAGACGCGCACCACCTCCTCTCCTTCGCATGGCCGGTCGTGCGCCGGCCGCTGCCTCTGCTCGGTCGCATCCGATGGGTAACGACCCTCCACCGATGGCACAATTGCACCGGCGCCGTCTTCGCTGACGGCCAGTGTGTCAGCCGCCACTCTTGAGTCCAACCAGTTTCATTCACTAGTACTAGTAGTTTCCATCCTCGATCATGAAGAATGCATCAAAAACCACAAAGGTTACGGAGTGGTCGGGCCATGTTCGTTTGGCCCGCACCCTCCGCATTAGAGCAGTAGCAAGTGGCTCAAGCGGAGAGATTCAATGTAAAATAAATTAATGAAGATCAATCAAATCACACCCCTACATTGTTGTTTGTTGGAGGAGTGGAGAGGTAGAAGAGTAAGTCGTTGATGAACATCGGTGTTTTTTCTTCTTCAAAGCGCTTCTAATATCCGCTTGGGGTTGGTTCCTCATTCTTTGTTGGAGAATGAATTCTTCATTGGAGGAAGAGTTTCTATAAATTTATCCCCTTTTCTAATGTTTTCACCAAGTAAATTAATATCCAAAAAATAAAAATAGGTTTATCAAATTAATTTATGTTGGCACAATTAAAGTATGCACAATTAAAATCCATAATTAATTAATTGGATAGTTGAGGGGTTTTATCCCATTAAGAGGGGTTCGGGTGGTCCCCACCGCCATGAATTCAAATTGGGATGTTTTTCTAGCTCGGGTGGATCCCACCTCCATAAGTTCAAAATAGAGGTTTCAAACGAAAAATAAAATGATAATTATTTTATTTTTCTTCTTCCATGATAATGTGAAAAACAATCTTCCACCCTCGACCTACTGTGGTGGAGGTGAAGGTCTCTTTAAGAGAATAGCAGCATTGTGAGTTCAACAGTTTCCTTGGATATCAATTCCGAGCACCGGTTCATAATTTATAAAAATCCACTCACACATTTATTAAATGTACATAAAAAAAGTTCAGAAAATCATTTCGGGCACTCCGGGCCTCAGAATCATGCGCCATCAATTTTCACGGACTCGTAAAATTCCCATATAATTAAAAAAAATTACTCGGAATTTATGGGTCCTTAAATTCTCCCCACCTCAGGGAATTGCATCCCCAAAATCCACAACACAAAAACTAGGAAAAAAAGTGGGGGTACTAAGCAAGAATATGAGCCTCCCACTCCCATGTGCTCTCTTGGAGGTTCTCGTACTGCCAATGTACGTGCACCAATGGTATCAATCTCCCATGAGATAATCTCTCGTGTCGATCCTCAATCTCCACTGGAACCTCCGTAAACATCACTTCATCGTCGATTTCCAGCTCACCCCAGTCAAATATGTGTGAATGTTCATGCATGTATATCCTCAGCTGGGATACGTAAAAGATGCTATGCACCCGGTGTAGCTAAGGTGGAAGAGCTAAGCGGTAAGCCACCTCACCCACTCTGTTGAGGACCTGAAAAGGTCCTATGAACCTCAGAGATAACTTATCGCCCCGTCCAAATCTCTTCAAACCTCGTCGAGGTGAGACCCATTGAAAGATGTGGTCACGATCCTCAAACTCTAGAGGTCTCTGTCTCCTGTCAGTATAAGACTTATGCCTACTCTGTATAGTCATCATCCGATCCTGGATGATCTGCACCTTCTCTATGGTAGCATGTACCATCTCTAGTCCCATAAGTGCTGAATCCACTTGGTCATTCTAGCACAAAGGCGATCTGCGAGTTTGGTCGTACAGAGCCTCCAAAGGTGTAATCCAATTGGTGGAGTGATAGCTGTTGTTGTACGTAAACTCCACCAAGGGCAAGTGATCCTCCCTGTTGTGACTGAAGTCGAGGATGCAAGCATGCAGAAATCCCTCAAGGGTATGAATAGTCTGTTTAATCTAGCCATCCAATTGAGGATGGAAGGTGGTGCTCTAACGAAGCTACTTCCCAAAAATCCTCCTACTACCCCTTCTATAGAGAGGAAGTGAAACATGCATCATGATCGAAGACAATCATCGAGGTTACTCTATGTAGCCGCACAATCTACTGCACATAGAGTTGTCCCATGCTCTCTACTAAACCCTGCTCTCTGATCGATAGGAAGTGGGCTGACTTGGTGAGTCAGTCAACGATCAACCAAATATAATCATGACCCTGGGATGTATGTGGACGTCCTGTCATGAATACCATTGATATCTCATCCGACTTCCACTCTAGGACCTCTAAAGTCTGAACTAATCATGCTGGTACCTGATGTTGCGCCTTCACTTGCTGACATGTGGGGCACCGAGAGACAAACTTTGCTACTTATTTCTTCATTTCAGGCCACCAGTGTTGTCGTCGGAGATCCTGGTACTTCCTCTCCACTTCTGGATGTACCTCTAGAGGGGATATGTGGAACTCTTGCAACACTTCCTCCTATAGAGACATAGGTACCATAGTATATCCTCTGAAAGAGGATGATGTACTCCCCACCTTCAAAAAATCTATAAGGTACATGTACTGAGGATAACTGAACATGTCAAGCCTCGCCGTCAGTGCCCCCACGTTGCTTCTACCTAACTCACAGAAGAAGTGGGGGAGTGACAGTAAGAGACTAAAGAAAATCTGTTCCATCTAGTTCCACAAAGGATATCTATAAAGCAGCAGGTTGCTCCATCACCTCACCTAGCATTTGTATACAAAATCTTTTACTGAGTGCTTCTTCTACAACATTACCCTTACAAAGAGTATAGACTATCTCAAAGTCATAGTCCTGGAGGAACTCGAGCCAACATCCCTATCTTAGGTTCAGGTCCTTCTGAGAGAAGATATACCTGAGAATCTTGTGGTCTGAGTAGACTATAAAATGTTCTCCCATCAAGTATTGTCATCACATCTTTAAGGAGAATTCCACTACAACTAACTTCAGGTGATGCGTAGTGTAGTTTTGTTCATGTTGTCTTAGCTGTCGAGAAACATATATGATAACTAATCACTACTACATTAGGACACATCTGAGCCCAGTCCCTGATGCATCGTAGTAGACTATGTACCCAACGCCTCCTCCGGAAGCCTCAAAATAGGGGCACTAGTCACCCTCTGCCTCAGCTCCTGAAAACTATGCTGGCATCCCTCCATCCTTACAAAGGTTTTCCCCTTCTTCATCAATGCTGGTAAAGGTGCTACAACACTGTATAAATCCAAAACAAACCTCTAGTAGTATCTAACCAAACCCTGGAAACTTCGTACCTTTGTCACACTCCTGGGTGGTTCTCCAGCAAGTACCGCCTCAATATTTGCTGAAACAATCACAACTCTAGCCTCTGAGATGACATGTCCTAGGATGTGAACCTCTCGAATCCCTAACTTGAACTTCGAGAGCTTACCATAAATATGGTTCTCACGGAGTGTGTCTAGAACTATCTGCAAATGATAGTCATGCTCCTCCTCGGTAGCTAAGTAGATTAGAATGTCGTCAATGAAGACTACTACAAATTGATCAAGGTATAACTGAAAGATCCAATTCATGTGTCCCATAAACACTGTTGTAGCATTGGTCATGCGGAATGGCATGAACAAGAATTCATAGTGGTCATACCAACATCTGAAAGTTATCTTCTGCACATCCTTGTTTCATACCCTGAGCTGGAGATAGCCTGATCTGAGGTCTATCTTCAAGAACCACAGTGCTCCCTTCAGGTGATCAAAGAGGTCGTCAATCCTTAGGAGTGGGTACATTTTCTTCATGGTCACCTAGGTCAGGTGCCGATAGTAAACAAAAATTCTCAAGCTCCCATATGCCTTCTTGGCAAAAAAAATCAGAGATGCCCAAGAAGAAACACTGGGTCAGATGAATCCCTTCCCCGGCAAGTCCTCTAGTTGTACCCGTAGCTCATAAAGAATTGTAGAGCCATCTGATACACTGGTCTAGATATCGGTGTCATCCCAAGGTACAAGTCAACGAAAAATTACACCTCTCTTGGTAGAGGTAGACTCGGAACATCATTAGGGAAGACATACACGTACTAGTCCACCACTACAGGATAACTCAGACTCTCCACATCAACCGCTCTGAGGGTAAGGCTAGCCAACTGATGAGTGATTGGTTGCACTCTCCTTCAGGTAAGTCCATCTTGTACTGCAAAGGCTCCCTTCTCACTGGTAAAGGTAAACTTAGTCCCATCCACGCGGATACACCACACTTTTCACCTAATACAATAAATCTGATCATGGACTATAGATAACCAGTCCGTACCCAAGATGATGTTGTAAGGCCTCGACGCCGCTACTAAGAGATCCCAACTGAATCTCTCACCTCCTAGAGTAAGATCACACTGCCAACACCAGTGTTTAATCCTCAAATCCTCTCCTATGAATGTCTCTATCCATAAGCATCGATCCAATGGCTTCATCGGAATCTCGAAGCTCTGAACAGGGGTAGTGGAAATAAAAGAATAACCACCACCTGTGTTTATAAGTATTGCAGCTAAGGTAGAGTAGACATATATCATACCTCGTATCATCTCTGGAGTTTCATGATCATAGGCCTCAGCTGGCTACAGGTGAGCTTGCCCCTATCCACCTGCTCCATGTGGTTGGGGTGGACCACCTGGTGGTGGTGGCGGTAACATCTTGAATCATCACCCACCACCAGCTGCACAGCCAGCTCCTCCGCCACATCCACCTACTCACTGTGGACCTCCTTGGTCGAACCTATATCTCTATTTGGGAGGTCCTTCGACTATATTTCAATCATCCATAAGGTGGGTCTGGCAGTCTCGAGCCATGTGACCCTGCCCACCGAATGCGTAACACTGCCAACTCCTCGCATGACTGGATCTGTCTCCAGTGCCCCACACAACCAACCCTATATCCTGCGGTCGTCCACCATTATGTATGGTCCACTTGGACCTCTGTGGCATATATCTACTACCAGCTGTATAAGAATACACCACGTGATGCCCGGTGGTGGGTCTCGCTATTGGTGACTACTCATCAAGAAAAATCTCCACTAAGATGGATCGCTCTAACACCCCTTCCCGTGTCAGGATACTGAGAGAAATCATTGAAGCCCTGATCTCCCGCTTGAGTCCATGTTCAAAGGTCCAGGCCATAAAGAATGGGTCCCACACCATATCAGTGGAGTAGCATGAGAGGTCGGTATACCTCACTACATACTGAGTCACAGTCATGTTGCCCTACTATAGATGAAGAAACTCTTGTATGTGCACTGTGTGAAGGGTTGTAGGGACAAACTCTGCCCGGAATACGCTCTCAAAGTCATCCCATATAAGTGTCACCTCTTCGTTAACCTAGAGCATCAAGCTCCACCATCTGCCTGTGGCTGCCTATAAAATACTGGTGGCAAGGAAAACCATGAGATTAACTGGTTTCCCTACCAATCAGAAGACTCTCACCACAGCCTCCATCCAATCCTCAGCCGCTTGTGGGTCTGTCTCACCCCTAAACCTAGGTGGCCTTTGGCGCTGGAACTCGTGCAACACGCTCAAGTGGCATGCACCCTCTTCTACTAGGACTAGTGACATCGGTGAACCAATAGGTAATTTTACCTCTGGTGCCTCTGCTAGTGCCCCGACTGATAAAGGTCCCTACACCGAGGCCTCGTAGCTCAGTGGGTTATCATCAGGTAATATACCTAGAACCCTAGCTGGTTGTCTGTGTGGAGGCATTCTAAAAAGAAATAGGTGCACCATGGTCAATAAGTTATACCTGGTGATCTGACACAAATGGATCTGAAAAAAAAACTTTTCAAAACACACATGCAATCAATGTTTTCATTCACCGAGTTAGAAATTAGATGTCAGGGTCCTCGTGTATGGATACATAAGCCACCGCACCAACATTGGATTCCCTAAACTGATAACCACACTCACTACACTTAAAACTATTGTCTTCAAAATGTTTAGAGTCCAATGTTCTACCATAGAACCAACTCCTATGATACCAATTTATCATAACTCATCCCCCAGAGCCAATGTCGTGACTACCCCAATCTCGCCTTCCATAGGTCAGGGGCTAGCGACTAGCATCAAAAGGAGTTTTCCCTAAAATCGGGAAGGTATTTCCTTTAAAACCTATAAACACACCCAACCATGCATAGAACAAGATATGAACACAAGTAAACTATCTAGTAAACAGGGTGTGTATAGTAAGAAAAAAGGGGCCATAATAAAAAATCAACTGGAAAGTACAAGAAAACTTAGATGTACAAGTAAACTGAAACATCTCCTGTGAACACCCGCCAAGGATCCTACCTGAAGGGTAGGTATATCTCTCGAACAGTCGTCTCTATGGTATGCCTCGTCTAAGGTCCACCTCCGAGCTGCCTCCAATCCTAGTACCCTCGTCCTCAATCAGCGCTGTCTATCATCTCCACCAAACACAAGGTGCGGGCATTGCCCGTGCATGGGTGAGTATATAACGATACCCAGTAGGGACCCTGAGACCCTCAATGGTCTCAAAAAATCTATAAAGGTTAAACCAAAATGAATTAAAACAACTGAAAACCCTACTTAGGTATATTCCCATACATATACCTAAGTTATCAAGTATACCCATCTCATTCATGAGGAAACACAAGACCCCAATCCTTATCCAAAGTACAACTATTCCACGAAGGAAATAATACCATGAAGGTAACCACCATAAAGGTAAGTAACACAAAGGTGCACCACATAGAAGAATATCACAAAGATATCACTAAGAATGTAAGTACCACAAAGGTACACCACATAGAATATTATCACAAAGATAAAGACTTATCTCACACAAGGTATAACATAGGTACGGTAGTAAATTTGATTAGATGTAACTACTGAATCATCATACTCTGTTAAGAGGCAGACCCACGTAGGATCCAAAATCATCATACCCACATAAGATCCTAGTACTGCAAACCCATATAGGATCATATAGTAGTCCCATGTGGATTTCCTAGAGTGGTCCAAGTGACACTCTCAAACATAGACCCACGTAGGATCCCAAAGCACATAACTATATAGGATCCCATTATCATGTTACAGATAGTCACAGGGTTCCCACACTAAGCTCGGTTGATTCCGGGAGGGTCTTCTCCTCAAGCCACAGGCCAATACTCCAACATCAATGAAGTCCCACGAATAAGTATCGCAAAGGACCTCCACGTGATAGAGGACTCAACGCAACAAACGATGCGTCAATCATACGCCTGGTCTATATGTTATTGGCCTTTTAGTTCTGAGGGCCCGGTTGGATTCATGTTCGATCCAACTTGGCCATACTCCAAATTTATCCAAAACTCAAGTGGGGTATAGAAAAAGGACTGTCTTAATCCATGGTTTCCGGTGCCACAAATAGTTCTTCAAACGGACACTCATACCACATGTTATGGCCGAAAGAGAAAAAAAGGGTCGAAGCTAGTCTGGGTCTGGTCCGACCCGGGCAGACTGACCCGGCCCATCCCGGGTCCGACCCCAGGTCTGACCTAGCCCGCTAGGTCTAACCTAGCCCACTGGGTCTGGCCGGACTTACCGGCGCGGCCCACGATGGGCTGCCCGCGGCTGGCCGGACGGCCAAAGCTCCTCCACGGTGCAGTCGCATGCCATGCCACCACCTTTTGCAAGCAGTGCTTCAGCCTCCCTCATTCTTTGTCGAGGCTCCTGCATGCCGGCGGCAGAGACATGCACCGCCGCCTCCTCTTCTCGCAGACGGTCATGCTTCGGCCACTACCTCTACTCCATCACGACTGATGGGCCACAGCCCTCCATTGGTGGTGTGGTTGTGTCACTGCCGTCTTCACGGCCGGCCGATGTGTCGGCCATCGCTATCGAGTCCTACCGGTTCCAGTCGCCAGTACCAGTCTCTATCCTCCTCCATCGTGAAGAACGCATCAAAAAATACAAAGGTTGCGGAGTTGTCATGCCATGTTCGTTTGGCCCACACCCTCCGTGTTAGAGCGGTAGCAAGCAGCTCATCATGAGAGATTCAACGTAAAAGAAATTAACAAAGATCAATCAAATTACACCCCTACCTTTTCATTCATTAGAGGATTCGAGTGGTAGAAAATAATGTCGTTGAAGAACGTCGGCGTTTGTTGCTTCTGCAAAGTGCTTCTGATCCGGTCTCAGGGTTGGTTCCTCGTTTTTTATTGGAGAAGGAATTCTTCATTGGAAGAAGAGTTTCTTCAAATTTCTCCTCTTTTCCAATGATTTACCTAAGGAAATGTGGATCCAACAAATTAAAATAGGTTTATCAAATTAATTTACGTTGGCTAAATTAATGTTGGCACAAATAAATGGCATAATTAATTAATTGGAGAGTGGAGAGTGTTTACCCAATTAAGAGGGGTTCGGGTGGTCCCCACAACTATTAATTCAAATTGGGAGGTTTCTCTAGCTCAGGTGGTCCCCACCTCCATAATTTCCTAAGAGCGGTTTCAAAAGAAAAAAATGTTAATTATTTTATTTTTCTTCTTCCATGAAAAAGTGAAAAACTATCTCCCTCCCTCGACCTACTGTGGTCAATTTGAACGTCTATTTAAGCGAATATCAGCGATGTGAGTTCAACGGTGTCCTTAGATTTCAATTCTGGGCAACGGTTCAAAATTTATAAAAACTCGCTCGCACCTTTACTAAACGTACTTAAAAAAGTTCAAAAATTAATTTTGGGCACTCCGGGCCTCAAAACCATGCGACATAAATTTTTTTGGACTCGTAAAATTACTATATAATTAAAAATAATTACATGGAACTTCTATGTATTTACATGAAATGTAGAATGATTTTACTATAATACTTATTATTTGGTATTTAAAAGCATATGTTGAAGAGTACTGGTGACCAATAAAAATGATTTAGTGTAAATTTGAACTTTTTTTGAAAACACATAAAAGATTGAAATATAACCCTTAATATGTTCCTAATGTTAAGATAATTATGTTGGGATAAAAATATGAATTCTATGAATAAATTAATTTGGATAGTACTAACTAAATTTTAACATGTTAGTGATTTTTTGAAAGAGTGGTTTATCCTTGATAGAGTTTATAACATTTTTTATCAAAGTATTATATCCAATAATCTTTATTTTACAAAAGTAATAAGGAATACTGAACGTTTTCAATAATATTTTATTATAATTCAAGTTATTACAATGTTTGAAGAGAATACATGATATATTTATTCAAATATTTGGTATGTGATGATTAAGAGCTACTTCATTTTTTTGGTGATTAATTATAAGTTCATTTTGTAAATTAAGAAAACTTATCTCTAAATTTATGGATATTAATCTTTTATACAGTCTATAAGGTTGACTATTTATGAAATGGTTTAAGTTTTACTTTGGAAGATATTTGATATAATAATGTAGTACTTCACTATTTATAGATTTATGAATATTTGATAACTTATCTAGACATATTGGTTTTGGAAATAGTTGTATATAGATGTAAATACTTACCATGCTTTTATGAATCTTACAATCCATGAAAATTTAATTTTATTGCCACAAGGAAAAAATAATTAGTTGATATTCATTTCTTGGAGTAAGTGATGAATTGAAAATTGAATAAAGTACAACCAATAGATGAAATTGTGATTATGAAATTGAAACATATTAAGTAAGTATATTTTTTTATATTCATATATTATAAAATAATTACTCAACTTTAAGAGAATGATATTGAAACAAAAAATTTATCCTATTACATTCATATCTGATGAATGGAATGGTCTTTTAAATCATCATAGATTTATGGTTTTGAGGCTGTTAAATTTCGATTGATCACTCACTATCTTATGATTAATGAACCATATCACTCTCTATTTATTTTTTTCTTTTCTCTCATGTATATATCTTCCCTTGAAAATAATATTATCTTATGTAGAATCTTATTTATGTGTTATTTCATATGATATTTTTACTCCCCTTCCTCTCGTATTAAGAGGATATTTTATTCACTCATTTTATGATGTGGGTTTTTAACAAAAAAAAATCAATTATAAAACCCTTGATTACTGTGATAAAGATTAAATTACTAGGACACAAATAATTAAGGTTTAGATAATGTAATACCCTGAAATTATAATGTAATATCATTGTATTTGATAGAGTATGTGACATGAAACCCCAAGATTAGAAGAAAATATAACACCATAAGAATTTATGATATATTTATTTTTAAATAAATTCAATCTCTATTATATATTTCATTAAATGAAACAATATGTTTATCTTTCACTACATGCAACACTAATTTTATATTTCATTACACACAATACTGAGTTTATCTTGTGTTACACAATACACTATATTTCAATGTAAATTGAAATATTTTTTAAAAATTTGTATTTAATATAATATTTCTAAACTAGTTTTAAAATTGGAATGTATAAATTTTAATAAACTATTTATGAAAAGTGTGTTAATATATTTATTAGTAATAAAATAATAATCATTTATAATAAAAATAAATGTTTTTTGAAAGAAATTGTATTTTTTTCTAGAAGACGGTTTAGTCATTCTTTGCACACATAATATTAAATAATTATTACCATTTTTAGAAAATATATTTAAAATAACTAAACTCGTTTTTATATCATCATATCAAAATTCTCCTAGGGTAAATTTTTGTTATTTTTTTTTTGAAATATTTCATTTTTTGATTAATAGTGAAAATTATTGAATTTTAATCAAATTTTTTTTTCATTCAAATAATTTATAATTTTTATTTATATTTTTAATTATTTATAAAGTATAATTAGTATAATTTTATATCAATTTATTCAATTTATCTTATTTTAATCATTTTTATATTGAATTTTGATATAAAGACATAGTTAAATTTTGACCATTTCTCTTTAAAAACCTACTTTCTCATCACCGTTTTTTGATTAGTTTGAAAATAAAATTTTAAAAAACATTGAATTGCACTCAAAAAAAATTTTCAACATTTTGAATCTTAATAATTTATAATTAATAATAATTCAACTAAATTTTTAACCAAAATGAATAATGAAAAAAATAAATAATAATTACTATGGTTGAGGTAAAAATAGATTTACTAGGGGTTAAACTAATAAGATAAGGTTTTAAAATGACCTTACAACTTGTTAAAACCCATTTTTTGGGACATATTTCGATATTATCTCTTAAATATTTGATAATGGACCATTTTGGAATCTTATGGAAAGATATACACATGGGTATGAATAAATATTTTAAAAACAATTATAAGTGCACCACTCACCTCACGAATAAAAGTCCACCCCCTCTCCCCTATTATTCACACATTAAAACCTATTTGGTTTTTTAAATACCAAACCATATCAATTCTAAATATTCCTCAACTCATCCAATATTTATTATTTTTTGTATAAATACATCCTCGGAGGGATTTAGTTCAAACCTAAGGAGGATACTCGTAGAAGATGTATTATTCTTTAATGATAATGTTCATTTTATTTCTCAAAAACCTCTTTAAATTAATATTCAAACTTGTTGATATAATAAAATATTTATATTTCAAATAATTGGATGTTTTTATTATAATTTAAATTTTTAAAACTATCTTCACTTCGATAAAATGGGTTTTGAAATCATAATTTGTGTATACGGTGGACTACCGCAACATGAACTGATGTCATTTGTTCTTCTGTAACCACCTTTTAAAATTGGATATGATGATTGATATAAAGTATAAATGTTATATTTATAAAATATTTAAAATTATTTATTCATTATTTCATATAAATAGTTTTTACCTTCTATTTCATAGGAGACATTATAACATCTGTCGTGTGTACACTGAACTACATCCTCTTTATGAAATGTCGTTTGTCTTTCAAAAATTCTTCACAAGGAAGGTGATAAGGATAAATGTAATTACTATATATTATATACATGAAATAATTATTAAAATATTGAAATATTTTTCATTATTTAAATATAATAAATCATTTTATTTAATACATTTTCACTCACTTAATGTTGAGAACATTGTTCATGTACATGAGGACTTCTTCCTTCACGAAGCGATGTGACTCAATTTTCATCACCACTCCACATGGATGATATATATAATTATATAATATGGTATATATGATATTATTATCATTATGTAATTTTATAATATTAGTCACCTAATTACCATAATTATTATTTAAAAATGGAAACATTACTCATCTGTACGCATGGCCTACTATCTCCATGATCGTAGCATTATTCAATATTCATAACCATATTTGTTATTGGTTTTAAATGTAAAATTGATTAAAAAATTTTATAATTATGTAATTATTATTATGCTAGAGATGATATAACAATATAATATTCTCTAGAACCGGATCATTCGTGATAAAATATGCATGAGAAACGAAAGACAATTAACACTCGAAATGAAGAAAATAATGAATGATTATTAATGAATGGGTGATAATATGTTATTAAAGGATCATATTTGATATTAAAAATATATATATGGTTCTTTTTAATTTAGTAAAATTTTTAAAACTACTATATATGAGGTTAAATGATGTTCAATCCAAAGGAAGTGTGAGGTAATTATATTTTTAACTCAATTTCTATTCTTTGGTGTAATATTCTACTTCATTGATTATACAATTTTATGCTTTTTTGTATATTGAATTATGGTTACCTTGTATTCTATTTAAACTTTTTTATATTTATTTATAGTTTAAACACATAATCAGTTCATTTATTAATTATCACTTCAGTGATATGGTCATTGTAAAGGTTCATTTCATAATCTCATTCTAATTGAGATTGATTATTCTTGAATTTCAGTTGAAGTAAATTATTTGGTCATTCATAAATAAAACCATTTAATTTTATTTTCCTCTAGTTATACATGATATTTTAAATTAACAGTTCAATTTATCTACTATTTTTTAATTAAATTATATGAGAAATATTTTTTAAGTAAATATAACTTTATTTATCTCTTCAGTCATAAATTTTTTTTCTTCCAATACATTTATTCTAAAAAAATTAAAAAAAAATTAACCATTTTAAAACTATTCAATATATAAATGTATAACCAATTTTAATTTAAAAAAGGAATCTTATTTCACATTTGAAAACAATTTCCATTTTTATTTTATAAAAAATTTGAAAGAAATATTCTTATTTTTTAAAAAAAAGGCACTTTCCAAACCATTTTATAGTTCAAAAGGATTGTTCCTCTTAAATTTTCTGAAATGTATAGAATTACCCACCATCATGATCGTAATTTTTTTTTAATCATGCATTGAAAGTTTACAAGGATATTTTTACAAAAAAAATGTTTTTTTCCTAATATTTTGGAATTTCGTATTTTTTAAAACTGATTTTCAATGAAAATAATTTTCAAAATGTTTTATGTCTCTAAAAGTTATTTTTAAAATGGAAAATGAATTTTCCGCAAGATTTTATTAAATATATTTTTATCTGTTATATTCAACATTTCTAACTTCAATGGGTACATATTGTATTGATCTTATACATATTTTTTTTGGATGGTTTATGACCATTTTGACCGAGGAAAGTAATGACATTCACTACATTGATTCATTTTTTCCGACATTAACTTTACCTTGAATTATTCACTTTCTTTTGGAAATTAAATTTCCCCTATAAGTCAATATATTATTCATCATGAATGTGTTTATTTTTTAAACCATTTATCATTTCTACATATGGTGTTTTACTTTGATATTTATTTGATTGGCGATGGAAATATAGATAAATATGTATCTATCACTCAATACAGATATTTTTTTTATAAGGGGAATTTATTCATAAACTAAATCACTAATTTGATATATTAGAAATTCTATGTACATGAAGTGGTGGGTGGGGCCTGGATTTTATATATCCCCTATATTCATAAGAAATTCTCATGAGGTAAATATTATTTGGCCAAAGCCTTGCAGTTTTTACCAAGTATTTTTAAACAGTCTTGTGAATGGTCTTTTTAGTAGAATTATTGTTGTCTAAAAAGGATCCATTTGTACCAAATAGGTTTAAACCAAATCATTAATGTTCTTCAGGTTAAATGGTATCATGTGCTTGAAATATGAAGTCCACTAATTAAGAATTTCTTTTATTTTAAATACAGTTATTATTATCCATTATATTTTCACAATGATATTGTTTCCCGATACATTTAATTCTCATTTTATTGGTGAAATTGTATGTGTTTTTCGTTATTTACCTTCCCATGATGATTTTTTCACAACCATTAATTTAAATGGAGTGTGTGCTCAATTATTTTTCTTTTCCATATTGATTATTATTATTGACTCATGATAGATTATGATGTACTAGACCCTTACTGAGCATTTGATCTCACCCTTATTTTGTATCATTTATCTAGAATCAATGAAGTGTACAATGTTTGATAAGAAAGGATATTCTAGAGGTAATAAAGTTATTCCAAAAAAATATATTGTAATTTGTGTACTCAAATATAATATATGACTCAAGTATACATCTAATTTTCCATGACTACTAAAATATTAATTACTTTGGGATGTGATTTCTTGGATCTTATGCCAATGTAATAAATCAAGAACTGAATTTGTGTTACTAGAGTTTGGGTTACTAAATATGTGTTTTTTTATCCTAAAATCGATGAGGTATTTTATTTTTAAAATTGGTTGGTTTATTTTTTGGAATTTTTTTTGAAATTTTTGGAAATTAATAGGTATTTTTATGATTATGGTTTATAGAGGAGAATTTTATTTATTTTAATAAATTTATTCCTAAACTTATAATGGTTCCCTAGTTTTCAAATGATGTTTCGGTACTCTTTCATAAGGAATCCTATGGTTTCAAAGATGTATATTTTGGATGTTTTGTGCATGTTTTATTGAAATATATGACTAGATTTTTTCTTTATTGGATTTTGGGACAATTTTATGAGATTTAAGAGGAATTAATAAGTTGATATCATGCATCATGCTGTTTATTGTATTCTTTCCAAAAATTTCTTGTGTAAAGGTACAGTTCTTTTGATTGTGGTTCATTTATTCTTTTTGTTTTTAACAAATATCGGTATCTAAATAATGTTTAAGGTGTTGTCTTATCATATTTGAGATGTGTATTGAATTAATTTAAGTAAAAAAATTAGTTCTGGGGTTTCTTGGGAATTGTTTGGGGATAATGGTTTTGACCTTTGGGCCTTGGTTAGATAGTTGGATTAGTGAGGATCAGTTTTGTAAAAACCTGATTCTTTTTTGAGGTGGGATCTCTTATTTTTTGTTAATTACGTGTTTATCTACTTGAATATGTCCTGATAATGTTTCTCATTGAGGTAATAGAGGGCTCAAGGGTGTTCATGGCTATTCTGGATCCCAAAACCCTTGTTTTGGGTGAAAATATGAGGTTGCGCAGTTAGTGAAAACTGTGTAGGTTGGGACACATTGTCAGGCGGCCAGGTCTGCATTTTTAGCAGATATTAACAGTAGATTTTCTCAATATTTTTTCATGGTTAGTAAACCATGTGGGGTAGTTGTACTAGTTCCCCTCTTCACTAAGGTAGACCAAGTAACCTACTGCACGGTTTGACAGACTATGTACCTAAACCATACGGCCTGGTTTCTTTTAGTAAATTGATGATTTTTCCCTTAATAATTTTATAAAATAAAACATAATTTTCCATCACCCATTTCATAGAAATTAGATTCTTCTTGAGCTCCCCTTAGAGGTTATTCTTGTATTTTTGCTACATCGTTCATCCAACCTCTGATTCGAATGTGGTTCATCTCATTGGATCCATAATAGAAAGACCTTGATTACTTTTTATCCATTATTCGTTCTTCGGTGGATTGGTTATGATGTTTGGTTTTACACTCATATTCCTTAATTTCTCATTCTTCATACATTCTACAGATTTATTCTAATCTGGATCAAATAAAGAGCTGATATTGGA
Source organism: Viscum album (assembly GCA_963277665.1). Lineage (NCBI taxonomy): Eukaryota > Viridiplantae > Streptophyta > Magnoliopsida > Santalales > Viscaceae > Viscum > Viscum album. Next base: position 791,307,785 of record OY728156.1, on the reverse strand, counting down.
TAAGAAATCTTGCACGGACCTAAGGTAGCTGGTCTCATGCCTTTCACATAGAGTCAAGCTATTTATATATATCACGGTGTAACACACCCAATTTTTAGGCATCTCTTAAATTGAATTTAAATCCTAGAATTTGAATGTATTACATATTGAGTTAAAGGAGTTTAATCATTATTGTAATAGGTTTTATACCATGAATAAGAACCACCCATTGGGTGGGTTGTCTTGAAATGGCCCTTCATGGATTTTATCCTCAGATGCCTATGAGGCATGCCTTTTACCCCTTGATCATGGGATGTCAATTTTTAATTGGTATATAAATCAAATTGATTAACTTATTTATGAATTAAATCGTTAATGAAATGAGTTAAGGGTATGGGATGGATTAGTTTCCCCATGACACATATATGCCATTTCTTGTTGAAATCATGCCTACATTGAATTGTCTTTCCCATGTGAGTAATGTAGAGGCTATGCTATGATTTGATGCAATTGGTTTGAATTGATAAATTTTTTGATTTTTCCTTGTGAGTTATATGATAACTAAACCATGTGATATTTTGATAGGCATGTTAGTCTTGTTATATTAAAAAAAGTTCATTTTAGTATTTGAAAGGCCTTTAAATTGTTGTCCCTTATGAGTTATGTTGAGACCATATTTTTCAATGGATTTATTATGAATGGGAAGCTCATTATCATTTTATACCCACATGAGTAAATTATTGGACAACCCTTCATGGTTGGTCCTTGCTTGATACACCCTTTTAAGGTGATTTTCATTGAATGCCATTGGTTTTGACCTTGGCATGTTTAATGAATTGTTCAAATGTAATGGAACTGGTTAAATGATTAATAGGAGAGGTTAATACATTGAATTATACAAAAATTCCAGGGATGGACTCATATTATTTTTGAATTATACCCCTTGGGTGATATTTTTATTCATGTTAGAATATTGCGGACGGACTCATTTGCTTGAACCAATATATGTCATGAGCGATACATGGATCAAAATGAGGGATTCCATGGAAGGACCTAGTGAGTCTTGAATTATATGTCGATTGATACAAGGATTTATATTAAAATTCCCTGGATATACTCAAAGGGAATTAAATATCATGCCAGGGTTGATACTTAGGCATCTATAAGGGACTGTCGAGGATAGACTCAATTGTATGGGATTTTATAACTCACCTAGAGTGATACTAGGTTCTTTGAGAGGTTTTCTAGGGACGGTATTGTAGTTTGTTGTTTCATATTTCACATGGAGTGATACTTGAATTAAAACATAGGAATTTCGTGGAATGTATCATGTTCTAATTTGAATTAGAAATGAAATGAATTATGATGAGTCTCCAAGACAAAGCACAAGCATAGATTCGGTCTTGGATTATATTGTTTAGATGGTCTTCAGTGGCATCTGTTGTGCTTGTCGTTACATGTGGGATGTCGGGATTGATCTGGATATCATGAAATATAAATTCAATGCAATTAAATTGTTAAATAAATATGAATTTAATTAAATGAATGTAAATGATAACCAGTTTATATAGGATGATTCCTTTTGAGTACTTCCTAGCTTACTACTTTCATTATTTCACATTGTCTGTTATATATATTCACTAACTGATTGGCACAAACTAGGGGTAGTTTTTCACTGGGATTTCATTGCACACCATGTTTGGGAAACATTTTGGGACCCAAACAGATTATATGATTACAGCTGTCGAAAAGGGTAAAATCCCTAATATAGATACTTCATATTCTTCTTAGGAGAAGGATTTCATGGGACAAAGATGAGGCTGATAATGATATAGGGACAGGTGACCTTTTTAACTTTTGTTACATGTATGGCATATAACTATTGTGTACCTATTTTTGCTGTTTCTTTAGAAACACGTGACATGTATCATCATCTTCTATATGATATGACTTATAGATTTGATTATACTTCCAGTCTTCCACTATTCATTTCTATTGTATGGTTTACTGATTTTATTAGTTGTACTATATTTACTCTGAAATGTAGTGTATTATTGAGGGAATATTCTCCCTATAAACCAATAAAATCCCTCACTGCTAGTCGGTAGCATATGGTGTTTGGGGATATGGGCTTGGTACCATGTGACCAACCATGCTCAGGACACTGATTAGTGGAAATCAGGTCTAGTATGTTACAAAGTGGTATTATAGGGTTCTTTTTTATGGTTTGTTTTACTATTTAGTGATAATAAACATGTAAAAAAAGGGAATATAGTTTGGTAATGAGTTGTGATCGGTAGTAGCTACCCCTTGTATAAGGAAAATCCAACTTGTCTTTAATTGAACTGTTATTTTCTGGGTTTAAACTATTACAGTTGATTTGATTCCCCTATTGGGTGATGCAATTGATTTATGTGGTTTTGTTGATATGAATTTGGGGATTTATTATGTTAAAACCTAATGAGGTAAGGGTATTACATCTCATGCATCTTATATGAACTTGTTACAAATCACATTCCATGCCTTATTTCCATTTCATTTAGAGAACATTACTTATTATAGGATTTTTCGAAAGATGTCATGATAGATATGTCTTCTATTGTGATAGGTATTTTGGGATATGTTATGGTATAAATTGAATGGATGAAAAGCTTTGGTCCCTAAGGTGTATGATCCCTCTGGGATCAGAATTTTTCATAGCATGGTTCAACCACGAAGGGAAATGTTTTTTGGTTTGATATAAGTGTACACAAAGCTTTGATCCCTAGTGAGTATAGGCCCCAATATATCAGAATTTGGTGTACCATTGATTTATCATTCTAAAATGAATTTTTTAAACATGAAACAAGTATCAATTCATTTAATGTTTATGTGAAATTAATTTTAAATGAAATAAATATGGAAACAAGTGAGACTAAAATGGATTATGATAGATAACTTTACTAGACCCTACCTTAGTAGGGGTATTATGGCAGTGTATGTTTATAATATTTGGTATATTTAACACCTTGACTTGACTCATGGAATAGTCATAAGGGTGTGTTCTTAGAGGAAGTCTTTTACATGTACTACTTAAATATCTACACTTTTGTGATGAAAACTTTGATAATGATATTGAAATAAGGTGTGTGTTAGGCATTGTATAGCCATGCCACCATGATGACATCATGTGTCATGCAAGGAGGGTGGTGATGACCATGCATCTAAGGTCAGGGTCCATGATCTACTAGTGGATCATCCAGTTGTTACAGCTATGGAACCATCTATTATACTAAATGCAGGTGCTAAGGCACATTTATATGAAGGATTTATATAGTTCATATAGACCATTCAGGGAGCACTGTGACCTTCCCCAACTATGAATTAATTGACATGTGAGTTACAATAATAGTATCCACCCACATTTTCAGGGGATTGAAGACCATAGGTTACGGATTCATAGATATATGCCATGAATTCTATCTTTGATCACTAAGATGTGCCTCCTTAGAGGAGGGTAAATCTCACAATGTATATGATGCATGATTCCACCATGTGATTGTGGGATGTTATCACTGAAGTTAATCATCATTGGTAGATTTCTAGGAGGTATTTTTATACATCCTATGATGATTTTTTATATCCAGAAACATTGAGGGACAATAAAATCCATTATTTCTTACACCTGGGGTAGGGTGTGTTATCAGTGATGGATTATCCCACCTATTTTATATAGCTTAAACACTTTGGACCTATTCTAAAGGGTGAATGGCTATCTAAATCTAGTCAATTCAAGGATGATCTCATGTATGAAATATGATCATGGGTAAATGTATTCTGGCTGACTATTGTATATGGGATAGTGAATCAGGAACTGATCACATAGCATAACCTGAGGGAATCTAGATGTGTGAGCCATAGTGGTTTGCCACCTAGGTCTAGTACTACGTCGACCGATAGTAAGAAGAATAATCTAGAGATTCCATGCAGTTATATTGAAAATCATGACATCTATTTAAATAATTAGGTGAGGTGATACAAGTGCGGTAATCTATGATGTAAAAGGACACATTGTATTATGGACCCAATCGAGTGTCGATCTTGCAGAAATATGGTCTATCTAGAGTGATTCTGCAGAATGTTTCTACGAGCAGATAATGAGAGAGATCCCACAATGACTTTACATTCAAGAGAAAGGTCAGTAGCTTCTCACCCCACACATAGCTACATCTTAGGTATACTATTAGTCCAAGGTAGTGGTCATGGTCATTGTATTCAAACTATAGACTTATAGTGATAGTTGGGTGGATATTCTCAGGGTAGCCAGCCAGTGGCATAGGGTCACAGTATAGGCTAGGAATATGCAGTGCAACAGACCCATATAAAGTATGATCCTAGAACTTCTACTATCAGAGGTACTATTCTTGTAGCCTTTGTTTTAGATTCTACACTTTTTTTATATAGGGTATTCTCAGAGTTTTATATTTGTTCTCATTGTGGGGATCCTTGGGATTTTTGTTTATTCTGATGATGGTTTTATGATGCTAGACACTCTATTGGGGATCATAACGGAAGGTGTGATTTAGTGAAGGGAATTCCTCCTTGATATTGGTGGGTGTCTATTTATATGAGACCTCCTCAAACTCAAGAGGAATGGATTTGATATTATTCCTATAATGAATTTGTTGCTTCCCTTTCATGATTTCATTGATTTCTATCACCAAAGAGTGATTTTTACATAACAAGAGGATGTAGAGTCCATTCACAAGGGTGAATGGGATATCAAGGTGAGCTGAGCTAGACCTAATCATCATGTTCATGGTGGGATGATAAGAGATATTGAGAGTTTACACCTAGATGATCAAGGGACTTATCATATTTATTTCCCACCATGGTTTCTTATTTCAAGGATTTTTTCATGCAAGAATTTTTAAGATTACCTCTAGTGGGAGAGGTGGGGTTCTTTATTGAGCTACTACCAGGATATGCATAGGTATCCATTCCTCCTAATAGGATGACTACGATGGAGTTGCAAGAGCTCAAGAGGAAGCTAGAGGATTAATTAGAAAACGGTTTAATTTGAACTAGTACTTCATTGTGTGGTTCTCAAGTCTTTTTTGTGAAAAAGGCAGATGGTACCCTCTTACTATGTGTCAATTATCAGAATCTAAACCAACAAAATATTGAGAACTGATATCCTCTACTATAGATATATAATCTATTCAACCAAATTTGATGATCTTGGTTTTTCCCAAATATTTATTTGAGACTTGGTTATCATTAGGTTTTTGTAAGACCATTAAACCTACCACACAAAACTTTTCATAGATGTTATGGTCAATATGAGTATTTTTATTTCATTTGGACTCAAAAACGCACTTACGGTCTTCATGGAACTAAGGAAACAATTAATCCATCCATATCTTGATTATTTTGTGGTGGTTTTCATGTATTATATCTTGGTTTATTCTATCAATCAACACATCCATGTCAAAAACCTTGAGATTAATTTGAATACACTAAGATAGAATCAGTTATATGCTAATCTCACAAAGGGATTATATTTTATGAATCAAATTCACTTCCTGGGACACAACATCTTAGAGATAGGAGAATAAATATACCAAGAGAATATCAGATTCATAGTTTCCTGGGAGAATCCCAAGAACGTCTTTGAGGTGTGGAGTTTCATTGAGCTGGCTGGTTACTACATACGTTTAATACAGGAATTCTTATTCTTAGCAGTGCCACTGATGGGCCTGACTAAAAAGGGTCTGACATATGTATGGTCAAATTCTAGAAATATATCCTTTTAGGAGTTTAAAGGGAGATTGAATTAATGATGATACTGATTTTTCTAGATCCAAGAAGGAGTTACACTATTTACTACAATGAATCGGTTATTGGGCTAGGAGAAGTGCTTATTTAGGGTGGCATAGTTGTGACATATGGGTCTCATCAGTTGATTCCAAGTAGGAGGAATTACCCGATGCACATTCATGAGTTAGCTATAGTTGTTCATGTATTAAAATTTTGCTGATATTACTTATTGGGATAACATTTTTTTGGTTTTCACGGACCAAAAAGGCCTTAAATACATATTTACGCAGTGTGATCTGAATGTGAGGTAGAAAAGGTGGGTGCAGTACCTCAATATTTCAACTATGAGCTAGCCTACACATCTGGTAATGGAAATGGAGTGTTTTAATAACTAAGAAACATGAATTAGATAGAGATAGTGAAACATACCACTAGTGAGTGAAAGCTTTTGTATATTTTCTCTGAGATGCACTTGGAGGTGCACCAAAGTCAGAGTCAGACATACCTTTCTTATTTAACAGCTACTTCTACCCAAATATATAGAGTGAGGATAAGTAATCTATCAGACTCTGAAGGTCTAGTCCTATGAGAGAGTGTGGAAAGTAAGGACCCCCTCCTAGTTGGATTATAGGTGAGGATATAATTCTTCATTTACATGGTCGTGTATGGGTCTCAGTATACATGTGTGAGGAGATGATGATATAATTTTATGCCTCTACATGGGACGTGCATCATGGTTTCACCAAGATTTATCAGGACTTACATCTTCATTATTAGTGGTCAGGTATGAAAAGATATATTGCTGTTTTTTTTCTGAGGTGTTCCACTTGTCAGCGGATGAAGGTAGAACACCATCCACCAGCTGGACGTTTGTAGTAGCTACCCATTCTCGAGTGGAAGTGGAATGATATTTTGATATGAATTCATGATATTTAATGGAGGTATCATCGAGGTAATGATGCCATATGGGTTTTTTTATAATCTCAAAAAGGTTTTGTATTTCCTTCTGATCAAGGAAACCTTATGTGTTAATGAGCTAAGGAGGTTGTATATCCATCCAATTATACGACTACATGGTGTCCCACATACTATAATTTTATAAAGGGATACCCAATTTACTTCTTGATTTTATAAATGGCTATAGAGGTCTTTGGGTACATAAGAGATTCTATTCATGGCATATCATTCCCATATAGATGGCCAGTTAGAGTGCACAATTTATGTTCTAGATGACATGTTGCTGGAATGTGTCCTATATTTTGAGGGTTCTAGGTATAGGCACATATCTCTAGTTAAATTCACCTATAATAATAGATTAATGGATAACATTAATATGGTACATTTTGAGGCTTTTTATGGTAGTCTATTTTGATCAACTTTATGTTCGCTGGAGGGAGGTGTGGAAGTTATGTTGGGACCTCATCTTATCTAAGAGACCAGAGATCAGGTGCATTTCATTCAGAAGAAGATGACTACTATACATGATCGATAGAAATAATATGCCAATCACTTTATATGGCTTCTACATTTTGAGGTTTAGGATCATATTTTCTTGTGTGTTTATTCGAGTCTAGGAAATAGGAGAATCAGTAGAAAGGTTAAGCTTTCAGTGTGGTACATTGGGTCATTCGAGATTCTAGAAATGGTCGGGGTGGTAGCCTATCAGTTGAAGTTACCTCAACGGTATCATTATATTCATGAAATCTTCCATTATTCCCAACTTTGACATTATTATTAAAACGCATGTAATACCTCTCAGTCTAAGGAGGGTGAGTTATAGGTAGATGCATCCTTTGAGGAACATCATATACAAATTATGCATCATAGCACGATGGTTCTTCGAGGTGATTATGTTACTCTAGTATAGGTGTTATTGAAGCACAGTTGAGTATATGATGACACCAAGGATAGGAAGGGAAATGTATAGTCATTGTGGTCATAGTTATTCAATGACCATGCTTCACCACCCTTGGAAGGGCATTTCAGGGATGAATTTATTTAAGGGGAGAATTTGGTAAGATATTGGTTCTTATTTGAGAAAAACAATACTTTTTTTAATTAATTTTCATTATAAATACAATAATATGGCCTAAAAAGATTCTAATTGGGTTCTTAGAGGGATTAGGGATGTTTGTGGCAGTTCTAGAGTAAGAACCCCAATTTTTGGGTGAAAAGAGGAGGTTGCATGGTTAGTGAAAACTGTCCGGGTTGTATTGCACGACTATGTGGTTAGGTCCGCATTTTTAGTAGATATTAACAGAGTATTTTTTATGGTTTAAACATGGTTATTAAACCACGTGGATTAACTGTGCGAGTGTTTGTTTATTATAATAGACCGTGTGCCTATACCGTATGACCCTATTTTTTGGGGGTAAAATAACGATTTTCTGCTAAATTGTTTTATTAAATAAAACATAATTTTCTATCACCCATTGTAAGGAAAAGAGATCCTTCTTCAGCTCTCCCTATAGAATATTCTAGGATTTTAGCTAGGTTGTCTGTCCAACCCCCGATTCAAAATCAATTCATCTCATTGGATCTATAATGGAAAGACCACAATTCCTTTTTATCCATTCTTGATTCTTATAGAAATCAGTTACACTCTTTGGTTTTAGGATCATATGCTCTAATTTCTTGTTCTTCAGTCATTCTTCATAATTATTCTAATTTACGTCAAATTATGAGACGATAGTAGGAAAACTATCAAGAAATAACCTAAGGTATGTGGTCTTGTGCCTTTCGCTTAGAGTAGAGTTGTTTATATATGTCAGGGTGTCACATGCCCAATTTCTGAGAATTACCTAAATTGAATATAAATCCTATACTTTATAGGAGTTTTTTATTTAGGTAAAGAGGTTTAATTGTTCTTTTTATTGGTTTTATACCTTGAATATGAGTGAGTTGTCTTAAAATGACCTTTTATGGATTTTATCCTTGGATTTATATGAGGCATGCCTTCTACCCCTTGATCACAGGATGCCATTTTTGAATTGGTATATAAATAAAATTATTAATTGTTTTATTAATTGAATTTTAAATGAAATGAGTTAAGTGTATGGGATGGATGACTTGTCCCTTAAGTCATGTATGCCATATCATGTTTAAAGCAAGATTTCCTTGTATTTCCTTGCCCATGTGAGAAAAGTAGAGTTTATTCCTTAAGTTGATGAAATGGCCTTGAATTTATCTAATTTTTTATTTTTCCCATATAAGTTATACGATAACTTATCCATGTGATAACATTATAGTATTTTTTAGTATTTTTATATTAAAAATTGCCATGTGAGTATTTTAAAGGACTCTAAATTTCTAGAACATATGAGTTATGTTGGGACCACGCTCTGTGATTGATTCATTAAGCATGGGAAGCACGTTATCATGTTATGCATATGTGAGTAAATGAAAGTCTATTTCATGAATCAAGCAAGATCTTCATCCAAATCGGCACACGGTCCAATACGTGGAAAGGCTCGACGGGTATTCTCGATCCCCATCGGTTGGCTCAAGTGCCTGTGTATCAATTTCAACATGTGGGAATGGTTTACATGAATATGAAATAATAGATCAATCAATAATATAAAAAACAAAACTAAAATTCCAAACCAAAACATACCAAACAAAATTTCTAGATTTGAGTTTACAACATTTAGATAAAAACTCAAAGAAGACTACAACCAAGGGAAACAAAATTATCACAAAAAACACAACATGGAAAGAGAATCATCACCCCCAATCATCCTCACAACATTTCACCAAGGAGGACCTATAACAGCCTGAACTCCCATCTCTAAATGTCTTTCCCTTACCTATATCAAACATTACCAAATCTACATACACACAAGGGTTTAAGTAGGGTGCGAGCTATTTCCCAATAGGATGCCACCGAAAATATATTCCATGATGTAAACATTAATTGAAAAATAACTTTCAAGTGTTATAAATAAATGAAAAGAAACAAACAATTTTAAGGAAACCAAATTTCAAGAAAAACAACACTAAATTAAATAAACTTCAATGAAACCAGGCTTAATTTTTAATTCTCCAAAAAAATCATACTGTATGCCGACAGTAAGTGAGGTATAGGTAGACATCACTAATCATGGGAGACTCCCTATAGGTACTATCTAGAAATGAGACACTATAACGTCGTGTCTTGGTGAAACACGGCTTAGAAACCATGACCATCAATATTCTCATGCATGATCCACTAGTAGGGGACACCCCAATGGCCTAGTGGTCTCCAATCATCATCCATGTCTAGCAAGAGTTTTTATCATCAATCTCACTAAGTGAAACTAGATCATAGCCACTTCTGTATCACTATAACCTTAGTCCTAGTTCTCCCACCTATTTACTCGAGCTTCCCTTTTTGTTTCCAATCAGGTTTCACATTCCACACGATACACCTCATTCACACACTCAAGCCAAACCAGGAACTACACACATATAATTCCACTATTTACACAGCCAAATAATCTTTTAAAATCAAATTCACACTAAAAAATTTCTAATGTATGATTATTATCTTATAAAAATTTTAATAAATCATTTACAAAATTTATAAAATTCTATTAAGTGACTCAATAAGGGTTTACTCATAAATCACACCCAATTTCTAATGAAAAATCCATTTTAATATCTAGAGCATATAAAAGCCTTTCATAACCCACTTTAACACTACACATGATAATCATAGTACATGAAAAATTTCACAAGAAATCGTTATAAATTCATCAAAGAATGTTTATGCATGGAATCATCTACGCTGGGTGTAGAAAATTCCGGAAATCGGTGTGGAACTCCAACTACACCTCAATCGCACCACAAGCAAGATAAGAGGAATCCTAATCCAAGATATATAACTAAATGAATCATGATTAAATCCTAAAAATAAAACCCTAGTTGTTAGATAAAGGGATCCCTAAAAATGGTAGAAAACCCTAGAATGGAGGGAGATTAGGAGGAAGAAGAAACTTGTTTGGTGATTCGATAAACTGCCTTAAATCCCCCACAAAATAGAATCCCCAAGGGTGGTGGAAGAAGGGGGAGGGATGCCTAGGGTGAAGAATATAAATTTTGGGTGATAAATGGATGTTTTTTGAGGTTTGAAATTAGAAGGATAGAGAAAGACCCAAATTTTTAATGACATGCATAGGTCCCACTGTTAGTCCACACGGTTTTTCAAACCATGCGAAAACTATGTAGTTGCCACAATCTACCCAGAATATTCACCACAGTTATCCCACAACATTTGAAAACCTTTGTGGTGGAAGTGTGGTTTCCCACTTCCTAAATACCATAAGTCACACGATTACTTGGGCCGGGCTACACAGTTTGGAAAACTGTGTACCAACCATGTGCCTCAATATGTTTACCCAAAAACTTTTATTTTTAAACCAAATTAAAAAGGGAGCCTGGGGGAAAAGACAGACCAAAATATAATATAAATAACCTAAAAATGAGATCATAGTTGTGATAATTCTCCCTAACATGAAAAAAATTCCTCCCTCAGAAACTCAACCTGATTCTTGATCAGAAAATAAAAATGGATAATTTTTCTCAACCCATGATTTCTATTCTAAAGTCTCATTCATATATTTACAATTTTTCAAAAGAATATAGACCAATAGAATTTACATTCTACGAAGCACCTTCTCTTAGAAATCTAGTATCTATATCGTTCGTTCAAGCATAGATAAATCAAGCTCTAACTCTAACTCTTCCCAATTCAACACATGAGACGGGTCTAGATTGAACTTCTTCAACTGGGAGTTGTGGAACATGTCATGAATCGACATCATCTTAGAATTTAAATCTAACCATTATTCCTAATTTCCAATTTTCTCACTTATCAGGAATGGTTTGACATGCCTTGGCATTAGCTTTCCCTACTTCCCCAAACGACGATGACCCATGTGAGGGGGCACATTCAAGAATACCTAATCACCCAAAGAAAACTCAAGATCCTGATTCCTCTGGTCATCATAAGATTTATGGTGGCTCTAAGCTATCAATAAATGTTTACTAATTATCTTGAATTTCTAAGATGTCTCTTATACGAGGCTCTTTCCCAAAAGTGATGTCTCACCTACCACATACCAACACAAAGGAGACTGAAATGGACAACCATGGAGTTCCTCAAAAGGATATATTATAATAGAGTATTGGTAACAATTTTTACAAGAAAATTATACTAATTTCAAATGGTTTTCCCATGAACCTCTGAAATCCAAAACAAATGCATAGATCATATCCTCCAAAATTTGGTTTTCCTACTTTGTATGACAATCCGATTGAGGGTGATATGCCATATTCATCTTGATCTGGGACCCCAACGCCTTCTGAAATACTTCTTTAAACTGAGAGGTAATTCAGGGTTCCATATTAGAGACAATCTATACCAACAAAATATGAAGGCTGACCACATCCTTAGCATAAAATAGGTCCAACTCATTCACTTTTGTTGAATCTTTGATCATAATAAATTTGGAATATTTTGTCAAATGATCAATTATTACCCAAATGGAATTACTTATCTTACCTATATAAGTCAGGAAAATAATGAAATCCACGGATACATCATCCCACTTCTAGGTAGGAATTGGTAATGGCTGAACAAAACCAGAGGGACTTTGATGTTATCCCTTTACCTGCTAACATGTATAGATCCTTGATACAAAATCATCTATGTCATGTCTCAATCCTGGACACCAAAAGTACTGACGAACATCATAATACATCTTCATAGCACCAGGATGGATGGCCCACTGATAATGGTGGCTATCCTACATCACCATCTTCCTCAAAGAAAATAGAACCACAAAACATACCTTAAAGATAAATATTCCCTTAGGATAAAACAACCAGTTGGAAGATCTGTCCCCACTATGATGGAACTACATAGACTGCTGGCACATCTCATCATCCTGCTTCTCCCATTGAATTAGCTCTAGAGGAGATGGGGTCTTCTGCACACTTGCTAAAAATACACCTCCATTGTTCTCCTTGGTCTCCAAATGCATTAGGTAAAATAGTCCCAATAAAGTATACTTTTCACTCGACATCCTCAAGACCTATACTAGAAATTTTCTTCTCTAGGCACCAACCACCTGATTACTCATTCTCGGGGTATAGATGATGTCAAATTCAAACCCCTACAGATACTCAATCCAATGGATCTATGTTAAATTGAGATCTTTTTGGGAGAAGATGTAGGATAGGATTTTATGATCAGAATAGATAAAAATTTATCCCTAAAAATATAGTGATGCCACACATTCAAAGCGTGTATCACCAATTCAAACTCTAATTCATGGGTCGAGTAATTATTTTAATGTGTATGGAGTTGGAGAGAACCATATTCCACCACAAATTCATATTTCATAAGAACACACCGAAGACCTATAACTGAAGAATTAGAATAGACCACGTACCCATTTTGCAATTCTGGAAATATCAACACTAGTGTGGTGGTCAACCGCAGCTTCATCTCTTTCAAGAACTCCTAACATTCTAATCTCCTTTTAATCTTTACCCGTTTCTGGGTGATTGCGGTCATAGATGAAGAAATTCGTGATAAATCCCGAATGAACCACCTATAATAACATGACATGACATAAAGTCTCATGATCTCAAACACATTCTTTTGTTTTTCCCACTAAATAGCGGCACTAATCTTCTTAGGGTCCACTGAAACTCCTTTTTTTTAAATAACATGGCCCAATAACATCACTTCCCTGATCTAGAAAGTGAAATTTGGAAATTCTGCATAAAGGCTATGGTTATGAAAAGTTCCCAACACAATCCACAAGTGATGATCTTGCTCTTCCTTCGATCTAGAATAGACAAGGATGTAATACATGAATACCACAATGAGGAATTTGAGATACTAGTGGAATACCCTATTCATGAGCACTATGAAGACCATTAGATAGTTTTTTTCAATCTGAAAGTCATGACCAAATACTCAAAGTGGTCATACCTACTTTGGAATGTTGTTTTTAGGACATTCGCCTCTTTCACCCAGACTTGGTGGTAACTAGGATGAAAATTGATCTTGTAGAACAACTTTTCTCCATTCATCTTTTCAAAAAAAATTGTCAATTTGTGGAAAGGGGTGGTTGTTCTTGATGGTTACCCTATTTATCTTCTAGTAGTTGATACACAACTAGAGAGATCTGTCGGACTTCTTTGCAAACATAGCAGGAGAAGCCCATTGAGAGACTCTAGGGAGAATGAACCCTTTGTAATCCAAATTGCCTAGTTGTATCTTTAATTAAATCAATTCGGTAGGGGGCATGTGATATGAGGGAAGACATATTGGTTGTGTTCCCAATGCCAAATCTATTAAGAACTGCACGTCCCACTCTAGGGGTAAACCTGAAAAATCATCTTGAAATACCTCCAGGAACTCATCCACCAAATGGGTTATTCCACCCTAAAGAGCACCACTTTCATCCTAAAACATGAGTGGAAATTACTGAAAAGAAATATTACATAACTATAGGATTATAGGTCTTACATGACCTAACAGACGATCCTATTCTCTAAGAAAACATGAGCACTTCAATCAGGTTCCATGAAACATACTCGTTGCTGATAACAATAAATGTTTACTTAGAATCTCACCATCTATTCCATGAAAGGATCACATCAATAATGTTTATATCCAAAACCACTAAATTCCACTCCATATCAACCCCTAACACAGATAGAACAATACAAAGGCACCTAATACCTTTCACCTTTTTCTTTCCTAGTGGAACCACCTACTCCATCGCAAAAGACAACAACTCAGTTAAAAAAATCATCAGGTTTACAAAATGGGTAGATATAAAAGAAAAATATGCACCAGTATACAATAAAATAGTAGCTATAAAATATGTAATAATAATGATATCTCAGACAGTCGAGGGTCATTCATCTGGTCCTGCGAGTGCCTAATCCATAGGACGAAGATTCTTGATCTCTGTCTAAGTCTGTTGATAACCACTGGCATGCGGCTATTCCTCGAAGTGACTCTAACCAAAAGAAGATTTTGTCCTTCTTCCATGACCACCTAACCAAGATCCCCCCATATTGGACAATTATGACTCAGTTGACATCAATCTGGAAGCCGCAAATCCTTCCCCACTCTGATGTGGGCGCATTTTATTGCAAAAACCCTAAAAATATCCAATAACTCCACATAGATGACAAGGTTTAGGAGGAGTTGGACATGCAGGTCAAATGTGACCTGCATTCCTACATTTTTGTCACACAACAAAACCTTTATCTGAAATCATGGACAAAGGTAGCCAGGAAGGATGGCCTTAGTTACCACCTCCATTCTTCCATTTTTCATCCCTCTTCCTCTTTTTCTCCAAAGAACTACCACTACCCATCGTGGGAATATCACTAGAGGATCCTGACCTATCCTTACGGTCAATCTTTACCATATAATCTCGGTCAACCACTTCAGCATAAGACTTCATATTGATCAAAAAAACTAATAATAGATTTCTGGTCAAAGACTTATTTAGAACCTATGAGCCTTTATCTACTCATTTGAAACTATTTCAGGGGCATATAGAACTAGATCAGAAAAGCGGTTGGAAAACTCCATTACTGACTGGACCCCCTAAAATAGAACCATAAACTCCCAGGATCTAACAAATTACAAGAACTCATGGAAATACTGGTTATTAAAGACCACCTTAAAGTTGTTCCAGATCATCCTCTTATGCTTCCGAGCTTGAATCACTGAGTCCCACCACCTCAGGATAGTACCTTATAGCAAAAACAATGCACATTTGACCATGACCACTTCAAGGGTGTCTAGTAACTTGAACATACCCTCTATCTTCTCAAGTCACTCCTCCTCTTCCTATGGTTTTGTGCTACATTGAATGGAAGGAGGTTTCTTCTTGATAAAATCATGGGCTTTGTCCTTCCGTGGACCAAGTTCAGCCTCCCCAACTAGAGAAGGTAATGGGATCGCTCCCTAACCTAGAGCTTTTATACCCCGAACCACTCCATATACTAACCTCTAATCATGTGGTGAGGGAGAACTCTCTCCGGATTGTTCCCATTATTGTAGAAGAATTAGCCGAGGAGGCATGTTGCTACAAAAAAAACAGTCACATGATAAAATATTAATTGAAACCAATCTGAAAAATTCTAGCAAGAACAACAGACAACCATAAATCAAACACTACACAACAACATGAAATCCAACCAATTCACCCCAACCTAATTTCTACACAAAGTCTGCAGCCCACATATCCCATTTGGAGGAGAATTCAAACAGACATCCAAATATCCAATGGAGACTTGAGGTCTGTCATAAGGTGTTCTCGCCCGAAACCCTACTCATAAACAAAAAAATGTGGCTTGATAGTCCTATCTCCAGTCTAACTAGACTCACCCAAAATAACATGACCTACAAGAGAAACCAACTTTGATAACATTTTTTCACAAACCAAGCTGGATCTCCATCTGAACCAGAACTCAACGTACTCCGTGGAAAGGCCTGAAAGGTATTCCTAATCCCCACAGGCTGGCATAAGCTCCCTGTTATCAATATCAACACATGGGAATGGTTTACCTTAATATGGAATAAAACAACAACTAATAATATAAACAAAAAAATAGAATGTCCAAACCAAACATATCAAACATAATTTAAGTATTTTAATTTACAAAATTTTGATAAAACCCCAAATAAGACTACAACAAAGGGAAGTAAAACTATATCAAAAAACACCAGTTGGAAAGAATAGAATCTCCCCCAACCACACTCACAACACTACATAGAGGAGGACCTCTAGAAACCCAAACCACCATCTCCAAACATATTTACCTTAACAGTATCAAACATTTCCAATTATAATTACACCCAATGGTGTAAGTAGGGTATGATCTATAGCCCATTAGGATGCCACCCAAAATAGATTCCAGGATTTAAACATTGATTGACAAATAAATTGCATGTTTTGAAAATAAATCAAAATCAAGGAACAATTTTAAAGAAAACTACATTTAATAAAACAACATTAAATAAAATATACTTCAATGAAACCATGATTTAATTTTAAATTACCAAACAAATCATACTTTATGTCAAAGGTAAGTTTGGTATAGCCTAAGATCGCTAATATAGGGAGAGTTCCTATAGGTACTAGATATAAATGGGACACTAGAACCTCATGTCTTGGTGAAACATGGCATATAAACCACAACCATCATCATTATCATGCACGAGCCACTGGGAGGGGACACCCCAATGGCCAAGTGGTCTCTAATCATCATCCATGTTTAGTTAGAGTTGTTGGAATCAATCGTGTTAAGTGAAACCAAGATGTAGCCATTTTTGAATTACTCGAACACTAGTTCTTGTACACCCACCTAGTTACCCAGGCTTCCCTTTTTATGCTCAATAAAGTTTCATGTTTCGGAAGATATACCACCTTCACACACACAAGCCGAACAAGGCACTACACACACCAAATGCCACTATTTTCACACAAAAATACTATTTTAAAATCAAAATCACACCAAAACCTTTACAAATTATGATTCACATATCATTAATAATTTAAAAAATCATTTACACAATTTATAAAATTCTAACAACTGACTCTACATGGTTTTACACATAAATGTCACCCAATCTCTCATGAAAAAACAATTTAATCACCAATATAATATCAAACCATTTAATAAACCACTTTCACACCACATTTAATAATCATAGGACATGAAAAAATGACCAAGAAAGAATTATAAATTCATCAAATAATTTGTAAAAATAGAATCACTTACCTTAGGTGTAGAAAGTTCTGGAAATTAGTGCGGAACTCCAACCACACCACAAGAAAGAATGGAGGAACCCTAATCCAATATATGAAACCAAAATAGTCAATAATACACCATAAAAATTTAACCCTAGCCATTGGATAAAGGGATCCCTAAGAAAAAGGGTAGAAAACCCTAGAATAGAGGGAGATTAGGATGAGGAAGACACGTACTTGATGATTCGTGGAGAAAATTCCCTAAATATGCCACAAAATAGAATCCCCAAGGGAAGTTTAAGTATGGGGAGGTGCGCCTAGGGTGAATAATACTGAATTTGGGTGAGAAAATGAGGATTTTGGGGTTTAAAATTGAGAGGAAAGAGAAAAGACCAAGATTTTTTAATGAACTAGATTGGTCACACGGTTAGTCTGCACGGTTTGTCAAACTGTACAATTTCCACTGTCTACCTAAGACAGACCGCACAGTTATCACACACAGTTAGAAAAACAATACAATGACTGTGCAGTTTCTCACTTCCCAAAGACCATAGGCCTCATAGTTATCTGGGTTTGGCCACACAGTTTGTTAAATTGTGCACCATCCATGCACCTCAAGCTATTTACCCAAAAAAATCATTTTTCTTCAAAATCAAAAATGGAATCTAGGGGGGAATATAGACCAAAATAAAATATAAAAATAACTAAAAATGTGATTGTGGGTTTGACAGTCCAAGCCTTTGAGGTTGTTCCTTTCTTGAGACACCCTTTTTTGGTGAGTTATATTGAATGCCTTGGGTTTTGACCTTGTCATGTTTAATTAATTCTCTAAATAAAATGGAACAAGTGAAATGATTAATAGAAAATGGGTATACATGTATTCATATAGGAATTCCATGGATGATCACTTACTTATATTGACTTATAAACATTGGGTGATACATAGATTCATATTAGAATGGAATATTTGGACTCATTAGCTTGAACCTAAATATGTTGTGAGTGACACATGGATCCAAATGAGGGATTCCATGGATAGAATCAATGAGCCTTAACTTACATGTTTAGGGATACATAGATTCATATTATAATTACATGGAATAACACAAAAGTAATAGAATATTATGCTAGGGGTGATACTTGGGCTTCCAAAGAGGTGCACTGAGGATGGAATCGATTGGCTCGTACTTTATACCTCACCTAAAGAGATATCAAGTTTCTAAGTGGTTTTCCAAGAACAATCTTGTAGGGTGTTGGATCATATTTCACCATGAGCGATACTTGAATTCCAACTTTGCAATGTCAAGTAAGGGACCATGTTCTTATTTGAATTATAAATGAAATAACTTATGACATGTCTCTAAACCAGATAACATGCTTGTAGTTTGTCTTTGCTTATATTTTTTAGATGTACTTATAAGTAATCTTTTGTGCTTCCAATTACACAGGGGTTGTTGGGATTGAGCCAAATTCCAAGAAATATAAATTCAAGGTAATTGAATTATTAAATTAATATGAATTAAATGAAATGAATGTAAATGAAAACTAGTAAATGTGGCATGTTTAATTTTTATTACTTCCTTTCTTACAGCTTTCATTATTGAAAATTTATAGGTATATAATTTCACTGATGGATTAGAATATACCTTGGGTTATTTTCTACTAGGATTTTATCTCATACCCTAATTGGGCCATTTTTGGGACCCAAAAAAAATATATGATTGTAGGTGTCAAAAAGGTAAATCACCCTAATATACGTACTTGATATGCTACTTAGGAGCATGATAGCATGGTACCATGATGAGGCTTGCGATGCTACTAGGAATCTTTTGGACTTTTTTACTTTTGGTACATGCATTGTATATGACTAGTGTGTACTTTATTAGGAAATTTTATTAGAAACATGTGACATGTATCATTTTATTGTATATGATATGACTTTTGGCTTTGATTATACTACCAGTATTATGTTGTGGATTTCTATTGTATGGTTTATTGCTTTAGCTACTTGTATGATATTTCCATTGTGATACACTCTAGTATTGATGTAATAGTATACCTGTAGACTCACATAGGTCCTTGTTGCTATTAGGTAGCTTATGGAGTTTTGGAGATTCACTTGAGGCTATGTGTCCAACTAGGCTTGGGGCACTGTTGAGTGGAAACTGAGACTAGGACGTTACATGTTTTCTTAGATAATCTAGTGCAGTCCATGGTTTGAGTTGATTGTTTATATTAGTATGGTTTTTAGGGTAATAATAGATGTCTTTTGAGATTAATGGAGTGTCAATAATTTAATATAACTTTTGTATAGAATATTTTTTCTCTTTTGAGAGTGTTTTATGTTTATTTGAATATCTGTTTTTGGACTTATTCTTTATGAGCATGGAGAAGTTGTTCCATAAGGTAATCCTTTCCAAGTGCTTTCTTATGTTTTTTTAGTTTCTCATTATGATTGGTGTTTGATATTCGGTTGTTCATGTCTTGTTTATATGGGTATTAGTGTTTCATTTTCATGGTGTAGATAGTGTTTTGGGATTGTTTTGTCGATTTGGTTATAGATAAGCCTACAGTATATACAAGGTTGACTAGGGGAGGGGTTTGTTTCTGTTTAGACCATGAGTTCCATGAAGCTGAGTTTTCTATCATAATCACCATGAGAATGTATTATACAATTTTTGACTTATTAAAATTCATATTCTACTCCTAACCCTATGGTTATAACCATGTTGTTTCCCCAAGAGGAATGTTTTTGGTATGGTTCCACCCTTATGGATTTGATATGGTTGTTTGATGTTGGTTATTTTGGAGGATTTTTTTTATTCTTTTTTTTATTATGATGTGGTTGTTCTTTTATATCCCATAACAAAATGGTTAATATTATATTCATTTTTCCCACATTTTATATTAGTTCTAAACAGTGAGGAGACCTATGATGGGACTTGGTTTTCTTATATCTCCAGTTGGTTGGTCAAATAATTATCCTTTCTTAGAGTTTGTTGATATTTTTTGGGGATCTATATTGTTTTTTAAGTAGTTATTTTTTTGTGAGGGTTTATTTTAGTTTGGTGGTCATTGATTCCTTAGGATAAACTATCAAAATTCTTCTTATAATATATTAAGATTCATCATTCATTTCCTACTACTTTGACCTATGAATTTTGAGGGCCATAAAGTTGATTGGTGGGGAGATTTTTGACACCCGCATGTCATTGGTATATTAGATTTTATATTATTTTATATTTTTCTTGGATAAGTTTATGTTTTGAATATTTATTGGATAAATTTTTATATTTTCAAAAAATATATTCTGCATATAGTTTTCATGCGTGTTTTAAAGAAAATAGTGTGGTTACCCTTACATTTTATGTTTTTTAGTTTTTTCTAAAATGGTTTAGTCTGCATTGGTAATACATGATTCAGTCCAAACCATGTGGAAACTAGGAGAATATATATGGTACATTTTGTGTATATGATAAATTGTGCCTGAATTGGGAATGATTAGGAAAAATCATGCACCAAGCATGTGATAAGGTCTATAATTGGACAGTACCATTTTCCACAGTTCTAGAATGGGTTTTCTAACAATGAAAAGTTCCTAGTTGCATATTTATATGGTGGGTTGGCCTCGGAAGTTGACCGTGTATAGTTAGAACATGGTTGGAAAAACTGTGTGGAAAAACAATAGTCTTATAAGGTGTTTAAGTTTTTAAAATTTACAGATCCCTTCACCCACTCATTTTAACTCTCGGGCCTTCTACAACCCCCACCTCTCTCTCTCTCTTTATTGTACTGAACATGTGTGAAATAATAAAAATATTACCATTATTTTTTTTGTTTATGATTTATCTATTTGTATAAGGGAGTCTTATGGTTGAAACATGGTATATTTTAGGACTTTCTAGGGATACACAGTTTCGGAAACCTTGCTGTGAAAACCATGAACCATGTGTAGTTTTGGATAGAGTAGATCACATGGTTTTTGAATGGTTTGGAAAATTGGGTGCAAAAACTGTGTGGCCTCTAAATATGTAGATTTGTATAAATCACACTGTCCATGTAGGGATTAATAAACTATATATGAAAACCATGTGACAAAATCAAGGTAATATATTTGTGTCATTTTGGATTCTTTTTAATTGTGGATTCATACCTACGATCCACATTTTAGTTTTCCCTAATCAATGTTCATTCCAAGGGACTTTATCCTCTTCGTAAGCCCCTCTATATTGAATTCTAAATGGATTCTTAGGGTTTATTTACCCCATGATACAAGTTGAGAGCTTCAAATTTTTTTATTTTTCTCTTATTTTATTCTATATTCCCAAACACTAATGGACTTGGGTTTCCAATTTCTATTATCTATGTAACATACCAACCTATTTTAACCCATAATTGTACCAAAATTGCCCTACCACATGGTCCAAAGCATGTTCCCAATTACCTTGGGTTGGGGTAAAGCACAAGGGTATCGTATAAAGAAATTTGGAAATGATTTCACCCTAAACTAAGATATGATTATATAGAAACATTGTTTCATAAAAGATATCCAAAATTAATCATTTTTCAAATAACCAACACAAAAAGGTAACATCCAAAAACTAGATAAAATTTTCTAGATGAAAAAATTAAAATACCATCAACTGGGAACTTGAATAAAATCATGGGTCCCTCTTCATGTGAACATATGTCACCATTATTTTAACCCACTATAACAAAAAATTATCTATGAGTGTTTTCTCTACATAAAGATATTATATTTAACTATATCTTATGAAACCAAATCTACAAATTTCTGATGTAAAAAATTAATGTACAAGAACTAATTATCAGTATACTGATGCTAAATAATCTATAAAGTCTCTATCCAAATGAATCCATTAGTTCTTGAAATAACCATATTTATAAAAAAATATAAAATAATTCATCTTCACATACAAAGTCATCCTTTTGTTTTATTTTAAAAAAACATTCCATATTCGAATAAATAAAGTAATATGACATAACATATATCCATGACGCATAAAAATCAGAATAAAATGTGTTTCAAGCATCAATATACAAATAATGTGGCCAAATAATCATATCAAGTAAACATGCATGTATTGTATCCACAATGAACTAAATGGAAATCCCTTTCATAAGGGTGTATACAACTATGAAAAACAAAAAAACAATAGCCAGCAAAATTGAATCCAATAGTCCAAGAACACCGGTACCCTGGTAAGGTTACACACTATCAACCATGGAATAATGGGAACTTATCCTAGTTATTCCTCGCTCTACTTTGGTTTTTTTATATTTAGTAATTTTCTCATAGCCTAAGTTCTCATTATTTTATTTATACATAATTTTTATATTTCAATATAATAAATCCAAAATTTAATAAGGAGGTTTCTATATATATTCCTATCTAATTCCAATATTTAAAATACATTTCCCTTTTAAATTCATATTTTAGAAATTCCATGAAAACAATATTTTACATTAAAAATCATTTTTCATAGAAAATACCTTTTCAAAATAACCGTATAGCCAACAAACATCACATCACTTCACATGGATCTAAAATTGTTTATTTTTTAAATCAATCCCAAATATAACCATATTGAAACAATCATTCCAAGGGTTATACCATAGTATAGAGACACTCGCCTCACTAATGGAGAAAATGATGTTTCCTTCTAATCTATTTATGGGAAACAAATAGGTTTAGTCCTCAAAATCATTGATCCAAGAGAAACTCCATAAATTCCCCCATAAATCCATATATATTTTAAAATAATAAAATATTAGGGTTATACTGAGACAAGGGTAAGATAGTACAAAATAATATTTAGATAAAAGCAGATAAATCGAGAGTAAATACGAACATAACTTGAAGATAACCACCTAATTCGATTGAGGATCATCAAGGAATCAAGGGAAGAGTCTTTTAGGGCATAATTGAGGTGATGGTTCGAGCTAATAAGGTGTTATGAAAATATTGGTGATAAAAGTGACCAATTAATTAGGGTAATTTTCAATTTTTATAAGTATGGATCAGGTCTTAGGGTTAGGTTTCATGGTTAGAAAAACTATGTGTTTACCATGTAGTTTCCAATGTTCCTCAAAAACCATGTTGCATGGTTTACCAGGAATAGTTATATGTTTTCAAAAAACATGTGCAATATTTTTTCTGGCCTTGATAATACACTGATCATCTCACATAGTTTTCATGGTGACACCCATGTTCAGAGAAATGGTGCTTAAAATATGCAAATCACAAACATAACAAATAGACCTATATTTCCATATTTTTGCATGGTTACTATTAACCGTGTGCCTGGCCTGATTTCCCCAAAAATCTAAATTTTAAACCCCAGAATCATGAAATCCTTTAGAACCTCAACCAAAATCAAGACTAAACAAAACTATGACTTAAATGGCATCATAATTCTCCCAACCATGATACTATTTTCCCTGCATGTTCTAGAACCCAAAAAATATATAAGTCCATTTCTACATCATCAAGGCCCCATACTCCCATGTCTCATGGTTTCCCCAACTATAATACTATCTCACTCAATGTAATAGAATCATCTTCTAACAAATCAACTTATTCAGTTGGTCAACTATCTGAATAGGCCTTTCAATCACTATGTTTTTGGTTTAAATATCAATATTCTCCTAATCAATCAAATGGGGTGGATCTAGATAGAATGTTTTCATTTTGGAGAACATAAAATATATAACGTATTGAATTAAAATTATTATTTGATTTTAATTAATAATTCACATTTTCGATTCTCTCCACAATATTAAAGAGTCTAACATGATGATGTGTTAACTTACACTACCTCCCCAAGTTCTTATGTCCCATCAAGGTGAAACTATGAGGGAAACTTGATCACCTACCTCAAATTAAATTGAATGATGATGCTGATTATCATAATATTTCTAATGGCAGTGATCTATCATAAAAATTTTCTTGATCATTTTCACAATATTTTTCACCTATTGAACAAGGATAGGTCTAATCAAGGACTGTTCTCTAACCTCTTCCCAACAAAGAGAAAATCTATAAGGCCTCCCATATAGTGATTCAAATGCAACTTTCCTTATATAAGACTAACAAATATTGTTATATGAATCTTTTACTATGGAAATATGTTTCTCCCAATAACCACTGAGGTAAACATGCATTTTCAAGGTATGTATTCAATAATATAGATGTATTTCCTAGTCTGACCATCCATATTGGGATGATATGGCATTATTAACTTCTACTGAGAACACATCACATTTTTTAATCCACTCTAAAACTAATATGTGAATTGAGGGTCTCTATATAAAATTATAGTTGAGGGAACACCCTGGAGTATAAAAAGTTCCCACATATTCAAGTTTCCAAGATCCTAAACCTTCATGAATCCTTTATAGGTAGTAAATTTGAAGATTTAATGAGTATATCAATAATCACACATATCACATATTTAAAACTATGAATATGAGGTATCCCAATATTGAAGATATACTTCAAACACTTATGGTCTGAATACATTATAAATCATTCCCCAAAGAGGTATTAGAACCATGTATTGAAAGTGTGAATTATATCTAGAAAATAATGATCATGAATGGGTTAGTTCATATCATGAGGGTGTAATTGAAAAAATCCATAAGAAACCATGTGTCTTCCCTATATCAAAAAAACCTAAACCTGTACCGAAGGAATTATAGTATATATCATATCCCAAACCTAAATCAGAAGATATCAAGACTAGAGTTGAATTAAATATCACTTTCAACTCCTAAAAATATTTATATCATTGATATATCCAAAAAAACCACATACATGTAGTTTATCACAATCATATGAGATTCAATATTTGAAAAATCTCTAATAAAACTCCTTAATAACAAGTTAATCCCAAGAAACTCTAGATCTCCAACACATTTTTGGGCCTCTCCAAAGACATGAAGGTCATAATCTTATCAGGATCCACTATGAAACTATTATTAAAAATCACATATCCCATTAATTTAACTTCTTGAATGTAACTCCTTGTGTTTTTAAAAAATAAAACTATGTTTGATAGTGTGTGTGTGATATACAGCACAGAACTCAAACAAACTATGATTATTTAAATATTACCTTTCTAAAATCTCCATTAAATAGTTTTATTTGAATAAGATTAGATGAATTATGATATATATATATATATAATTTCAAAATAAAGTTATAAATTATTAGTAAATAATCACTCAATTTTTAGTAATTTCATTTTATTCTTGAAAAATACATTTTCTTCAAAAATGATTTTTATTTCTTATTGTAAAATATTATAATTAATTTCCAAAAAATGTAAAAAATTTAATTTGTTAAAATTAACATCATATTTGAAATCGTCATATCAAAATTAACGTAGGGTAATATTTTTTTGTATTTTTCATATAATATTTATTTTTCAGTGAATAGTGAACAATACTATTTTTTTGAACTATTATTTATTTGGGTAAATTATGTAAAGGTACCATTATTATTTTAATTTTATTTTAAAGAAAAATAATTATTATTTATTTATATTTAATCCAATTAATTACATTTAAATCATCTATATACTATATTTTAGTATGAGTTTATTTTTAGGCATGAAAACACATTTTTTCTGAAAACTGTTTTAAAATGAATAATTTTCCTCCTTTTAAATTAAATAAAAAATAATCCATAATTTTTAATTATTGGAAAAAAAATTATTAATAATATAACTATAAATATTAACTTAAATTCATATAGATAAGATTACTTGCAATGCCCCGACCCCAATTACCCAGAGTCGGGGAATTATTTTTATACATTTGTATGATTACAAGGAATCATGTCATGAAGGACTGATCAGTTTAGTAGTCTTGGAAAATATATTACATAAATGAATATTACTGTACATTACAAAATAAAAAAACAATAACAAAATTGTCTCTATTGAACAAATTTATATCCTTTAGACTATCCCTGTAGGTCAGTCATAATATACTTCTTCGCGTCCTAGGAAAAATAAAGCATAAAAAGGAGTGAGCTCAGATGCTCAATAAGGATACCAATATAGCAGAAACTTTCATAAATAATCATAAACACATAAGTCAATGTATAAAACTAAAAAAATCCTTTTAAACATAAAATTCAGCATAAAATGGAAAATATAAATCAAATATTGTCATTTACTTATTCTCATGGATATTCTACTAGTTGAATAATCACATGTAATATCAATAGCAGATTTCATAATGACAGAATGCATAATGTCAGACATCATAACCATATAGTCAAGGCCTCGTGCCAAGACTAAAAAGGAGATTTTCTTAAGGCCTTGTTCCAAGAAATTAGTTTGTCTCATTATAACTACCAATGTATCGAGGAGTTGTAGTAGGATCCACTCACCACATACTAAATCCAACTCATTTCTCATATAAAAATTTTGAAGCATAACATAAACATTCATATTAAAACTATCATACGAAATGCCAATAATAAATCCATAAATCATGAATGGTATAAAAATAGAACATTCACAGTCAAATATATCAAAACTCATTCAATACAGTATTGAAAATTTTATTCATAATAAATCAACCTCAATCAAGAATAATATCCAAAAATAATGTTGACATAGGTGAAAATAATCAGTAAAACCTTTGGAGAGAAATATAATTTTTTTCATGAAATCATTTAAAAGTATCATAATTTATAAAGGAAGTTATTTAAAATATATTTTTGAATCAAATTGTCCCACACCACTTTGAAACTTTTTAAAATAATTAACATTTTAAAACAATTATGTCCATATGAATAAATCATTAAAATTATTTTGAAAACATGGACATTAATGAAATATATTTAGAAACATAAATCATTAAAAAATTTAAAATGATGATATAGTTAAATATTACCTTACATAAAACCTTAAAAGATTCATTTTGAAAGTATTTTTATGAAACATGGACATGGATGATAAATATATCCCAGTAAATACAAACATATAAACAATCTCAGATAATAATGAGATTGAAGAATTAACCCTTACCTTGTACTTTTCATTGGTCAAGGGTATGTTAACATCATATATAATAGTTAAATAATTGTTATTAATTTATAAAATAACCACATAAATTAATATTATATCATATATGATCTTCAAATATTGCTTTGTTAATGAACTTTTAGTAGTTTCATTGTTTCGGGTGTTAACTGATTTGTTTTCCTTTATATGTTGTGTTATGTATGTCATGTTTGTTATGGATAGGATGTGTTTGATTCATATCAATAATGATATAATTTTCTTAAATATTATTTTTAATAATCAAATGAAAATTATTCTTGAATGTTTAATATGGGGAATGAATCTCATCGCGTTTGTGGAGACGGTAATCCGTACGTACACACGAACACTACTTCCATTTCATTTATTTTATTTTAAAAGGAACGAAGACAAAATGATACATATGTATATTATTATTATAGTATAATATAATATTTATATATGTTACATATGTTCATTAACACCATCCATTATATGTTCCATGTTTGGTATGAACGAGTCATATCACTTTGAGGGGCGGTAGTCCGCACTTCCTCAAATGAAATTATCGTATATATACACCATAAAAAGAATAAATGTGTGATATAAAAGAGAATTAAAAAAGATTATAGATAAAATAAATATCATAAATATCATATATGATTACAGTTCCATAAAAATGGCCACCATAAGAGGTACTAGTAAAATATTGAATAATCATCGTTTCGTGAGGCTGTAGTTCACCGTCCATAGAAACATTATGTTTTGTACCCATTAGATGAAGGTGTGTGTAAGTGTAGTTCAAGTACATCTCATAAAAACGACCTATTATATTTAGGATACTGTTTTTGTTAAAAAATAATGTAATAAATATATTTTAGGTGGTTGGAGAGGTAAAATAAAAGAAAAGAACTTAAGAGGAGATGTTACCTTTAAATCGGGTAACTCCCTTTGGTTTGTAACAAAAGGCTCCCTTGAAGTGCCTTCTGCCTAAGGTAAGTATTCAAAGAGAAAGAGAGGAATTTTGGGAGCCTAATTAGGAAGAGTTTGGACAATCCAAGGGTCTTGAGAGGTGTGAGAAATGGGTTATAGTTGAGAAATTTTTATAAGGGGGAGGAGGGGCTCTTTAGGAATGTTTGAAAATATTATTTTATTATATAATGATTTTCTGTTTTTAAAGGTCCAAAAGTCAAAAATAAGATGAATCATGTTTGAAATAAAATAATCCAATACGAATTGGATAGGCTTTGGATATTTGTTTATTTTTATAATATCATTTATTTAAATAATTCTTTAATGAGGTAAACATTGCATCATTATTTTGTCATAAATAATTTTATTTATTATATATCAAAAAATTATAAAAAAGTACCATGATGTAGGAAATATTTTTATATTTAAAATTTATATTTATAGTAGAAAATATAACTTATATAACTTCTTGTAAAAAAAATTTCTAAAAGATATATGTTTATGTCATTTTTGTCTTTACTTTAAATTAATTAATATAATGTGTCATTATCACTCTCAAGTGGCTCCACGAGGTCCCAAAATCGTCCCAAGGATGCCAATGGTCAGACTTGTATTAACCAATAGATATAAGACACATGTTATAATAATTTGTTTTATTATTATAATATTTTTTTAGCCTTATTTATCAGATTTACCCTTTAAGCAAGGTAAATAAAATATTTACTAAAGTAAATATTCATAATGTTTAAAAATAAAAGTTATCTATTTGAAAAATTTGGACCACCTGATTCAAAATATGGAATCTGTGTTTCCAAATTCAAATTATATAATTGGAATAAATTAATTTAAAATTAATTCTCGTTGTCAATACAAAAAACATGTTTTTAAGAAATAATAACTATCAAAAGATTGACACTTTTTTATGTCCATTTTAAATGTGAAATTATATCCAATGACCTAAATTATATTAAATGACAATTATATAATCTAATTATACTTTAAAACCACTAAAAGTTATAATTTTACACTATAAATTATTTTGATTAAAAGGTTTCTTTTAATTAAAATTTAGTATTTTTTACTATTCATCAAAGTATGAAAGTTATCAGAAAAGTACCAAAAAATTATCCAAAATAAATTTTTATTTCCCAATTCTAAATAATAATTTAATTTCATTAAATTTAATATATAAAAGTGCCAAATTTTGGTTTTAAAAAAGATTCTCTATTAAAAGGGGTGAATTTTCATTTTTTAAAAAATACTTCTTTTATCTAAAAAAATGAATTTGTTCTTATATTATGTCTAAGAAATATATAATATGGATTCTGAAATTATATGTAGTATATAAAATTAAAAATTCATTTAATAATATTCATAACTTCTTTTTGAACGGCTAATTTGGTAAGTCATGGTGCGCTCGAACTCGGTGTTACGTGAAATACAAGTTATTAAATTTCTTTGAAGAGATAACGTACTATGAAATATTGGGGTGTTACATTCTCTCATCTTTTAATAAATTGAGTCCCTAAAATTTGAACTTTTTCTTTGAAAATAAAAGTTTAAAAACAAAAAAAAATACCTTTGTGGAAAACCCACATAGGAAATTGGGTTAATGAAATTTAGTCTTAATAAGAGGGAAAGATAAATGAAAAAGTCACCACCAAATTATGATCTTGATTTGGAGAAAATTGGTGAAAATTAGTGACACATAATTTGAGGAAAATGTAAACATTTATAGGGAGTGATTGAGGTCATCAATCACAAACTAGTGTAAAATTGAGGGCCTCAAAGTCATCAATCTATGATGATTTAAAATATTATCAGTTCAACAAAATGTAAGGTATTAGGATAACACATTTTTTACTTTAATATCTCTTCCCTAAATTTTAAGAATTAATTTATCCATAAAATAAGAGAAAAAATATATACTTGACAAGTATAGTTTCATCCTTCAACTAATTCCTACGACAAACTCATATTTCACTTCAAAAGATAATAGAATTCAAAAATATTCTATTTATCCAAATCATAGAGGGTTCCAAAGATAATGAATTTATAATTCATTTGTCAGACTTCTGAAAAACTACATTATACAAACTAGGACATCAAGTAATTCAGTGGTAAGTGATTACCCTTGTCACCCTTTAGTTTTGGGTTCAAGTCTCGCAACCTTGTCGGACGCGATGGGTTATCGCCCGACCTCTAGGTTGTCCTTTTAATGACAATCCAAAAATAATATCAATAAATTATTTAACCTTAAAAATAGTATCTAATATAAAACATAATTTATTCCAACATTTAGCCTTATCCACAATACTTCTGTACGAACTCAAATTCCAAAATTTATAAGGAACGTCACATAATATACATGTAAATACCTTCATCGTGTATTCTCTTAAAATGTGGTAATAAAATGAATTTATAAAAAACTATATTTGAAAAGGTATATACTTCCTTATTCCTTATTTAAGTCATATAATACTTAATATACTCCTTAAATCTAAAAATTTTTTAATCACCAATAATTATGGAATAAAAAAAAATTAATTAGTTTCAAGGTAGTCAATAATATACAATATAATTTATCCAAATCAATAATCTCTTATTCCAAAATCAATACCACAGTATTAGGACCATATTAAAGTTTTATCGTTCCATAAAACATGTATTTTCCTAAAATTTTAACTTGTTATTGAGTCACTTTTCATGGTACCACACAATCTCAAATATTTAATGAAATGGTATTGTAATTTAATCCTTATGTACTCCATAATTATTATAACCAGTACATCATTGATAAAACACTAAAATGACATAATTATTTAATATCAACACAAGAACACTAGTCATTACTCTTCATCTGTGGTAATATCATAACATGATTATTATCCAAGAGCATCATTTGCGGTATACTCTTATGATTGGGACATTGATTCAAGTTGTGTCCCAACTCCTTGAAGATGAAGCATTGTGCATTTGTAACCTTTTTCTTACCCATACAATCATGTACTTGGTGTCCTTTTTCTCCACACTTATAACAAACTCCCATTCCCTTTAAGAATTTACAAGAGTGATTCTTTCCACAGTTATCACATATGGGAAAATCATTATTTCCCTTATTCCTTTTATACATCTTTCTCTCTACCATCATTTTCTTCTCTATCTTCCCTTCAAATCCATATGACTTAGAAGATTCTTTACTTATCTTATTAACACATGATACCATTTCTTCATATGATGATAATAAATGGGAGACTATTTCCTTTCTAAATGTTGGCTTAATACAATGAATGATATGATCCTTCTTACTCTTTGGATCATGCGTATTGTTGGATTTCTCATTCCATATACTAGACACCACTTCTAAAAAATGTCATACACTAGGTTAGTTTTATGAATCACAATTCATAATTTGATACATGTAAAATACCTAAATTAAATTGAAAAGATTATTCATATAATCTTTAATCATAAATAATGTTTTCTTTGATTATGTATTTACTCCTAAATCCTTCATAATGGATTGTAAAGAAAATGTAAATTATCCTAAGCATATCCCCCATGAGTGTTGTAACCTAGAGTGCAGCAAGGCTCATTGTTGTGTATTGGGATACTCCGAGTCAAGCCCAAAACTCTTTGTCATGGTTTTCACTCCAAGGTACATCTGTGCGAGAGCTACCTCTACCTGCTCGTATCCAGATAGGGATGTATTTCATGGAAAATTCACAAAATCTCTATATTACCAAAATACTAGGATGTTCTTATGTACTAATCCTCAAAGTATATCTTATGGTAATATTCTCTAGTCAGTGTTTTTCTAAATCCAGTTTCCAAGGTTATTGCTATACTTCCTCTTATACCAACTGTAATGCCCTGACCCCAGTTACCCAGAGTCGGTGCATTATTTTAATACATTGGCATGATTACAAGGAATCAATCCCCAAAGGACCGATCAGTTTAGAAGTATTGGAAAATAGATTACATACATGAACATTAAATTACATTATAAAATTAAAAAACAACAAAAACATTGTCTCTATTGACCACATTAATATCCCTTAGACTATCCCTACAAGTTAGTCATATTATACTTCTTCGCATCCTGGGAAAAATAAAACATAGAAAGAGGTGAGCTCAGATGCTCAGTAAGGATAAAAATATAGGAGAAACATTCATAAATAAGCACAAACACATAAGGCAATGTATAAAACTAAAACAAGATCCTTTAAAAATTAAACATCATCGTAATATAGCAAAGATAAATCAAATAATTCTATTTACTTATTCAAGTGGATATTTTACTAAAAATAATATTTAGTTAAGGCCTTGTTCCAAGACACTAGTTTTCCTCATGTTACCTACCAATGCATTGAGGAGATAAACCAGGCTCCACCCATTACTTACTAAGTCCAATGCATTCCTCATTTGAAAATGTTGAAACATAATATTAACATTCGTATTAAAACTATCATATGAAATGAAAATACTTTATCCACAAATAATGAATGGTATAAAAATATCACTTCACATTCAAACATATCATAACTCATTACATATAAAATTGAATTTTGTATTCATAATAAATCAACCTCAATCAAGATTAATATCCAAAAATGATGTTGACATAGTTGAAAATAATTTGTAAACCCGTTGAGAGAAATATCCTTTTTTTCATGAAAGCATTTAAAAGTCTCATAGTTTATAAAGTAAGTTATTTAAAATACATTTTTGAATCAAATTTTCCCATTCCACTTTTAAACATTTGAAAATAATTAACATTTTAAAACAATTATGTCTATATGAATAAATCCTTAAAATTATTTGGAAAACATGGACATTAATGAAAAAGATTTAGAAAAACTAAATCTTTAAAACATTTATAATGATTATCTAGTTAAATATTCCCTTCTATAAAACATTAAAATATTCCTTTTGAAAGTAGTTTTATGAAACATGGACATGGATGATAAATATATCCTAGTAAATGCATACATATAAACAATCTCATATAATAATGAGATTGAGGAATTAAACCTTGAATTTTAATTTTCTTTAGTTGAGGGTACATTAACCTCATATATAATAGTTAAATAATTGTTATTAAATTATAAAATAACCACATATATAAATATGATATCATATATGATCTTCTAATATTTCTTTGTTAATATTATTTTATTGGTATCATTGTTTTGGGTGTTAACTGATTCATTTTCCTTTACATGTTCTCTTACGTAAGTCATGTTTGTTATAGATAGGATGTATTTGATTCATAAAAAATGATATATTGTTATTAAATATTATTTTTAATAATCAAATGAATATTATTCTTTAATGGTTACGATGGGGAATGAATCTCATCACATTCACGGAGACGGAAATCCGTACGTACGCACGAATGCTACTTCCATTTCATTTTTTTTATTTTAAAAGGAAATAATACCAAATGATACATAGGTATATTATTATTCTATTATAATATAATATTTTATATAAGATACATAATTTCATTAAAACCATCTTTTATGCATTCCATGTATGGTATGAACGAGTCATATCACTTTGAGGGGGTGGTAGTCCGCACTTCCTCAAATGAAATTTTCATATATATACAACATGAAAAGAATAAAGTTATGATATAAAATAGAATTAAATAAGATTATAGAAAAAATAAATATCAAAAATATCATATAAAATTACAGTTCTATCATAATGGCCACTATAAGAGGTGGAAGTAGAAGATTGAACAATCATCGTTTCGTGAGGCAGTAGTTCGTCGTCCACAGAAACATTGTGTTCTATAACCATTAGACGGGGGTGTGTGTAAGAGTAGTTCAAATTCATCTCATAAAAATAGACTAGTATATTAAGGATACCGGTTTTGTTATAAAATAAAGTAATAAAGAGATTTTATGGGGTTGGAGATGTAAAATAAAAGAAAATAACTTAAGAGGATCGGTTAACTTTAAATCGGGAAAATCCCTTTGGTTTGAACCAAAAGGCTTCCTTGAAGTGCCTTATTCTTAAGGTAAGGATTCTAAAAATTATATAGGGATGTAGGGAGCTTAATTGAGTAGAGGTTGGATGAGCCAAAGGGCTTTAGAGGTGTGAGAAATGGGTTATAGGTGAGGGCTTTTATAAGGGGGAGGAGGGGCTCTTTAGGAATGTTTGAAAATATTATTTCATTATATAATGATTTTCAGTTTCTAAAGGTAAAAAACTCATTAAAGTAAAAAATAAGATGACTCGTGTTCTAAATTAAATAATTGAATAATAATTGGACAGGTTTTGGATACTATTTTAATTTTTATAATCTCATTTATTTAAATCATTCTTTAACAAGGTAAACACTTCATCATTATTATGTCATAAATAATTTTATTTATTTTACGTCTAAAAATCATTAAACAAATACCATGATGTAGGAGATATTTTTAAATTTAAAATGATCATTTATATTTGAAAATATAGCTTATATAACCCCTTGTAAAAATTATTTTACGAAAAGATATATGTTTAGGTCATTTTTGTCTTTACGTTAAATTAATTAATATAGAGTGTCATTACCACTATCAAGTTTCTCCATAGTGTCCCAAAATTTACCCAAGGATTCCCATGTCATAAAATTATAAACCAATATGAGTATAACACATGTTAGTGAAATTTAATATTATCATAATAATATTTGTTTACCCTTATTTACCGGAATTACCCTTTAACTATGGTAAATAAAATATTTACTGAAATAAATATTCCTAATGTCTAAAAATAAAAGTTACATATTTACACAATTTGGACATCTTGATTCAAAATGTGGAATCCATTTTTAGAAATTCAAAACAAATAAGTGGTAGAAAATAATTTAAAATTAAATCTCATTGTCAAAACAAAAAAGTGTGTTTTTAAGAACTAAAAACTATCATAAGATTGACACATGTTTATGTCCAGTTTAAATATAAAATTACTTCAAATGAACTAAATCATATTAAATGATAAAAATATAATCTAATGATAATTTAAAACCACCCAAATGTATAATGTAACACTATAAATTATTTCGATTAGAAAAAGTTGTTTTTAATTAAAAAAATTCATTTTTCACTATTAATCAAAATATAAAAGTTACCATAAAAGTACCAAAAAATTTTCCTAAATAAACATTTATGTCCAAATTCTAAAGAATAATTTAATTTATTAAATTTTATATATAAAATTGGTAGATATTGGTTTTAAAAAAAATTCCATTAAAAGGTGGTAAAATTGAATTTTTTGAAGAATACTTCTTTAATATGAAATAATGAATTTGTTCTTATATTATGTCTAAGAAGAACATAATATGGATTATAAAATTATATAAAGTATATAAAATTAAAAATTCAATTAATACTATTCACAACATCTTTTTGAAAGGCTAATTTGGTAAGTCATGGTGCTCTCAAACTGGGTGTTGCATGTAACGCAAGTTATTAAATTTCTTTGAAGATATAATGTACTATGAAATCGTGAGGTGTTACATTACTAGTTACCGAGTTATATTAAAATTATATTTTCCTTGAAAATTCATTTTTCAAAAAAACTGATTTTGATTGTGCTTAGGGGTTTTATATTAAATAAAATTATTCTACATTTATAAAATTATTTTATAAAATAGATACCAAATTTTTATAATTATAATTAATTTAATGTAACAATTTCACCTTAATTTGTGGAAAATATATATAGTATCCATAGTAAATATTTATTACCAATAGTAAAAGGATAATAGGTTAATTAAGGGTTAAAATAATTTAACATGAACTAGAAACAAATTAACCCAAATAGTATGAATATTTATAATTTAATTTTTATATAATAATTATTATAAATGTTTTTTTCTTTTAATTAATTAGAAAACAATTTTTATTAAAATTATATTTTGATATGATAAAACAGAATTTTATTTTTCTGTAATAAGAAATTTCATTCAAGAAATTCATTTTTATATATTAATGAATTTTTAAAAAAATGTAATTTTAATAAAATAAAACAATTATATAATTTAAATAATAAAAAAAATTTCATGAAGTCCAATGACATTGTTATAATTATTTGAAAATTGTTATTGTCAAAAAAAAACAAGCATTTCCCAATAAAAGTTTAATCTTATTTTAAAAGTAAAAATTCACATATTTATTAAATTATTATGATAAAATAAGAATTATTTTTTGCGTTAGTAGATTTAAATTATACAATAGTTAATTTTTAAAAACATTATTAGACTATTGAATTTTCTGGTAAAAATTAAATATGGTATAAATAAACGGTGTGTATTATGAAATCTTAATTACCCAAAAGTGATGTAATAAATGTTATAAATGGTATCGATGGAAAATTATATATTTTCAATTTAAAATAATGTGATTTATTGGTTAAGTGATTAATTTTATAAATACTTTATGAATCCACCAAATCCAATATAATATTTTTAGGTTTTTAAAATCATTTCCTAAGGAACATGAATCATATCTACGTCACCAATGGTAATATTTTTATGAGTTAGGACCTTTTCAATATAAAATAATTAAAACCAATCCTTTTTTGTTGAAAAAATTATAAAAATACATAGTATGGATTATGTTTTTAATTATTTCATTGCATAGAGTCCAAAACCTATATTTGGGAAATAATAAAGAACTCCCCTCTCTTTACCATCGAGATTTTTCACCAAAATTTGTATCTTCTTTTTAGGTGGTAATATTCCTATTTCACATGAAAATTTTTCAAAAAATGAAATAGTTTGATGACCCAAATTGAAATAGGGAATTGGAATAATTCTAATAAGCAAGTATTTTACTGTCACAACTTCATATGATTATCTAACATTAACTATATTAGTATAGAATGACTTTGATGCACCTTTTTATTTTTGATCATGGCGATTTAAATCCTATGTAACTAAATCCATACATAATTTAGAATAATTACCCAACTCATTTCAACTAAAACACTTCACCATTTGATGTTTATCGATTACCATATTCTTTTGTTGTTCAAGACTCTTCTATTTATAGTAACATCCCTTGTGACCAAACTGACCGAACCAAAAACACTTTATAAATCCCATCAAACATTCCTTGAATTTTTTTACCATAATTTAAACATTTTTTAGGATTACCTGTAGAATTATTATCTCTTTTATTCTCAATTTCCTTTTACCTTGACCTTTTCCTACTATAGTCATCTCAAGTACCATATGTGTTAGAAAACTCCATCTAAACTTTCTCATTACAATGAATGACTTTATCGTAACTTCTAAAATTATCATGTGTCCAAAGATCTTCATAAACATGGTTTAAACCCTATTTAAAATATATTAATTTTATTATTAGTGTATTTAATAAATTCTAGAAAATACTTAGCCAATATTGTTGATTTTTCTTCATATGTACCTACCAAATCGTCAACTTTTTGAATCAATTATAGGAAGAGAATTCTATCCAAATTTGAAAAAACATTAGGAAATATTTATCAATAATAATATCCATAACTTTTAACCATTTTATGGAATCAAGATCATAATTATCTCAGGTATTCTTAACCAAATACCATCATCAATCAATTTAACTTTTAAAATGATAAATGGTAATAGTTAACTTCGGATGCTCTAAAGAACCCATGACTTTAAATATCTTCTTCAGTGCATTGATACATCCTTCATCATTCATGGGGTCATATGTTCTGTTGAATGATGGCGGATGTCATCTCATGAAATTTTCTACTACCGACATATATCTATATGATAGATTTGGATACACCCTTTCATTAATTCCACCACCATTTATAACTTTTGTCAACTAAGGCTTCACTCAAACAAAATATTTGGTTCCAATTACCACTATATTAGGATGCTAATTTAGAAGAAAAGTTTCCCTTCATTCCCTTCTGAATAAAACATCCCTATTTCTTCTATGGAAAAAATTATGAGAAGATATTTTTTAGATGGATTAAGATGTTAATCTTTAAATTATATATAATATCAAAAAAAACTAAAAAGTTAATTCTTCCAAGGGTGTGATATTATCAATATCATAAACAATAAAGTTAACTAAATCAATATTAATACCTACTTTAAAGACCCAAACATAAACATTTCATAATATTTATTTTTATGTTAAGAATTTTTTCACTTATATTTGATGGTCTTTTCAAGTTTAGAGTTCTAAAGAATAAGTTCATACCTTATAAATGAAAAAACCATAAATCATAAAGTGGAAACATTCTATAAGTATCCATTTTTATCATAATATAATAATTTTAATATAAAACTTTTTTTATTTTTATATAATATCTTCATAAATTTCAAATTGACTTATTAATTTCCCTTAAACATCCTTAAAACATGTAAAATACACTTTAAAATGTGAGATGAGCATAAAAATATTAGTAAGGAACATGAATGAAAGAAAAATAATTAGTTTGGTTAAAAACATAAAAACATTAAAAAAGTTTTACCTTAGTCTCAATTTTATTTAATTGAAATAGATAAATAATTTTAAAATAAAAAACACACACTTTGTGATCAATTAAAAATCATTAAAACCAATAACAAGTAAATAAAACCACTTTTGGAGTCTAATAGAAACACATTCACACCATGTTTTAAACCCATGTCAGAAATAACTATATCATAGTTAAATCTATAGTAAAAATCTTTTGGTAACTTACTCCTCTTTTCCTATTAAGATAAGGTAAATTACCTGATACATTAAATCACTATCTTGGGACACCCATCATATAAGTTATATCAGGCTCACCCAGTGTAATCTGAACACACAAATTATTTATGCTATATCAGGCTCACCCAATGCAATCTATGTGCATCCATTTCTCATATAATTATGAAGTACTATATCCTGAGACAAGATTATTTTTTCATTTTTTTCATCATAAAAAATTTCAAAAACCCTTTTAAAGTCACATCAATGCCAATTTTGGATATTAAAATACCCTTTTCTTTTAAAACCCCATTTTTAATTCCAAAATAAAATTTTCATTTAAAACAAAATTTTAATACCAGAATACCTAGAAAAGTGGAATGAAGGTTTTTCTTTGGAGAAACACAAAATGTTTTAAAATAATTCATACATTAAATTAGGATTATGGTGGTGGAAAATTAATTGTCACCATATATGTTAAAATAGAACATTCCTTTTGATATTTCTAAATAAGTTCATGCAATCTATACAAAGATTCCATTTTATTGAGAAAATTAAATTAATGAAAAAAAAAATACTTTATAAAAATATAATTTCCATAATAAAAGAAATTTAAAATTATTTTCATTAAATAAAAATATATTTATAGCAAAAACATTAACAAATATTTTTTCAATAAATATCCTTTATCACTTTGTAAATATTTGAGTCGTAATCTCCATGAAATAATAACATTTAACAAAACGTTAAATACCATAATAATCAAGAAATTAATTATATAAAATGTTAAATTGGTTGTATATACAACTTTTAAAAAAGAATAAAGGTGAATAACTTCAAAATATGCCTCAAAAAAAAGAAACAGATATGGATTCCCTTACCTTGAGATTAATTCATCACATTTGTTATTCATCTTCCCAAGTAATAAGATTATGCTTAATAAAATTTTAAAAATCTATTATTCCTTTTATTTTACTTATTGTCTTGTCATATAACATTATTTAATCAATTATTTTTATGTCATATGTTTCAATGATATTCGGATTATGAGTTAAAATGACTTTGGTAGGTTGACTATTGGTATTAGTAGTCATTATTTTAACATATAAAAAATAATAATCATGACATATTTATCATATTTAAAGATAAATAATTATTTTAAAACCAATTAAGAATGATTTTTATCGAAAATGAATTGTGTTATGTTCGTCAAGATGGTTGGATGTATATATGCGTGAGTAATATTTCAACTTTTCAAAAATAAATATAGAGGATAGATAAGTAATATTTTATCATTTTTAAATTAAAATATTATCATATATACCATATTATTTTATTAAATATACTTGTGATGTGGTGATGAAGAAGAAACAATCACATCGATTCATGGAGGCGGTAGTATACACATACACGAACGACGTTATAATTTTTCAATGTGAAAAATAAAATGATATATTAAATTTCATGAAGGATAAATATGTAATTAATATCATAATTATTCCATTTATTTAACATATATTCATTAAAATTATCCTTCTTACCTTCGATGAAAATCATAAGTGAAAAATGAATTGCATCACTTCGCTAGGCGGTAGTCCTCCAGACACGAATGTGATGTTATTCTGTCCCTCACAAAATTGAGATTAAGAACTTATGTATAATATAATAACTCCATAAATATAAATATTTTACAAATATAACATATATATGTTCTTTAAATCCTTCATTATAACAAGTGGTGAGAGGTGATGATGGAAAATGAATGACATCAGTTCCTGAGGTAGAACTCTGTCATACAAACGAATGATTATTTTTTATCCCATTCAATGGAATATAATATGTATTTTGGTTTTTTAATTAAAATAATAACATATAGTTATAATTTATATACTTTTCTTATTATATAATAATAATTTAATAATATTAGAATGTGATGTAAGAAGAAATAAAAAAATAATGCTCAATAAAGCATGATACCTCTTCTCCGGAAAACCTTCTTAGGTAAGAACCAAAATCCTTATTATGTAGGATGAATAATAAAACTAAAGGATATATTTTGTGGTGATAGAAGTTTATAACGTATTCAGTTAAGTTTTTTCTGATAAAAATGGCTTTGATGGTGTGAAGAGTATAGGAGAGGGGTGACCTTTTATATGAGACGTGAGTGGAACACTTTTAAATTTTGAAAAGAAAAAGGTGTCACATGTTTTCACAGGACACAAAGGTCCGAAATGGATTATAATATATTATTAGACATGATATTGTCAAAATATGATCATATGATATATTTTAGATTAGTTTTTAGATCTTTTTAACCCTTATCATTTTAGTTTAACCCCTCAGTAAATCCATTTTTACCTTAACAATGGTAAATAATTATTATTACTTTCACTATTATTTATGGTCCAAAATTAATTTGAACATATTAGATACTAAAAATTGATATTATTCCAAATATGAAATCCATTTTACTTAATAAAATTCAAAAAATTGTTAAATTTTAGTTTAAATCAAAAATTGAAAATGAGATGAAAAAAGAGGGTTTTCAAGAAGTGTATTTTTGAAGAAAAGGATGCTTTTATATTAACTATGTGATTTATAATTATAATTTTTAAAGTTAAATTAATATTTAATTATAAATAATATATAAATTTATTTTTTAAAAAAAATATTATTATGGGTTATCATAATTAATTGAAATGGAGAAACATTATCCACTTTAAAAGAGTTCTCATACAAACCATGTTTTTAAACACAAAAACAAAATTATACTAAAATGAAAAAAAATGTGTATTAAAAATAAATTAATTTGATTAAATATAAAGAAATAATAATTATGTTTATTTAAATGATATTAAATCCATATTTAGAGTAGTAAATTACTTAATTTTATTGAAAAGAAATGATTTTTTTACAAAAATTGATATTTTTTCTTATTCAATGAAAACACAATATTTTCTTTGAAACCCCAATTTTACCCTAAGAAAATTTTTATATGATTATTTAAAAATTAATATTAATTTTATATAACCAAAATTATAAAATTTATAAATTAACCTTTTAAAGAAAACCTTAGAATAAAATTTTTTAATTAAAATAATTTTCTTTTTGATATAAAAAATTTGTTATTTTTTTATAATGAATATAACTATATTAGTAAACATTAAAATGATTTATTATATAATTACCTTGGATATAACATATATATCAAGATATATATTCATTCTTTTCATTATAAGCCTCACTCATACTCATAAACAATGTCCATGAACCATAGCATATCCTTGACACGTAAAAGCTCTCGTTTTTCAACAAAATATCAACCATTGATATTTTATAACTTGATCTATCAATGAAAAATATCCTTTTTCCACCAAAATATATTTGAAATAATAATAATCCCTCTATAAAAAGAAAAAGTATGGTATCATTACAACATATCACCATTGGAGCATATGTTAAATCATGGGGTGTGGGTATTTATGAAAATAAATACCATAAAAAGATCATTAAAAATATTCTAGAGAAAAAAATTACGTTACACATTTAAATTAACTTTGAAAGAATAATTGTTTATATAACATAAGTAAAATCATTTTATTTTTAAATAACCATGGAAATATTTAATGAAATCTTCAAAACATTTATCAATCATGATGGTGGAAAATTCTGATCATGTCATAATTGGTAAAATAGAGATTTTGTACATACATTTATTAAAATGTACTTTCTTCATAAAATCAAAAGAATATTATTTTTAAAAAATTCAAATTTGGTTTAAAATTACTTTAGAAAATTTTTGAATAATAGTCTAAAACATTTTAGAAAAAATGGATATGAAAGAAAAAAATTTTCTGATCGAAATAAGAGAAAAAATATTGAATTTTCTTAAAAACAATTCTAAGCCATTTTGAGTACCAAAGAAAGAAAGATGGTAATAAAACATATAAATTACAAAAATATATAGATGATAATAATAATTAAATTCTTTTATAAAATATTTATCATATAATTTACTCAATTGTAATTCAAACATAAAAATCCTAATTAAAATGGGATTGAAACATAAACCCTTAACCACTTGGTAACTTTTGAATCGAAATCCCCATAAAAAATATCTTCAAGTGAAAATTTAAATATAATTAACATTAGAATATTTATTATATAACATGTCATAGGGGTAATATATAAACTTTATAAAATAATATAGGCGCATGACATTAATATGTGTCCCAATG
The DNA here is from genome assembly GCA_963277665.1 of Viscum album. Taxonomy (NCBI): domain Eukaryota; kingdom Viridiplantae; phylum Streptophyta; class Magnoliopsida; order Santalales; family Viscaceae; genus Viscum; species Viscum album. The sequence goes on along the minus strand of OY728156.1, from coordinate 791,264,274 downwards.
ATATAAAATTTTAGACAAATAAATTCTACAAATATCATAACACTAAATTAAAACATAATCAATGGATTTATTATGTTTAAAAATGTTAAATACAAAAAAACAATAGGAAATAAAATAAATCAAAAAACTCATTCCATGCATTATCTTTTCATAATAAAATCAGTGAGGAAGTGATATAACCCAATAAAATAATATTGAGTTAATAAATCATTAACACTCTGTAACTTTCACTTCAAATCCCATTGGATCAAATAATTATAATTATAAAATAAAATAACATGAATTATAAAGTATAAATGATATAAAATGTAAAAAAATATTCACTATATAAAATAAGTTAGGTTCATGACATTAAAGCATGCCTCGATGAAGGGAAATTGTGAAAAAATATCTTACCTTGAGCCCCAAATTTCAATGTAAGTCCTTTAAATATTTTATATTAATCTTATACCAATTATTTACATGTTTAATAAAATATTGTAGGGTTATTTATTTATAATTAAACCATTTTTTCATTTGTTACTCTACCATATTTAAATATATAATCATATATCTGCATGTCAAGTGTTTTGAGGACATTTGGTTCATAATTTCTAAAGAGACTGTGTATTCGGACCATGGTCAATATTTTAATATTTACATCATCTAAAAAATAATTTTAATGAAATAATTATAATTTTTATGCATTAATTATACTTTTAAAACAACCAAAGATGTATTGTTATGAAAAAATGAATTATGTTGCAATCATGAAGATGGTGTTTCGTACGTACTGATGACTAATATTTTCATTTTTTAAAGTTAATGACGAAATGGGGTTAAGTATAATTTAATATTTTCATAATTATTATTATGTAATAAATATCATATTATATCATTAAATAAACATATATATACTAGGAACAATATATGGGGATCAAAAATGAATCACATCACTTTGTGGTGCTGATAATTCACATTTACACACAAACTATGATATCATTTTTCAATAGATGAAAATGTAAGAAAATAGACAAGATAGTATCTTTAAATATTTATAATTATATAAATTATATATTATTCATACACTAAATTCATCATTGTAACCATCAATGTGCGGCAGTGATAAAAACTTAATTACAACAGTTCGTGAGGTGGTAGTCCTCTATACATATAACTAAGGGTTTCATTTACCATTTTCTAGAAGAAGTAGAATGATATATGGTATGAAATTAAAAAACAATAATATTATTATAGGTAATTTAATTGTGTTATTATTTCAGTATGTTTGAAAATGTTTTTAAGGAAATAAAAAATGAAATAAAATGAAAATGATTGGTTAAAAAATATACTTCTTCAAACATCCTCTTTAGATTTATACATAAATCCTTACTAGGTTGTCTTTTTAAAAAAATATAAAACAATAAGTTTAATTTAAAAAAATTATTAATTAATTATATTTATCATTATTCTTGAATTTTGGGCCGAACTAGGTTAAAATTTTACAATTTTCTAATTTTCATCATTGCCGCATAGTTAGTAGAAACTAAGAGAAAACCATGTGAGGATAACTATTTTAATTAAAAATATGACCAAATGGATATTTTATGGTTTCCTTAAATTTTCTACCAACCCATTTGGGTTTTCCATTTTATTCAAGGGATATTCATAGTTTACACATTGTTTGGCCAACCGTGTAGCCAAACCATGCACAGTGTCTTTTGGGTATAATTTTTTTTTCTATTTTTACGCCTATTTTGTTTTCCACAAAATCATCCTAATCCTCATCCACTCTCCTTTTTATCTTGACACTTTATCCATGGGGATTCGACGTGTGATCCGCCTCCCCTCTATCCCCCATCCTTGATGACCCCATGGATTGTGATCTTCTCTAATAACGGGTTGTCCTCCTCCACTCTTCTAAATTTCCTTTTTCTACTTTATTTTATCATATTCCTTATTATTTTAATGATGTAGGTAATCCATGACCCTATTTGGGTATTGTTTTGGAATTTGTTTTATGTTTAGGGAATGTGAGACCAATGTTCATGTAGATTATTACAACATTCATTGATGTCATGGAATCTAGCTCCATTTAAGGTAGGTTTTGGATTGTTCATCCATTACCACTCAAATATATTTCAGTTATTTATTAATTTTAGGTGTATCTATATTTTCTAGGGTTTCTTGGACTTCATATAGGTATAATAGCACCTCTATTTTCAAATTCATTGGTAGGTTACCAATATCTAAGCCATTAATTTGAAAAATATAATTTCATGATTATTTTAATTAGTGTTTTCAATATATTATGAATTAAATATATCCAAGAAAATGTTTTTTATTATTTAAATTTTTCCATATATAATTTTCAATGTGTATCCTATGTCACTTCCAGGGTTTCTTCTTGTTAAAAAAATTTCAATCATGTTTGAAATGTTAAGAACCGTGGGTGTTTTATTTTTCTTCCCATTTGTTTTAAATGTGTTAGTTTGAGATGGATAAGGATGTTTTGTAATTTTGTAAGGTTTTCCATAAATCCATATTTTCATGTTTGTTTTCCTAAGGATTAACAAATATATTTGTAATATTTTAATTTTCCATATGTAATTTTTACATGTAAACATATATAGACATATATATGGATACCCTCTTTATATATATTCATGAAAAGTTCTATGAATATGTATATTAGGATAAGGGATATGTAAATATATATATATATATAAAGGTAAATATGTTTCTATGGATAAAAGGTGTTTTGGAACATATAAATAAGGGTTTTAAAGTAGTTTTCTAAGTGATCAATGTATCTTTATAAATATTGAAGCCCAATTATAATTTTGAAAGGTTTTATGGAAAATGGGAAACAAATATTTGGTAATTCCCCTTAGTTGTGAAATTAGGATATTTATTGGATGGGGGAATATGTTATGTAATCATAGTATGGGGACTATTGTACTTCCTGATTTATAAAAAATGATAAGGGGATTTTCTAAAAAAAGAGTCCAAAATTTACAAATTGATTTATTTTTTATGGAGAAAATAATTTATTTTAAGTATATATTTTAGTTTGAAAACCCTACCTTAATTTACTAGTCATGTAATATTAGGATTATTTTTAGGATTCAAGACATGGTTTCTATTTAGTCTCGATTATATGAACAAGATCTCCATGGTATTGAAAGTCCATGGGGATTTTCTACTAGTGAGGTTATTTGAGAGAATACATGTTAGTTATAAACTATGGATCACATCAATAGGCTTGAAGGGGTTCTAAAAAAATACATATAGGGTCTATTTACTTGATTTTTATATAATTCCTAGGATAACAATTTTACATATATATCTACCTTTCTTTGTTTGGTAACATTTTTCAAAATTATTTCTATAATTATGCTTTCTTACTAAAACTTATAATTTATTTCATGTCTTTTATATTAAATGTTTTATCAAAAAATAATTTTATAAAACCATTTTTACCACCACTATTTTCTAATAAAACATGTATCCCATCACATGATTCTATATATAAATGGTTTATTATAAAGCCTTTAATTCTTTAGAAACATTTTTTTAAATTAAAGTGGGGAATGGATTTTTTGAAATTATTAGCTTTATATTTTTCCTGATAGTAAATTAAAACATTAATTTATATATATATATATTTTTTAAAAATAGTAGGAAATAGATTTGTCATTATGGGTAAAAAATGGGGTGGGGTTTCTCTCTAGGAATCTATACTAAGATTATTACACATTCCTACATTTATCATTTCTAGTTATAGGTTTCTTATTATTTATTCCAAACCACAATGTGTTGATGTTTAATTAGTTGTATAGTGACTTTCATAATCCTAAGGAAATATACTTTAGCTTAGTTTTATTGTAGTTTCATTTATCACATTGTACACTTATTTCTTTTCTAGTTTCTAAAGATAAAGGGTAACTATAGTTTCTATTAGTTAGAGAAAAGGCATCAGGTGGCCATATTTACCTTATATGAGAGAGAGATTATGTAGTGATGGAGTTCATTTCTAATGGTTTTGTTTACTATTTTCATATTTTTTTTCTTGTTAGTTTATTATTTCCTATAGTTTTATTTTTGTCATGGATGTCTGACATATGGATGATTCATGCCCAAATTTTATATAATTTTCCACTAACCATTTTCATAATTATTTATTGGCTGAAATCATTCTCATGTTTTGATTCCTTGATTCCCATTCACTTGTCTACTCTTGCGTGGATCGATAGTTCCATTCAGGACTTATTTCAAATGGCATTGACAATCTGATGGAGGGATGGATCTAATTGGTTTTTTATAAAATGGTATCATATCGAAGGTTAATTAGAGGTCCTATATTTCATAATATCCATTATAATTTGGGAATTAATGGTATATGGAGATAGGACTTTAGGGACTCAGATGGTTCATGCAAGAAGAGTCTTGCTTGATCCTATATTTTTTTAACCAAAATTTCCATGGGAAATTAGGATTTGACTATTTTGTTTCTGATTTGTTTAATTTTTTGGTGACTTGGGAATTTAAATGTGAGTGAAATTGGGGTACTTTATGAGATCAAATGGCCTAGAAATCTATGTGGAGCTCAATTACATGGTTCATGATGACTTTTAGGGCATATTGTGCTTTTGGAAAATGGTCCCCCAAGCTATTTGGCCATGCTAAAAACTATCACTAGTACTCTATTGAAATTATTGATATGAATTTTTTATTTTACTTTATTTTTATTATTGAATGTTTTGTTTTTTGGGAAATTGTGAGTTTTAATTTTTAAATATTTACTTTTAAAATAGTGAGATTATGGTTTTAAAGGAAACAAATGAGTTTTCTAAAATTTATTAAAGGATAAAATTCATCTTTTGGGATTTCTAATTAATTATTTTATAAAATAAATGTCTAATTGAATTTAAATGGGTGAAGTTTTATTTAAAACTTATAATGTTGAGTTTTAGTATAGTTTTAATGTGAATTTTTTAATATATGCATATTTTTTAAAATATATACATGGTTTTAAGAGTAAACAACATGTTTTAAAGTTTAGAACAGGATTTGTAATATTTTTCTGTATAAAGGTATTGTTTTAGATTTTGATAATAGTTTTTATAAAGGATTTTTGAAAATTTATACAGATTAAAATTTTTGGATTTTGTAACAATTTCTTTTAAAAAAATAATAGGTTTCAGAATTTTTAATAGTTTTTAGTTGAGTTTTCTAGTTTTAAACCCGGATGTCAAATTTTAAAAATATTTAAATGGGAAAATGGGGATTTTTCAAGTGTTTTAATTAACAACCAAAATTTTGGTTTAGTATTTTTTCATTGTCCTCTTATAAAGTAATGGATGAAAGGGGGTGATTTTTTACCTCTAATATTTATTCCTCCTTTGGACTTTATATAATATCTCTCTAGATTAGTGAGAATTGTCTATTATTTATATTTTCCTATGTCCACCCCAGTACTTGTCTTCCTTGGATTTAGGGTGATTCTTGGATGATATTTACCATTGGGTTTATCCTTGAATTATCTCGACAGAATAATGATTTCTTTGAAGATGTGTTTCTCTAAGTGGTTTCTTGTCTTAGTGATCGATTAGTAGGATGTCAACCTTTCTTTATGATCTATTTTGAGGGGTTAGGAAGTGGATGAATTTGTTATATTCCTGCATAACTGGGATATGTTTTTTTCCACCAGAGGTTGTGTCTTAGCTGGGAACATGATTATTCATACAGATTCACTAGGGTTTTTGTGTTTTGGGTATGATCCTAAAGTTACATCCTCCTCCACCTATATTCTCAAGCTAGCATCAGTTACTCTTCTTCAAGCATATTTCATTTTTTGTAATTATATATGTGTCGTTATTTCTCTCATTTTCTCACCTTTTATGTTTTTGTCAATGATGGGTGGTGTACCTAGTTTTTGAGAGTGTTTTATTATATTAATTATGGAATTTTGGTAGTGTCCTCTGTGAATAAAATTTTTCTTTTGGTTAATTTCCTTTGAACCTCTCTTTTATGTTGAGTTTTTTTGTTATTTGTAATATTATTGATCATTTTAATTCCTTATAATAATCAACTTATTTTTAGATTTAGTGTGTGAGTGGTATTATTATATGGTGTGGATACCACAATGATAAAACTATTATAAAAGAGATATTACTTATGAAATATTATCCCTTTTTATCTTTTGTGTATATCATTTTATGTTTGAGTAGTGCTATGTGGTTGAATAATGATCATTTATTTTTTCTCCAACTGCCCCACCCAATGGTCACATTTTAATGGTGTTTTTTAGTGGTTCTCTTCTTGTTGTTTCTATATTATCCCTTTTTCATTGATTTTTTCCTTGGGTATTGAGGTTGTGTCTTGTGGAATCAAAATTTTTTCTTTCTTTGGAGAACCCTTCATGATAGGGGTCCATTTCAGTTTTTTGGAATTAAGGGAATTAATAAATATTGGTATGTCCTATTTCTGAATTTTGGATGATTTCATCAATCATGGAAGGTAGATTTAATATATATTGATGTTTCTTAAACCATGTTCTTAGTATGGGGTATGGACCTCGATCCAATTTTAAATCACCCATTTGATCTAAAGTATTTTTTAGAGATGAAATCATTATGGTGGGGAGAATTATCACAACCCAACATTAAAGTATTAATTATTTTTATTTATTTAGTTATATTAATCATCATTCTAGTATTTTAGGTCAAACCATGTTAAAAAAATTTAAAATTTGAATTTTCTGCAATGGCACAACATTAGATGATAGTGAGTAGAAACCTTGAACTAAACATGTGAGTGAATCTATAATATTTACATAAATGACTACATGGATAATGAATAGTTTCCCTAACAATGAATTATTCTCGTGTGGGGTGTCATGATTCTTTAGAGGAGTGTCATGGTTGGTGCATAGTTTGGACAACTGTGTGTCTAAACCATAGACATTGTCTAGGGGTATAAAATTTTATGATTTTAATTATTAACTATATTTTCATTTCCCCTAAAATGTCCAAATCCTCCTCTTCGCCCCTATGTCATTCAAAAAACGTTCTAGGGGGCTTCCATACATAAACCACCTTCCCTCCACCCCCCTAATTAATGATTTTTCACCTGTTATCACTTATCATCTTCATTGAAAAGGGTATCACCACCTATTATATCCACTATTTTATTTTTTATCATTATTTTCTTTACTCCATTGTGGTGTGCACAACCTAGGTAGACCCTAGGACTATTTGGATTTTTTTATATTTTTGATATTTATGGAATGTGACACTCGTGTTGAGGAAGATTCAACAAAAAATCGTATAATATGATGAATCATGATTTATTTAAATAATATTGGGATTTTTCTTCCATTATTGATCAGATAAATTTGGGGGTTTTTTAGTTGTCTTTAGGGTTTCTTGGACATATTCTTGGTGGGATTATTCCTCCATTTTCAAAGGTAGTGAGTTAACATTTTATTCAAGATAGGTTACCTTATGTACAAGCCTTTAATTTGAAAAATATAATTGTTTGATTTATTAATCAGTTTTTTTAATAAATTATGATGTAAATATATCATTTAAATTGGTTGATATTCTTAAAATTGTTCTCCCTTTGTTTTTTCATGTTTTCCAAAGTTTTTGTCCTAGGTTTATCTTGTTAAAAATATTTAATCAAGATTGTTTGAAATTTCAAGAACCTTGGGTGTTTTATTTTTATTCCCATTGGTTTTAAATGTGTGTGTTTTGGATGGATAAATATTTTTTGGACTTTCATATAGTTTTCCATATACAATTAATGTCATTTTTGGTTTCCAAAATATTTTTTAAGAGCCATTTAATCCTTTAATTTTATAACTGTTACTCATGCACATATATATATATATATCTTTTTGGTACATATTCACACCATATTTTTTAAATATGTGCATTAGAACAATGGGTATTTTTAAATAAATGAACGTGCGTATGTGTGTTAGTGTAAAAGTTGTTTTGGAATAAAGATGTTGTGGATTAAAAGTGATTTTCTATGTGATCAATTTTTGTTTCTAAATGTTAAGGATCAATTAGAAATTTAAATGTTTTTATATAAAATTGAAACCCCATTTTAGGAATTCCCCTTGGTTATAGAACTTTGATAGGTTTTTAATGGGGGGAATATATGATGTAATCCCACTATATGGAATTTTTTATTTATTTTTCTGTTAAAAATGAAAAGTTCAGTGCTAAAAAGGGAGTTAAGAGTTGAAAATTTGACTTGTTTATTGTCGTGAAAAGATTTCATTGTCCATATGTATATTAGTTTATAAAATCACCTCCATTTTTTAGTCATGGGATCCTAGGAATCTTAGTGGTATTTGAGACATGGTTGTCATTTAGCCCTAATTATATAGACTGGATCCCCATAATTATGAGAGACCATGTGGGTTGCTCCATCAGTGATGCTAGTTCAGAGTAGTCTTGTTAGTTATAGATTATGGATCGCTTTGATATACTTGAATGTGGCTCTAAAATAATTTTTTTAGGGTATTATCACTTCATATATATATAATTCCCATAAAGAATGTTTTATATATATTTATTCCTTCCTCTATTTGGTAACATTTTGATAAATGATTTATACTTTAATGATTCCATATTTAAACTCAAACATAATTACATGCCTTTTATTTTAAATGGTTTATCAAGAATAATTTTATAAAATAATTTCCACTAACATGCTTTTCTATTGAAACATTTATCTCGTCGTATTATTCTATATATAAAGGGTTTATTAGAATAACTTTCATAATATGGATACTTTTTTGATATTAAAAAGATGAATGGTTTTTTGGAATTATTATCTTTCTATTTTTATTTATAGGAAATGAAAACCTTACTTTAAATATATTTATTTTGAAACTAGAAAGAAAAACTATCTATTTTTGGGTAAGGCATGGGGGTGGGTTCTCTCATGGAATCAGTAATGAGATTATCACTCATAGAAATATTTATCATTTTAATTTTAATGTTTCGGATTATTTATTCTCACCAATGAGGAGTTTAGTTTACATTATTTATATGTTTAGTTTCATAATTAAGAGGAGATATGTATTTAGTTTAACTTTATTTTAGTTCTGTTTATAACATTTTCTAAATAGTTCTTTTAGTGCATTCAATGGACAGAGGATAAATGTAGTTACTTATGGTTGAATAAAAGGAAATGGGTGTGTGTATTTTACTTGTAGGAGAGGGATAATGGGTGGTTAAAGAGGTTTTTGTTGCTTATGTTATTTACTAATTTTATATTTTGTTTTTAGTTTATTGTTTCTTGTTGTTTTCTTTTTTTCCTTGGATGTCCGACATGCATATGATTTAGGATGAAATTTGATTTTATTTTCCACAATTTTTTTTAATTATTTATTGGGTAAAATAATTCCCATGTGGTGTGTCATTAATTATCAGGCACTGGTGAAATCTTGTTTGGATCAAGAATTCCCTTTCGTCCTTATCGTGAATCAAGTCAGGTGTCTGATGGAGGGATAGATCGGGTTAGTTTGTAAAAAACCATGGAATCTAATATATGGGTAGAAAAGTTAAGAACTGATTTGGATAGGTCTTGGCCAAATAAAAAGGCTCTACAAGTGTGTAGAGGATAGTAGATATGGTGTCCTTTTATAAGTGAGGTGAGGTGAACATTTGGGAATACCTGAAATATTATAATATAATATGTGTAAAAATTAAGTAAAAGGGACCCAAAATTACATAGATTAGAATATAATTAGGATTCAGTTTTAATATAAGCATAAAATAAAATTTTTATAGGTTGAAATATCATTTTTAACCTTATATTTGGGATTAACCCTTTCATTAACTATTTTTATCCTTATTAGCAGTAACTCTTTTTTTCCATATAAAAGGGTTGTAAATTTACTTCTAAGTTAAAAATTGGATCATAAATGGAAAAGATATTATATTTCCAACTGTTTACCATCCTACTTATACTAATGAAATATTATTATTATTTTTAAATAAAATTAACAAAATATACTCAACATAAAATACAATTAATTTTATTTTAATAACTATTCACATAATTTGACTTTGAAAAAAACATGATTGTAATGTTATTAGAATATAATCCATTTAAAATTCAATAATACATTATTATTATCTATAAAATATCAATGATATCATAATAAATCCCAAAATATTACTTTTTCTGTTTTGAAAACCATTTTATTAAATATTTTACTACTTTCCCAAACATTGTGTCGACGTTCCTTAATAGTTTAAGGTAATTATTTCATCACTAAAATTTTAAAATATATTAAAATAATAAATATAATTTTATTAATCTTAATAATACCTTTAATATTCATTCAATTTTTTTTTGTATACCTATTTTAAAATATAATATAAATTTAAAAGCAAGAGTGAAATTTTTTCTTTTTATTTACTTAAATTAATACATAAGTCATTTTTAAAGAAAATGGACATAGAATTACCCTAAATTATAGTATGTGATGTGTATGGAATCAAAATACCCCTAAAAGATATTAAATTAAAGTGTTAGGTTCGTTTTTTGTCTTTATCATATTATGTTAAACTTTAATTACCTAATTTACTCTTGCCTGCGTGAAATGTTTTTAATATGTTTACAATTCATAATGACTAAAAATAAAAAGGAATTATTTATAAAATTTAATAATCATATATAAAAATATGGAATCCATTTTATCAAATTAAATTCATAAAATTGACATAATTTAATTTAAAATTAAAACCACAAAGTACAATGAAAACTGTTTTTTTAAAGGCCTTTTAGTATAAAAATATTTGTATAAAAAATTAAATTATAATGTTAAGTATGATAATATGTTTAGAATATATTTAATCACATTTAACTAGTTAAATTTTAAAATTAATCCCAAATATAATGTTATTTTTTGAATACTTGAAAAGAAAATACAAGTTTCAATAAAAATCATTATTTTTTACAAATCAATGAAAAATAAAACTTTTCATAAAAATATAAAAAAAATATTTAGATAATTTTAATGTTAAAAATTAATAAATTAAGTATTTTTTATCGTATTAATATTCTATAATTTTTATATCAATCTTTTGAATAAAACCATATAATACAAGAAAATAAAATTTGGTTAGAAATAAAGTTTTTTCATTTTTACTGAAAATTTAATGAATAATACTAAAATTAATAAATTAATATTTAATATAATTATTTATTTATAATGAGAAATAAAAGTTATTTATATTAACATTATCTAGGTTATTACATTCTTCCATACTTTATTAAATTTCATCCTTCCAATTTTATCTTAGGCTTGATAGAAAGGGTTTAAAAAAATTTAAAATTCAATTGCAATGAGTGGAAGATAAAAAAGGAAATTAAAGGAAATTTTTTTTAATATTTAAAATATATTTTTTTTGAAAACCCAAATCTTAAAAAAGGGATAACAAAAAACTATTTTGATAAGAGGGAAAGGAAAATACAAAGGCCATCTTAAATAAAAAATTACTAGATTTTCAAATTGAAGAACATTAATGGGAAGTGAAAATATATACATGGTGAAAAAACGTAATGTCAAAATAATAACAGTGGGTGATAGATAAGATTTATCACAAGAAATTGAATGATCATTATAAGGACAGAGACCAAAATACCATAAACCAATGATGTATTTACCGTACTTTAAGCATTATATATTCTAGAGATTTTAAACTAGATTCTCCTACTTTCATTTTCAAATCTCATTTAGGGTAATTATTTTATAGAGTTATGTAATAATTATTACATAACAATATCATATATTATATAGTGGAAAATTCTACTTAGTATCCATTTTTTTCACCGAGAAAAACTTTTAAAATGATTTAAGTTTTCTTTTCATGACATACCTTCACAAATTTGATCAAAACCACATCATTATCCCTAAAAATCCTTAAATAACTATGAAAAAAATTATATTTTTGGGTGATTAAAAAAATATTAGTAAATAAATAAAAAAAATAACTTAATTAGTTTAGTGAAAAAAATGAAAAACCATAAAAATTATTTCTTCATAACGTACATTGTTATCTATAAATATATTCATTTTCCCTTTAAAAAGATCATTATCATACCTTTTCAAAATCAATAAATTTCTAGGAAAACTCATTAGTAAGAAAATAAAAGTAATGTATGTTCCTTATAACATCATACTCTTAAAACCATTATAGAATCCTAATAATTGGAATTACCATAAAGCTAACTTCCAATATAATTCTCTTGTGAACATATGTATTACCCAATACACTATAATGGGCTCACCAATTTCGATCAAGGTGCACCAATAATATAATATATATTGGGATCACTTATTATCTATAGTGGGGTGAAAACCTTCATAAACAAATTCCAAAGTACATATCTTGAAAAAAACCCTTTAAAACTATTTAAAACACCTATTTAGAAACACTTTTGGTTATATAAATTACTTTTCCATTTAAATAAATTTTTTAATACATAATTACATAAAAAAGGTAAACCTAGTTTTTCATTGAATAAAAATGAATCCTTATAAGGGAATATGGGCCTTAAATAATGGTTATGGTGGAATAAAATTTCATTGTCACTGTATATGTTTAAATAGAACATTCCTTTTTAATTTTGTAAATATAGTGAAACGTTCCATAAAAGGATTCTATTTTAATAAATAAAAATATAATTTGGTTTAATCTTCCCATTTTTTTCTTTTATATCTATAAAAATAATTTCATTAAATAATTTTAAAAACATGGTTATGGTAGTGGATGATTTTAAAAAAATCATTATAACATTTAAAATGAGTATTTAAGTTAAAGTGTCTCCTACCTTAAGTATAACTCATCACGTATGTTATTTATCAACCTAAATAATAAAATCATGTTAATAATTTAATTTATTTGATAAAATTTTTTAGTTTTATTATTCCCTTTGTTTCAGTTATTTCTATTTCATATATAATTACATCGTCATTTAAGTTTATCTCAGATGTTTTAATGATATTTAATTTAAAATTCCAAAATAACCTCAGTGGGTTTACTATGGTCAAAGATTTCATTTTCCCCACCATATCTATAATAATAATAATGATATAATTATCAATTTTATACATCAATTATACTTTTATATCTAGTCATGGTTATGAAAAATGAACTACACCACAACCATGGAGATGAGATGTCATACGTACGCATGAGTAAAATTTCCATTTTTGAACTATCATTATAGAAAGAGGGTTAGTATTATTTTAAATTTGTAGAATTTTTATAATATCATAAATCTAATATTAATTCTCTAAATAAACTTATATATATTTCATCCATGAGATTTTGTGATGAAAATTAATCACATTTCTTGGTAGAGGTGGCAGTCAACATGTACTCATGAATGACGTCATCATTTTTCATTAAATCATATGGTTTGAAATTAAATGATATATTATCCAATAATAATGATAAAAATTTCAATTATATAAATTATATAAATTTTTATCCATCAGTATAACTAGACATGAGATATGGTGATTGAAAACGAATTACATTAGTTCATGAGGAGATAGTGTGTTGTGCACACAAATAATGGATTCATTTTAGATTTTATGGATGTGGAGATGAATATAGGTTGTGACATTAAAAAACACTTTGATATATGTAAAGTCTTTTTTTATTATTTCATCAAGTTTAAAGAATAATTTAATGGTTTTTCTGAATGAATAATAAAAAACAATCAATTAGGAATGATACCTCTACTTTAGAAAGTCTCCACAATGTTAACACCAAAACCTTTTATAAGTAAGTTTTTTAATCAAAAAATTAATATAAGATGTGATTAGGTATTTAAGGAAGTTATTTAGGTAGATATTGGATGAAATAAAAGGTTTTATAAGGGAGATTAAATGAGAAAAATAGGTGACCTTTTATAAGAGAGTGAGGGTCATTATTTGAATTTCTCAAAATATTAAATTAATATAAATAATTTTTCTATTCCAAATGCAACCAAAATTATTTATTTTTAATATTGGATGAGTATGGATATAAATAGTCTCATAAAATAATAATTATATATTTTTTCCTATGTTTTTACCCTTGTTATTCTATTTTAACTTTTCATTAGCCTATTTCACAATAATCATGACAAGTATTTTCACACATTGAGGGTCTAGATAGTTACAATAAATTGAAAAAACATAACATAAATGGTTCATGGTTCCTATTTTCAAAAAAGACTAATATAGTGTCTTAATATAATATTTTTAATAATTTTATAACATTTAATAAAATATTATTTATTATAATATATCATTAAATTCATATTTCAGAACTATTAATTACTTTGACTTTAATAAAATCATGAAAACAAATGAAATTTGAACTAAATATTTTATTAAATCACTAAATTATTATATTAATCTATAAAATAAATTTATAACATTAATTATCTAAAATTAGGTTACTTTTAATATTTTTAATGTCATTTATTTTTTGTTCCGTTAATTGAATAATTACCTCGTCTCCTTTGTGTTAGAATTTAAGAAAATTATTTATTCATCAAAAATTTAAAAAAAATATATTGATAAATATAAATAATTTATATTTATTATTTACTATGTATACATTAATATTTATTTTATTTATCCCCATGTTTTAAAAATTATAGTTATTAAAATATGAGTGTGTCATTTTTCACTTTTCATTACATAAAATATTATAAAGGCCACAATCGTGCCCAAATTAAAAAAAAGTACATATAATAAAAAATATGGAGAATATGGAATAAATATAATCAAAAATTAAAATTTAAGAATGTTCTAGGGTGGATTTATAGTCCATTTGATTTTATTTTTAACTTTAATTACCTGATTTACCCTTTACTGTGGTAACAAAAAATATTAGGGTTATTATTCATATTGATCAAAAATAAAGGTATACTATTTAATATATTTGGACCCAATGATTCCAAATATAAAATTAATTTTTCAATATTAAATTTACATAATTTATATAATTTATTTTTAAATTAAACCGACAAAACATAATGAAAAATAGTCTTATAGAAAAATGTTCTTTTAATGTCAAAGTATTTTTTTTCAAAATTTATCTATAAAATTCATTTAAAACCCCGCAATTGAATTTTTTTTAAATGAAAATAAACAAATTAAAATTTTAAATTATTAAAAAATAAAATTTTAATTTTAAAAAATTGAAAATAAATACAATTTAAAATAAAAAATCAGAATTTTCATTATTCACTAAAAATATTTCTTCTCAGAATATTCTCAAAAATTAATCTTAAGATAAGTTTCAAATGATGATTTCAAAAATAAAATTAATTTTTTCAAATTAAAATTTAATAATTTTAAAATTAAATAATAAAATAAAACTTTATAAGAAAAATAGTATAACAAAACAATTTTCTTTTTCATTTATAAAATACTTAATATTTTAATAATGAATATAACTATTTAATTTATGAATGTTATATATATAAAAATTATTTATTCTTTAATCTACTAATTTTTTACATTCGTCCCCAATTTTTGAATTTTTTTTTCTCCCTTCAAATTTTATTCACTTATTAAATATGTGGGGATATCTTTCCTCGTATCATTTTTCATATTCCCATGTTGCTTTTTAAACCATATGGATTTTCTAAAAAACCATAAATTATTGAATCACCTTATTCTTTAATATTTTCCCCCTATGAAAAAGAATATAAAAATTCTATTCCTCAGAGAAAATAATATCATTCAACTAAACTACCTTAGGGCTCATAAAATAGATAAATATAGGACATACTTTCTTAACTTCGAGAAAAGAAAACATTATTGGGATAAACTCAGAGGAAATGCTACTCGGTATGAAACTGTTCTAAATTTCTCTTAGACTCTATATGTTCCAATGAACAATGGACTTTAAATTCAATTCTAACCAAAATCATTTACACTTTTTCAGTAGGATACTTTTAGAAAAACATGATCACCTACGTCAAAAATAATATCTTTCCTTTGATTACCTAAATAACTATATTTCTTGTTCTTCATTGTCCTCATTTACTATGGAATCATCTTCACAATCTTATCTATTTAATCTACTAAATCATTGTTCATAAACTTATTTTATCCAATTTTATACCAAAAATATGGAGTTTAACACATATTTCCTTATAAATCATTTAAAGTTTATTTTCACATACTACAATGAAAACATCAATTATAAAAAAACTAAACCAAATAAATATATTGATCCAAAATTCCCTGGTAATCTATTGAATAATAATAAATCATTTATTCTAAGGTATGAATAATTTTTTCATACTATCCATTAGAATGTGAATGAATATATATACTAAAATATAATTCAGTAGCTAATGGCTTCTGAATTCCATTCGAAAACATTGAAGTGAACCTGGTATTATGATTGGATAAAATCTATAGATAAACTCTATGTAACTCGACTATCACCTTAAGATATAATCAAGATGTTTTTTCAAAGGATATATTATTTTTAATGGGTTTAAAATGCATATATTTAGTTAATAAATCAATAATAATTGAACTCATATTATTTATTTTAGATGTATTTAGAAATCACACTAAAAAATACATGGATGTATTTTCACATTTCAACTTAGGCACTGTAAAATGTCAAATCATCCCCTTAAAGAATTTTCATTATTCTTTGACATGTTTAAAATTAAAACATTCCATGGTGAATTTATAAACATGTATTTCCATTCCATTCCACAAGTAATAATCATTAAGGTCTTTATACATCATAGTGATTCCAGGATGAATGAAAAAAAAAGAAACCATGAGCTTTATATCAACAATTCTCTCTTCAACTATGAATCAAAAGGCACACATAATCTCTTTAAAAATCACAAAATGATTTCCTTTTCAACATTAAATTCTATAAGCTTACCCTTATCAACCAATTCGTCATTTTTCTACAACGCACAATCTTCCTTCTAAACATTCATTCTTATTTCTATCATAGATGATTGTACTGAAACTTGAAACAAAATAGAGGAGGTTTTTGTATCAAAAACATCTAGGAAATAATTCATAAAGTAATTAACCAAAGTTTCATTTTTCAAATTTAATTTGGTTAATATAGCATTATATTTCTAAATCAAATAATTAATTACATTTTTTTTCTTTTCCATGATTATAATAAATTTGGCATTCATAATACTTGATCAATTCCACCCATATTATCTTTCTCATGTTCATCACTTCTGGAGTGAATATATACATCAAACTTTAATGATGATTATATATTTCACAATTGGATCTATTTATATGATATCACAACAAATTTAAAGAAAAAACCATAGTAGTTAATTCATGATCATGCTTAAGATAATTTAACAAATGAGGTTTTAGTTGACATAATGCATAATAAATTAACTGATCATTATCTACCATGACACAAAAATCCGATTCAATGACGAATCATTATAGATCAAAAATCCACAATTTACAGATAAAAAGGCCAAAAACAGATCATTAACCAATGTTTTTAGTTCTTGAAAATAATCATCACACACTTTTTCCCATATAAATTTAACTCCATTTCATGTTTACTTGGTCAGTAATATAGAAAACCAAGATAAGTTTACAAAAAAACACTAGTAGTAACCTAATAAAATAAGAAAACTATAAATATATATGACAATAGTTGGTCTTGGACACTCCTGAACAACTTCTGTTTTAGAAGTGTCAATAGTAATACAATTTTTCAAAACAAAGTTACTAAAGAAAAAAACTATCATAACTATAATTATCACTTACTAAAATTTCCATATAATTTCTTCCTTTTACAATTTGAAAATATTTCCTTCGGATTCTTTCATGATCCTTATAAATTTTAGAACATAATAATATATAATATTAAACACAACCAAGAACATATCTAAGTAGTCATGGAAGACTCTATTAATAAGATCCATAAATACAACATGTTCATGTGATAACCCAGAGGGAATAATTAAAAACTCATAATTCCCATATCTAGTATGAAATTCTATCTTCGGGATGTCTTAATAATTCAACATTAAATGATATTACCGTGTTCTGAGATCAATATTTAAAAAATATTTCACTCCTTTGGTTCATTCAAATAAATACTGATACAAGTTAGAGGGTACTTGTTATTAATTTTTATTTTATTCAAGGCTCTATAATTAATACAAAGTATTAGGTAATGTCACACCCTGACAGATGCTTAATTTTAATTTAATTATTTTGGGTCTCACTTTTGAGCAGCTGTTTGTATGAGTTCTTTTAAAAAAAGTTGGTTTTATAGAGGTGCGCGACTGTACACCCGCAACTATACTCGGTTCCCATCCTTATTAAGAGACTGTTTTATTATTATTATTTTTATTATTAAACAGGCGCGCAATCGGGTGTGCACCGCGCACACGACCTTGCAATGTGTCCAACCTCAATTAATAAGGATGTTATTATTTTGGTTGTCTTTATTATTTTAATTTCATTATTAGTATTATTATTAATTAATTAAATATTTTAATTAGGTTATAATTATAATTATTATTTTTTTAGATAATATTTTGATTTGGTTGTTAATATTTAAATTAACCTTACAATTATAAAATAATTAACTTACTTTTAGGTTACCATTATTATTGTGGTTGTTAATAGGTTAGTTTGAGTTTTTCTTAAGTTTCTTTTCTTTTTTTAATTTTTCATTATTATTTCTTTCTTTCTTTTTCCCATTTCTTTCTCTATTTTTTTCCTCATTTTTTTCCTCCCCCTTCTTTCTCTCCTAAGCATCACGTGGACCTCTTCCCCCACCCCTCCGTGTGTCGCGCTGCATGTCCCTCTGCAACCCTAGCACTAGAGATCCCCTCCAGCACCCTCCCTTCGGACCAGAACACCACAGCCATGCCTGGCCTCAACCGGCGTGACCCCATCTTTCCTGGCCTCCACTGGCGTGACCCCCCCTTTCCCGGCCTCATCCCATGTGGCCTCATCCGTTCATTCTTCTCTAGCACAGCCTCGACCGGCACGACCTCCGCGGGTGCGGCCTCCTCTGACAACCCCTGTCCTTTCACCACCAGTGGAAATCACCACGGTAAGTCTCCTCTATTAGGGTATTGGTTTTTCCAGGTTAGGGTTTTGGGATTTCCTTATTTGGATTTTTATTATAAATTTTTTAATGATTTGATATTATGGTTTATTTGAGTGGTTTTATGTGTGATTGAGGTGTGGTGGACTTTGCGCACCAAATTGGTGAAGTTAGGCTACATCGATGTAGGCGGTCCCTCATAAAATTATTTTTGAAAAATTGATTTGTGAATTTAATTAATTTAGAATGTTTATTAACTTTTTTTATGCGATTTCAATTTTACTTGAGGTTTAGTATATTTTGTTGATGTGTTTATGAGTTTAGTGGTATGTTTATATGATATGAGTATTTGTTGCTATGAAAACCCATGTTGAACTGTTTAAATAGTGCTTAATAAATTGTGCAGTTAATTTGTTATTATGTTCAAAGGGTGTAGTTGATGTTTTAGTATAGTGTCTATGTGTGTGTAGACATAAAATAATTTTTGATTAAGCCTTTGTCATTTTGAGTCATTTGATGCATTTTGAAATCTGTTTAATAAATTTCCCAACGGTTTGTTGAATTAAGAAAATGGTCATTCTAATTATGTTGTTGGTTATTTTAATTGTGTCGGTGATGTAGATGGACTTTTTAAAGGTTTTTATTGTGCATCATTTTTCAAAATGGAATTGGGGTTTGTGTGTGTCTTATTGTGCATTCCTCAACATGTATTGTAAATTATTTTAAATTATGTAACGTATGTTTTAATATCTATTTGTTGTAAATTTGGTTTTAAAGTGGCTTCCCAAATTGAAGTTTAGTATGTCAATGGAGTGAGTCTTTTATGTTTTATTTTGAAGTGTTTTATATATTTTTTATGTGTTTGAATTGTTTTATTAAATTATATGTGTAGTGTGTTGGATTTTGCTGCGATGGTTTTGGGTCACGATTATTGAGGATCCCGGTATGCACATGCATAATGTAAGGCATGTATATATATATATATATATACATATTCCCTCATTGTGCATATTGCCTCATGGTGTGGGGAATATGTGCAATGCATCGCGGGGTGTATATATATATATATGTATACATGCACGTTCATGTATGTGCCAAGGATCGGTTAGGGTGGTTGTCGACAAACAACGACATGTTTGAGGTAGGTCTTCTATGCCTATGAATTTAGTTTGAATTCCATAATTGCTTGATTTCTTTGAAAATATTATATATATATATATATATATGTTATATTTACATGTTATGAAATCCGGGTGCATTCTCTAATAATGGTTATGCATTTGTTTTGAAAAAAAAAATGTAATGTATTACTAATGCCATTTGTACTTTCATAAATGAATTGCATCATTTTAAGAAAGAGTTCAAGATTTTTTTATATGTAACTTGTATATTATTAAATTGGGATTTTAAAAGGATTTTCAAAGAGTTTATATGATTATATGTTCAAAAATGAAAACTATTATTTGTAAAACCATAAAGCATGTTTGGCCCCTTGAAATGGTTTGTAAAATTGGAAAGTCCCTCCTAAGGAAAACCCCTTGGTTTTAGAAAATGACTTGTATGTTGAGTGTACAAATATGTGCCTAATGTTGAGGCTTATTATTTATGTAATGTGAAAGATGGGAATGCGCTTAAGGAGGGAGAACGGTGGTGAGCGGTTTAGTGAGTTTTTAGGATAAAGAAAGTGTGAAGTTTATTTCTTTTATAATGATAAAAACTCGACACCTTTTTGGAATAGAGCACATGGGAAACCTTGGGTATCTAGGTTGTCGGACTTGGACTAATACACTAGATGGCATGGTAGGGTTTCATCCTGGTTCAGTCTAGCAGGATTGACTCAAAAACACTAACTAAACATGTGATGATGTTGGGGACCATAAGGTTATGGATGTGTTACCCTATCTAGTGGCTCGTGCATGGGAACAAATAGTTTTGATGGTTATGTTTCACCGAGATACGAGGTCTCTAGGGTCCCACTTATGTTAGTTACCTTTATGGATTTCCCATGGTGCTCATTTGTGACATGTTACTTGTGGTGTGACTTACATTTTTATTGTTTTGTATCTAATGCTTCATTTGTGAAAAACCAAATTTTATTATTAACTGTTGGATTTTCATTTCAAAAGGTTGGTGCATGCTTGATTCTATTTTTTTAAACATATTAGAAATGAAATGTTTTCCTTAAAAGTGAAACATGTTACTTAAATTTTTAATGGAGTGGAAAAAATTATTTTAATTGGTCTTTTTTTTTCAAACTTGCAAGATTGGATTTCTTATTAAAGGCAGGGGCATGAGACATTGTTGAATTTTTCTTTGGCTTTCCTACTGAGCACCTCGGTGCTCATTCCTACTTTACTTTCAGTTTTAGGTTTTAGACTTGGGTTTCTTTCAGCCAAGTGTGGTTCTATGTCAGTGGTGACCCATGGGGTCACTTAGAGGTATGTCTAGTTGATTATCTCTAATTTTATATTCCATTTCAATTGTTTACCTATCTCATTGTGTTTATTTCTATTTATCTGTATTTTATTTTTATGGGATAAACTATTCCCATCTGCTTGTTTTGATTCTCGGTACTGGTTGTCAACCTGTGGGGATCGGGAATGCCCTTCGGGTCATGCCGCGGACCGAGTCGGGCATTGAGTCGGGTGGCGACCCGGCTTGGTTCGTGACAAAATGGTATCAAAGGGCAGGTTTTTGTTCTTTCTATTTGGGATGTTAGGTAGATTGGAGATAGGACTGTCGGTACTTGAGTGGTAGGTGAGGGGAGAGCGTCGCGAACTCTTACTCGTTCCAACCCTCAAGTAACAAGGGGTAGTTCGGGATTTAAGCTTTTGGATTTTCTCTGTGTGGATGGGGGATAACAGTAGGAGTAAACTTGTACTGCGCATGGTCCCACATGGAGTAGCGACCCATGTGATGCATGAGAGAACGGTTTGACACTCCTGGTGGTTGGTGCTTGCCTAGGGAATGGTCTGATAAACCATCTAACCGGGTTAGACACGACCATTAGTCCTCTGTCTAGGTACTTTAATGTTTTTGATGTCTTGATTCAGTTTTGGGATTGGCATGAAATTTTTTTCCTTTAAAAATGGAAGCGAACTTTGGGGCTGCTCTTATTTTATTTTGGTGTGCAGTTGGCATGATATTCAGGGTGCATTTCTCATGGACCTTGTTTTTAGAGATTTATTGTTTGATTTGTTGAAAATTGAATTCCTAAAATAATGTCTTGGGTTATCTGAAATTGAATTGGGTTGTTTTATAAATGGAAAGAAATTTGAAAAATTTTCTTGAATGTTTGAAATGATTTTTGAAAAATAGAGCGTATTTTTCTTTGAAATATTGAGAATGGTTTATTTTTGAAATCAGAAAAACCTTGCTTTGTCTAGTGGTATTTCTATGGATGCTCATGTGGGCACGTGGATGTGATTAATGGATAGTTGGTGGGTTGTGTGGATGGGTGCCTGTGTGGCATGGAAATGAAAATCTGTGAGGCATCCAGGAATATCATTGGTGGGTGATTGATTTCTAAGGCTGCTTCTTGTTTCCTAAAAAGTGGGGTTTTCTCAAAAATGGGTTTTTGTGCTTAAATGTTTTTTTGAAATTGGAAAAAAAATTTAAGTCTGGAGTGAAAGCGAAGAGTTCAAAAGAGTTTTTCGGTCTTATTGCACTATGCTTGTTTTTTTTTCAAGCAAGTGTTTTTATTTAAAAATGAATTGATGTTCTAAATTGGAATTATTGGATTTGATCCTGGAATGTGGATGTTTTTTTGATGTGTTTGGATTTGTGGAATGTTGTTTTCTGTTTCTTGTTTTGAATATTCCTCCTAGAAAGGCCTCATGGGTTTTTAGTAGGTCTCTCTGTTCTTTGCTCAGCCCAGACTCTTAGTGGAGTGGCAGATTTTGGTTCTGCTCAGTTGTGTCTATGTTCTAAAGACTTTCAAGTCAGTTGGATATCGTTGAATTATTTTGGAGATATTTAAGTGTCTCCAGTTTTGGAGGAACTCCAAAATTTGTGTGGGTGGAAGTTGTCTCAAGTATGTCTGGACGAGTGGGACTTAACCAACGAATGATGATCATTCCATTTTCGTTGAAAATGAGGATGTTGTGAGCGATCCTCAAGACTAGACACATCCCGCAGTCATGCCCAAGGGAATTAATCAAAGATAAGGTGGTGGATCACATAGGTGCTTGACTGGTCAATAGGTGGAGAAGTATGTGCGTTTGACCTTTCTGATGAGCTTGTTTCATGTTCTCTAGAGGATGTGTGGAACAATCATCTCAAAACTCGTAATAGTTATGGTCTTGCCCTTATTGTGGTAACTGTAGGTTCCTCATCCGATGAAGAGTGTGAACCAAAGGTACATGTTCTTAGAGTTCCCCTCTTGTCATTTTGTGTTGTGTGTTTGACATACTGCTCAATCTCATACCTCTAGTGTGGTCATTCGGACACCCTAAGTCGTTCGTGGAAATTATTAGTTGGTATGTTGATGGAGTGTCTACTTGGGGGACAAGGAGTAGAATGCAGGTTGCTTTTCCAGAATAGGAAGTTCTAGTTAGAGGTGGCCAGCTTATGACTGCGAGGCTGTAGATGCTTCAGACATCAGGGACCCAGCCATATGTATCGGGGTGAAGATTGCGAGCAGTCAAGACTTATCGGATGTGCGATTAGCTTGATCTAACTTAAGTCTGCAATGACGGATGGAGACAACTTAAATTTCTTAATTGTAGAATCACCTCTGAAGGCTTCATGTTTTTGTGATGGGTATAAAGATCTTGTATCCTTGTTGTAGTCTTAGTTTGCGGGGGTTCCTTTTGGGCCTTAAAGAGCTTCAGAAAATCCGTATTCTTGTAAGGCCAGTAAGCATGATCCATGAACCTTCTTTTGGTTGAAGATTCTCATGTCTTGTGGAATTGACGTGCGCCTATCTGGTTCACCCCCTGGTTAGGGTTTTCTACTATCAAGGCTATCTCATGTGGTAGAGTGTTTTCCACTGTAGGAATAATCAGTGTAGGTCGGCCCGTGTGGTGGGTTCATGATGAAGGGTTCAGTTAGTATTTCTCAAAGTAAACTGGGAATGCCCGCGCGGGTTCTGTGGTGTTAGGAAATTTTTAAATGGTGGGGAGACCCACCTCGGATCTTGCTGATGTCCCCTCTTGTGTTGGTTAAACATAGGGAGCTTGGATGGTCAAGCCAGTGTTAGATGTTTGACTAAGCTTATGAGTCATTTGGTTTGGAGAACCAATGTTGGACAGGAATCCTAATATGGTGGGGATACCACCACTGGGAGAATTTGTGGAAAAACTCTGTTTTCAAAGTGCGCTTGTCGCGGTGACCACTTGCTTCTACTCCGCCCTACCTTGACCATGGTAACTATATATCTTGAGTAGTGGGTCACTTGACGCACGTTCGTGGAGATCTAGACCTTCTCTGGTAATCCCTATGTTAGGGGTCAGGGTGTTCCATGTTTTAGTCATGTTTTGAGGTGAGTTCCTTACTGTCAGTTAATTTTCATACTGATTCGGGCTTTATGCCCATTGATGTTTCAGTTCATGGGTGTTTTAAATGCCCAATCTTCGGGTGATTGCGGTTTTGTTTAAAGTGTCTTCGTGGTCTTTCTTGGAATCATGGGTTGGTTAAGTCTTTTGGGACTTTCTGGGGGAAAAAGTGTCATGGTGGGGAGAATTGTCACACCCTAACCGATGCTTAATTTTAATTTAATTTTTGTGGGTCTTACTTTTTACCGGCAGTTTGAATTAGTTAATTTTTTTTAAAAAAAAGTTGGTTTTATAGAGGTGTGTGATTGTGCCCGCGACTGTGCTCGGTTTCCGTCCTTATTAAGAGACTATTTTATTATTATTAAATTTATTATTAAATGGGCGCACAATCGGACATGCACCTTACACGCGACCATATGCAGTGTCCAACCTCAATTAAGAAGGATGTTATTATTTTGGTTGCTTTTATTATTTTAGTTTCATTATTCGTATTATTATTAATTAAGTCAATATTTTAATTAGGTTATAATTATAATTATTATTATTTTTAGCTAATATTTTGATTTGCTCCTTAATATTAAAATTAACCTTACAATTATAAAATAATTAACTTACTTTTGGGTTACCATTATTACTGTGGTTGTGAGTAGGTTAGTTTGAGTTTTTCTTAAGTTTCATTTCTTTTTTTAATTTGTCATTATTTTTTATTTATTTCTTTTTTCCCATTTTCTCTATTTTTCCTCCTTTTTTCTCCCCCTTATTTCTCTCCTAGACGTCATGTGGACCTATTCCCCCACCCCTCCTTGTGTCACGCTACACGTCCCCATGCAACCCTAGCACTACAGCTCCCCTCCGGTGCCCTCCCTTTAGACCAGCACACCACAGCCCTGCCTGGCCTCCACCGGTGTGACCCCCTCTTGCTCGGCCTCCACTGGCGTGACCACCCCACTATCCCAGCCTCATCCCGTTCGGCCTCCTCCGTTCATCCTTCTCCGGCACTACCTCCACCGGTGCAGCCTCCACCAGTGCGACCTCCTCCGACAACCCCTCTCCTTTCCCTGCTAGTGGAAATCGCCCCGATAATTCTCCTCCATTAGGGTATTCGTTTTTCCGGGTTAGGGTTTTGGGATTTACTTGTTTTTTTATTATAAATGGTTTAATGATATGATTTTAGGGTTTATTTGAGTGGTTTTAAGTGTGATAGATGTACAGTGCACTTTGTGCACCAAATTGGTGAAGTTAGGCTACATCGAGGTATGTGGTCCCTCATAAAATTATTGTTGATAAATTGATTTGTGAATTTAATTAATTTAGCATGTTTATTAACTTTTTTTTTGATGTGATTTCAATTTTACTTGAGGATTTGTATATTTTTTTGATACGTTTATGGGTTTTGTGGTATGTTTATATGATATGAGTATTTTTTGCTATGAAAACCCATGTTAAAATATTTAAATAGTGAATTATAAATTTTGTAGTTAATAATTATAGTATGTGAAAAGGGTGAAGTTGATTTTTTAGTGTAACGTCTTTGTTCGTGTAGTCATAAAATAATTTTTATTTAAGCCTTTGTCATTTTGAGTCATTCGATGCATTTGAAATCTGTTTAATAAATTTCCCAGATATTTGTTTAATTAAGAAAATTGTCATTCTAATTATGCGGTTGGTTATTTTAATTGTGTGGGTGATGCAGATGGAGTTTTCAAAGGTTTTTATTGTGCGTCATTTTTTAAAATGGAATTGGGGTTTGTGTGTGTTTTATTGTGCATTCCTCAACATGTATTGTATGTTCTTTTAAATTATATAAGGTCTGTTTTAATGTCTATTTGTTATAAATTTGGTTTCA
This sequence comes from Viscum album, assembly GCA_963277665.1. NCBI lineage: Eukaryota > Viridiplantae > Streptophyta > Magnoliopsida > Santalales > Viscaceae > Viscum > Viscum album. The sequence continues at coordinate 791,237,827 of OY728156.1, read as the reverse complement.
AAGTGGCTTCCCAACTTGAAGTAGAGTGTGTCATTGGCATGTGTCTTTGATGTGTTATTTTGAATTGTTTCATAGATTGTTTAAGTGTTTGAGTTGTTTTATTAATTTATATGTGTAGTGTGTTGGACTTTGCTGCGATGGTTTTGGGTCGCGAGTATTGAGGATCCCTACATACACATGCATATGGTAAGTCATGTATATATATATATCCTCATTGTGTATATTCCCTTATGGAGCAGGGAATATGTTCAATGCATCTAGGGGTGTATGTATAGATGTATACATGCACGTGCATGTATGTGCCAAGGATCGGTTCGGGTGGTCGTCGACAAACAACGACATGTTTGAGGTAGGTCTCTTATGCCTATGCCTTTAGTTTTAATTTCATAATTGCTTGATTTCTTTGAAAATATGTTTTATATATATATATATGTTATATTTACATGTTATGAAATCTGGGTGCATTCTCTAATAATGGTTATGCATTTGTTTTGAAAAAAAATGTAATGTATTACTAATGCCATTTGGACTTTCATAAATGAATTGCATCATTTTATGAAAGAGTTCAAGATTTTTTTTATATGTAACGTGTAGATTGTTAAGTTAGGATTTCAAAAGGTTTTGGAAAGAGTTTAGATGATTATATGTTCAAAAATGAAAACTATTATTTGTAAAACCATAAATCCTATTTGGCCCCTTGAAATGGTTTGTAAAATTGGAAAACCCCTCCTAAGGGCAACCCCTTGGTTTTAGAAAATGACTTGTATGTTGAGTGTATGAATATGTGCCTAATGTTGAGGCATATACATTATGTAATGTGAAATAGGGGAATGCGCTTAAGGAGGGAGAATGGTGGTGAGTGATTTAGTGAGTTTTTTTGGATAAAGAACGTTTGATGTTCATTTCTTTTCTTTTGATAATCACTTTCCCCCTTTTTGGAATAGAGCACATGGAAAACCTCGGGTATCTAGGTGGGCGAACTAGGACTAGTACAATAGATGACATGGAAGGGTTTTGTCCCGGATTAGTCTAGAAGGATTGACACAACAACACTAACTAAACATGTGATGATGTTGGGGACCACTAGGTTATGGATGTGTCACCCTGTCTAGTGGCTCGTGCACGGGAACAGATAATTTTGACAGTTACTTTTCACCGAGTTAAGAGGTCTCTAGGGTCCCACTTATGCTATTTACCTTTAGGTATTTCCCATGGTGCTTGTTTGTGACATTTTACTTGTGGTGTGATTTCCATTTTTATTGTTTCATATCTAATGCTTCATTTGTGAAAAACCACATTTTATTATTAACTGCTCGCTTTTCATTTCAAAAGGATAATGCATGATTGATTCCATTTTTTTTAAACATATTGGAAATGAAATGATTTCCTTAAAAGTGAAACCTGTTACTTAAATTTTTAATGGAGTGGAAAAAATTATTTTAATAGATCTTATTTTCAAACATGCATGATTGGATTTCTTATTAAAGGCAGGGGCATGAGAGGTTGTTGAATTTTTCTTTGGCTTTCCTACTAAGCACCTCGGTGCTCACACCTACTTTACTTTTAGTTTCAGGTTTTAGACTTTGGTTTCTTTCAGGCAAGAATGGTTCTATGTCGGTGGTGACCCATGGGGTCACTTAGAGGTACGTCTCGTTCATTATCTCTAATTTTATATACCGCTGAAATTGTTTACCTGTCTCATTGTGTTCATTTATGTTTATATGGATTTTATTTTTATGTGTTAAACCATTCCCATGTTCTTGTTTTGATGCCTGGTACTGGTTTCCAGCCTGTGTGGATCGGGAATGCCCTTCGGGTCATGCCGCGGACCGAGTCGGGCGCCGGTTCGGGTGGTGACCCCGCTTGGTTCGTGACAAAATTGTATCAAAGGGCAGGTTTTCATTCTTGCCATTTGGGATGTTAGATATATCGGAGATAGTACTGTCGGTACTCAAGTGGTAGGTGCGGGGAGAGCGTCGTGAACTCTTAGTCGTTCCGACCCTCGAGTAACCAGGGGTAGTATGAGATTTATGTTTTTGGATTTTCTCTGTGTGGATGGGGGTGGCAGTAGGAGTAAACCGGTACTGCGCACGGTCTCACATGGAGTAGCAACCCATGTGATGCCTGAGAGTACGGTTCGGCACTCCTGGTGGTTGGTGCTTGCCTTGGGCATGTTTTGCTAAACCATGTAGCCGGGTTAGACATGACCACTAGTCCTCCGTCTAGGTACTTTAATGGTTTCTATGTCTTGCTTCAGTTTTGGGATTGGCACGAAATTGTTTTCCTTTAAAAATGGAAGCGGACATTGTTGCTACTCTTATTCTGTTTTGGTGTGCGGTTGGCATGATATTTAGGGTACATTTCTCTTGGACCTTGTTTTTAGAGATTTGGTGTTTGATTTGCTAAAAATTGAATTCCTAAAATAATTTCTTGGGTGATCTGAAATTGAAGTGGGTTGTTTTAGAAATGGAAAGAATTTTGATAATTTGTCTTGAATATTTTAAATTATTTTTGAAAAAAAAGAGAGTTTTTTTTTGAAATATTGAGAATGTTTTATTTTTGAAATCAGAAAAACCATGCTTTGTCCAGTGGTATTCCTATGGATGCTCGTGTGGGCACATGGAAGTGATTAATGTATATTTGGTGGATTGTGTGGATGGGTGCCTTGGTGGCACGGAAATGAATATTTGCGAGGCATCCAGGAATATCAGTGGTGGGTGATTGATATCTAAGGCTGGTTCTTGTTTCCTGAAAGGTGTGGTTTTATCTAAAATGGGTTTTTGGGCTTAAATGGTTTTTGAAATTGGACAATTTTTTTGAGTCGGGAGTGAAAGAGAAGAGTTCAAAAGATTTGTTCGGTCTTATTGTAATGTGCTTGTTTTTTTCAAGCAAGTGTTTTTATTTAAAAAAGAATTAATGTTTCAAATTTGAATTATTGTATTTGTGCCTGGAATGTAGATTTTTGTTTTGTGATGTGTTTGGATTTTTGGAATGTTGTTTTCTGTTTCTTGTTTTGGATATGCCCCTTAGAAAGGCCCCATGGGTTTCTAGTAGGTCTCTCGGTTCTTGGCTCAGCCCAGACTCCTAGTAGAGTGGCAGAGTTGGGGTCTGCTCAGCTGTGCCTATGGTATGACTACATTGAGGTTAGTTGGATATCATTTAATGCTTTGGCGGAGTCTTAAGTGTCTCTTGTTTTGGAGGAACTCCAAAATGTGTGTGGGTGTATGTTGTCCCGAGTATATCTGGACGAGCAGGACTGAACCAGTGAACGATGATCATTCCGTTTTCATTGAAAATTAGGATGTCATGAGTGAGCATCAAGACTAGCTACATCCTGTAGTCACGCCTAAGGGAGTGAAGGAAAGAGAAAGTGGTGGATCTCATAGGTGCTCGACCGGTCAACAGGTGGACAAGGATGTGCATTTGACCTTTCTGATGAGCTAGTTACATGTTCTCCAGAGGTTGTGTGGAACAATTAACTTGAAACTCGTAATAGTTATGGTCTTGCTCATATTTTGGTAATTGTAGGTTCCTCATCCGATGAAGAGTGTGAACCAAAGTGACTTTTTCTTAGAGTTCCCCTCTCATCAGTTTGTGTTGTGTGTTTGAAATACCGTTAAATCTCATACATCTAGTGTGGTTAGTCGGACACCCTAAGACGTTCGTGGAAATTATTAGTTGGTATGTTGACAGAGTGCCCTCTTGGGAGACGAGGGGTAGTATGATGGTTTCTTTTCCAAAATAGGAATTTCTAGTCATATGTGGTTAGCTTACGACTGCGAGGCTGTAGATTCTTCAGAAATCATGGCCCTAGCTATAGGTCTCGGGGTGAATCTTGCACGTAGTCAAAACTTATCGGATGTGGGATTAGCATGATCTGACTTAATTCAACAATGACGGATGGAGATAACTTAAATTTCATAATTGCAGTATCACCTCTGAAGGCATTATTTTGTTGTGATGGGTGTGAATATCTTGTATCCTTTTTGCAGTCTTAGTTTGCGGGGGGTTCCTCTTGGACCTTAAAGAGGTTCAAAAAATCCATATTCCTGTAAAGCCAGTAGGCATGCTCCATGAACATTCTTTTGGATGGAGATGCTCATGGCTTGTGGAATTGATGTGCGCATCTCTGGTTCGACTCATGGTTAGGGGTTTATTCTATCAAAGTTATCTCATGTGGTAGAGTGTTGTCCACTGTAGGAATAATCAGTGTAGGTCGGCCCGTGTGGTGGGTTCATGATGAAGGGTTCAGTTAGTATTGCTCAAAGTAAACTGGGAATGCCCGCACGGGTTCCGTGCTGTTATGAAATTTTTAAATGGTGGGGAGACCCACCTCGGGTCTCGCCGATATCCCATCTTGTGTTGGTTAAACATAGAAATCATGGATGGTCAAGCCAATGTTATATGTTTGACTAAGCTTGTGAGTCATTTGGTTTGGATAACCAATGTTGGACAAGAATCCTAATATGGTGGAGAGACCACCACTAGGAGAATTTGCAGAAAAACTTTCTTTTCAAAGTGTCCTTGTCGCGGTAACCCCTTGATTCTACTCTTCCCAACCTTGACCAAGGTAACTAGATAGCTTGAGTAGTGGGTCTCTTGACGCGCGTTTGTGGAGATCTAGACCTGCTCTGGTAATACCTAAGTTAGGGGTCGGGGTGTTCCATGTAGTAGTCGTGTTTTGAGGTGAGTTCCTTGATGTCAGTTATTTTTCATACTGATTCGGGCTTTAAGTTCTTTGAAGTTTCAGGTCATGGGTGTTTTGAATGCTTGATCTTCGGGTGATTGAGGTTTTGTTTAAAATGTCTTCATGGTCCTTTTTGGAATCATGGGTTGGTTATGTCTTTTGGGACTTTCTAGGGGCATAAAGTGTCATTGTGGGGAGAATTGTCACACCTTGACCGATGCTTAATTTTAAATTAATTATTTTGGGTGTCACTTTTGAGTGGCGGTTTGAATCAGTTCCTTAAAAAAAGTGGATTTTAAAAAGGTGTGCGACTGTGCCTGTGACTGTACTCGGTTCCCGTCCTTATTAAGAGACTGTTTTATTATTATTAAATTTATTATTAAACAGGAGAACAATAGGGCATGCGCCATACACACGACCATTTGCAGTGTCCAACCTCAATTAAGAAGGATGTTATTATTTTTGTTGGTTTTATTATTTTAGTTTCATTATTATTATTATTATTAATTAAGTCAATATTTTAATTAGGATATAATTATAATTATTATTTTTTTAGATAATATTTTGATTTGGTCGTTAATATTAAAATTAACCTTACAATTTTAAAATAATTATCTTACATTTAGGTTACCATTATTATTGTGGTTGGCAATAGGTTAGTTTGAGTTTTTCTTAAGTTTCGTTCCTTTTTTTAATTAGTCATTATTATTTATTTATTTATTTTTTCCAATTTCTTTCTCTATTTTTTCCTCCATTTTTTTATCCCCCATCTCTCCCTCCTTGGCATCACATGGACCTCTTCTACCCCCCTCCTTGCATCGCACTACACGTCACCCTATAACCCTAGCACTGAAGCTCCCCTCCGGAGCCCTCCCTTCAGACCAGCACACCACAGCCCTGCCCGGCCTCCACCGTCACGACCCCCTCTTGTTCGGAATCCACTGGTGTGACCCCCCCACTGTTTACCGACCTCTTCCCACATGTCTTCCTCTGTTCATCCTTCTCCGGCACCGCCTCCACTGGTGCGGCCTACTCCGATAACCCCTCTCTTTTCACCGCTGGTGGAAATCGCCCCAGTAAGTCTCCTCCGTTAGGGTATTGGTTTTTCCAGGTTAGGGTTTTGGGATTTTTTTGTTTGGATTTTTATTTTAAATGGTTTAATGATTTGATTTTAGGGTTTATTTGAGTGGTTTTAAGTGCGATTGAGGTGTGGTGGGCTTTGCGCACCAAATTGGTGAATTTAGGCTACATCGAGGTAGGCGGTCCCTCATAAAATTATTTTTGATAAATTGATTCATGAATTTAATTAATTTATCATTTTTATTAACTTTTTTGTTTGATGTGATTTCGATTTTACTTGAGGTTTAGTATATTTTTTGATGTGTTTATGAGTTTAGTGGTATGTTTATATGATATGAGTATTTGTTTCTATGAAAACCCATGTTGAACTGTTTAAATAATGCTTTATAAATTGTACAGTTAATTTGTTTGTATGTGCAAAGGGGGCAGTTGATGTTTTAGTGTAGCGTCTATTTGTGTGTCATCATAAAATAATATTTGATTAAGCCTTTTTCATTTTGAGTCATTCAATGAATTTTGAAATCTTTTTAATAAATTTCCCAGTGGTTTGTTTAATTAAGAAAATGGTCATTCTAATTATGTGGTTGGTTATTTTAATTGTATGGGTGATGTAGATGGAGTTTTCAAAAGGTTTTTATTGTGCATCTTTTTTTAAAATGGAATTGGGGTTTGTGTGTTTCTTGTTTTGCATTCTTCAACATGTATTGTAAATTCATTTAAATTATGTAAGGAATGTTTTAATTAATATTTGTTGTAAATTTGGAATCAAAGTGGCTTCCCAACTTGAAGTTGAGTGTGTCATTGGAACAAGTCTTTGATGTGTTATTTTGAAGTGTTTTATAGATTGTTTAAGTGTTTGAATTGTTTTGTTAAATTATTTGTGTAGTGTTTTGGACTTCGCTGCGATGGTTTTGGGTCGTGAGCATTGAGGATCCCTATATGCACATGCATATGGTAAGGCATGTATATATATATTCCCTCACTGTGCATATTCCCTCATAGTGCGGGGAATATGTGCAATGCATCTAGGGATGTATATATATATGTATACATGCACATGCGTGTATGTGCCAAGGATCGGTTCGGGTTGTCATCGACAGACAAATACATGTTTGAGGTAGGTCTCCTATGCCTATTCCTTTAGTTTGAATTTCATAATTTCTTTCTTTTTATGAAAATATGTTATATATATGTGTGTGTGTGTGTGTTATATTTACATGTTATGAAATCTGGGTGCATTCGCTAATAATGTTTATGCATTTGTTTTGAAAAAAAATGTAATGTATTACTAATGCCATTTGGACTTTCATAAATTAATTGCATCATTTTAAGAAAGAGTTCAAGCTTTTTTTTATATGTAACATGTAGATTGTTAAAGTGGGATTTTAAAAGGTTCTTCAATGAGTTTAGATGATTATATGTTCAAAAATGAAAAATATTATTTGTAAAACCATAAAGCATGTTTGGCCCCTTGAAATGGTTTGAAAAATTGTAAAACCCCTCCAAAATAAAACCCCTTGGTTTTAGAAAATGACATGTATATTGATTGTACTAATATGTGCCTAATGTTGAGGCTTATGCTTCATGTTATGTGAAAGAGGATAATGCGCTTAAGGAGGGAGAACGGTGGTGAGCGGTTTAGTGAGTCTTTAGGATAAATAAAGTGTGATGTTCATTTCTTTTCTTTTGATAAAAACTCACCACCTTTTTGGAATAGAGCACATGGGAAACCTCGGGTATCTATGTGGGTGGACTGGGACTAGTACACTAGATGACACGGCAGGGTTTCATCCCGGTTTAGTCTAGCAGGATTAATATAACAATACTAACTAAACATGTGATGATGTTGGGGACCACTAGGTTATGGACGTGTTTCCCTATCTAGTGGCTCATGCACAGGAATAAATAATTTTGATGGTTAAGTTTCACCGAGGTAAGAGGTCTCTAGGGTCCCACTTGTGATAATTACTTTTAGGAATTTCCCATGGTGCTCATTTTTTACATGTTACTTGTGGTGTGATTTCAATTTTTATTGTTTCATACCTAATGCTTCATTTGTGAAAAACCACATTTTATTATTAACTGCCCGCTTTTCATTTCAAAAGGTTAATTCATGCTTGATTTCATTTTTTTTAAAACATATTAGAAATCAAATTTTTTCATTAAAATTGAAACCTGTTACTTAAATTTTCAATGGATTAGAAAACATTATTTTAATAGGTCTTATTTTCAAACTTGCATGATTGGATTTCTTATTAAAGGCAGGGGCATCAGACATTGTGGAATTTTTCTTTGGCTTTCCTAATGAGCACCTCGGTGCTCACACCTACATTAATTTCAGTTTCAGGTTTTAGACATGGGTTTCTTTCGGTCAAGCATGGTTCTATATCGGTGGTGCCCCATGGGGTCACTTAGAGGTACGTCTAGTTGATTATCTCAAATTTTATATTCCACTGTAATTGTTTACCTGTCTCATTGTTTTAATTTCTGTTTATCTGTATGTTGTTTTTATGGGATAAACCATTCCCATATTCTTTTTTTGAAGCCCGGTACTGGTTGCCAGCCCATGGGGATCGGGAACGCCCTTCGGGTCATGCCACATACCAAGTCAGGCGCTGGGTCAGGTGGCGACCCGGCTTGGTTCATGGCAAGGAACCATATTTATTTTTAACAAAAAAAAAAGGATCAACCCGAGGTAAAGAACATGGACGAATGACACCTTTGTCTAGGGAATCATGTAATTTGATTTTCAATTCTAAAATCTCAACTTGAGCTATTCATTAAGTGTGTTTTGAAATTGGATTAGCATCGAGCACTGAGTAAATTGTAAATTCCACCTCTTGATCAGTAATAACACCCAGCAAATCATTATGAAAAACATCTACATATTCATTCACTACAAGGAAATCATGAATCTGGACAATTTTATTCGTTTTAACAGCATGGTCTATATAACGTTCACTAACATCTCTAATAAATTTATTTGCTTTTGGTAGGTTATATAAGGTATAAAATCAATGAAAAATATTTTGTTCGATTATAAATATATAATTCTATGATAAACTAAAATCCAATCCATACAAAAAATAATAATAAACTTTAATGTGGGTAGTTTAATAATATTTATAGGGAATGTGATTGCACTAAAAAAAATATGAACATTCATATAAATTTTGGTTTCTCCAATAATTATTCCCATAATTTTTAACAAAATTTCAATATTATTTTTATGATGTGATATTTCCAATATTCTAGAAAATATCTTAGAAATGAATGAATGCAATGATCTAGGTTCAAGTAGTTTATTGGTATAATTTGAATAAAAAATTAACATACATGTAACCACATAATTATATGTCCATGCATCAAATAATAAAAGTTGAAAAATATTTTTTTTCTAACCTCTATACTTTTTCATGATGACTTCCATCATGAGTAAATGACTTCAGACACATGTTTGCATAATAACCCATCACAATGAAACTAAAACATCTCACTGATATATATTTTTCATTTAACCCAATATTTGATTATGCAGGACTACATTATTTATAGTTATGATCCTTATTACCAAACATAGCACACCGGTATAACCTTCCATAATTAACCAAAAAATTCCCAAAGATATTTTTTACCACACTTACCACAACATGAGAACTTAATTTTCACTTATGGATTTATTTGATTAATTATTTTTAATTTGAAACCATCCATATCTTTTTTCTACATTTTGTCATAGAATACAAGATTGTAGGAGTAAAAAATTTATACCTTCTTTGAACAATGATCAATTTTATCATAAATGATGAATTTATGGGAAGTTAATACCCTTATATATCTCGGTTTAAACCCTAATTAAAACAAATTAATCTTATAATAAATATCCAAAATAAAATCAATTATACACCTATCCAATCTTTTAAAATTTTCATCATACACAGATAGTGGATCTTCATCCTTTTGACTCAATTTGCAAGAATTTTTTGTCCATCATGAGCTGAACAATATTTGATAAATATTTTACAATGAAAATATTTTTAAATGTGTCACATTCTGTAGAATAAAGCTCATATCACCCTTTGGTATTCTTAACGAAAGACCACCATTGATCATATTTATCCTTAAAATGATAAATGGAAAGGGTAACCTTTTGATTTTACAAGTACCCCATGACTTTAAATATCTATTCTAGGGAATTGATATATCATTCATCCATCACTGGATTTAAAGTTCCAATGAACACTAAAGGGTGATATTTCATTAGGTGGTGATTTATCATTGTGAATCTATGCGGTAGGTGTCCCTTCTCTATATCATGAATTCCACATCCATTTATTACATGTATCAATTGATCCATGATAGTAACAAACTTCTCATTTCCAATTTAGACCATTCTAGATTGATGATTTTTAAGGATATCATTCTCTTTGTTCTATACTATTATATCCTCTATATTTCCTCTATACAAAATCATTTTGAAAAACATAGTTTAGATGAAGTAACTTGGTAATATTTAAATTATATATCATTTCAACTTAACAATTAGGCACAATATTCTAACTGTATTCTATTATCATTATCCTAACTCCTAAAGTTATCTGAAACTTTACATTTCTACTGACTATTAGTTCATAACCTTAAAAATTACATATTCTTGTGGTTTTAAACTAAAATTAACTTAGTTTAATTTATGAAGATCTTTTAGGTTTTGAGTTTTGGAGAGTTTCATCATAACCCGTACAGAAAAATACTATATATTTCAATGCTTACACTTCTAATTAGAATAAATTTTTACCACCCAAAAAACTTTTAAAAAGATCCATGTTTCTATTCGATTAAATATCATTACAAATTTTATCTTAACAACATCTTTATCCCAAATAAACCTTAAATACCTTTAAAAATATTTGAAAATGTGGTATGAGAACACAAAGCTCAGTTATTTACATAAAATAAAAAATCAATGAGTCCATTTAAATACATGAAAACCCATAAAAATGTTTTCATAAAAACTTCTTTTTTATCTCAAAAGAGAATCATTTTTCATTTAAAAGGATTATTGAATTTTCTTTTGAAATCAATCAATTTCCATGAAAACCCATTAGTATAAATATAAAATAATGTAGTTCCCATTGTACATATTCATATTAAAACCCATAAAAAATCCATACAATTGAAATAACCATATTTCCAACATCTAATATAATCCCCTTTAAAAAATAATCATTACTAAATGTATCAGACCACATTTTAGGTGCATCTGTCATAAAAGATATAACCGGATCACCCAAAATTATTTGTAATAATCCATTATATAATCTATATTGGGATAAATCATGTGATATAACGTGGATAAACCCTTTATAAACAATAAGGGTTATATCATGAATAAGACCATTTAAAAACTCTTTTAAACCCATATATAAAAAAATGGATGTTGAAATTCTATTTAATTATAATACCCATGATTCAAAATATATATCCAAATAAAAATAGAAATAGTGTTTATATTTGAAGAAAATGTGATTTGTTTAGGTAATCCAAAATTTAAATAAAAGCTATGTTAGAAGAAAAAAATCATCTGATATGTTAAAATTGAATATTCCTCTTTTCTTTTGTATAGAAAATCAGACATTCCATAAAAATATTCCTCTTGAAAACTTTTGAAATAAATTGGATTAAAATTACCTTTATAGTTTTTTTATTTCAATAAAGATAAATTCATAAAATTATTTTAAAAACATCGACATGAAAGGGAAATATTTTTAAAATAAATCATTATAACATTTAGATTGAGTTTTCAAATTAACACATCGCTTAACTCGAGCCCAACTCATCATGTATGTCGTTTATAATGTTAATTAATAAAATAATGTTAATTTTTTACTTAATTTTATAAACTTCACATGTCTATTATTTTATTTATTTCATTTATACCCATTTCATATATAGTTACTTAATAATTTATGTTTATATTGGATGTTTTGAGGATATCCAGTTCAAGTCCAAAATGAATTTGGTAGGTTGAAAATTGTCGAAGTGGTCATTACCTCACAATATATAAAATAATAATAATGAAATAATTATCATTTTTATACCTCAATTATACTTTTAAATCTGACCATGGTTATGATAAATGAACAACATTGCAATAATAGAGACATTAGGTTATACGTACACATCAGTAACGTTTTCCATTTTTCAATAATAAATATACAAAAAAGATAAGTAATATATCATATTTAAATAATTATAATAATAACATAAACATCATATTACTTCTTTAAATATACTAATATATATCATCCATGTTATTTGGTGATAAAAATGAATCACATATCTTCGTGGAGTTGGTAGTCGACACGTACGAACGAACGATGTTATCATTTTTCAGTGAATGGAATGTTAAGAAATTAAATAATATATTTTAATATAATAAATAAAAATACATAATTAATATCTTATATATACATTAATTATGTTATTATAACCAAGTGCGATATATGGTGATGGAAAATTAATTTCATCGGTTCATGAGGTTATAGTTCACCATACACACAAATGATGGTTTCATTTCCCATTTGATGAAAGAGGATTTCGTTATAGGTTTTAAAGTTTATATAAAAACACCTCGATATATATAATATATTATTTTAAACATTTAATAATGGTTAAATAACATTTTAATAAAGTACAAGAAGAAATAATTCCAAAACCCTCAATTAATAAAGATACCTATTCTTCAGAATATCTATTAAGGCTTACACTAAAAGATTATCTATGGTGGTTCTATGATCACAAAAAGTCTCTAGGATGGGATTAGATATGTAAGTAATGTAATTGGAATGATATTTTATAAACCAAATGTTTTTATGTGAATTTAAATTAGAATACAAGGTTCCCTTTTGCAAAATATGGGAGGGGAACTCTTGGAATTTCTCAAAATATAAAATTAATATAAATTAATTATCAATTTAAAATGTAAATTAAATAATTTATTTAAAATATATGACTATAATGGGTATAAATAATCTCATCCAATAAAAAATAGACACATTTTGACTGCATTATTACCCTTATATTTGGGTTTTAACCCTGTATTAACTTCTTCAACACTTATCTTGAAAACAGTGATTATTACAATTTGAGTATAAGGCCCCATCCTTAAACATTACATAATCTTGGGATAATTCAATAATTTTACTTGGAATAACATCAAAAATATTTTCAAGTTTATAGATTTAGATAATAGGACCATTAATTATGCATATCAACTTGATTATTACAAAGTACCCACTTCTACTCACTATCCGTTTTTTTAGAAAACAAAAACTCATAAATAAAACATGGTTTTGTTCCACACTTAAACATCATAAATTTTCCATGATCCCATACTTGAATCCTTTCTCATTTAAATACAGTGAAAAACATTTCAAAACATGGTATGTTCATAAAAAGATCAGTAAGGGATACACAAAGAATGAAAATTGTTAGCTTTCTGAAAACATGTAAACCATGAATACATTATCATAGAGTAATAATTTTCACCTTTATGAAGTAGTAAATACTCTTCACAAAATATAAGATCATTTCTTACCATTTTGTAACCAAAATATTTCCATAAAACCCATATAAATCACAAATAACATATAAAAGGTAACTTGGTACATAATCATACTTAAATGGAATAACCACATGGTTGTCTTCCACACATATCATTCTTACAAATAAAATAGCTATACATCTAACTTCCATACCCAATTCACTAGAGGTTTTAATGGAACCACCCATATTTGTTTTATCATAGAACCACCCATCTTTGGTTTATCACATAATCACTCGTCTTCGGTTTATCATGTAATCGCCCGTCAAATGTCCAAGTACCATTATATAAAACATAAATGATTTCATTTATCTACATTTCACTCATTAAATTTCATTTGAAATCTTACAAAATAATTTCAAGATATTTAAGTACTCAATCCAATTTCAAAACCATTTTCAGTAACAAAAAAACCCAAAAATGGAATAATATATTTCTCTTCCTTTTAACAAAAATAAATAAATCTTATAGAGGAATACAAATATCAAATAACGGTTTTGGTGGTGGACAGGTAATTGTTAACACATGCGTTAAAAAATTACTTTTTTAATTTACTAAAACACTTCATAAAAAAACTTCATTTTTCATAAAATTAAAAGTCAACAGGGTTTATTACACACCATATAAAGAAGATTGTGTATAAATTAGAATATGCTTTGATGAAAGGATATTGAGATGAAATTCCTTACCTTGATTCTGACTCGTCATGTACAATCATTATGTTCCCTAACAATAAGATTAGGTTAATTTATACTCTCTTGAGAATAGTTTCCACATTTATTATTTCATTTATATCACTTATTACCATGTAATAAAAATTACATAATTACTTAAGTTCATATTAGACTTTTTGTCGACATTCGGTACTTGAGTCGAAAATGAACTTGTTGGAATTGTTTTGATGTAAATTGTCCATATCGTAAAAATTCCATCTCAATAATATTATTAATGATTTAAATACCACATATATAAATTATATATTTATTTTTAATATCCATAATATTTTTAGATAATAAATGAAATGCACCATTCATGGAGACGGTAGGTCGTACGTATGCAAGAACACTACTTCCATTTATTTGTCATATTAAAGGAATGAAAACTAAAGGTTACATATGTATATTATAAGTCCAGTATAATATATATGTTATATATGTTACATAATTTCATTAATTACATCTTTTATATGTTACATGTATGGAATGAATGAGTCATATCACTTTGAGGGGGTGGTAGTCAATACTTCCTCAAATGAAATTATCTTATTTACACATTATGGAAATCATAAAGGTGAATTATAATAAATATTATAGAATAATAGAGAAAATATAAATATAAAATAAATCATATATAAATATAGTCCCATAACAATGGCCACCATGAGTGGTGGTTGGAGAAAATTGAACAATCATCATTTCATGAGCCAGTAGTTCGCCGTACACAAAAACAGTATTCTCTATATCCATTAGATGGTGGTGTGTGTAAGTTTAGGTCAAAACCATATCATAAAAAAATCCTGGTATATTTATGATACTAATTTTTTTATAAAATAATGGAATAAAAAGAGGTTATGGGGTTGGATAAGGAAAAAAATAAATGAAAGGATCTTGAGAGAAGATGTTACCTCTAAATCTGGTAACTTGTTTTTATTTGAGTCAAAAGAATTTCTCTAATTTCCTTATGCACATGGTGAGTATTTAATGAGGAATTTATGGATGTTAGGATCTTATTTTATCAGAATTTTTATGATCTAATGAGCTTCATAGGTGTGAATAAGTGGGTAGAGGTTGTGGTGTTTTATAAGAGGGAGGAGGGGCACTTCATGAAAGTCTTGAAATATTATTTTATTATAAAATTATTTTCAAATTATAATAGCTAAAAAGTGATATATTTTGAGGATAATATGATTATGTGTCTAAATCATATCAACTTATAGGTTTTAGAAAATTTTAGGTCACAATTTTAACCATATATTTTGGCTTTAACCATTAGTTAAATAAATTAACTCTTACCATGACATCATATATTTTTAAACTATATGGTTAATATAGTTACAATAAAATGACAGAAGAACCGCAAGTGGGTCATTAATGAAATTTATAACATTATCAACATTATTTGTATGAATATGATATTTTTAGGACTATAGTATCATTTATTAAAATAGTATTTTTTTAAACTCATTAATGTCAATTTTGACACTATTTAGTAATTGATTTTTGTTTAAGTCATAAAAACATGATTCATTTAACAAACACTATATTAAATTAAATAAAATAGGTCATAATCATCCATAAAATATGTTTATGACGTCAAAATTTTCAAATTATATTTCTTTTAATATTTATAATATCATTTATTTGAATCTTTCAAAAATAAGGTAATCACTCCATCATCATTGTTCTATAAATAATTTTATTTATTTATTGTATAAAAATTATAAATAAAATAATATGATGTAGGAAATAATTTTATATTTTTAATGAATATTTATAGTCAAATATATTATTTATATAACCATATATTAAAATTTTTTTATTAAAAAGACATGTGTTTATGTTATATTTCACTTTACTTTAAATTAATTATTATAACATGTCATTATCATGCCCAAGTGGATCCCAAATGAAAAATCTTCAGCCAAAGGATTTTTTTGGTTTCCCATGAATTATCCAATAATATTAGAACATGTGTTAGGGTAGTTTTATATTATTATAATATTACTTTTACCCTTATTTACCTAATTTACCCTTTAACCATGGTAAATAAAAATAATTACTAAAGTTACTATTAATATTGTCCAAAAATAAAAGGTAAATATTTACATAATTTGTAAATTTTGATTCCAAATAATGAACCCATTTTTTGAAATTCAAAACACGTGTGTTTTATTAAATAATTTAAAATTAATTCTTGTTGTCAAAACAAGAAAACATGTTTTTAAGAAGTAAAAACTATCAAACAAATGACATGTATTTATGGACAAATTAAATGTGAAATTCCTTCCAATGAACAAAAATGGATTAAATGATAAAAACATAATAAAAATATAATTTAAAACCAATTCAAACAATAATATATCAATACATATAAATTAGATGAAATAGAAATTTTGAATTAAAAATGCAGTATTTTTCATTATTCAATAAAGTATGAATTTTATCAGGAAAATAATAAAATTTAATCCAAAGTAAATTTTGATACCCATATTCCAAATAAGGAGTTTATTTTTTCAAATATTACATATTAAAGTGGAAAAAAATATATGAAAAAATGGGTCTCCATCAAAAGGTGGTAAAATGTATTTTTAAAAATATTAGAGTATTTTATACTTAAAATTATATTCATTATCATTTTAATCCTCTAAAATTTATTTGATAAATGTAAAAACATTTAAAAAACATGTGTAATAATAATATAGTTAGCTATGTTCATTACCACCAATACAGAGGCTAAGCGTTAACTACTATTTAAAATAATATTATTAATAATGTATTATTTTTTGGTATAACACAGTCTTGTATGCAAAAAAAGATTTTGTAGAAACTGATTTTTTTTCATATTGAGTATGATATCAAAGATATCATTCCCTTTAATGTGATATTAATATCTTATTCATAAATATTAATATATATGAAAATTTTTTATTCTCTAAATACTTGGGATGTTACATCCTTCCCCTTTTTGGAAATTGTGTCCCTACAATTTTATTTACTTGTCAAATAAGTGGATGTATTTCTCCATCAAAGAATTTTTAGATTACCATTTTGCCTCATCAACCAAATGGTGTTTCCAAATAATCCATTACCTAATGAATCACCATATTCTGCAACAATTTCTCTTTGGGATCAAGAATTTGTACTGGATATTCCTCATAATAAATATTCTCTTCAAACTAACTACCTCTGAACTCAAAACATGAGATGGATTCGGCATATAATTTCATTACATTGAAACATAAAAAACATTATGTACTTGGGATAACCTTGGAGTTAAATCCACCTAGTATGAAACTGATCTAACTTTCTCTATAATTTTATAGGGCCTAATGAACCATGGACTTAGATTACCTTTCTTACCAAAACGAATCACACTCTGCCATGGTGAAACTTTGACTAATTGATAATAACCTACCTTGAAAGAAAGATCCTTCCTCTGATTATCTGAATGACTTGTCTGCCTACTCTGATCTATACTCATATGCTTCTGAATCAACTAAAATTTATCTTCCTTCCCTTGTACCAATTCTGGTCCCATCAACTTCCTTTCACCAACTTCATCCCAAAAAGTTTGAGTTCAACACCACTTCCCATATAATGCCTCAAATGGTGAAATCTGTAGACTAGAATGAAAATTTTTATTATAAGAAAACTCAACCAAAGAAATATGTTGATCCCAACTTCCTTAGTAATCCATTGAACAAGCATGTAAAATATCTTCCAATTTCTGAATTTTTCATTCTGAATGCCCATCTGATTGAGGTTTAAAAGCTATATGGAAATTTAATTCATTACCCAATGACTTCTGAAGGCCTTTCCAAAAGTTATAAGTGAAATTGGGATCATGATCAGATACAATGGATAAGAGAACACCATGTAACTTTACTATATCTTAAATATAAAATCAACAAAGTTGATCTAGGGACATATTATCTCAAATAGGATCAAAATGAGAAGATTTAGTCAATTGATCAACAATAACCCAGATTGTTTTATTACCTCAGGAAGTCTTTATAAATCCCACAACGAATTCTATGGATTTGTTTTCGCATTTCCAATCTGGCATTGGAGTAGTCTGAAGTATCCCCTTCGGCAACTGACTTTATTCTTTCACCTATTTACAAGTCAAACATTTTTCGGTAAAGTTAGCAATATCTCTTTTCATTCCATCCCACTAGTAATACTCTCTAAGGTCTTTGTACGTCATAGTTCTGCCTAGATAAACTAAAAATGTAGAACTATTAGATGCACACAATAACTTTTTCTTCAACTGTGAATCACAAGGCAGTCATAATCTCTTACCAACTCTCAAAACCCAATCTTCATCAATGTTAAATTCCGGAAACCTACCCTTCTGGACCAATTTTACCATTTTCTATAACTCACTATCTTCCTTCTATGATTTCTTAATTCAGTTTGATAGATATGATTTCATGGAAACCTACAAAAAAACATATGAATTTTCTGCACCAACAACTTCCAAGAAAAAATTCATAAAATCATTAACTAATGGATCTTGTTCCAAATGTAACATAATTAATATATCATTACATTTTCAACTCAAAGAATCATCCACTTTATTTTGTTTTACTGGATGGTAATGAATCATGGAATCATAATATTTTATTAATTTCATCCATCTCCTCTACCTCATGTTTAACTCTTTCTTATTTAATATATACTTCAAAATTTGTGGTGAGTATATATTTCATACTTTACACCATACAAATGATGCCTCCAAATATTTAATGAAAAAACAACAGTAGATAATTCCAAATCATGGGTATGGTAATTTAACTCATGATGTTTCAACTAACATTAATCATAAGTAATTACCTGTCACACCCCGACCAGATGCCTTATTTAATTTTAATCATTTTGGGTCGCGTTTTTGAACTGTGTTTGAACCGGTTTTCAATTAAAAGAAAATCTCGTTTTTATACGAACGCGCGAGCGTATGCGCGCCCTGCACAGCCCCTAATTTTTGTTAAGGGTTTGTTTGTTATTGAATGTGTTGTTTTTGAGAACATGCAACCATGCGCGCGACCCTGCGCGTGAGATCATGTGCGGTGTCCGCTCTCAGTTAACAAATTTTATTATTATTATTTTAGTTAATATTTTAATTTAGAATTTGTTTATTCTCTCAGATTTCATTTATTTATTTTTATTTCATTTTATTTATTTATTTCTATTTCATTTTTTTTCTTTTTCCTTTTTCCTTCCTCCCTCACACCCTCTCGCTCGCGCCTCTCCCCCCCCCCCCCCATTCTCCCTTATCACGTCGCGAGCTCCCTCCCCATTCTCCCGATCTCGGCGCAACCGCCCCTCCCCCACCTTGAGCATGCCGCCGTCCCGGCCTCCTTCCAGCATCCGCACCAGGTGCGCCCGCCGCCGTCCCGGTAACCTCTGGCCTCTTCCCCAGGCGCGCCCGCCGCCGTCCCGGCCTCCGTCCAGCCTCCGCCTCAAGCGAACCCCCCCTTCTGTGCTCCCCTCCGGAGAGCCACCACCGGTGCCCCGCTCTCCCTCCCTTGGTTCCCCAGTCGCGCGCCTCCCTCTCTTTGAGCCTGCCTCCCCGCTTGCTGACCGGATAGACACGCCACCACCGTCCTTCCTCGAACCTGCTACTATCGTTGTCGCCATCCCGGGCACAGGTTGTCGCTGCCTTCACTGGTGAGACAACTCCCTCCCTCTCCTTCTTCATTTGGCCAAAAATTTTTTTCCTCCTTCGCGCTACATTATTGTATTTGGCCGAACCCTAGCCTGTTCGGTGTGCCTTCGATTTCCAGTTTTCCCCTATTCTAGGTTGGTGTAGATGGCCTCTTGTGGCCCTTCGGATCGTGTCCCAACAATTACCGCTGAAGGCAAGGCGGTTTCATGTGTTTCGGTCCATCTTGGGTCTTCGGTCACCATTTGAGGTGAGAATTATCTTATTGACTTGTTTGATTTGGTTGGTTTTGGGCCGCGCGTGTCGAGAAATCCCACATGTACATGCATAGGGTAAGACATATATATATATGTGCCATCTTTGTACATATTCCCTCATGGCGCGGGGAATATGTGCAATGCAGCCAGTGGCGCGTATATATATATGTATAAATGCATGTGTGTGTGCGCGCCAAGTGTCGGTTCGAGTGGCCATCGACAGATAGCGACAAGTTTGAGGTAGGTCCTCTATGCCTATGCCTTTAATTTGAGATTCATCATTGCTTGCTTGTTTTAAAAATATGCTTTACATTTACGCTATATCCACATGCTATGAAATCAGGTTACGGTTGCTAGAAATGATTTCGCCTTTGATTTGGAAATTTAAATGTATTTTTAATGCTATCGGTCTTAAGTGACCTTTTATTGAAAAATTGATTTCTTAAGTGGTTCTGAATTAGTAATGTGTATTTCCAAAGGTGTTTGGCCTTTTCGCTGATTGATTTTTAAAAGTGTACCCTTTAAGTATTTAAGCATGTTTGGCATCTTAAGAATGTTTTAGGAAAGGCCCGGTTGGCACTTTAAGATTTGGTTTGCGAAAATAGAAAACCCCTTTTTAGTCATTCCCCCTAAATTTGAAAATAAAATGTGATGCAAGTGTTAATGAGTGGTTTCTGATATGTGCCTAGTGTAAAGGCTTGTGTGTATTTATGTTATGTAAAGAGGTGGAATGCACTTAAGTAGGGAGTGCGGTGGTGAAAGGTTGAATGAATTTTAGATAAAGAAAGCATAACGTACTTGTTTGATTGTTTAATGAAGAAAACTCACCACCATTTGAAATAGAGCACAATGGGAAAACCCGGGTATCTAGGTGGGTGACCAGGACTAGTACGCTAGATGACACGGCAGGGGTTCGTCCCGGTTTGTCTAGCAGGATTGACGCAACAACACTAACTAAACATATGATATTCTGAGGGTCGTGGCCTTCTAAGCCACGTTTTCTGAGGGTCGTGGCCTTCTAAGCCACGTTTCACTGAGGTACGAGGTCTTTAGTTTCCCACTTGTTTAAGCTACCTATAGGGATTACCCATGGTGCTCACTTTTTGTCATGCTGCTAATGATGTAACTTTCTTTTCAGCTGTTTCATACTTGATGTCTTGTTTGTGAAAACCATATCTTAACCCAAACTGGTTTCTTTTCATTTTGAAATGTTAATGCATGCTCGAAACCTATTTTGAAAATGTAGTGGAGTAAAAGGCTTTCCCTGAAAATGCAAACTTGTTACTTGAATTTGAGAAGAAGGAAAACACTATTTTTGTATATCTTATTTTCCAAACTGGCATTGGTTGGATTTCTTATTAAAGGCAGAGGCATAGGATGTGGTTGTTCTTGGCTTTCCTACTGAGCATCTCGGTGCTCACGCCTACTTTACTTTTCAGTTGTAGGTTTCAGTCTTGGATCGCTTTTGGAAGTGAGTGGTTGTCGTACCGTGTTGATCCACGGGGTCACCTGAGGTATGTCGTGTTTCTTTATTTATTCCTTTTTCTGCTGCACGTCGTTCAGTTTGTTTTCCTTTATTTATATGCTTGTTCAGTTTATGTTTTCTTGTCTTTTTCATGGGCCAAACCGTTCCCAACTGGTTTGTTTTGATGCCCGGCACTAGTTGCCAGCCCGTGGGGATCGGGAACGCCCTTCGGGCCATGTCGCGGACCGGGTCGGGTGTCGGGTCGGATGACCATCCGGCCTGGTTCGTGACAAAATGGTTTCAGAGGTGCCCTTGTTATCTGGGGTGTCAAGTAGCTTGGTGATTAGGTGTGTCGGGACTCGAGAGGTAGGTGCGGGAAGGACGTCATGAACCCTTGCCCGTCCCGAGACTCGAGTTTCCAGGGGTAGTCCGGGATCTAAATTTTCTTCTCTGGATTGGTATGTGTGGATGAGGGATGACAAGGGAAGTGATCCGGTGTTACGCGACGAGCCTGCATGGGGTAGCGACCCATGTACGGCCCGAGTGCACGGTTCAAGATGCTTCCTGTGGTTGATGCTGGCTTGGAGCATGGCCTGCTAAGCCATGTTACCGGGTTGGTGTAACCACTAGTCCCTTATTTTTGGATGTTCTAATGCGAGTTATGTTTAACCTTCGTTTTGGTTTGTGCGAGTACATCTCAAAAATGAAATGGATTTTTGTGAAGGTGGTTTCAAAAAGGGGAAAAAAATGGGAGGTGTTTTGGAAGTTGTTTTGAAATCTCAGTAATACTTTTTGGAATGTGAATTGGAAAATGTTTTGGAAATTGGAAATGTATCGCTTTGATGATAAGTTATTTTTTTTCAATTGGTTGAGAATTTGTGCTTTGTACTTAATGGTCTGATTTGGAAATGATAATTGTCTTTAATCTACCCTTGGTATTCATATGAGTGATCACACATTGAGGTGTGCATGTGGAAAGTGGGGAAATTGGTGATGTGAGTGGATGGGTGCTTGAGCTAGCACAATGATACGTATGTGTGAGACTTCATGGGATACTGATGGTGGATGTTTAAGTTGTTTTGTTTGCTGAAAGATGGTTTTCAAAAAGGGTTTTTCAAATTTTTAGAAAAGTGAGTGAGAAATCGTTTAGCGTTCTCTTTTCGTGTTGGGTATTCCTTTTCGTGAGTTCTTGGTTTTGACGTACTGAATTGTGGTTGGAATAGTGATTTGAGTTTGAGCTTTCGTTGTGTTTGAGGTGTGAAATTTTGGTTTATGATGAGTTTTGATTCGGATTCGTGCCTCTTGTTTTGAATATGCTGCCCAGAAAAGTCCCAGAAAGTTCTAGTGAGTCACTTTTAGTTGTTGGTTCTACCTAGACTCTTAGCAGAGTGGTGGAATTGAATTCTTTTCAGTTGTTGTCCGTCTTTTGTAGTGATCGTGATCTATCGAAGGTAGTAGACTGACATGGTGAAGTCGTGGGTGTTTTCAGGTTATTGGGAACTCCCAAAACTGTGAGAGTCCGTGTTGGTTTGGGTTCGTTTGAAGGTGCAACTTGGGATTGGAGGAGGAAATAATCCCAGCATCGTTGCATGATGGTATGTCTTGGAAGGTGTTTAAGATGACTCTCGTCAGATGGTTTATACCCAAGGAAGTGAAGGCAAGGGAAGTGGCAGAACTAGTGAGTGTCCAGCAATGCCAACGAATAGTGAAGGCCTACGTTGGGCATCTCAAGAAGTTGGTTCCATTTTCTCCAAAGATGATGCCGTAGAATCAGTTAAAGTTTCTCTTGTGTGGGGTCTTCGTCTATTGTTCAAGGACCGGTCCCCTTTGGTGTTTGGGATGGTTCCCCATTCTGTGAGAGAGAATCAGAGGAACCTGTCTCAGACAAGTCTTCTTGTCAATTCCATCTCCTGTTAGTTGGACCACCCCCTTGCTTGCTTCTAGTGTGCTCAGTTTGGGTACTTTAAGCCGCCTTGTCATCATCATCCATCGAAGATTTGCTGTCGGTGTGGCTGTTTGGGAAACCTAGAGAGGTTCTGCTAAGCGGCTTCGTCAGGAGGAGTCTCGACAGGAGAATGTCAGCTCCTGACTGCGGGGCAGCAGATGCTTCAAGACATCAGAGCTCCAACCACAGGTCTCGGAGCGAAGCCTTTCACGCAGTTAGGAATCATTGGGTGTGGGGAACCTTGGTTTAATTTTTGTCTCCAATGCTGAAATGGGGACGGTATGAATTTCCTTGTTGTAGCTCTCCCGTCTTTGAAGGTTATGTCCTGATGTAAGTGGCGTAGAGGCCTCGTTGCCTCGTTGTGGTCTTTGTTCCTTGAATACCCCACTTTCGTAGTAAGGAGGCGTGGTGGTATCATTTCCTTGTAATTTTAGTGGTTGTGCCTCCTCAAATATGAGCTTTGGAGTTGTCTCTTTATGGTTGTGAGTCTCAAGATGATTATCTCTCTCATGTGGCTAGCTCCTTCGGTGACCCGTTCTTGTTTTAGGATGTTCTCGTTTTGGAGACACTTGCGTCTTGGGAAATAATGAATAGGGGTTGGTCCTCTACGCAGTTGGGGTCTTTCGGCGATGACCCCATGTGGTGGGGGGTCTAGTTTATGCGGAGAGTTCATGGGTCGGTTGTGCTGGGTTTCTCGTACTGGTCTGTGATCACTGGTTAAAGATGGTCAGTTCTTAAATGGTGGGGAGACTCACCACGGATCTTGTCGTGCCTTCTTTGAGGTTTGGTTTGTGTAGCGGTTTCCTCTTGGATCAAGTTGACAGTTCCAGAGTTAGCTCATGCTAAGAGTCTCAATGTCAGTTGTGCTAGTCGGGTTCTTGTGGTGGGGAGAACCCTCCTCATTTCCTAATGGTTCTTTTCTTTTCAGTTCCCCTCAGAGTTGGTCGGGTGTGACTGATGGAGTGAAAGGTCATGCAGAGATGTGATTTCGTTGGCCTCATTTAGTTTCGAACTCGAGTTTGTTTACTCGTTCGACTGGGCGACTTTCTAGGGGCAGAAAGTTTTTGTGGTGGGGAGAATTGTCACACCCCGACCAGATGCCTTATTTAATTTTAATCATTTTGGGTCTCGTTTTTGAACTGTGTTTGAACCGGTTTTCAATTAAAAGAAAATCTCGTTTTTATACGAACGCGCGAGCGTATGCGCGCCCTGCACAGACCCTAATTTTTGTTATGGGTTTGTTTGTTATTGAATGTGTTGTTTTTGAGAACATGAAACCATGCGCGCGACCCCGCGCGTGAGATCGTGCGCGGTGTCCGCTCTCAGTTAACAAATTTTATTATTATTATTTTAGTTAATATTTTAATTTAGAATTTGTTTATTCTCTCAGATTTCATTTATTTATTTTTATTTCATTTTATTTATTTATTTCTATTTCATTTTTTTTTTCTTTTTCCTTTTTCCTTCCTCCCTCACACCCTCTCGCTCGCGCCTCTCCCCCCCCCCCCCATTCTCCCTTATCACGTCGCGAGCTCCCTCCCCATTCTCCCGATCTCGGCGCAACCGCCCCTCCCCCACCTTGAGCATGCCGCCGTCCCGGCCTCCTTCCAGCATCCGCACCAGGTGCGCCCGCCGCCGTCCTGGTAACCTCTGGCCTCTCCCCCAGGCGCGCCCGCCGCCGTCCCGGCCTCCGTCCGGCCTCCGCCTCAAGCGAACCCCCCCTTCTGTGCTCCCCTCCGGCGAGCCACTGCCGGTGCCCCGCTCTCCCTCCCTTGGTTCCCCAGTCGCGTGCCTCCCTCTCTTTGAGCCTGCCTCCCCGCTTACTGACCGGATAGACGCGCCACCACCGTCCTTCCTCGAACCTGCTACTATCGTTGTCGCCATCCCGGGCACAGGCCGTCGCTGCCTTCACTGGTGAGACAACTCCCTCCCTCTCCTTCTTCATTTGGCCAAATTTTTTTTCCTCCTTCGCGCTACATTATTGTATTTGGCCGAACCCTAGCCTGTTCGGTGTGCCTTCGATTTCCAGTTTTCCCCTATTCTAGGTTGGTGTAGATGGCCTCTTGTGGCCCTTCGGATCGTGTCCCAACAATTACCGCTGAAGGCAAGGCGGTTTCATGTGTTTCGGTCCATCTTGGGTCTTCGGTCACCATTTGAGGTGAGAATTATCTTATTGACTTGTTTGATTTGGTTGGTTTTTGATTCAATTGCTTCGATAATTTGTTTTTATGTTTCGCATTAGACCCCTTGTGGTGTGATTGACGTGCGACGAAGTTTGTGCCCTTCTTTTGTGAAGTTTTCCACACCGATGTAAGTTTTTTTTTCCACTGTTGTATTCTGCACTGTCCGTGATAATTAATTTGCGACTTGAAATGTTTAGTATAATTTTATTTATGTGGAATTTCATGAATTTGAGTTTCTTTTATGAGAAAATTTGGCATTTTGTGTGGGCATAGCTTATTGTGTTTATTTGGGGAATTTTTTTTACCTGCTTAAGTAAGTTTGGTGTTCTATGATTTATCTTTTTGGTGCGAAACTAGTATTTAAGAAGTTTAGTATGCCTTTGATATTTTATATCATGTTTTTATATAATCGGGTGTGTTTTTGAGGAAAACCCATGTTGTTTTAATTGATGTTAATTTATAAATCATGAAGTTGGTTATTTAAATTATTGTAAGTGATGCGAATGATGTTTTGAAAGGTTTAGTATGATTTTGATTTTTAAAAATTAAAAGGGATTTGGGTGTTTTGAGGTATGTCCTTTGTTTCTTTATTCATGGTTATTTTATGATTTATGGAATTGATTTATTTAAGGACATTAAAATTTCAAATCTTTCTCTGCTTGAGGGTTGGGTGCGTTTTCTTTTTCTAGTACTGTTTTAGGCGTTGTGCATGAAACTTTTCTGTGGAAAAACCCATGCTGAATTATTTATCAGTGTTTTTTTTAACTATGCAGTTCGTCTATTAAAATGTGTGTAGGCTGCAGATGGTGTTTTGGAGTTCTTTAGGTGTGTGCGTTGTCTCAAAATGGTACCCATGTGTAAATGACGATTCTTGGGGTGCAGCGTATCTTGTTTCATCTGGGCGTTGCGCTTTGCTTCGTTGGTTTTGGGCCGCGCGTGTCGAGAAATCCCACATGTACATGCATAGGGTAAGACATATATATATATGTGCCATCTTTGTACATATTCCCTCATGGCGTGGGGAATATGTCCAATGCAGCCAGTGGCGCGTATATATATATGTATAAATGCATGTGTGTGTGCGCGCCAAGTGTCGGTTCGAGTGGCCATCGACAGATAGCGACAAGTTTGAGGTAGGTCCTCTATGCCTATGCCTTTAATTTGAGATTCATCATTGCTTGCTTGTTTTAAAAATATGCTTTACATTTACGCTATATCCACATGCTATGAAATCAGGTTACGGTTGCTAGAAATGATTTCGCCTTTGATTTGGAAATTTAAATGTATTTTTAATGCTATCGGTCTTAAGTGACCTTTTATTGAAAAATTGATTTCTTAAGTGGTTCTGAATTAGTAATGTGTATTTCCAAAGGTGTTTGGACTTTTCGCTGATTGATTTTTAAAAGTGTACCCTTTAAGTATTTAAGCATGTTTGGCATCTTAAGAATGTTTTAGGAAAGGCCCGGTTGGCACTTTAAGATTTGGTTTGCGAAAATAGAAAACCCCTTTTTAGTCATTCCCCCTAAATTTGAAAATAAAATGTGATGCAAGTGTTAATGAGTGGTTTGTGATATGTGCCTAGTGTAAAGGCTTGTGTGTATTTATGTGATGTAAAGAGGGGGAATGCACTTAAGTAGGGAGTTCGGTGGTGAAAGGTTGAATGAATTTTAGATAAAGAAAGCATAACGTACTTGTTTGATTGTTTAATGAAGAAAACTCACCACCATTTGAAATAGAGCACAATGGGAAAACCCGGGTATCTAGGTGGGTGACCAGGACTAGTACGATAGATGACACGGCAGGGGTTCGTCCCGGTTTGTCTAGCAGGATTGACGCAACAACACTAACTAAACATATGAAATTCTGAGGGTCGTGGCCTTCTAAGCCACGTTTGCTGAGGGTCGTGGCCTTCTAAGCCACGTTTTCTGAGGGTCTTGGCCTTCTAATCCACGTTTCACTGAGGTACGAGGTCTTTAGTTTCCCACTTGTTTTAGCTACCTATAGGGATTACCCATGGTGCTCACTTTTTGTCATGCTGCTAATGATGTAACTTTCTTTTCAGCTGTTTCATACTTGATGTCTTGTTTGTGAAAACCATATCTTAACCCAAACTGGTTTCTTTTCATTTTGAAATGTTAATGCATGCTCGAAACCTATTTTGAAAATGTAGTGGACTAAAAGGCTTTCCCTGAAAATGCAAACTTGTTACTTGAATTTGAGAAGAAGGAAAACACTATTTTTGTATATCTTATTTTCCAAACTGGCATTGGTTGGATTTCTTATTAAAGGCAGAGGCATAGGATGTGGTTGTTCTTGGCTTTCCTACTGAGCATCTCGGTGCTCACGCCTACTTTACTTTTCAGTTGTAGGTTTCAGTCTTGGATCGCTTTTGGAAGTGAGTGGTTGTCGTACCGTGTTGATCCACGGGGTCACCTGAGGTATGTCGTGTTTCTTTATTTATTCCTTTTTCTGCTGCACGTCGTTCAGTTTGTTTTCCTTTATTTATATGCTTGTTCATTTTATGTTTTCTTGTCTTTTTCATGGGCCAAACCGTTCCCAACTGGTTTGTTTTGATGCCCGGCACTAGTTGCCAGCCCGTGGGGATCGGGAACGCCCTTCGGGCCATGTCGCGAACCGGGTCGGGTGTCGGGTCGGATGACGATCCGGCCTGGTTCGTGACATTACCTGATCATTATATATTAGAACAAAACCAAGTCCTTTCAAAAAAGTATCACTATAGATAATAAACTCACCATCCCCGGAAGGCAGGGCCAAAACAGGTTCATTTACCAATATTCTTTTCAGTTCCTAAAAATAATCATCAAATTCTTTTGTCAAGATTAACTTAACTCCCTTATGTGTTAATATAGTTAGTGGTCTAGATAACTGAGAAAGTTTTCAACAAACCTTTTGTAATAACCTTTAAATCCAAGAAAACTATGAATATCTATGATATTGGTAGGTCTTGGACACTCTTCAGCAAATTTTGTTTTAGAAGAGTGAATATTTATTCCTTATTTAGAAATAATATGTCCAAGGAATGAAATTTTTTTCAACCAAAATTAACTCTTAATAAACTTTCCATATAAATTCATTTCAATTAAGGTTTTCAAAAAAATTATTATGTGACTTGCATGTTCCTCTAGACTTTTAGAATATACCAAAATTTCATTTATAAGCAGAACCACAAACTAATCCAGAAAATGATGAAAGACCCCTTTCATGAGATTTTTAAATACAGTAGATGCATTAAATAACCCAAAGGGAATAACTACAAACTCATAATTCTCATATCTCATACATAACATTTTCTTTGGAATGTAATTCCTCTTCAGCTTCAACTGATGGTACATGGACCTCAAATTTTTTTTAAAAAAATAAAAAACTCCCTTGATCTATTAAAAAAATCATCGATATGTTGTAAAGGATATTTGTTATTAATAGTGATTTTATTCAAGCCTCTGTAATCAATATATATTTTCATATAACTATCTTTATTTTTCACAAATAAAACTAGGGCACCCCATGGTTAACTGTTAGGTCAAATGAAACCATTATAAAAAATTATTGCAACCATTTTTTCAATTCCCCTATTTCTAATTGAGACATTTGGTAAGACAGTTTATAGATAGGATTAGCATCATACATTAAATAAATAGTAAATTCAACATCTTGTTTAGGAATAATACCAGGAAATTCATTTGGAAAAATATCTATAAATTATGTCAATACTAGAATTTCACTAATCAAAACTACTTCTTTCTTTACAATAACATGATCTAGATAACTTTCACTACCATCATTAATCAATCTTTCATCTTATTGGTGTGTTATAAAAGGTATGAAATCACTGAATAAAAAATTCTTCACATTACAATAAATTTTATCATGATAAATTGAAAGCCAATCCATTCCCAAAAATGATATCAAATCCCACTATAGGAAGCTCAACAAGAATTGCATGAAGGACTATCCCACTAATGATAATTGGAAGAATCTTATAAATCTCGATTTCTTTAATACTTCTACTATGAGTTTTTACCAAATGTTCTATATCACATTCATGTAGTGATATTTCTAATTAACATGAAGAGCTCTCAGAAATGAATGAATGTGAAGATCCAGAGTCAAATATAGTTTTGGAATATTTTGATAAAACCAACAACATACCTATAAACACTTAATTTTATGGTCCCACATTCACCGTAGTAGTATGAAATGATTTTTCCAATCCCTTTTTCTTTCAATCTTGTTAGTTCCCACCCTAGGTAATCAACTTTGAACATACATTGGCATATTGTCCTATCTCATTGCATGTAAAACTTCTTACCACTAGTTTTCATTGCTTGCATGATCATCTTCCTTATAGTTACGAGAAATATGAGCTGTGTTACTACATCAGAAGAACTTCCCAGACTTTGAGTGGAATTCTCTTGGATTGTTTTTACCACACTTCTCACAATTTGGAAATCTAGTTTTCTTACCTCTAGGATTCTTTAATTAATTATTTACCATTTCTTGTCAACTGGATTGCTTCTTTTGTTTACTCTCATTGAACACATGATCATCAAAAAACATAATTTATACCTTCTTAGAACATCGGAAGAGTTTCTCAAAGATTTTGAACTGACAAGAAGCTAGCACCCTTCGATATTTCGGCTTCAATACTGAGTAAAACATATTTATCTTACTATAAATATCATGGATAAAATTTGGGATGTACCTTGATAAATGAGTGAAATTTTTTTCATATGCAGCCAAAGAATCATCCTCTTTTTTTTCAATTCTAGGAATTTATTTTCCATCCTAAGTCAAATAGCCTTAGGAATATATTTCTCAAGGAAGATATTTTTAAATTCATCTGATTCTATGGTATCAATATCTTCACTTCCTCTGATATTTTAACTACTAACCACCACTAATCGGCTTCACCTTCAAAATGATAAAGAGGAAGACTAACATTTTGATTTTTTGAACACCCCATTACATCAAAAATATTTTACAGTGCATTAATCCAACCTTCAGCTTGCACGGGGTCAGATGAACCTTTGAATTATGGGGGTTGTTGCCTCATGAAATGATCCACTATCAAAATATTCATCTACAGTTAGTCTAGATGATCTTTTGCATAGACTCCACCACCATTTTTCACCTAATTCAACTAATCCATCACTACATAAAACTTTTTAGCTCTGATTCTGACCATCTCAGGATGCTGGTTTGGATGGTTATTTTCCTCTGTTTGCCATCCCAATATAGATTCCATGTTTCCTCTACGGAAAAAAATTTTTGAACAAACATATCTTAGAATAATAAACATGCTAATATTTTAATTCTATATCATTTTAATTTTACCATAAAGTAAAAAATATTTTACGGATATTTTTTAAATATTATTTTAACACCTAAAGTAATCTAAACTGACCTATGACACGAACTATAAGTCCATGGACATAAATATTACTTCATCTTGAGATAAGTCAATAATTTGATTTTCAATCACATCAAGGATCTTTTTAGGTTTATAGATTTAGAGAATTATTCCACAGCTTATACATATCAACTTGATTATTACAAAGTATACACTTCTATTCACTATTTTTTTTCTTAAAAGAAAAATTTTAAACAAAATATGGTTTCATTTCACAATTTAACATCATAACTTTTCCATGATCCAATCCTTGAATCTATTCTCCTTAAAATCTTGTGAAAAGAAATTTAAAACTTGCGATGAGCATAAAAAGCTTAATAGGGGATACATAAAGAAGGAAAATGGTTAGCTTTTCTAAATCATGTAAACCATGAATACATTATCATAAAGTAATACTTTACACCAATATGGAGTAGTAAATAGTATCCACCAAATATAAACTCTTTTCTTACCCTTTCTAAATCAAAAATATTACTATAAAACCCAAATAAATCACATGTAACATATAAAATCTAACTTTTTATATAATCATACATAAATGGAATAACCATACAGTCGACTTCCACACATTTCATTCTTACAAATGGAATACCCATATGAACGACGTCCATACCCAATGCATTGGAGGTTATAACATAACCACCCATCCTTGGTTTATCATGGAACTACCCATATTTGGTTTATCATGTAACCACTAGTCTTTTTTTATCATGTAACCACCCACCAACTGTCTAAGTACCATTACATAAAACATAAATTATTTCATTTTTCAATATTTCACTCAAAAAATTGCATTTTCAATCACAAGAAATCATTTCAAGATATTAAAATATTCAATCTACTTTCAAAACCATTTTCATTAAAAAAACCCCCCAAAAATGTAATAAGGTATTTATTTTCCATTTAACAAAAACATTAAACCTTGTATAGGAATCCAAATATCAAATAATGGTTTTGGCGGCAGGGAGGTCATTGTCGCCGCATACGTTAAAAACATTACTTTTTCATTTAGTAAAATGTTTTTTAGAGAAAGAATCATTTTTAATGAAATTAAAATTCAATGGGGTTTATTTTACACTGTAAAACTAGGGTCGTGTAAAAATAAAAATATTCCTCAATGAAAGGAGATTGAGATGAAATCCCTTAGCTTGATTCTGACTCGTCTCCTACAATCGTTATATTCCTGAATAATAACCTTAGGTTAATTTATAATTTCATGAGAACATTTTTCAAGTATAATATTCTTTTTATATAACTTATTACCATATTATAAAAATTACATGGTTTTTTAGCTTTATATCAGGCGTTTTGTCATTATTCAGAACTTGAGTCGAAAATGAACTTGTTGAACTTATTTTGATAAAAATTGTACATGTGATAAAAATTAAATATCCATAATATTATTAATGATTTAAATACCATATATATCTGGTATATATGTATTTATAATATACATAATATTTGGAGATAAGAAACTAAATTCACCGTTTACAAAGACGGTAGGTCGTATGTATGCATGAACGCTACTTCTATTTCTTCGTCATATTAAAGGAATAAAAAACAAGCAATACATAGGTATATTATAATTATAGTATAATATATATGTTACATATGTTACATATGTTCATTAAATACATCCTTCATACATTTCATGTATGACCTGAATGAGGCATATCACTTTGAGAGGGTGGTAGTCCACACTTCCCCAAATGAAATTATTATATTTACACATTATGGAAATCATAAAAGTATATTATAATAAAAATTATAGAAGCATAGAGGAAATATAAATATAAATATATATCGTAAATAAATTTATTTCTATCATAATGTCCACCATGGTAGGTGGTAGGAGAAAATTTAACAATCATCATTTCGTGATCCAATAGTTCACCATACACATAAATAGTATGTTCTATATCCATTAAATGGTGGTGTGTGTAACTGTATGTACAAACCTTGGAAGAAAAAACATCCTAGTATATTTAGGATACTTTTCTGTAATAAAATAAATTAATAAAAAGTGGTTAGGGGTTAGACAAGGAAAAAAATAAATCAAAGGAGCTTGAGAGAAGACGTTACCTTTAAGTCGGGTAACTCCTTTTGATTTGAGACAAAAGGCTTTCTTGAATTGTCTTATGCTTAAGTTAAGGATTATAAGAGGAATTTAGGGATGTTTTAAGATTATATGAGAATAATTTGGATGATACAAGCGGCTTTAGAGGTGTGTGTAACTAGGTAAATGTGGTGGCCTTTTATAAGAGGGGGGAGGGGCACTTTATGAAAGTCTTGAAATATTATTTTATTATAAATTTATTTTCGAATTATAATAGCTCCAAAGTAATATATTTCAATTATTATATGAGGATGAGTATAAATCCTTTCAACCAATTGGTTTTAGACAAGTTTATGTCACAAATTTAACCTTATCTTATGGATTTAACCCTCAATTAAATGAATTAACTCTTACAATGTCTTTATGTATTTTTAAACTATATAGTTAATATAGTTACAATAAATTTCCAAGAGAACCTAAAGTGGGTCATTAATATAATATTTAAAATTATATAAGTCAGTTGGCCCAATCTTATATTTTTATGAATATTATATCATTTAATAAAATAGAATTTTTTTTAACTCATTTATGTCTATTTTGACACTATTTAGTAATTGAATTGTGTAAATGTCATAAAAACATGATTCATTAGAAAACTATATATTAACTCAAAGATAAAATTTAATAATCATCTATAAAAAATTTTATGGCATAAAAATTTTAAAATTACATTTATTTTAATATTTATAATATCATTTATTCAAATATTTCAATAATATGGTAATCATTGCATCATCATTTTGTCAAAAAGAAATTTCTTTATTTAATTTCTAAAAATTATAAATAAAATACCATGATGTATGAAATATTTTTAGATTTATAATTATTATTTATTTTCAAATATATCAGTTATATAACACTATATTAAAAATTCTATAGTAAAAATATACACGTTTATGTCAAATTTATCTTTACTTTAAATTAATTATTATAACATGCCATTAATACACCCAAGTGGCGATCAAATTTCAAAAGTTCAGCCTAAATATTTTTTTGGTCTCACATTACTCATATAATAAGATTAGGGCATTTTTTAGGGTATTTTAATATTATTATAATATTATTTTTACCATTATTAACCTAATTTACCCTTAAACCATGGAAAATAGAAATAATTATTGAAGTAACTATTCATAATGTTCAAAAATAAAAGGTACCTATTTACATAATTTTGACCTTATTATTCCAAATATGGATTCCCTTTTTTCAAATTCAAAACACAATAGTTGCATTAATTAATTTAAAATTAATTCCCATTGTCAAAACCAGAATGGAGATTTTTAAGAAATAAAAACTATTAAATGATTGATAGGTATTTATATCTAATTTAATTTTAAAATTACTTTCAATGACTAAAATTGAATTAAATGATAAAAAATAATCTAAAAATAATTTAAAAACAATTCAAATGATGATCTATCAATAAAAATAAATTAGACTAAAAGGCAGTTTTGAATTAAAAATGCAGTATTTTTTATTATTCATTTAAATGTGAATTTTATCAGAAAAATACCAAAATTTCAACCAAACAAAATTTTTATGTCCTGATTCAAAGAAGAAGTTTATTTCATCCAATATAACATATAAAAGTGTCAAAACTATTTTTAAATATGGTTCTCCATCAAATGATGGTAAAAAAACCTTTAAAAATATTAGAGTATTTTATTCTTAAAATTAGATTCATTCTCATTTTACGCCTCTATAATTTATTGGATAAATTTTAAAAACTTTTAACAAATATGTTTAATCATATTATAGTTAGTTTTATTCATTCCCTCCAATTAAATTGATATGCATTAACTACCATTTAAAATAATAATATTAATAATATATTATTTTTCGGTATAACTCAGTCTTGTGTGCAACGTAAGATTTTGGAGAACCCTATTGTTGTGTGCAAAGTACACTATCAAAGATTATGTCCCATTTAACATAAATTTAAAATATTATTCATAAATATTTATAGATATGAAAATGTATTATTTTATAACTACCTAAGATGTTACATTGAGGGTCAAGATATTTACTATAAATGGAAGAAAAGACAAAAAATGGATTATGGTTGATATTATAAATCATATCAAAATGAATTTTTCGAATATCATATTTTTATTAATTTTTAATCCTTTAATAAATTATTATTTATTAAAAAATATAATTAATGTCAAATTTTAGAGTTATTCATTACTTTGAATTTAATAACATCAATAAAACAAATGAAATTCAAACCGAATATTTTATTAATTTTCTAACCTTTTATATTCATATAAAAAATTCATAGGTAACATTAATTATCGAAAATTAATTTAATTTTAATATTTTAATTATTATTTATTTATTTTTCCATTAATTAAAAAATTGTTCTTCCGGGTTTTTTTAATCATTTAAGTTAATTAGTAATTTAATAAAAATTAAAAATATATTATCATGATTAATATAAATCATTTATATTTAAAATTTATAATTATAACCTAACATATATTCTATTTATAGTCATGTTAAAAATATTATAATTATTAAAACAAGAGTGTGATATTTTTACTTTTAAAAGGTGGGTTACAACTACGAATGGTAGTGCAAACACTAAAAAGAAACATGAAAATAAAGTGGCTCAGGGAATTAACCTCGCGACCGGTGCCTCAAACTTTATCCCCCCTTCCACCCTAGATGCCTTTGTTGGGCCATTCACTTTTATTTACATTAAATATTATAAAGGTTATAATCAAATCTAAATGAAATTTTTTTCCATATATTAGTTATTTTGATGATTGTGGATAAACTATACACATCAAATAAAATTTATGTAAGTGTTAGGGTCATTTTATAATCCTTCCCTTTTATTTCTATCTTTTACTTTTATCTTTAATTACTTGATTAACCCTTTACTATGGTAAAAAAAGTTATAAGGTGTGCTATTCATATTGAAAAAAAATTAAAGAGAACCATTTTTAAGATTTGTACCCATTATCTCCAAATATGGAATCCATTTTTCAAGATTCAATTTATGGAAGTGGAAGATTTAATTAAATATTAAATAGGAAAAACATGCTGAAAAGCAATTTTTTATAAAAATTTAATTTTATTATAAAAATGATTTCATAGAAAATTCAAGTGTAAAATTCATTTATAAAATGATAATTGAATTATTATCAATAAAAATAAATAAATTAAATTTTAAAAAACATCAAAAATAGAATATAAATTTTTATATACTTCAAAATAAATTCAATTCTATATAAAATATCAATATTTTTAAATATCCACTAAATATTATTCTTCTAGGAAAATTCTCAACAATTTATATGAATATAATTTTTACATTCAAACTTAAAAAATAAAATTCATTTTTTCCAAATTAAAATTTTAAAATTTAAAAATAAACATTTAATTAAAAGTTATAATAAAACTATTTTAATAATACTATTCTCTTTTTGATATAAAAATTAATTAGTATTTTTATAATGAATATAAAATTATAATTATTAAATTTAATAAATATAAAAATGGTTTATTTTATAATTACATGGTTTTTTAAAAATAAGGTGTGAAAAATACCATCAATTCATCATATATAAAGGTAAAAGGATAAAATTTTGTTCAATCTCCTTTTCCTATACATGATGAATTATATTAAAAAATAAACTAAGAAAATAAGGAAATACACATACATGAAAAGTATAATTTAATCCTTTAATAAATTTCCTCCACAATCTGATATTTTTTTCCAAACATTGAGTATCTATAATGAAATATTTTGTCCTGAAGTACTAAAATAAAATTCTAATAGATCACATAATCCATAAAATGATAAAAACCTATTCCTCCTATCTTTAGATATTAACCAAAATTATAATGGTTGGTACAAGGTAAAATAATATCAATAATTTTGGAACCTTCATATGAAGAAATAATACATTAACCTCCAAAATTAAAAAATAACACCAAAAGTTCACCTTAGCTGACATCATAAATAAATAACCATACATCCAAAATTACCTCAATAAAATGAATATTAAAGAATTTTTTAACCTAAAAGTTCATTTCACACTCTTCAAATTACATATCCAAAAATTTCGTAGAATTTTTTCCAAAAAAAATCCTTCGTGTTAAACCAGATGATACATATAAGGGTTACATGTACCATAACTCAGACAAACATCTCCATAAAATATCATTAGTCACAATAAAATTGGATTACTTTAAACCTAAAAATGGGTTTTTATGCCTTTAAACATTTAATAAAAATTAAACTTATAAACATATGATAGAATCCATAACAATAAATTTAACCTAACAAAAAATAATAATACTCTCTAAATTTATCTAAACCTTTCCTCTAATATCAACTATAGCAAACCTGAACCCGTACTCCCAGATCTGGTTCTAAAAACATAATATTTAAATTTATATCTTGATATTGAAAAAAGTGACCTAGTCTTAGAAATCCATGATTTAGAATATGAAAAGGAAATATTGGATCCCTTATATACCTAATTAACTTTTAGGTGAAGATTTTTATTGAATTAGGAAAAAACTCTTACATAAAAACTTAAATATATATAAAAATTGTTCATAAAAATATATTTCACGTCTAACTAAGTTCTTCACATCTAGTAAACTTCTTAGGAAAAACATAATTAAAACCTTTCTTCATAACCTAGGTAAAATGAAACACAATAAGGTTGGGATCAAATGCTCGGTAAGGGTAAAAATAAGCATTAACGATGGAATGTCATCATTGTGCATAATATGTGTAACACCCCAGGTAAATAAAGAATTTTACATTTTCATAATTATCCATATTTGTGAATAAAATATTAATATTACTTTATAGGGGATGCTATGCTCGATGGTGTACCCAATACACAACAACGAGTTTCTTGGGAATCTTACGTTGCTCTCTAAAAATAAAATAATATTATTTTAAATGGTAGTTAACATGTAGCCGTTGTATTGGCGGGAATGGATATAAATAACTAAAATATTATTATATAAGTTTTTAAATGTTTTTACATTTATCCAATAAAGGATAAAGGCTTAAAATATTGAATCAATTCAATTTTAGGCGTATATGCCCTATTTTTCACTAAAGGTTCACTTATCGCCTTTTGATGGAGAACCGTCATTAAATATAGTTTTGTTCACTCTTATACATTCTATTGGAACAAATAAAACTCTTCTTTGGAATCGGGTCATCAAATTTTACTTTGTGTAAATTTTTGGTATTTTTCCGATAAAGTTCATTTTTTAATGAATAGTGTAAAATGTTGTATTTTAATTCAAAACCTCTTTTTAATCTAATTTATTTATATGATTAGATTATCATTTGAATTGGTTTTAAAGTGAAATTAGAAAATATTTTTACCATTAAATCCAATAGTGGTCGTTGGAATTAATTTCACTTTGAAATCGGACTTAAACTAGGGTCAATCTTTTGATACTTATTGTTTCATAAAAACACGCTATTTGTCATGACAGCGGGAATTAATTATTAAATTATTTAATGTGACTTATATGTTTTGAATTTTGTAAAATAGAATTCATTTTTTAATTTGGAATATCAAATATAGCTTAGGGTGAATTTTTGGTAATTTTCTAAAAAACTTCAATTTTTGATGAATAGTGAAACCACTAAGTGGTACTTATAAAAAACTGATTTTTCCGTTTAAATGAAATTTTGCCACCTTTGTGTTTTGAATTTCAAAAATCCAACATACATGGTTGTCATTAATAAGTAAAATGTGGTTCAATGGGATTAAAATAATTTTTCGGTGAATAGTAACTTATTAAGTTTTTAATCGCGATTAAAGGTAATTAGTGTAGTTTAAGGTAAAAATAATGTCTTAAAAATATGGAATGAACTTGACACATGTCCTAACCTCATTGTATGTGTCATGGCCGACCAAGAAAATCCATTGGTTAACTTGGGGACCCCATGGAGCCACTTTGGTTGGAAAATGACATTAATATCTTTTTATTTAATGTTAAAGTAAAAATAATACAAACATGAACTGTTTTACTAAAACAATTTTTATATGGGGTTATACAAGTCATATTTTTGACTATAAATAATCATTGGAAATCTAAAAAGATTTCCTGCATCATAGTATTTTTTTTATAATTTTTATACATTAAATAAAGTAAATTATTTATGACATCATGATGATGCAGCGATGACTTCATTATTTAACGATTTAAATAAAATAGAAAGATAATGTAATATCTAAGACTTACACATGTCCAAAACCTATTGGATGAGTGGATTTCGAACCCTTATCACCTTATCCTCGAAACACATCAATTTCGGACCTTTAAAATCCGAAAATATTTTGAAAATAAAGTAACATTTTGTAACATTCCAAGAGTGCCCCTCCTCTCCTCTTATAAAAGGCCCCCACCTCTACCTCCTTACCCACACTCCCAAAGCCTTTGGCTCGGCCAAACCCTGCTCATTTTGTCTCTCCACTTCCCTCTCTTACTCCTTGAAGCCTCAAATTGGGAATAAGTCTTCCCAATGAATCCTTTGAGCTCAAACAAAAGGGAGTTACCCAATTTTAAGGACGTTAAAGAACAATCGAGTCAAGTCGGACCCGAGGTAAGGGATCCTACTCCTCTCTTTCTTTTTAAGTACGTTATTTTATGTCATTCCTTTTAAAGCTCACATTTCTTGTTATTTGGATGTTCTTTTATATTAATCTTACTGTAATTTTTATGTTCATATGATGAGAGACCCTATTCTCTCTCATCAATCCATTTTTGGAAGTTTTAAGTGGCGCCGTTAGGCTGCCAAATTTTCGTAAGAGATCCAACCTCTCTCTTTCTTTTTAAGTACTCTCCTTTATGTCACTTCTTTTAATCTCCTATTTATTATGTTGGGGGATGTTATTTTGTATTCCTATTTCTGTAAACATTATGTTGATATGATGAGAGACCCTATTTCCTTTCATCAATCCATTTTGGAAGTTTTAAGTGGCGTCGTTAGGCTGCCGAGTTTTCGTAAGGGATTTTTCATCTCACTTTTATTCCTGTGAGATTTACGCTACATTTGCCACAATTTACTTTGAGGGGTGTATGTACTGCCCATTATTATACACATTGTGTAGTATAATTTCATTTATGGGTATTCACATCTTCATTGTATGACCCTTCTTCCATGGGGTGTACGTTTCGAAAGTTACCCAACTCGGTAAGGGGACCTTTCACCCTCCTCTTTTTAAAAGACATATTTTGTTGGGTCTTTTAAATTAAATATTGTTATGTTGGGATATGTTCTCATATATC
Source organism: Viscum album (assembly GCA_963277665.1). NCBI lineage: Eukaryota > Viridiplantae > Streptophyta > Magnoliopsida > Santalales > Viscaceae > Viscum > Viscum album. The sequence goes on along the minus strand of OY728156.1, from coordinate 791,197,395 downwards.
CTTATTGATGTAACTTTTATGTCCATGTGATGAGATACACTTTTTATCTCTCATCAACTCATTTTGATGTAACGCCGTTAGGCTGTCAAGAGAACTTCTTAACCCAATTTCGATTTCTTTGGGTTCAACATGTAGTTATTGAATATGTAATCCTCTGAATATGTGTGAATTACCTTTGAATATTTTACACTTAATATCCACTTATATTTGGTGTATTCATTTGTCACACATAATTATGTAATTGAATTATCCTTAAACCAAGGATACCTTCTTTGTAAGGGACTTCGTCTCAATCTCCTTTCATTGAGACATATTTTGTTTTATACACAACTTTCTTTTGTAACGGTGTATAAACCCCTTTGACTTTTACTTTTATACAAAAGAAATATTTTTCTACGAATCCATTTACAAAACGACAAAAAGGAATGTTTCTTTTAACGTACGCGGTGACAACGACCTTTTCCGCCGCCATGAGTATTATTTGGTCTTTGGCTTCCTCAACAAGACGTAATGTTTTTAACATAAAATAAATACCATATACTATTTTATGTATTTTGGTATTGAAAATGGTTTTGATAAAGGATTCTATTATGTCAATATATTTATGATATATTGTGATTGAAATTTGGAAATGTTATCGTTCCTTTATATTGGTTTTATGTTTTATGATTTTATATTGGTACTTGGACATTTTAATGGGTTGTTACGTTATAAACCATATGACGGGTGGTGCCGTGAATACCAGGACGGGTGGTTACGTTATAACCTCCAATGCATTGGGTATGGAAGTCGGCCGTATGGCTATTCCATTAAGTATGTATGGAAATTGGCCGTATGGCTATTCCATTAAGTGATATGTGTGGAAGTCGACCGTATGGTTATTCCACTAAAGTATGTTTATGTCCCAAGTTACCTTTATATGTTATGTGTTCTTTATATGGGTTTTATGGTAATCCTTTGGTTACAAAAAGGTAAGTAATGAAATTTTATTCAGCGAAGAGTTTTTACTACTTCGAAGAGGTGAAAAGTATTACTTTGATAAAGTATACATGGTTTACTTGTTATTTTGAAAATATAACAGTTTTAATTCTTTGTGTATCCCTTACTGAGCTTTTTATGTTCATCCCAAGTTTTTGAAATGTTTTTCACAGGACTTATCGTGGAATAGGGTCAAGGATGGGATCAAGGCAAAGACATTCTACCTAAAACATGGAACTAGACATGTTTCTTTTTAAGAGTTTTTATTTTATGGAAATTTAGTAGAAGAGACTACTTTGTAATATTTTGAGATGTAATAGTTATGTCCTAATTCTCTAAAACTCTAAACCTGAAAAGATCCTCATTGTGAATTATTCATTTAATTCAATATTACGTAAGGTCTAAGGTTGGGGCATTATAGTTTCTATCAAAGGTCGGTTTAGATAACTTTAGAGGTTAGGGTATTCTCTAAGCATAAGTGACATTACCATAATGGTTAGGATTTCAGAAAGAGTCCTAGTTTTAGATAAAGTGAATGAGTAAGTATATCCTAGTGTTTACCTTCCTCTTTAGTACATGATGGTTTTGTTGATATACTCACACTGACATTTCTGTTTTTAGTGAATAGATGGATCTAGAAGGCACCAAAGAGACAAAAGGTTTGAAGGAAAACTGTGGTGGTTCTCTGATTAAGATACAAGATAAAATGGGGGATTCAATGAGGAAACTCGTGGTTGTTCTAAACCAACTATCAAGGAGTCATGATCAAAAAATTGAACCTTGGTATGTTCTATGATGCATCATGTATGAGATGACCAATCGATATGGAAGTTCAGGTAATAATTATAAAGGTAACCATTAGAGTTTATATGATCCTTACTTTTGAGGTAATTATGGGTTATTATATGATATGATGGAAAATGAATGGCATGAGATAAACATGAGGTTAAAATATGTTATGATTATTTTTGTAGATTTTATCTCATTTTGGGGAATGTTTTAAGAATTATATAGTTTTGGAAAAAGGACAACACGCAGACCGTGTGACAACCCATCGCGTTGGACAAAGCTGCGGGAATTGAACCCACAACCAAAGTGAAACTAGTATTTATCACCTACCACTGGACTACGTGAAGTCCCTAGTTATTTTGAATGATTCCTTTTAGTTGGATGATATTAGGAATCAAGAGTAAGTTTATTTTGGGTTTTCTATGGAAATTATTAACCTATCATTGAGGATATGTGATTAGGTTAATTACTTTTCAATACGATACATTAAGAACAACTGATTTTTTTGGAGATAAATGTTACGATTTAACTTGGAAGACTCTATGACTAAATCCTTCAATTATTTGGGTTTCAACCTTAGTTTGGTTTACTTTGAATAATTTTATGGACAAATGGTTTATCTAATGGTCCTCATTGAACTTTGGGTTTTATTGGACAAATATTGGAGATTAAGCATAGATTTTCTTTTTATAAAGGGTTATCCTTTTTTGGATTATTTGATCTTGTACTAGCCTTTTTGGTTTTGGTTTTGGTTAAAGTCTAAAGACATGGGAAGTATATAGTTCTATTTTGTGGATTGGGTGATTCTCTAAAAGTTGATTATTGTACTCTTAATGTGAACGAGTCTTTCTAAATACTCGCCTTTTAGAGAAAATATGAGTTTGTGTAAGGAATCTAATAAAAGTTGAAAGTCAACATGATAAGTGATTATGTTTCCTTGTGAATAAATTCCTCAATAAAAAGTAACTTAAAACAAAAATGTTGTCTATTAACTTTTCCTACTGGGAAATCGAATACCGTTTAACCCATCACAAGTTTGTGATTTTCTCATGGTTAACTTTCTCCTAAACATGTTTTCTATCACTCTCCATCAGAACATGGCCCTTTTCTTTTTCTTCCATGTCCATGTTTTCCTACACATAATCCTATTATGGGTTAACTTGGGTGACCTTTGTACTTATCTTTCTTTATTTTAAAGTGATTGTTTTACCAACTCTTGTTCCGATGTGGGACTTTCAAGGATGTTTCCAAGACCAATTTTAAAATTGCGAGGACGCAATTCCCAAAAGGGGGGAAGGATGTAACACCCTAGGTAAATAAATAATATGACATTTTCATATTTATCCATATTTGTGAATCAAATATTAATATTACTTTATAGGGGATTCTATGCTCTATGGCGTACCCAATACACAACAACGAGTTTCTTGGGAATCTTACGTTGCACTCTAAAAATAAAATAATATTATTTTAAATGGCAGTTAACATGTAGCCGTTGTATTGGAGGGAATGGATAGAAATAACTAAAATATGATTATATATGTTTTTAAATGTTTTTACATTTATCCAATAAAAGATAAAGGCTTAAAATATGGAAACAATTTAATTTTAGGCGTATATGCCCTAGTTTTCACTAAAGGTTCACTTATCGCCTTTTGATGGAGAACCGTCATTAAATATATTTTTGTTCACTCTTATAGATTATATTGCACCAAATAAAACTTTTCTTTAGAATCGGGACATCAAATTTTACTTTTTGAAAATTTTTGGTATTTTTCCGATAAAGTTCATTTTTTAATGAATAGTGTAAAATGTTGTATTTTAATTCAAAACCTCTTTTTAATCTAATTTATTTATATGATTAGATTATCATTTGAATTGGTTTTAAAGTGAAATTAGAAAATAATTTTACCATTAAATCCAATAGTGGTCGTTGGAATTAATTTCACTTTGAAATCGGACTTAAACTAGTGTCAATATTTTGATACTTATTATTTCATAAAAACACGCTATTTGTCATGACAGTGGGAATTAATTATTAAATTAATTAATGTGACTTATATGTTTTGAATTTTGTAAAATAGACTTTATTTTTGAATTTGGAATATCAAATATAGATTAGGGTGAATTTTTGGTAATTCTCTGAAAAACATCAATTTTTGATGAATAGTGAAACCACTAAGTGGTACTTATAAAAAAACTGATTTTTCCGTTTAAATGAAATTTTGCCACCTTTGTGTTTTGAATTTAAAAAATCCGACATAAATGGTTTTCATTAATAAGTAAAATGCGTTTCAATGGGATTAAAATAATTTTTTGGTGAATAGTAACTTATTAAGTTTTTAATCGCGATTAGAGGTAATTAGTGTAGTTTAAGGTAAAAATAATGTTTTAAAAATATGAAATGAACTTGAAACATGTCCTAACCTCATTGGATGTGTCATGGACGACCAAGAAAATCCATGGGTCAACTTGGGGACACCATGGAGCCACCTTGGTTTGAAAATGACCTTAATATCTTTTTATTTAATGTTAAAGTAAAAATGATACAAACATGAAATGTTTTACTAAAACAATTTTTATATGGGGTTATACAAATCTGATTTTTGACTATAAATATTCATTGGAAATATAAAAAGATTTCCTACATCATAGTATTTGTTTTGTAATTTTTAGATATTAAATAAAGTAAATTATTTATGACATCATCATGATGCAGCGATGACCTCATTATTTAACGATTTAAATAAAATAGAAAGATAATGTAATATCTAAGACTTACACATGTCCAAAACCTATTGGATGAGTGGATTTCGAACCCTTATCAACTTATTCTCGAAAAACATCAATGTGGGACCTTTAAAATCCTAAACTATTTTGAATGTAAAGTAACATTTTGTAACTTTACAAGAGTGCCCCTCCTCTCCTCTTATAAAAGGCCCCCACCTCTACCTCCTTACCCACACTCCCAAAGCCATTGGCTCGGCCAACCACTGCCCATTTTGTCTCTCCACTTCCCTCTCTTACTCCTTGAAGCCTCACATTGGGAAGAAGTCTTCCCAAGGAAGCCTTTGAGCTCAAACCAAAGGGATTTACTCGATTTTAAGGATGTTAAAGAACGATCGAGTCAAGTCGGACCCGAGGTAAGGGATCCTACTCCTCTCTTTCTTTTTAAGTACGCTCTTTTATGCCATTCCTTTTAAATCTCATCTTTCTTGTTATTTGGATGTTATTTTATATTAATCTTACTGTAATTTATATGTTCATATGATGAGAGACCCTATTCTCTCCCATCAATCCATTTTTGGAACTTTTAAGTGGCGCCGCTAGGCTGCCAAATTTTCGTAATAGATCCAACCTCTCACTTTATTTTTAAGTACTATCCTTTATGTCACTTCTTTTAAGCTCCTCTTTGTTATGTTGGGGGATGTTAGTTTGTATTCCTATTTCTGTAAACTTTATGTTGATATGATGATAGACCCTATTTCCTTTCATCAATCCATTTTGGAAGTTTTAAGTGGCGCCGTTAGACTGCCGAGTTTTCGTAAGGGATTTTTCATCTCACTTTTATTCCTGTGAGATTTACGCTACATTTTCCACAATATCCTTTGAGGGGTGTATGTACTGCCCATTATTATACACATTGTGTAGTATAATTTCATTTATGGGTATTCACATCTTCATTGTATGACCCTTCTTCCATGGGGTGTACATTTCGAAAGTTACCCAACTCGGTAAGGGGACCTTTCACCCTCCTCTTTTTAAAAGACTTCTTTGGTTGGGTCTTTTAAATTATATATTGTTATGTTGGGATATGTTCTTATATATCCTTATTGATGTATCTTTTATTTCCAAGTGATGAGATACACTTTTTATCTCTCATCAACTCATTTTGATGTAACGCCGTTAGGCTGTCAAGAGAACTTCTTAACCCAATTTCGATTTCTTTGGGTTCAACATGTAGTTATTGAATATGTAATCCTCTGAATATGTGTGAATGACCTTTGAATATTTTACACTTAATATCCACTTATATTTGGTGTATTCATTTGTCACACATAATTATGTAATTGAATTATCCTTAAACCAAGGATACCTTCTTTGTAAGGGACTTCGTCTCAATCTCCTTTCATTGAGACATATTTTGTTTTATACACAACTTTCTTTTGTAACGGTGTATAAACCCATTTGACTTTTACTTTTATACAAAAGAAATATTTTTCTACGAATCCATTTACAAAACGACAAAAAGGAATGTTTCTTTTAACGTACGCGGTGACAACGACCTTTTCCGCCGCCATGAGTATTATTTGGTCTTTGGCTTCCTCAACAAGACGTAATGTTTTTAAAATAAAATAAATACCATATACTATTTTATGTATTTTGGTATTGAAAATGGTTTTGATAAAGGATTCTATTATGTCAATATATTTATGATATATTGTGATTGAAATTTGGAAATGTTATCGTTCCTTTATATTGGTTTTATGTTTTATGATTTTATATTGGTACTTGGACATTTTAATGGGTTGTTACGTTATAAACCATATGACGGGTGGTGCCGTGAATACCAGGACGGGTGGTTACGTTATAACCTCCAATGCATTGGGTATGGAAGTCGGCCGTATGGCTATTCCATTAAGTATGTATGGAAATTGGCCGTATGGCTATTCCATTAAGTGATATGTGTGGAAGTCGACCGTATGGTTATTCCACTAAAGTATGTTTATGTCCCAAGTTACCTTTATATGTTATGTGTTCTTTATATGGGTTTTATGGTAATCCTTTGGTTACAAAAAGGTAAGTAATGAAATTTTATTCAGCGAAGAGTTTTTACTACTTCGAAGAGGTGAAAAGTATTACTTTGATAAAGTATACATGGTTTACTTGTTATTTTGAAAATATAACAGTTTTAATTCTTTGTGTATCCCTTACTGAGCTTTTTATGTTCATCCCAAGTTTTTGAAATGTTTTTCACAGGACTTATCGTGGAATAGGGTCAAGGATGGGATCAAGGCAAAGACATTCTACCTAAAACATGGAACTAGACATGTTTCTTTTTAAGAGTTTTTATTTTATGGAAATTTAGTAGAAGAGACTACTTTGTAATATTTTGAGATGTAATAGTTATGTCCTAATTCTCTAAAACTCTAAACCTGAAAAGATCCTCATTGTGAATTATTCATTTAATTCAATATTACGTAAGGTTTAAGGCTGGGGCCTTATAATATGAGAATAAAGGTATGGTGTAATAATCAAATTGCATGATCATAACCTAATAGAATTCATGGAATAAATATTCAACATAATACAAGACTCATATAAGTCAACAGTCATGATCCATGTGAAAAAAACATAATAAAATGATCCATCAAAGATTTATGGAAGAAAAAACATGTTTGGTAAATGGAAGATCATTTTTAAATCACTCTTACAGTTACTCTTATTAATAAAATAACCTAACTGGTAAATTCCAATAATCACTTAAGAAAAAACTATAATTGGTTATCATTGTCTCTTTATCTAATTCATTAGAGTGTTTTATTTGTATCACCATTTACCATGAGTTATATCGATCTTACTCATCATTATAATCAATTTCCATGAAAATTTTAGTAATCCTGATAGATTAAATCCATTAAATTTCAATATATTAATAACTATTGTACCTTCATTTCATGATTTACCCATTGGAAAGAAACTGGTTCCATTAAAATCACTTCAAAACAATCATAATACATTCATAGAAATAATAATTATGGTGTCATTACAAGATATTACCAGTGGAGTATAGTTAAAAACAATGATTGTTGTTGATAATGGATATAAATTGTATTAAAATATTATTAAAAACTTTTTTGAAGATAAAACCATTTCCACTTTTAAAATTACTTTAAAAAGAAAAAACAACTCCCATAATATTTGGAAGAAATATTTAATTAAACACAACCATGGAAACTTAAAATATAATCTTAAAATCATTGGCAATTCGTTAAGGTTGGAAATTCTATTTATGTTTTAATCATTAAAATAGATATTTTGTTCACACCTTCTATAAAAATAACCTTATTCGGAAAATGAAAAAAAATATTTTTAAACCATTTTTTAAAAATTCAAACATGGGTATAAATGAATTTAAAAACTAAATGAAAAATAGTCAAAAATATTCTTGAAAACATTTTAGAAAAAATGGACATGGAATAAAAATAATTTCTTAATGATATATGATAAATATAGTAAGATTTTATTGAAAAGAAATTGAAACCATTTTGTGTGCCAATGTGGGAAAGATAGAAATTTAAAATAAAATTTTGAGAATTATCTAGTGAAGAATAAAAATGAAATGGGTTTATCAAATATGGATTATATAATTTACTCAATGTAAATTCAACCATAAACAATCCTGATTAAAATGTGATTGAAAAATAAATCCCTTGCCACTTTGTAACTTTTCAATTGTAATCCCCATGAAAGTATAACTACAAATAAAACATTAAATATCGTGAAAATAAGGATATTCATGATATAATATTCCAAAGGGTAAGTATATAAACCTCATAAAATAAGATAGGTTCATAACATAAATATATTTCCCAAAGAAAAAAAATATGAGATAAGTAACCCATAAATATATCATAAAATTGAATTGATAATTAATAAAAGAATTGATTATGTATAAAAAATTTAAATCCTCAAAAAAATTGGAAATAAAACATAAATCAAATAGAATTAATTTCACACGTAGTCCTGGAATAATATAATCAATAATGGAGTGATATACCCACATGAAAGAAGTATGAGTTAATAAACTTTAACCACCTAGTAACATTCAATTTAAATAAACTTTGAGGAAATAATTTTAATTATAATTTAAAATAACCTTAATCATGAATTATTAATTTTATAATATGTAAAATGTCAGTATATACACCATATATAATAAATTAGGTGCATAACATTAAAACATTACTCAATAAAGGGAAATTGAGATGAAATCCCTTACCATGAGTCCAAACTTTCCTTGTATTTCCATTAACTTAGGTATAATAAAATTTTATAAATTATATAATTGTTTAATTTCCAATTATAGGAATATAAAATTATCATTAAATTTATTTTTCCATTTATTACAAATAAATATTTAATTATTTAATCAGTTATGTCCATATCGTGTGTTTTGAGGAACTTCAATTCATAATTTCAAAATGAATTCAATATGTTAATTATGGTAAAAGTTGTAATTGTTTAATAATATAAGGAATAATAATCATGAAATAATTATAAATTTTATACATTAATTATAATTTTAAAACAATCCATCAAATATAGTTATGAAAATTGAATTATGTTATAATCAAGGAGATGGTAAGTCATATGTACGCTTGAGTAACATTTTCATTTTTCAAAGAGAATAATGGAAAGACAGTAAGTTAATTTTATATTTAATTATTTATGAATATATCATAAATAAAATATTTTGACTTTAAATAAACTTATATATACAACCCATGTGATCCAATGATGAAACAAATCACATTTCTTAGTGGATGTGGTAATTAACATGTATGCACGAAGGTCACTATCATTTTTCAATGGAAGAAATGATAAAAAATAAATAATATATTATATTTATAGATTGGTAATTATTTCATTAATATAATATATATATATATATATATTAAATCCATCATTTTAACCATCCATCATAACATGTTTTGGAAAACAAGTTACATTAGTTCATGTGGCGATAGAACTCTATACACATGAACGATGGTTTGATTTCCAATTATATAGAAGAAGGATATAGATATAATTTATCAAATTAAAATAAAAATATATAAATATATGTAATATAAATATTTTATTATTTATTCATGTTTGAATAACTTTTTAAGGAGTTATAAGAATAAATAAAATGAAAATTCTTAGTTAAGAACTATACCTCTTCTTTGATTAACTTCTTTAGGTTTATATCTAAATCCTTCCTATGTTAGTTTTATGATAAAAATTGGGCCTCTAAAAATGGGTAGGGATTTTGGGATATTATTTTTGAAGGTAATGGTTAAACCAAAAGGTTATTTAAGTATGTATAGTAGGAGATAGGGGTGTCCTTTTATAAGTGAGAGGAGGGGTACTTTGGGAAATATATGAACTATTATAATATAATATTTTTTTATATCTTGTAAAATGGTTCCAAAATTAAACATATTCTAATATAAGTGGTATATGGTCTTAATATAATCATAGAATCAAATTTTTTTATGTTTATGTATCATTTTAAACATTATCATCGGGATTAACCCTTTAGTTAACTGACTTTAACCTTAACTGCGGTAACAACTTTTCCAATATAAAAGTGTAAGAAAATTAATTCTAATTTAATAATTGGATCATAATCCAAAAATTAATTACATTTCATTCCATTTTAAATCCAATTTTTTCTATCGAAATACTTTTATGATTTTTAAATAATTTATTAAAATATATTTAACATAAAATACAATTAATGTTATTTTTAAGAACTATTCACATAATTTGACTTTGAAAATAATAATAATGAAATGAAAATAAAATTTAAATCATTTAAAAATAAATAATACATTATTATTATCTATAAAATTCATGGGACCACATAATTCAATCAAAAAATATTACTTTTGATGTTTTTAAATCATTTACTTTAATTTTCTACTACTTGGACAGGAATCGTGCCTATGTTGTTTAAGCCTTTAAAGAAATTATTTCATCACTAAAAAATAAAAATAAGTAAAAATCATAAAAATAATTTCATTAATATCAATATAACCTTTAATATTCATACACTATATATTTTCCCCCATATAAACATATAATATAAATTTAAAATGAACGTAGTGACATTTTTTAATTTTCTTTACCGAAAATAATATTATAGTCATTTTAAAAAAATGGAAACATATTACAAAAAATTAATATATTTGGTGATTATACTCTAATCCCACACATAAAATGGATTAAATTCGTATTTTAGGGCCATTTTTAGTCTTTAACACATTATTATTAACCTTAATTACTCGATTTACCCTGACTGGGGTTTCAAATATTTACTTTGATTACTACTAATAATGTCCAAAAATAAAATGGATGTATTTAAAAAAAATTACATCATGATTCCAAATATTATATCCATTTTATAAAATTCAATTCATATAATTTTTATAATTTAATTGTAAAATGAACCCACAAAACATGATGAGAAACATTTTTCCATAAAAATGTATTTCAAGTATAAAAAAGATTTTATTCCAAATTAAAGTTTGATGTTGATTCCAATAAAATTTATCATTTTTTTATTTAAGAGCAACTAATTAAATTTTAAAACTAATCCAAAATAGAATGTAACTTTGTAAATTTTTGAAAATAAAAGATACTTTTCAATAAAAATGCTATATTTTTTAATATATAATGAAAAATAAGGCTTTTTGGAAAGATATAAAAAATTAAACCAAAGATAATTATGAAATTATTAATTAGAAAATTAATTTCGTTTCCTGAAATTAATATTCAATAATTTTGAAATAAATCTTTTAAATAAAACCATATAATTCATGAAGACATATCTTGGGTGGAAATAATGCATTTTCTTACTTAATGAAAAATTATCTAATATTCATATAACAAATATTAATCTATAAAATATAATTAATGAATTTTAATAAGAAATGGAAAGGAATTATTGTATTAATAACTTTTTTGTTATAGTAATAATCCCAATATTCCTCACTCCATCTCTTATCCTATCAGATTACTTATTGGGACAATCTCTTCATTAGGTTATCTTATACATCTTATCCTAATTGCATAAGATAATAAATTCTTATTAATGTATTATAAAGGGAATGTGACTAACTAAAGAATATCCCTAGGTAATTTCAAACAAGGTGGGATGTTTTTTCTCTTCTTCGCGCACTGGGTAATAATTTTTTACTACCCAAAAAGCTATTGTATCAGTTATTACCACTATGAATATATGTTCTAGAGCCTGAATCCACATTTAGTATATATACAAGTATTTTATTTCCACAAATAATACTAAATCTCTGTGTTACCAAACTTTTAGGATGTTATCATATATATATACATATCTCCTGTAATTATCTCTTGGGGTTTTACTATGTTTTTATCATCCTAATCCCCAAAATAACTAATTTAATCTTCAAAAATAACTAAACCCTACTATAATACAAACTATGGAGAACCATTCTTGATGTTACTTTATTGTACAAGATTAAAATAAGTTAAAAATTACATCTTTCAAAATATCACAAAATTTCAAGAATAGAAGGTCTAGTGTCTTTTAGGACTAACTATATAAGAAACTTAACTTACATCCCTTGTGAACATTTATATATAATTTAGTCACACTATACTCACTCATATACTTACTATATCTTATTCTCGCCTTAATAACCTGGGGAAATGGAATCATATGAAAGGGGTGAGCTCATATTCTCAGTAATTGTAAACCTAACTGATAATAATATAGTATCATAAGTGAATATAAGATAACCATATTGATATAATCAAGATAAATAAGTAAAATCATACCCAGAAATAAAATTTCTTAAATCCTGGAATATGACTTAGAATATAATAATAGATGAAAAAAGTATAAAAACATGATACAATAAACATGAGCCCTGATATATTAACACTTTCATGGAACTAAACATAAAACAATGAAATATATTTCAACTTTGGCACAGACACTAGTATAGGGAACATTACATTCATGAGAAACACCATCAGTTCCCACCCATACTAGACACTGAAATATACTCACAAATATTTATCACATGAGAAGTAAAATTTATACCAAATAACTGGAGGAGAATATAAGACCCCTCACGTCATAATTTATACTTATGAGTTACACTTTAAAATAATAACTTATCAAATAATAATGAAACCCTGGAAATAATAAGGGTTTCATAAAACTATTTAAATGAATATCATTCACCTTTATAGAATAAATAATATATACAAAATGATCTCATGGAAAGAAAAGGGGTTACATGAAGATTCACATAAGTAAATCATTAATAATTCCATCAATAATCATAACATGATAAACCCATGGAAAATAAATAAATATACAGTGACATAAATTAACTTTCTAGGTAAAAACTATTCAAAATAGATAATAAAGAATATAGTATTTAAATTGTATATACCAATATTATATAGTTAAGTTAATAATTTACTCAGTTCAATCAATGTATGTAATCTAGGTGGACACCCTTCTTCTAAATGAATCAAAAATAGGTTATTCACAATGTAAAGTCATTGTGTGAAATGTTAGGATCATACATAGTGGATGATGAGGCCCAAAAAGGTCACGATAGATCATTATTCAAAATATAAGAACATTATAAATGTCATATAGATAAGTAAAGAGGATATTTATATTATAATAATATCCTTGATCAAGTATAATGTATGTCAAATGATGTGGATTTAGATGAAAACCATTTTTAAGAGCATTATAAAAAATCATTTTAGAAATAAGAAAAATACATAATCTTTTTTAAATCAATTTGGATAGAAAAATTTTATAAATAAATTATTATAATATTTTATTTTTGAATACCAATAAATATTATAAAGGAGGTATTATATAAAATGAGAATGATGGAAGAAATATGTGTTTATAAAGAAAATGTTAAAAATATATTCCTTCTACACGTTGATGAAAATGATACATACATAAAATATAAAAAAATTTAAAACTTTATAAATAATATAGGTAGTATAAAATGACCTAAAAAATTCATTAATTTATATATAAATTCATTTTCAAAGGCATAAAATGAGTTAGGACATAGAAAAAAGGAGGTTCCCAACTGGAAAAAAAGAGTTGATCTTAACTTCACTTATAAGAAACCAATCAAGTAAAATATAAGTTAAGAGGAAATGAGATATCATATGAATAAATAAAACCCCATGAATATACAATGAAATTATGAGAGGTATTATGAAGAATAAAAATTCAAAAAATGGATTTTCTTTCAAAAACAATATTGATTTGCAAATAAGATTGGAAATGAAACCCTTATGGATTGAGAAATGTTTTTATTAGAAACACTTTCCAGTTTTAGAATCTTTTGATTTGATGTCCATTTAAATAAATTATATTTTATAGCTCCTCAAACCCAATTAATATGGAAAAAACATTCATTAGGAAGTAATCATACCATATTAAAGGTATCATAGCGCACATTAAAATATAATTCTCAAGAAAATAAATATAGTAAAAAGAACTTCTTACCTTTATACTCGCTAATTCAAATGTGACACCCTAAATTTTTAAAATTTTAACATCATATTCAATTGTGTATGTAATTCACAACATAAAGAATATGCAGGAATATCACATATTGACAATTTCTGATATATATAATATTTTAAATAAATAAATCCATTTAATATCTTTCATAAATCAAAATGTTGAGTTCATCTTGCTTTTCACACAACATTGATTTTATCTTGGGTTATACACAGCAATGAGTTCCTTAAATAGCTTGTGTTACCCACAATACTGGGTTTTACCGAACAATAATAAACAATTAATATTATTATTTATTAGGAAATTTATATCCTAGCTATTAAATTGGAGGTTATGAATAGGATTAGCTAACTTATGAAAATGTATAGTTTAGTTCATTATTTCCCAATTCAATAAAAATATTTTAAAAACCCAAAAGAATATAAAGAAAATGTTTTTATAAAAAACTAATTTTATGCACCCAAAGGAGTTTTCGCCAAATAAATTAAATTCATTACCATTATTGAATAAACTCAACGAAATTTATATATTATATACGAAATAAATTTTTTTAAGTTCATCCAATAGATTTTATAGAGATAATATAATTAAAAAAAATGAATAAAAATCTATATTTTTCTAAAGATATACTACTATGAAATAGGCCTTTAAAATGATAAATATAGTCTTTAATAGTGTTATAAATGTACTTAATATAGGAGCAAGATTAAAAGACCTAGTCTTTTATCATATCTTCTAAAAGTAATGATAAAGGTTTATAATGTAGTGTATTGCAACATCATAATGCAGCACCAGTTAAGTGTTCTGTAACAGCACACTAGCACCAAAAACACCACAGAATCTGAAAAATCAATTACAAATACATAATTTAAATAAAGAAAATTAAAACATAAATACAATAAAAACACTAATTTACATACATTTCAAACATTGGTTTATTCAATTAAAGAAGTAAAAAATTATTACATACATTCCAAAATAGCTATCTTCCTTTTATTTTGATCGTGACCCCTACTCGATAAAAAATTTCACCTTCATAAGAAAAAAATTATTATATTAATAATAATATTAATAAATTAATTAATAGAAAGTGTTAATTTTAAACTAAAAATTCAGTCATACCTGAAATATTGTGAATCAGATTGAGTTGCGGTTAATTCTTGCATGTCACATCATTTATGGTTCACCTTCAAGCATTATCTATGTGGAAATTAATTGAATAACTATAAGATAAAAATGATAATAAAATCAAATAAGTAATAGTTTAGAGAAATATGATAAAAAAACAAGGCTTTTTTTCTTTGTTTTAATGATTTGATGTATGTTTTAAACTAAAATGACAATAATATGATAAAAAGATGCACTTGGAGTCATACTTGTCACACCGTGCATCGGATTGATATTTTTATAATTATTACACATCTCAAATGACTTATGGATATTTTTCCTAATGTATAAAAACAATATTAACGTGTTTCCTCAATTTTAAGTACCTAACAATTTTTTTACCAAAATGTCATTCTAAACTTGAAAATGCACTTTGAATCATACTGATCACATAATGTATCAGTTTTATGTGATACTAATTCTTACACATCAAAAATGACTTATAAATAAATTTCCCAAATTAGTAGGAAAATCTGAGAGCATTTTTTCTATTTTTAGGGAGTAACACTTTTTAAACTAAAATGTCAATTTTTAAGTGATATCATACACATTGATTCATACAAGGAACATTATAAATTTGATTGAGGTGAAACTAAATCCTACACATCAAAAATGACTTATGGATCATTTCCCAAAAATATCAAAACAATCTGAATGTGTCTGCTTAGTTTTGAGTAGGTTAGTTTTACTTAATACTAAAATCGATGCCAAATTTAAATAAAAAGACACACATGGGGTCATACTAGTCACATCATGCATTATATTGAAGTGAGGATGATTCCAACACATCAAAAATGACTTAGGGATCATTTCCCAAAAATATAAAAAAAATATGAATGTGTTTTCTCAATTTTTAGTAGGTCAGATGTATTTTTTTCTAAAATGATGTCAGTCTTAAATAAAAAATACACAATTAGAGTCATACCGATCACACCATGTGTTGGATTGAGGTTCGTAATATTATCAAAAATCAAAAATGACATATATATCATTAACCTAAAATATAATAACAATATGAATTTTTTTTCTTAGTTTGGAGTAGTTCAATTTTCCTTTTTACTAAAACTGTTGTAAATTTTAAATAAATCACACATTTGGAGTCATACTGGTCACACCATGAACCATATTGAGGTGTCTCTATTTCATACACATCCCAAAATTACTTATGGATCATTTTCCATAAATATCAAAGCAATCTGAATCTTTTTCCTTGGTTTTGAGTGTGTCAATTGTTTTGTTTACTAAAATTCCATTTCAAACAGGAAAAACACATTTTGACTCATAATAATCACATTATGTATCAGTTTTATGTGAGACGCATTTCTATATATCAAAAATTACTTATGAATTGATTTCCAAAATTATCAATAAAATTTGACCATTTTTTCCTTATTTACTATGAGTGACACTTTTTTATGTAAAATGTTGATTTTAAACTGATAAGAAACACATTGAGTTATACTGGATACATTATGAATCATATTATGGTGTGGATAATTCCTACATTTCACAAATGAATTTTTTATCACTTCCTTAAAATATAAAAATAATACTAATGTTTTTTCTTGTCTTTGAGTTGGTCAATTGTCCTTTTTACTAAAATTGATGTTAATTTTAAATAAAAAGACACGTTTTGAGTCATATCGATCACACCATGAATTATATTGAGTTGATGATGATTTATACACATAAAAAATGACTTATGAATCGTTTCTATAAAATATAAAAACAATCCAAATGTGTTTTATTAGTTTTGAGTAGTTCGGTTGTCCTTTTGACAAAAAATTGATGTTAACTTTAAATACAAAGACGCAATTGGAGTTATACCGATCACAAAATACATCAAATTGAGTTGTTTATTATTCTTGTACATTAAAAATGACTTATAGATTATTTCAATAAAATATAAAAATAGTATGAAAGTGTTCTCTCTTTTTTTTAGTGGTTCGGTCGTCCTTTTTACTAAAATTGATGTGAATTTTAATTAAAAGGGTGCACTTAGAGTCATACTGGTCACACTGTGTGTCATATTGAGGTTTGGATGATTACTACACATCCCAAATGTATTTTTTATCATTTTTATAAATTATGAAAACAATATTAATGTGTTTTCTTAATTTTTAGTATGTCACTTGCCTTTTCTACAAAAGTCCCATTTTAAACTGGAAATGCGCACTCTAACTCATATTGATCACATCATGTATATGATTGATTTGAGACCAATTCCTAAATGTCACGAATTAATTATAAATCTGTTTCATAAATTATCAAGATAAATTGAGTGTGTTTTCTCTATTTTCAGTAAGTGACATTTTTTGAACTAAAATTTCAATTTTAAACTAATAAAAGACACATTGAGTCATACCAAGCACATCGTGTAACAGATTGAGGTGAAGTTGATTCCTACACATCACAAATTAATTATGTATTATTTACCTAAAGTATAAAAATTATATTAATGTGTTTTATCGGTTTTTATTATGTCACTTTTCCTTTTTACGAAAACTGATGACTATTTTAAATAAAAAGACCCACTTTGAGTCATACCGTTCACACCATGCATTGGATTGAGGTGTGAATAATTCCTAAACATCACAAGTTACTTATCGATATTTTTCCAAAATTATCAAAACAATATGAATGTGTTTCCTTGGTTTTAATTATGTTACTTTTTTTACTAAAATGTCATTTTAAACTTGAAACACACACATTGACTCATATAGATCACATAGTGTATTTTTTTGATGGGAGAATGACTCTTATACATCAAAAATGAATTATGAATATATTTCCTGAATTATTAATAAAATACAAGTATGTTTTCCCTATTTTTAGTGAGTGTCATATTTAGAACAAAATAGACAATTTTAAACTGATAACAGACACATTGAGTCATAGCAGTCACACTGCGTGTAAAATTGAGGTCTGGATGATCCTTACACATCTCAAATGACATATGGATCATTTTTTAAAATTATCAAAATAATTAGAATATTTTTTATGAATTTTGTGTATGTTGGTTTTCTATTTTACAAAAATTAATGTCAATTTTAAATAAAAAGAAACGCTTGGCATCATACTGGCTACACAGTGTGTCAGATTGAGATGTGGATGATTCTTACACATCCCAAAGTAAAAAATAAATCCTAATTACCAATGTTACCACGTTTCCAGTGTCTTTATATGTCTAACTACCAACATTGCTTATATATTGAATCAATTTTCTTAGCTGAAAAACCATTCTCATTATTGAAATCCAGAGGATTAGAGGAAGCTCATGTGCATATTATATCATGATAATTCACCACAATAAGAAAATTATTTCCCTCTTCTCTTATATATTTCGAAAAAAAAGGTTTTTTGGATAACAACATCGAATTAATATATAGTGTTGGCAGTTCAACAAAGAAAGTCAATGAAAATTGAAAACATGGTAACATTGGCAGAAAGAAATATTTTATCTCTTGTGTGTCTTGTTGTAGATAGTTGAAAGAAAATATGGCTTCCCAAAATATATATGAAAAAAACTAAATAAGTATCAAATAAAGATGATAATGAAATTAACTTACAAATAGTAGATAAAATGATTCCAAAATTAATTAAATAAGTAGTATGAATTATTATTTTCCTGATGGTTGTATGCATTCTTAACACATTTCCTTATTGTCATTATCTCAGATATAGGCTTGAAGCCTAATCCCTTATGAGAATGAGAAGCTTTGAACAAACCACCCCAACTCAAACAAAAGAATACACCTGTACAAAAAAACAATTATTATATGATTAATACTAAAAATAAAATAATAAAAAAATATGAAACAATACAATAATCTAATGGATAATGATTTTAATGTGAAAAAATTGTTGACTTTTGGGATATTCCAATGGTAAAGTAAGAATGATCATAAAAAAAGAAAATATATATCACCAAACAATCAATCAACGAGTGATGAGGATGAGGATAAAATATGATATCTTGGATTGAAAGATTGAATCATTTGAGATAAAGTAGATATATCCTATTCGGATCATAAAATATTCATTTATTACAGTAAATAAATAAATTCACATAAGATATTAATTATCAAAGGGGAATGTTATAGATAATTATAATAATCGAAACTCAACAGTTGATTGTTTTCAAATAATTTCAGTATTCTTTGAAGAAAATGGATAGTTGAATTTGAGAAAAAAAGTACACCACTATTGTAGGTGTTGTCCTATGAATTCATCTAAAGGTGAAGTTTATAAACAATTTTCATTCTCATCATCTCATCTTTTCAAACAGTTATCATTTTATTTTTTTGTTTGGAACTCATCCTTCATCTCTTATGGGCATGAACCTATGTTTCAATAAATACTAAAAGCAGTAGTCATCCACATGATGACTAATTTTCATAGTAATACATAAAACATAATATATATGGGGGATGAGTACCAAATAACAAATTAGAATAATAACTATTCGGGATGAATTCCTCAAAGACCTTGAGGACCTATAATTTCGTGAAGCCTACGAACTATTTATGGGTTCCCCTTCAACCCCTAAAATGGGGATTATAAAATATGAATTAAAAATGAAGGCCTTCATTCCATTCATGTTAATAATTAAATTAATGATAAAATATTGGAGGAAATTAGTGTTGAATTTAGTAGCATAAGGGGGTCACACTAGGATGAGGTAGAATCAAAATAAGAGATTGAAGGTGAGAAAAATGGATAGGTATTATAAACTGCAAGAAATACAAGCCATGATGGAATTAATGAATAAAATTTCATTGGTGATTTGACATTTTCTATAAAAACTCAAAAGAGTGAGACATTATATTTAATGATTTTAAAAATAAAAATGAAATTTGTATGGATCATATAATGTATGATGTTGAGATTTCTATGATTGGTGAAACATTTTACTTGGTCTATAGATGAATCAAGGAAATCATAGCACATTAATTTCTGAATTAAAATATGAAAAAGTGGTTCCTAAGTGATTCTTAATAGAATATTTCAAACCAATGACAACACTGACCACTATATAGATGAATTTTTCAAAATTTAATTATTTAAAAGAGGTAGATTTCATGGAAAACAGGCATCGCAAGCCTATTATACCTCATGAAAACATGAACCAATATTAGGTTCGATGCATTTGAAGTCTCACAAAACCAATGTTTTCCCAAGGATATCCACATGCTATCGGGGAAGATGATACTTAAAAATATCTGATAAACATTGAAATTTTGGTTGTTTTATTATAAGATAGTGCAATTGGGAGTTTTTAGGATACATGGATGTGTGATGAAAAGGTTTAGTGGATAATAGAGGGAATGTAGAGATATCAAAAAACCTAGATTTCATTCAATCCTTAGTTTTGTTCTCCCCTTGAATTGCTAGATCCTTGGATCTGATCCTTGGAATAGAAGGATTCTTGATTCTAGACTAGATTTGAACTTGCATTATACAACAAGGATCGCTGACAATAGTAGTCTTCCATGGATTTCTTTGGATATTGCGATATGGTACGTGATGGTTAGGGTTCTTAAAATAGATTGATATACTTTTTATCTATGATTCCCAAAAAATCACTAATAAAGATACCTTTCATTATTTCTAATTTAGTATGTTCTAAAAAATGAACATTTATTAGAGCTTTTTGTAATGTCTTGGGTTTGGAATCCACTAAACTAGTGCCCCGTACCAGGTTGGCCACATGGCGTCAATCATATTTCCCCAAATTCCAGAGGTTACTGGCTAGCAGCAAGGGCTTAAGGTGTGATAGTGGGGAAACTATGCCATCATTGTAAGATTGCAGCACAATGGAATAAATAATAACAATAGAGGAAGTAGTAAATAGCAAGCAATTGATGTAAATGAAGGAAGACTGAAAGGTAATATATCTAGAAGACATAACATATCCAAATGATGTAGAATGTTACATGTTCCAAGAAAGTAGAGAAAACAAGATACATTTCAATCAAGTACATTACGATACTAAGGTATAATAATAAAAAAAATTAAACACATCAGCATCAAAAGCCTTGGATTGGTCTCTTTCTCTCTTGCTCCTAAGCAGCAATCCAGTAGCTATATGAGGACCCTTTCCCCTATCGACACCTATAGTAATATAGTCTGTTTGGGCCCAGATATATGACCCAAATAGTGTGTAAGAAATAAATTTTAGTAGGAAACCACCTAAGGTCTGTGCCAATCTGTAAGTGAGTATATGTATTAGTGGTGTCCAAACGAAATGCAGTAAACTGGGATATACTCAAAAGTAAACAATCCTAAAAGTGTTGGTGTTCATTTATAGAGTTCAATAGAAATTATTTTTCCTAAATTATTCAAGTCTCAGAATTCAACCTAAGCCTGACATTCCCCGTAGTAAAGTAATAACAACAGAAGTCTCATAAGAACTTCTAACAAGTAAATGAAGTCTAAATCCATGCTTGTTCTTTGGCTTGGTAGACATGTCACAATTCATTCCATTTCACTATTTATGTATAACCTGAGTCCATTCTTGAGATTCCTAAGTTGGAATTCAAGTATTACTATAGGTGTAATTTTACTGATATCCTATAATTATGTTCTCAGTGTCCCTACTAGGGTGCCATGATTATCACTCTCGATGTTGTTATAATTTCATGTGAGTCCGGCCTCAGTGGTCCAACAAGAGAGTCCCAAGGTATCACTCTATGTGTAATATAAGATTATTTCATTTTAGACCATCCCTAGAAGTCCTAATTGTGAGACCAAGTTTCACTAATGACATATAAATCAAAACCCCCTCAATCCCATCCATGGCTTTCTAAAAATAATCCATGTATCACCCAAGGTGCAAAGTATAATAGTCATGTGAGTCCATTCACAGAGTTATAAGCTAAACCAATGTATCACCCAAGGATATTTACCAATTACTTGTTAAAATTTATTAAAAAATTCCAACCTTCTTAAACAAGTAAAAAACACCGCCTGGAAAAAAGGGGAAAACACAATCACAAAGACATAATCAAAAAAGATTACAATTATAATAAAATTTAAATTACATCCAGCGATCAAATTTATTTTTAAACAACCCTAAATGAGAAACAAATTCATTCCCATAGACATCCTAGGGAAAAACGTCCAATAAAATTATTTGAGGGAAATGCACCCAAGGGGTGGACCTTAACAAAACAATGACACAAAACATGCTTTAATTCATTGAATTCATTACCAGAACAACATTAGGTAATAAAGAGGATCAATTTTCTTTCAATGAAACACCCTAACATGGTTGTGTGGAATAATAGCACATATAAACACCTCAACAATAAACTAGAGGAATGAGACCACGTACCTTGTCGTAGTACGACTCTCCTTGTCCAGCCTTGAGCTCCAATTCGAGCTAGAACGACGTAGATCTAGGAAATAGGAATAAATACTCTACATTAAATAACTTGTACTAGAACATGAATTCAGAAGAATGGCTCTGGATTAATGGAATGCTTACTGATAAGGTTCAAATGTAACCAACAGAAATCGAATTGGAGTCTGGACAAAGATTTGGGAGATGGTTGAAGTTTCGGTGATGCTTGTTCTTCAACTCGGTGATCCCTCTATCCATTCTACCGAAAAGAGGGGCTTCTTCCCATTTTAAGTGAGAAAATACATATACATGGTGTGTATATTATTTTACTATTCATTTGGCATCTGGGTTCCATTGATTTACTTTTCAGGACCTTTCAACATGACTACACTATGTGTAATAAGAAGTACACAATGTGTAGTTGGTTTTTCCTATTTTTATGGCCAACATGCCCACACTCCATGTATTCCTTTCATAAATAGCCATACTACATACTATGTGCTTAGGATTATACGGCGTGTAACGTCTGATTCCATTACTTTTCTAGTTTTCCATTGTTCTCTCAAAAAACAACTTTAAGGAAAAGAAAATAAGAAACTCGTGAAGAACTGGGTTCTCACAACCCCCCCCCCCCCCCACCAAAGAAATTCATCCCTGAATTTTCCCTCCAAGGGTGGTGAAATAATATCTAAGAATAACTCTAGACACCAATCACATGCATCGACCTCCGCTCCATAGTCGCATCATGTACTCGGTCGTGCTACCATAGCACCCGTACAAGAGGAACTAACTGGGCTTATAGAACCTTCATGTTATTCTCGATGATATAAATCAGATGCTTTAAAAAGGATGCATCAAACTAAATCTCAAACTCATCAGACTGAAAAATGTGAGATGGGTCTGAGTGATTGTAGTGCATCTGAGATATGTGGAAGATCTCGTGCATGGATCGGTACCTTTGTGGTAACTATAAGCAATAGGAAACCAACCCGACTCACTCCAGAATCAAAAACGGTGTGACATATCTTGGTGAATGTTTACCCTGTCTTCTGATTCTCTCATGTCCCAACCTCGATGAAATACGTAAGAAAACTCGATCCCCAACCTTGAATTCTATAGTTCTTCGTTAGTGATCAGCCTAGGATTTCTATTGAGACTGTGCAGTGTACATCTATTTTTGAATCAATTGGACCTACTCAAAAGTATCCTAACTGAGTTGTGGCCCCAGTAAAGCTACCTCACCAACCTCTAACCAGTTTAATAGTGATCGATATGGTCTAAAATATAAATCCTCATAATTTTCCATATTTATAGTCATCTAGAAACTATTATCATAGGATAACTCAACTAGGGGTATATGATTCTCCTAAGATCCCTCAAAGTCCAGGACACACACATGCGACATGTCCTCTAGTGCCTATATCATACATTCTGACTAGCCATATGTCTGAGGGTGGTATGTTGTGCTCAGAAGTACATGTGTACACAGTTCCCTTTGACAATTCCACTAGAAACGAGATTTAAAGCAGGAGTCCCTATCTAAAATGATAGAATGAGGAACCCTGAGAATTCATACCACATCTTGGATACACAGCTTTCTGATATCATCAGCACTGAAGGTCTCTTGGATCATCAAAAAATGAGTGACCTTTGTAAGCATGTCAAGTAATACCCACACAACATTATTTCCCCTAGGCGACCTTGTTAGCCCTGTCATGAAATCCATCATGACATCATCCCATTTCCACTTTGGAAAAGGTAACTTCTGTAAAAGCCCAACCAGCCGCTGATGTTCCGCCTTCACCTACTTATAGGTGGAACACTTCATAAAGAAACCAGCTAGTTCTATCTTCATACCCATCCTCTTGTACGGACATCATAAGTCATGGTACAACTTGGTGACTCTAGGATTCACTACCCAAGCTAAATCATGAAACTCCTGCATCATCTCGTTGTGTATATCTTCTAGAACCCACACACTCCCATGAATACACATAACTTTATCATCTCCTATCATCCATCTAGGAGGAGGGTCCTCACCTACCACATTCTCCCATAGAACTAGGCCTTCAGAATATGATAGTTGCCTCATCCTCACTCTTTCTAGAAGAGTAGAGGTAACAGCCAAAGATGAAAGATAATTTTGTCCCTCACTATCGTGCACCTATAAATGAATCTTAGAGAATAAATCCATAAGCTGCCACTTAACACTGGCCTTCGATACTACCTGTATCTGAGTCCTCCTGCTCAATGTGGCATCCACTACATTTCCATTTCCAGGCGTATAGGCAAGCTCAAAATCAAATAACTAAATGTATTGTACGCACCTTCACTCTCTTGGATTCAAATCATGCTGATTAAAGATGTATTTGAGGATTTTTTGGTCCGTGTACACCACAAAATGATGTCCCAGTAAATAATTTCTCCAACAATGCAAAGCCTGAACAATTGCATCCAACTCGAGATCATGCATCGGGTAATTGCTCTCATGTGGCCTCAATTAACGAAACCCATATCCAAGAAATTAATCCCACTGCTTAAGAATTGATCCCAGACCAATACTTAATGCATCATAGTACACAGTGTAACTCTTTCCCAGCTCTGAAAATATCAGAATCAGTGATAAAGTCAAGCATCCCCTCAACTCCTAAATATTTGTTCCATATGAATCTGACCACTCAAACTTCAACCTTTCTTGGTCAAGCCTGTCATTGGCGCTTCTAAGCATGAGAAGTCCCGTATAAAATTTTTTTAGTAACCATCCATCCCCAAGAAACACCATTCCTCAAAAATGTTCTTAGGATTATCTCAGGTCACTACTCCTCTAACCTTCTCTAGGCCCACTAATACCCCTGTCTATGAGATGATGTGAACCAAAAAAGTGAATCTGATCCATCCAGAAGTGTCATTTGGAAATATTAGCATATAATTTATGCTCTCTCAATGTATTCAGAATGATCTCAAGGTGTTTGTCATGGTTGTGTCAATTTTGATAATACACCAAGATATCAATCACAAAAACCACCACAAAATAATCTAGGTAATGAAGAAACACTCAGTTCATCAATTCCATGAAAAATACTAGAATGATTGTGATACCAAATGGAATAACCAAGTACTCATACACACTATACCTGCTACGAAACACGGTACGAGGTATGTCTGTCAGTCGAACACGTACCTGGTGATATCATGACCTCATTTAAATCTTTGAGAACACTTGAGATCCTCGAAGCCGATCAAATAGGTCATCTATATATGGAAAGGGATAATGGTTCTGATAGTCCATGCATAGCCTAAGGGAATTGCCCACATTTTTCGTGAGAAGGACCGGTAAACCCCGAGGAGAAGTGTTGGGTCAGATAAAACCCTTAGCTTCTAGATCTTCCAACTTCCTTTTGAGCTCTTGGAACTCTATAGTAGCTATCCTATAATAAGGAATTGATATCGATGAATCTTTTGGAACAAGAATGATAGTGAACTACACCTCTCTAATTGGAGGTAATATTGATAATTCTTCTAGGAAAACATCCCTAAAACGATCAACCATTGGAGGGAAATTTTCCAAACAGGTTCCCTAATCTTCCCGATATAAACTCGCAATCTGGGTTTTCATTCCCACCTATCCCATGATGCTCAGGTCTAGCTCAGCTCACATGAACATCCCATTCACCCTTATGTAGAAACTCTCCACCCATTTGTGTAGTAAAAATCACCCTACGGTGATATTAATCAACAAAGGCTCGAAAGGAAACCAACCAGTTAATTCCAAGAATGTTATCAATGTCTGTCATCTCAAGGACATAGTGGTTCCAAAGAAAGTGAAACCCACCAATCTCTAGAGGTAACTCCTTGAACTGACATACACTAGCCATCCTAATCTCCAATGGGGTGTCTAGAATCATTACATCATCAGAAGTAAACATATAGATCCCAAGGCTCTCCACAACAGCCATAGATATAAAACTATGTGTAGCACCAGTATCAAGAAGTGCAGAAGATAAAATAGAAGTGAGTAAGATCGTACCTATAACTGTAGAAGGTTTGGTATCTTGCTCATGTTGGTTCTGTTGTACTGCATAAGTTTGACCTACACTGAGGCCATTAGACACTTGTTGGATACCCTGAGCTGACCCGAACAACTATCAATGAGATCATGGGGTCTGGATACCATGTTCATGACCACCTCTTTGGACTGAATGCCCTGACATATTACACTTTCTAGAATGGTGAGAATATACTAACCATGCTCCTGCATGTGGAGTCTATACAAAACCTCTCTCTCTAGCCACTGGTGGAAAAGCCCTGCAAAAGCGCAATAGATGGCCCATCATGCCGCAATCTTGGCACTCAACTGGGTCCTTCAGGCACTATAGCCTCATATTCCCTATCTGATTGCACTGGTATCACCTCACCTATTCATCGGAAGAAAGGTTCTAACTACTATTGTCGCCATGAGATAACTCTAGATGACGCTTCTTCTTGCTGGTTGAGACAGTTCCATAAAATGGTGTTGAACCACCCTGGATCACACCACTAAATTCATTTAGATTGTGATCGGTGATTAGTGATTGATTCATGATAGTAGATACCAAAGGCAGCCTGAAGAAATTCACCTGTGATTAGATGTCGAACTGGAGACCATCATCTAATCGTTTATCCTTCAAAACTTCATCACCCATCAGAATAGGTGAAAAACGCAGAAGCTCAGTAAACTGGGTAGAATAGTCCATAATTGATAGTGTACCTTGCTCTAGGTGCATGAACTCCAAGGCTCGGTCGACCCTCAACAACTCGAGAATATAATAATCATATAAGGAAACCTGAAATTATTCCCATGTTATATCCAGATGACTCCCTGCCTGAGTGATAACATCCCACCATCTCTTAGAAGAATCTTGCAGAATATATTTCCCAAGCTTGACCCTCCTCTCGAGAGGAATCTCAAAATATTCAAAAATAGTCATCACATATTCCATCTATGATTCTGAAAACTGTTTTCCACCGTACCCTAAAATCGTAGGCGGATGGTATTTTTGGAAGATATTTGTTAGCTCTACCATATATGTGGAAACATGTGGTTCTCCCTGAAAGGTCTAAATGAACATCACATAGCCTTCACAGAACTGTGCATCTTCACCTGCGTCTATTATAACAGATGGTGTCGTAGCTGGCACAAATGGATTATCCATTGGTAGCCAATGACCTACCATTTCTGGAGTATAATCATCGCCACTCTTCTAGCGTACATCTCGTGGTCGTCACGGCGGCATGACTTTACAAGTTAAAGTACACACCTCATTTAAAACTCATTTTCATGGTTTCCTATTCACAAATTAAAAATAATAAAACAGGATAAGACCATCAATGTTTGGAAAAAAGTAATTACATGGTGTGTGGAAGGACTACACAGCGTGTTCCCTTAAGCTCTTACATGGTCGTGTTCTTCCACGGGCCGGGTGTGTATCAACTCCAAGTACACAGCGTGTTCCATGAGTATATGGCATGTACACAGGTCTATTCTCTTGTCCATGCACTCCCACATGGACTAGTCCACACGATTTCTACCTGGGAAGGCCACATGGCATGTTCTGAGGGTACACGGCGTGTTCTAATCAAAACTAAACAGCATGTGTTTCCTCTCACATGGCTCGTTACACGGTTAGTTACGACTCGGTGTGTACATGTGATACATGTCATGTACATATTAAAACTTGGAACACCTTTTTCCCTGAACAGGAAGAACACATGGTGTGTTATGATAAACTACACATCATGTATACTGGGTTTTTCAATACATAAACTCCATATTGCCCAGAAAACCCATGTTCTCCAGAAAAACGTAACTAGTGGGATGCCAAATTTAGATCTTTGAGGTCCCATACTCCCTACGAATCAATGTTTGGCACCCAATCATAACATATCTCAATATAGTTATATACAAAATTATGAATCATGATCCACTAAATTCCAATACAATAGGGTCCATACACCTCAAATATTTGGCATCCATCCTGTTTGAATTTTATCATGTACCAATACACCTATCACAATAGTGGGAATATCTATCAAGGTATTATCACAACAACATGAAATGGCTAATTCATCCAAGATGGCAAGGAATAATGCATGGCATGTGATTATAACAAGTTTATATATAATTCATGAGATGGAATAACCTTATCTCATCAGGTTGAAACAAAATAGAACCACAATTGTATCAATATTAATAGAAAAAATTAAGTGCATCACCCAACGGTGTAATCAAATCAACTATAATAGCACAAAATCCAAAATGAATATTTAATTCGAGGTCATTTGATTTTTCCCGATACACGAGGTAGCTACACCTGGGCACAACTAATTACCAAATTCCATATTCTTCCTATTACAGTCTATTATTGCCAAATAGTAAGAAAAAACATAAAATAAATCCTTTGATACCACTTTGTAACATCCCAAGTCACGAAGCCACTTAACTGGTGCCCTGTACTTGGTTCGACACATGGCCTCAAGTGCATTTCCCCAAATGCCAGAGGATTCCAACTAGCATTGAGGGCCTAAGGTGTGATAGTGGGAAATCTTTTCCCTCATTGGCAGAGATTAGCACATTAGAATAAATAATAAAAGTAGCAGATGTAGTAAACAACATGCAACTGAAATAAATGACAACAGATTGAAAGGTAATATAACTAAAATACATAACATATCAGAATGACGTATCATGTTACATGTTCAAAGAAAGAATAAAAATAAGATACACTACAATCAAGTAAAATACTATACTAAGGTATAACAATACCTAATGAAACACAACAGCATCGCAAGACTTGGCTTTCTCCATTTCTCTCTTGATCCTACGAAGCAAACAAGTACCTGTATAAAGAGCCTTTCCCCTAACGACCCTAGAAATAATATAGTCTATTTGGGCCTAGAAACATGACCCAAACAGGGTGTGAGAAATAAATCCTAGAAGGTAACCACCGAAGTTCTGTTCGAATATGTCAGTGAGTATATGCAGCAGTGGTATAAAAATGAAATAAAGTAAACTAGGATATACTCAAAAGTAAACAACCTTATAAGTGATGGAATTCATTTATATAGTTTGTTTGAAATTATTTTACCTAAAGTATTTAAGTCTTGGAATTCTGCCTAAACCTGACATTCCTCGCAGCAATGTAAGAACAACAGAAGTCTCAGATGACCTTCTAACAAGTAAGTTAAGTATGAATCTAAGTTTGTGCTTTGTCTTAGAAGACGTGCCACAATACATTACATTTCACCATTTATGTATTACCTGAGTCCGTTCTTGAGATTCCTAAGTTGGAATTAAAGTATCACTATAGGTATAATTCTACCGACATCCTATGATTCCATTCTTAGTGGTCCTACTAGGTAGCACCGAGTATCACTCTCGATGTTGTTATAAGTTCACGTGAGTTCATCCTCAGTGGTCCTACTAGGGATCCCCAAGGTATCACTCTATGTGTAATATAATATTATGTCATTCTAGTTTATCCATGTAGGTCCTACTAGAGAGCCCAAGTTCCACTAATGACATATAAATCCAAATCCCCTCGATCCTGTCTATGGGGTCCTAAACTAAACCCATATATCACCCAAGGTGCAAGTACAATAGTCATGTGAGTCCGTTCATGGCGTTCGAAGCTAAACCCATGTATCACCAAGTTCTATTTACCAATTACTCCTTAAAATTTATTAAAACATTCCAACCTGCTTAAATAAGTAAAAAGACACTACATGAAAAAAATAGACAAACATAATCCCAAAGCCATAATAAAAAATGCTTACAATTATAATGCAATTGAAATTATAGTCAGTAATCGACATCATTTTTAAACAAACCTAATTGGGAAACGAAGGAATGCCCATAGGCATCCTAGGCTGAAATGGCCAATGAAATTTTCTGTGGGAAACACACCCATGGGGTGGCCCTTAACCAAAAAATGATGATAAAGTTTCTTTAATTTATTGAATTCATTACTAGAACAACATAAGGTTATAATGAGGATCAATTTTCTTTCAAAGAAACATCTAAACATGGTTTTGTGGCACAACAACACATATAAACACCTCAACAATTAATGAGAGGTATGAGACTACCTATCTTGTCATAGTATGACTCTCCTCATCCAGCCTCAAGCTCCAATTCAAGCTTGAACGACATACATCGAATAAAAAAGAATAAACAATCAAACTTAAATAACTTCTTCTAGAACAAGAATTAGGAATAATGGCTCAAGGGTAATCAAGATCTTACCATTATGGTTCAAACATAACTAACGGTGATCGAATAAAAGTTTGGATGAAGATTTGGGAGAAGGATGAAGTTCGGGCAACGCTTGTTCTTCAACCCAATGATACCTCTATCCATTCTACCGAAAGGAGGGGCTTCTACCCATTTTAAGTTAGGAAACTCATATACACGGTATTTAGTACCATATACATGGAATGCATATCATTTTACTGTTCATTTGGCAGTTATTTTCAACCGACTTACTTTTTAGGACCTGTCGACATGACTATATGGGGTGTACTAAGAAGTACACAACATGTAGTTGTTTTTTCCTCTTTTTCTAGCAGACAGCCCCACACGCCATGTATTCCCTTTGTACATTGACATACTACATAGTGTGTACTTAGGATTGCATGGAATGTAACCTCTGATTCTAATAATTTTCCAGTTTTCCCTTGTTTTCTCAAAAACAACTTGAATGAAAAGAAAAGAAGAAACCCATACCTCAATGTAAGAATAGGGTTCTTGCACTTTTTTAGTGCTGATAAAGATTGATTTTATGAGAGCTTTTTTAGCACTGATAAATCTCTGTCTTTAAAACACTAAAGAGCACTACTAAATACTTATGATAGGTTTTTTAGAAAATAACACTTTTTAAAAAATTATAATTATTATATATTATTATAATACTTATAATAACACTTTTTAAAAACTAATAATTTTATAATTATTTGAATATATAATTTTTTATTTATAATTATATAAATACATTTTTTAAAAATAATTTTTATATCATTGTATATTTATATAATTATATATGTATATATATATATTTATTTAATTAATAAATATAGTAAACATATTCATTATTTAAATAAATATATATAATTATTTATAAATAATTACATAAATACTTTTAAAAAAAATTATTTCATTATTTATAATTATAAATGTATAAAAATTGTAAATATACATTTATAAATATAATTATTTATAAATATTTTTCAGAAATATATTTTTAATATTATTAATGAATATTTAACCTTAAGTGCATGCATGTTAAAAATGAGTAAAATTAAATAACTAAAAATGAGTACACTTTAATTAACAATATTGAAGAATTGGATAAGTTTGATTTATTAAAAATAAATCATTAAAAAATGTATATATATTGATATAAAGATGAATACATCTTAAAAATATTAAAACATAGTAAATATATATATATATTATAAATAATATATACTAATTAAATTCCTAGAAAAATATTTATATGTGTGAACTTTATATAAAATGAATTATAATTACGTATATTTGAAATCAATATAACACACATTTGATCTATGTTAAATTGAAAAATCCAATGAAATTCAATTATGCACATTACTCGATGTAATTAATCAGTATTTTTAATTCAAATTAGTTTTTAATTATAAACTAATATCAATAAATTTATTATTATTTAATGTAAAGTATAAGTATTTTCTATTATATAAATAATATTTATATACATTCATATATATATATACTACTTATTAACATTATCAATAATTATTTAATTAATAAAATGTTTAATATTTTTCTCAATTTTCTTATTTTTTATTTTTATTTGTCTAATTTTCATTTTATAATATCTATATATTTAATATATATTATTTATTAATATTTATAGTTTATATATAGTATAATAAATTTATTAATTTTTATCAAAAATTATTTAATTAATAAAACATTTAATATTTTTTCAATAAAATCATTTCTTATTTTTTATTTTTTATTTATTTCATTATTTCATTTTATTTTTACTGTTATTAGTGCTAAAAAAGTTCAAAAAAAGGATACATTTATGGGTGCTAATTATAAATTGATGATAAAGGGTGTCTTTTATCAGCACTATAAAAAGATGCTGATAAAAGGTATCCTTTATCAACACTTGTTTTAGCACTAATAAATGGAACCTTTATCAGTTCTTCCAACATTGTTAATGGCATGTTTTTTAGTAGTGATTGTTTTTCCATGTTTTAATAGAGAACTTATTTTAAAACTAAATCTTATCACTTTTATAAACATCATTTTAAAAAATAAACGTCACTTTTTAAATATGAAATTAAAAATATTCTTTGGGTGGATATTATTTATTAATCTTAGAAGTTACATTTTTTGATAAATAATGAAAAATACTAATATTTAATTGAAAATTAACTTTTAATCTAAATAATTGATAACATTAAATTATATTTTTTATTTTATTTAAAGTAAAATTAGATCAATTATACAAATATTAATCCAATTTAAGTCATTGTAATCATTTTTATATTTAATTTAGATATAAAAACATAGTAAAATTTTGAATATTTTTACTTTAAAACATGCTTTCTCATTCTATCTTTTGGATTAATTTTAAATTAATTTTTTCAACTTCTGTGAATTTAATTTGTAAAATTGGATTTCAAATTTTTAATAAGATTGATTTATATTTTATATTAAGGCCAACTTAATTTTTCACCAAAGTGATTTGTCAAAATATTTAAGATTAATTATAGTGATTAATAGAAAAACAAGTTTTCCAAGCAACTAAAGATTAAATTTAAGCAGCCAAATGACCTAGAAACTTGTCGAAAACCAATTTATTCGCCATATTTTAATATATATATATTCAATTATAAATATTATCCTATTAATTTATCCACTTTAAATGGAAAAAATGTGTGCATAATTCACCCTTTTCAAAAATTACAAGAGTGCTACTCACCCAACTTATAAAGGGTCACCCCCTCTCCCCCTCTCTTAACACCTTAAAATGCAATTTTTTCACCCACAACCTAAAACATGACTTCTATAATTCCATACAAAATTCCTAGAATCATTATCTTTTAAATAATCTCATATTATGAAGGTATTAGTGAAAACCTAAGGATGATACTCGAGGAAAAGGTAATTTTTTCTAAAAGCATTTTTATGGTATTTCATTCTCCACATCCTTTAATAACTATTATACCATGATTATATAATAACCATGGTATCCCAAATATTATTATAAATTTTTATTTTATGTTAATTACCTACAACCACACACACTTTCATCAAAGGGGTTATTAAATCATCATTCGTGTGTACGATGGATTGCTGCCTAGTGAACTGATGTCATTCATTTTTCCATTACCACATTTCAGGGTTTGTAATAATGATGGAAATGCTAATTATAAAAGATATTTTTTACATTTATAATGTCCTTATTCTTATATAATTAATATATAACACATAGATTCTTGATTTCCATTTGGTTGGAATATGATAATGTCGTTCTTTTGTACAGAGGACTACCACCTCGCAAAGTGATGTGATTTATTTACACTTTACATAAAATGTATTAAAGATGGGTTAAATAAAAATATGTGTTATATATGAAATAATAATAACAATTTAATGATAATATAAATATATATAACATTTTATTTTAATTCATTCAATACGAAAATATAATATAAACAGTGTTCAAGTGTATGTGCAGCCTACCATCTCCATGAATGGTGTATTTCATTTCCTACCACTAAATTTCATGGAATAATATAAATACATTTAAAATTTATAAATATAATATTTAAATAATTATTTATATTAATTATATGATTAAGTAATTATTTAATTAAGAGGAATAAAAAAATAACAAGTCAAAACATACTCAAAAAACACAACAGATATTTCCCAAAACGATTAAAATAATTAATTTTTATTAATGAAAGAGTAATAATATGTTATAAAAGGGTCATATATGATATTATAAATTGTAATATGGTTATATAATAAGTTAATAACATATTTAAATCCATTTTATTGGAGTTTAAATCACTTTAAGTCAAAATGAAGCATAAGGTAAGGGATTTCGACTCAATTTCATTTCATTAAAGCATATTGTATCGTTATGCACCTAATTTATTTTTTATGGTGTAATACTGCCCATTGACATGGGATATAATGAATATTTAATTATTCATGGTATTTTTAGTTCCAATTTGAATTATTTTATCTAATGTGATTTAAATTAAAAAATACCATGTGGTAAATAATTTTTTAACTCAATTTATATTCATTCGGTTAGACATACACTTCATTGATTATAATATTCTATTATTATTTGTATAATTAATTTTGAATATATATATATATATTTATATTTACACTTTTTTATATGTAATTATAATTTATACACATAATCGATTCATTTAGTAATTCTCACTACAAAGTTATGATCATTTCCATGGTTTATTTCAAAGTCTTAGTCCAACTGAGATTGTTTTTTATGGAATTTCCATTAAAGGAAATTATATAAGAATTTTTTAATAAAATATTTAATTTTCTTCTACTATTGTTATTCATGATCTTTTTTAATGGATATTATCATTTTACACTCTTTGTTTCTTAAAATTATTGAGAAATTTTTTTAATAAAATCCATCTTCATTTCTCTCTTTAGTTGGAAATAAGTTTTCTAAAAAAACCATGTTTTATAAAAAAAAATAAAAATGTATTCCTTAACCTTTTAAAAATAATTTATTAAATGAAATTGTCACCCATTTTCTATTTAAATTTTTTTCTAAGGAATCTTCTTTTCGATTTCTTAATAAGTAACTTTTATAACCTTTTTACAAAAGGAATTTTCTAACTTTCACAGCATATATGGAATTACCCATTGTCATGATTATCATTTATTCGATGCTTCATTTGATATTTTGCGAATAATTTTTTAATAATTTTTTTATATGTTGTTTTCAAATAAAATTTATTTTCAAAAAAATCCAATTGAAAATGATATTTTCCTCAGGAAATTTTTTTAAAGATATTTTTGTGGAACTTCTATTAATCAATGATAACAACTCCTTTTTTAAATCCATTGGTTATATAGTGCATTTATATTATCCTAATTCTTTTTATGGATGATTTTTGATCATTCTGACTAAGGAAAGTATCGAAATTCACTTCCTTAATTCAATTTCATAATTAACAACTTTCCCTTGAAATGTTCACATTCCTATGATCATTATAACTTAAATTTACCCTAAATATATAGATTATTTATAATGGTAATTATTATTACATAAACCATATACCATTTTTACATATTGTTTCCATTTAAAATTTGTTTTATTATCTCATGAAATATTGATATATATGTATACTATACTCAACATAAAAATTGAATAAGGAGCATTGTTTATGAATTAAATAAATAATTCAATATATGAGGTATTATTTGGACATATAAACATGGGTGGGGCCTGGTTAATGATATCTCCTCGACGTATCAGTAGTCTCATGGGAAAAATTAGTTGGATTTAATTAATTAAATGGGTTTCTACTCAACAGTTTGAAACTATCTTAAGAATATATCTTGATGGTGAATATATCATGTATTTGGGAAACATAATGTGTAATAATTTATCATTACTTCATTTAGATTCATTTATTATTATCTATGATATTTTTAATATGAAAAAATATATAGATACATTTCATTATTATTTTATTGATTAAATGTCATGGATTTCAATTATTTACCTTTCCATATTGATTATGTATTATCTATTTATTTATATGGAAAATGTGTTTAGTTGTTTACCTTTTCGTGTTTATTATTCCTTATCCAGTAATTTATATGGAATGTGTGTTTAGGTATTTACCTTTCCATAATTATTATTATCAATGATTCATTATTTCTTATATTTCATTTTACCCTTACTGGTCATTTTCTCTCATCCTAATATTGTTTCTTTTCCCCATGATTCCATAAAGTATAATATGACTGATATGTATGGATATCATAGATAAAATAAATTTATTTTCAAAACGGTATGTTGTAATTTTTTATTCAAATGTAATGTAAGGCTCATGTTTGTATCTAGTTTACCAATACTACTAAACTATTTGGTCCTTTGGTATGTGATTTCTTGTATCTTATGTTGATGTAGTGGTAGTAGGCACTGTTTCTAGGCTATTGGGGTCGAGGTCACTATAATTGGTATTAGAGGAAGCTTTGTTGAAACATTGTGAAATATATTTCATAAAACATATATTAAAGAACATAACCCTATGATATAATTTAAGGATAAGTATTTAATAACATCCTAAAGTTTGGGAAAGATATATATTATGTTTGTTTCTTTACAATACATCTATATATGGATACTACAGGTAAACATGGTTTTGGAATAAATTAACCTTGGGGTAATAACTCAAAAATGGTGTCTAAAGCTTGACTCAAGCATAACCTATTACATGATAATGGGCCTTATTGTACACTAGGTTTGACACTCCTGGTCAATTTTCTTAGGATAATTATAACTTTCATTACAGAACATTATAAATTATTTCAATAGATGATGAAAATGAGTGAACTAGGTTAAAAATTAGGTGTCTAAGATTGAAAATAATGTGTTAGTATTTAAAAATAATATAAAAAATTATATGGTCTTCTCACTATGATATTTTTTCTCACACTATGCTTTCTGGTTTTAGGAAATTGATATAACCCAAAAGAATAATGTTAACATTGGACAAGAGGGACAAGTAGGTGACAATGAGGAATAAAATGAGATTAATATTTGATTGAAATATGGTGTATTTAAGCCTAATAATTTTTCCTAAAATATTATGTAACATCCTAGGTAAATGAAGAATAATAAATTTTCATATTTATTAATATTTTTGAATTAAATATTAATTATAATTTTAATAGGATGCTATGTTTGATGGCTTACCTAATATGCAACAACGGGATTCTTTGAAATCTTACATTACACAATAATAATATAATAATATAATTTTAAATGGTAGTTAACGCCAAGCCATTGTATTTGAAATAATGAATATAACTAACTACAATATGATTGTACATGTTTGTTAAATTTTTTTACTTTTATTAAATAAAAGTTAGAGGCTTGAAATGTGAATGAATCTAATTTTAATCATAAATACCCTAATATTATTTAAAAGGTCAATTTACCGCCTTTTAATGGCGAACCCACTTTAAATCTTGTTTTAGTTACTTTTATATGTTGTATTTGAAAAAATAAATTTTTTCATTAGAATTAGGACATCAAAACTCATACATTGGATGAAATTTTGGTATTTTTCTGATAAAATTCATTTTTAATTAATAGTGAAAAAAACTATATTTTAATTGAAAACTGCCTTTTAATCTAATTTATTTATAAGGTTATATTATCTTTTTAATTGGTATTAAAGTGTAATTATATTATGTTTTTTCTATTTAATCTAATTTTTTTCATTGGAAGTAATTTCACGTTGAAATTGGACATAAATAAGTGTCAATATTTTGATATTTATTATTTCTTAAAAACACGCCTTTTGTTTTGGCAGTGAGAATTATTTTTAAATTAATTTATGCCACTTCTATATTTTGAATTCGAAGAAATGGATTCCATATTTATAATCAGGAGGTACAAATTGTGTAAATATGTAAATTTTATTCTTAAACATTATTAATATTTACTTGAGTATGTACTTTATTTACTATCGTTAAAAGGTAAATCTGGTAAATAAGGGTAAACAAATTTTATTATAATTATATAAAATTGCCCTAACATGTTTAATAATCCTATTTTTTGATATATTTCCGACCATGGGCATCCTTGTATCGATTTAGGGACCCCATTGAGACACATGGGAGTGATAATGACACTTTATTTCAATTAAATTAATGTAAAGCCAAAAATGACATAAGCAAATATCATTTAGTAAATCAATTTTTACATGGAGTTATATAATTTATATCTTCGACTATAAATATTCATTTTAAAGATAAAAATATTTCCTACATCATGTTATTTTGATTATAATTTTTAGAAATCAAATAAAAATATTATTTATGATACAATAATGATGTAGTGTTTACCTCATTAATGAATGATTTAAATAAATAAGATAATAAATACAAAAAAATATCCAAAAACTCTCCAATTATTTTTAGATGATTTTATTTTTAACATGAGTCATATTATCTTCTACATTAATGATTTTTGGAAATTTTTAAACTAAATATAAGTTTATAATAAAATAATTATTTCAAACTTTTCTAAAGAGCCCCTCCTCCCCCTTTTAAAAGGACATCACTTCTAACTCATTCCTCACACCTCTAACGCCCCTTGTCTCTTCCAACCTCTTCTTAAATAATATCCTCACATCCTTATAATCCTATTATAAGCCTTAACTTAGGAAGAAGGAACTTCAAGTAAACCTTTTGGTTCAAACCAAAGAGAGATACCTGATTTAAAGGTAACGACTTATTTTAAGTTATTTTATTTTATTTTACCTCTCCAACCCACTAAACTATTTTTATTTATTTCTTATATAACAACGTTATTATACTCAATATACTAGGTTGTTTTGATGGGAAATATTCTAGCAACACTTACACACACCTCCATCTAATGGGTAAAGAACATATTGTTTCTGTGGACGGTGAACTACTTCCTCACGAAACGATGATTGTTCAAATTTCTCCAAACACCTCTCATGGTGGCCATTATGATGGAAATATTTTTATATGTGATATATATTATATTTATATTTTCTCTATGCTTCTGTATTTTTTAATTATATCATACAATTATTGTTTCCATTATGGGTAAACACGATAATTGCATTTGAGGAAGTGCGGACTACCGCCCCCTCAAAGTGATATGACTCGTTCATAACATACGTCAAATGTATAAAGGATGGAGTTACTGAAATTATATATTATATTATACTGGAATTATAATATAACTATGTATCATTATTTTTTCAACCCATTAAAATATGAAATAGAAATGATAGTAGCGTTCAAGCGTACGTACGGCTTACCATCTCCATGAACGGTGCATTTCATTTCATATCTCCAATTGTTATGTACTATTATAAATAAATATATATACTGGATATATATGATATCTAAATCATGAATATCATTCTGGAGAAAATTTAATTTCGACCACATGAACAATTTATAATTATAACAAATTCATTTTCAACTCAAGTTCTGAACATCGACAAAATGTCCGATATGAAATCAAATAATTAACTAAATGTTATAGCAATGTAATAAGTGATATAAACGGAATAATAAACATGAAAAAGGTTCTTAAGAAATTATATATTAACTTATGTTTATTATTCAGGAAATTAAATAACGAATAGGTCAAGTCAGACATGAGGTAAGGGACTTCGTCTCAATCTCCTTTCAATGAGGCATATTTTGTTTTATACATGACTTTATTTTATACGGAATATAAACACCTTTGAATTTTCATTTCATTCAAAGTGAATATTTTTCTACAACGTGTTTTACTAAACTACAAAAAAAATGTTTTAACGTAAGTGGTGACAACGACCTTTTCCGCCGCCATGAGTATTATTTGATCTTTTCCTTCCTTAACAAGACATAATGTTTTTAAAAGGAAAATAAATACCATATATTCTTTTACATATTTTTGTATTGAAAATGGATTTGATAATGGATTTTTTTTATGTCAATTTATTTAAATTATATATTTTGATTGAAATTTGGAAATGTTTGCTTTCCCTTATATTTTTTTAGGTGTTATGATTTTATAATGGTACTCGAACATTTGACGGGTGGTTACATGAGAAACCAAATGACGGGTGGTGTCGTGATAAACTAGGATAGGTGGTAACATTATAAACTCCAATGAATTAGGTATGGAAGTTGGTCATATGGCTATTCCATTTAGTGATATGTGTAGAAGTCGACCATATGGTTATTCCATTTAAGTATGTCTATGTCCCAAGTTACCTTTATATGTTATATGTTCTTTCTATGGGTTTTATGGTAATATTTTGGTTACAAAATGGAAGTAAATGATCTTTTATTAAGTGAAGAGTATTTTCTCCATTATAAAGGTGAAAAGTATTACTTATGATAGGGTATTCATGATTTACTTGTTGTTTTTAAAAACAAATATTTTTTCTTATTTGTATATCCCTTACTGATCTTTTTATGATCATCCTAAGTTTTTGAAATGTTTTTCATGGGACATAAGGTGGAATAGGGTCAAATATGGGATCAAGGAAAATTCATGATGTCTAAAACATGTAACTATACATGACTCTTTTTTTCAAAAAGTTTTTATTTTATTAAAAAAATGGAAACTGGGTAGAAGTGTATACTTTGTAATTTTTGAGGTGAAATGTAATAGTTATGGCCTAACTCTCTAAAACTCTAAACCTGAAAATATCCTTAATGTGAATTATTCATTTAATTAAAGATTATGTAATGGTTTAAGGTTAGATCCTTATATATTATTAGCACCAAATACCTTAAAACTCCCATACAAACCAAGGAATAGAATGATGTAGTTTTTTAAGAACTCGAGTGGTGGGGACTATAGAGAAAATACGGCTCATTTCTATCATACAATAAATGTGTAAGGAGGCACCCAAGAAAATATATTAATGGAATGGATAAATGATTTATGTGTGCAAAATAAGGTAATAAATAAATTAATTATTTTATGAAAAATGAAGAGTGTGATGGAAGGAAATAAATATCATCCTAAGGATCATTTTATTGTTCATTATCTTATATATAGGGAACCAGGGCATTACCTAAGTAAATTCCCTCTTTTAAATGGTAACCCCTAGACCATGGGAGGACCTATGTTTAAATATAATAGATTAAGTTTTATGTAATACTATACAAGAAACAAATGATATATTTTAGCAATAGTATTTTGGTTTCAAGAATCATGAAATATATAACAATTCAATTAAATTTTAGAATCAATTGTGTTTTAATTAAAATAATAGTTCTAGATACCATCATGAGTTAATGATTTTAAGACTTAAAATTAGTTAAATGACTTAAATAACTATTTTTAGGTTTTATTTTTTTAGATTCTACCAAGGTTAAAGATATTTTGGATAATTTTGGGCATGTTTATGATTTGGTGGAAATGTTATTTATGGAATAATACATTTAAATTTTGGAGAAATAATTTTAATTGTATTGATAAAATTTAGGGTTGAAAAAAATACTATTAGAATTTTTGGGAAACTTTTCTCTTGAAAAACATAGAAAAATGATATTTAATGATTAATTTTATTTCAATGATGTCCATCATATTTTTAGGATCATTCTAATAATATTTTTCTAAAAAAGGACAACATATATGCCAATTGACAACCCATCATATCTATAAATTCCTTAGGTCTTGAACCCATGATTTAAGGATAAAAGGGTTTTAACACCATCCACTGACCAACACAATGTCTCGTTTAATATTTCATTGTTTTTATTTAAACAATATGATGAATAAATATTAATGATTAATCAGTATTGTTACTACTTAGGTTTCTAGATTAATGTATTAACTATATTGATTTTGTAAAATGGTTACAAACTAACATAAATACCTGTTTTATGGATATTATGATCTATTAAAAGATAATTTTATTTATTCAGGAATAGAAAATTCATTTACAAATATTTATTTCCTAAAATAATAAATGAATTTGAAATTTATTTATTCAAAACCAAATGTTGAAATTATTCATATAAAATAAAAATATATCAAGTTATTATATTTCATTTTATTCTTATATAGTAAAATAATTACTCAACATTATAAAAAGGATCTTGAAATAAATTTTATCCTATTACTATCATAATTGATAATATCAATAACCATCAAACACATATTATATTTAATGCTTTTAGCCCCTTAACTATCTATTGATCATTCACATGTTTGTGATCAAGGAACTAAACCACTCTCAATAAATATTTATTCTTTTCCTCTATTAACATATCCTCAATTTTCACCTATGTTATCCTACTTAGAAACCTAGTTATATGTAATTCCATGTGACCTTAATACATCCAATTTTCTCTAATTGAGAGGATTTTTATCAACCCTCATCATAGTGACGGTTTTTAAAAAAATAAATTTTCAAAAATTAAACCATAGATTAATGAGATCAAGTTCAAATTGTGAGGAAAATATTTTTTAAGGTGGGTAAATATAAAACCCTAAATTTTTTAAATATGAACATCATATTAAATTACATATCTGACATGAAACATCAAGCGTAAAAAAGAATATCAAATCCAGAGACATTATAGTATATTTAATATTTTGAATTGATTAAATATATTTTATAGCTTTCTTTACACACAATTTTGACTTTATCATGAATTACAAACAATATTGATCTTACCATGTCTTATATGCAACAAATATTTCATTTGATAGCTTGTGTTAAATGCAAGAATGGGTTTTACTGAACAACAATATGATATCAATATTATTATTTGAAATGAAAATTATCTACTAATTTTTTAATTTGAAGTAATGAATTGTATTAACTAAATTATGAAAATATATTGTTGAATTCATTGGTTTATAAATAATTATAAATGATTACAAAAACCAATTGAATATAAAGTAAATGTATTTATAAAAAACCAGTTTTATGCGCCCGAAGGAATTTTATCCTAATAAATTTAATTAATTACTATTAGTGAATGATATTAATGAAATTAATGTAATATACATTAAATAGATTTTTTCGCATTCATACAATATATTTTAAATGCATAAGAAAAGAAAAAAATCCAATTTTATACATAAAAATGTGTTTTTTTAAGATAGTTTTTTCCCTTGTAATGTTCCACTTGTTTTAAAACAAACTTTTTAAAATTTTATTTAAAAAATAATATTTTTTAAAATTTGGAATTTCAATATTATATTAGAGTGAATTGTCAGTATATTTCTGAGAAGTCTTTTTTGAATAGTGAAAAATACTGAATTTTTATTTAAAACTGAATTTTTGTCTAAATAATTTATAACTCTGAATTATATTTTAATTTTTTTTGAAGTAAAATTATATAAATTATAAATATATTAATCCAATTTAGCTTATTGGAACCATTTCTATGCATAATTACATATAAAAACATAGTAAACTTTTGAATATTTTCACAATAAAAATCCAATTTCTCATTTCTTTTACAGTATAAATTTTAAATTAATTTTTTATATTTATGTGAATTGAATTTGGGAAAATGGATTTCTTATTTTTAATAATAATAATTTTTAATTTCTAGTAAGTTCAACTTAATTTTTTACCATTTTGATTAGTGAAAATAATTAAAATTAATTACTGTGATTAAGAGAAAAACGAGTTTACCAACGGTTTAAACTTTAAACATAAGGGACCAAATGACTTAGAAACTTTTCCAACACGATTTTTATGACCATATTTATAACTTGTAAATTATTTTATATATATTTTTACATTATTTGAGCCACTTTAACTTGAAAAAACGTGAATGGAATTCTCCCTTTTCAGAATTTACAAGAGTGCCACTCACCCTAGTTATAAAAGGCCACCTCTTATCCCCCTCTCTTCACAATTTCAAATCAAATAATTTTTTCAAAAAACCTGACCAAATAAATTTTAAAATTCCATACTATGATAGTAAAATCATTATATTTGTAATAAATCCAACTTAGGAAGACATTAGTGTATCCCTAAGGAGGATACCTGCAGAATAGTTAATGTTTTTCTTAAAGAATTTTTATTTTATTTCCTTCTCTACATCTTTAAATTATTATTATAACATTATCATATAATAACATAATTTTCCTAAAAATAATTATATGTTGTAATGTTAATAATATGACCTAAACTGACACACACATTCATAAAATTGGTT
This sequence comes from Viscum album, assembly GCA_963277665.1. NCBI lineage: Eukaryota > Viridiplantae > Streptophyta > Magnoliopsida > Santalales > Viscaceae > Viscum > Viscum album. The sequence goes on along the minus strand of OY728156.1, from coordinate 791,152,800 downwards.
ATGAAATAATTATTCGTGTGTATGACGGATGACCACCTCATGAACCGATGTTGTTTGTTTTTTCATTACCGCCTTTAAAGGTTGGGAATAATCATGGAAATACAATTTATATATCATATTTATGATATTTAGGATTTATTTATTATTATTTAGTTATTATATAACACATTTTTTTCTTTCCATTTTGTTGGAATAGGATAATGTTGTTCATGTGTACTGTAGACTACCGTCTTGTGAAGAGATGTGATTCATTTATGCTTTACAAGGAATGTATTACGGATGAGTTTAATAAACATATGTTATATATATGAAATAATAATTATAATATAAGTATATAATATATATATATATCATTTAATTTTTATTCTATTAATATGATATAAAAATAGAAACATTGTTCATGTATATATATAGCATACCGTCTCTATGAATGGCGTATTTTATTTCCTATCAGTATATATTATGGAATAATTTAAATAATTATATATTTAATATATATGATATTAATATAATTATTTAAATTCTTGGGATGATTAAATCATGATTGATGTAAGAGGAACAAAAAAAATAACAAGTCAAAAATACTCGAAAAACAAAGTAATTATTACCCCAAAAGATGAAAATAATGAATGATAATTAACAAACAGATAATAATATGTTATAAAAGTATCATATATTATATAAAAAATATTAATATGTCATTTTAATAGGCTAATAACTTGTTTAAAACCATTATACTTGAGGTTAAATCATGTTCATCCAAAAGGAAGCAAAATGTACAGGATTTCGCCTTAATTTTATTTCATTGAGGCTTATTGTATCATTATGAACATAATTTATTTTTTATGGTGTATATACTACCCCTTGACATGGAATATCAAGAAAAATTAATTATTCATGGTATTTTAGGTTTAAATTTTAATTATTTCATCTAATTGTTTCTGAATTTTAAGTTTTCCAATGGTAATGAAAATCCATATCAATTTCAATTTATTGGGTTAAACTTCCACTTCATTTATTATGATATTATATGATTATATTTATAATGAATATTGACTATATATTATTTTATTTCTACTTTTTTATGTGGATTTATAGTTTATACACATAATTGATTCATTTATTAATTCTCACATAAACATTATAGCCATTTTAAGGGTTTATTTTAAAATCACATTCCCATAGAGATTGTTTATTGTTGAGTTTAAACTAAAGTGAACTATATAAAAAAAATTAATAAATCCTTTCATTATATTATTATCTAGTGATTCCTGATCTTTTCAATCAATAGTACCATTTTTCCTCTATTTTTTACTTAAAATTATTGAGAAATTTTTTTAATAAAATGAAACTCTATTTCTCTCTTTGGTTGGAAACCTATTTTATTACAAAAACACATTTTATAAAAATGTTTTATTTACCCTTTTAAAAATGATTTATTAAAAGAACTTTTATCCCATTTTTTATTTTTATTTTTTAAAATTCAATGGAATCTTCATTTCACATTCAAAACAATGATATTTTCTAACCACTTTACAAAAAGAATTCACATTTTACTTCCATAGCCTATACGGAATTACCCGCTATTATGAAAGTCATTTATTTGGAAATTCCTTTGTACGTTTACATGGTTTTTTTAAAATAAAATGTTTTTAAACGTTATTTTCAATGAAAATGTATTTTTAAAATGTTTTTCAAAATAAAATGGGTATTTTCCTCAAAAAACTTTTTTAAATATCTTTTTATGGTGATTTTATTCATCAATGATAACATACCTTTATTCTTTCTCCAATGGTTATACATTGTATTGATGTCATCCTAATTATTTATATGAATGGTTTATGCTCATTCTAACTGAGAAACGTATTGGCATTCACTTCCTTAAATTTTTTTATAGTTAATATCTTTCCCATTAAATGTTAATTTTCTTATGATCCTTAGACATTAAATTTACCATAAATATCCATATTATTTATTATTTAAATGATTATTGATTAAACTATATACCATTTTTACATATAGTGTTCACTTTGAATGTTATTTTACTATATGGGAAAATATTGATATAACTGTATTCTTTATTCAATATGGAAATTTGATAAGGCACGTTGTATATGAATTAAATCGATTATTCAGTATATGAGGAATGATTTTGACATGTAGTGACTTAGGGGAAAGGTTAATGATATACCCTTAATACATAGATAGCATCATAAGATGAATTAGTTTGATAGACTTAGTTAAATGAGTTTCCACCCATTAGTTTTAAATTTTGTTGAGAATATATAATGACGGTAATAGTATCATGTTCTTGGGAATCATGACATCCAATAAATAATAATTTCTTCATTTACATTCAGTTATTTTTTTCCATGATATTTTCACTATGAAAAAATATATGATTGCATTTGATTCTCAGTTTATTGATTAAAGGTAATAGTTTTCAATTTTTTACCATGGAATATTGATTATTCCTTATCTGATTATTTATATGGAATGTGGGTCCAGTTGTTTACCTTTATATATTCATTATTCATTATCCATTTATTTACGTGGAATGTGTGTTTAGTAATTTAAATTATATATTTATTACTCTCATTGATTCATTATTTTTCCGTTGTATTTAAACTTTAATGATAGTTTGAGTTCACCCTTACATTTTTTTCATTCCCCAATATTTCATAAAGTTTATCATTACTGATATTTAGGGATTTACTAGATGAAATAAAGTTATTTTCAACAAAATAATGTTTTAATTTTTTTATTCAAATATTATTAAAGTTTCATTTATGAATCTAGTTTACTAAGGTGAATAAACTATTCAATCCTTTGTGATACAATTCCTTTATCTCATTCCAATGTAATGGTAGTTGGCACTAGCTCCTGGCTACACTAGTGCAGAAAACGTTTTTTACGTCGGTTATTTTTAATTTTTTACGTCGGTTTCTAGCCGATGTTAATACGTGCGACGTTATAAATAAGGTTTTTGACGTCGGTTATTTAAAAACCGATGTCAAAAAGCATAAAATCGCGATTTTTATCACCTCGGTTATTTTAGTACTGACGTGATAAAGGGCCTGGAGAATGGTTTATCACGTCAGTTATGTTAGAACGGACGTGATAAAAGGCCTGGAGAATGGTTTATCACGTCAGTTATCGAAGAACCGACGTGATAAACTGGGGTGAGGGTGGTTTATCACGTCCGTTCTATAAGAACCGACATGATAAACCGGGCTGAGCATGGTTTATCACATCGGTTCATATAATACCGACGTGAAAAACTGGGGGAGGGGGGTTTATCACGTCGGTTATTGACTAACCGACGTGATAAACCGGTGGGAGGGGGTTTATCACGTCGGTTAGTCAATAACCGATGTGATAAATCCTTGTCCAGACCGTTTAGCACGTCCGTTATTCAATAACCGACGTGTTAAACCATTCTCCAGGCCCTTTATCACGTCGATTATTAAATAACCGACGTGATAAACCATTCTCCAGGCCTTTTATCACGTCGGTTATTAAATAACCGACGTGATAAACAAGTTTACAGGACTTTTATAACGTCGGTTATGAAATAACCGACGTGATAAACTATTTTCCAGGCATTTTATCACGTCGGTTATTAAATAACCGACGTGATAAACCCAATTTTTTTTAAAACAGAATGCAGTGATCTTCTCTCCACCAGAATCAACTAGAAAATAAATCAAGAAATCATACCACAAAAACAGAAGTACATCAAAAATAAGCATGTAAATAGATAACATATAAAACTTACCCACTAGACAGAATCCACCCGCATTTATACCCCATGGACAGCCCTCCTCCACCCCGTTGGAGCCCTCACCCTCATGTATACCCCCTGGACAGCCCTCCCCCACCCCGTTGGAGCCCTCACCCTCATGTATACCCCCTGGACAGCCCTCCCCCACCCCATTGGAGCTCCCACCCTCATGTATACCCCTTGTACAACCCTCCCCCACCCCATTGGAGCCCCCACCACACTCCTGGACTGCCCCCCGACCCCCGGACACCCCCAAACACCCCTTGACAACCCCCCACCCGCCTGAACAGCACCTCCTCACCCCCTCACCCTACTTGACAGCCCCCACCACACCCCTGGACAACCCCCCCACCCCTGGACAGCACTCCCACACCCCTGGACCGGCTTCCCACACCCCTGGACATCCCTGCCACCCCTCCCCCACAGACCCAAATCCATACCATAAGAACCATCAAAAGTAGACCAAAACAAGAAGTAGAGAAAAATTAAACATTCACTTATATAACATTTAAAACTTACACTGTAAACTTCAAAAAAAAATAAATCAAACCTAAACAACTACCAAATAGACAATTAAAACGACAATATTCAAAATTACATTTTACATTATAAACAACTAAAATTCAATCAAACCTGTAAAATAATTTGACCACTCCACTTGTACGTGTTTGATATCTCCAGCAGTATAGGGTTGAGGGTCATCAAAAAGCTACAAATGAAAAAGAAGATAGTTTACGTGTATAATGAATAAATCAAATTGAAATATGATGGCAAAGTTTAAGAGGAAATCATACCAGGTCAAGATTCACAATTGTCCCAGTTGTTATTATTTCATACATAAATATTAACATATAATATCTGCATTTGATGAGGCCTTTTTGTTCATGACAATTCTATTTTGAATGAGTGTAAATTCAATATATTATTTTTATGTAATAAATCAAAAAGTACAAATTATAAATGGAAATTTACCTTCGCCTTTACATATTTGATCTTTGCATTTCTTTTCTTTGTGTTTTTTCGAAAGTAGGCCCTTGCACTGTTAGAAAAATAATTCGAATGGGGTAAATTTAAAATTTATTATAATATATAAAACTATTTAGAAATTGAAACTTACTTTTCCAATATATTCTTAAAACTTGCCCACACATCACCATGAACAGAGCATATCCAATAAAGAGCTTTCTCCCTTGGAAAAAAATCCCTAACATCCAATGATTACTGATAAAAGGAAATTTAATGTTAGTGGTTTTTTATGTTAAAAGATAATTAACTATTTGAGATAAATGTGTTTCATACCTCTCACAAAAAGGCATCATCCAACATTGTTCGATTATATTCTTTTCAAATCTTTCAGCAATATAAACCATTCTTTGTTCCTCAGTCAATGCACATGCTTCAGGGGAAATCAATTGCGGGTCTATGAATCCATATACTTCTATCAGTTCATTCCTCTCACGAATTTTATAATGATACCTAATACAAAACATATATAAGTATACATTTTTAATAAATATAACGCAGGGAAAAGGTGTTAATACTTACATGGAAAAAATTTGCACCACATTGATGCCCAACTTATCTCCAGTAACAAGCTCCATGATATCATATTTTGTAATCCCCATAGTTATTTCGCGTCCTCAAACATGAGATTCCATTGGAAACTCATAAAAACCCAATAACAAATGTGAATATCTTGACAATCTGTCAAGACCACTGGAATCTGTATCTGATGTCATAGCCTGTTGTCTTTGTTGTTGTCTATACAGTATTTCTTTACCTTTGAAGTATTCCTGTGAAAAAAAAATTGAGAATTATAGTAGTTTTCAAATGATAAAACAACTTTAATAAAAAAATAAAATAAAAGATATAACATTCATACCTCTATGGTAATGAGTCGAAGAAGTCTGGATGGCCAAACTAAAAAATGGCTGATACTCTGTCCAACTGTCGCCACCTCATCTGTAGGTATTGGTACCCTAGCCGATCTATCTATAATATCATGTACAGTGACCCTCTGATTCTCTACCTCTATTTGTTGATGATGAACTGTATCTCCTATACAATATACCAACCCGTATGCTACTATATGATGTTGAGAATCATCAACATACAACTCGCAATATGTAGGAAGTTTCGGCGGAGGCGTAGGATAAAAAATGGGGTCTGCAGGCTGAGGTGGGAGAGTGGGAGCTACTGGCGGAGGTGGAGGATAAATAATGGGGTCTGCAAGGGGAGGTGGAGGAGTGGGAGCTGCAGTCTGAAATTGTCTTTGCATTTCTGCAAACATAGACTGCACCGAATCTCTAATCTTGTCTTCCATCGTTGCATTAATATTTTGAACTTCAGCCTCCAAGGATTCTATTTTTTTTATAAACCCCCTCAATGTTAGAAGTTGAAGAACGTGGAAACACTTTTCTTACCGATACACCTGTCGGATATCCTCTTACACGACCAGGATGTTCGGGCCTTCCCAATGCTGCAAATAAAATATCATCCCTCCCAGTAGCTGTAAATGTCCCCTATGAACTTTGCTCCTCAAGAGATTCATGTATTAATTAATTGAACATTTCTGTAATGATTGAAACTTATATGAAGAAAAAAGTTAACTTAAATAAATTAAATAGATATCTTACAATCCTCTCAGCTACGATTCTCGATTCTTCCGAAAGATATTCCCCTTTTTTCCCTTCCGGGATCTCTTCCATTTTTCATGTCTAGATGGAGGGGATGGAGGGTCCACCTCTCCAGAGCTTGAAGACTCAGCTCTTAGTTGTTGAAATTTTTCCACTATCATTTTTTCTTCCAATAATGTATACCCTCCCCGAGATAAACTATGAGGGTATACATTTTTAGATTGGATCTCCTGATGAGCTTTCCTTGTTTGTTGTAATTTAAGAATAAGAAATCATTAACAAAACATTAATAAAATCATTTATATAAGAATGTATATAAAAGTTTACATTTCCCTTACCAGAAATGACTCTTTTTTTCTACTTTCAAAAAACTGTCTCCATGTGTCTTCATCTATAAAAGGATATATACGACATGGATTGTCATGACTCCTATGACCATAAATGAAATCAGATGTGAGGGTTGATTTGAAATCCCTCCATCTCCTGGCAGCCAACAATAATCATTTCTTCCTGACTCCTCCAGTGTCAGGAATATCAAATGTCATCTGATAAAGAAGAGGTTAAACATATTATATATACCAGAAACATTAAAATAATGGTCAAACAATGACAAAAGATCTTACCAAAATCGTCTCCCACAACTGAGAGATAACCACTTTATCCACACCTCTCAAATCATCATACAGAATGCTTACTTTGGTCTTAGTCTGAATTGCAACAAAACTCTTAAAATCATTGGCATTCGGACCTCTAGGAATATCATCATCATCAAACTCAACTACTATCCTCTGATCCTGCGTACGGGCAAGTGATAATTTTGGTAAACGTGTGAAACCACGTTTACCAACCTTTGAACTCTTTTTCGTAATAGGAGCATGTGAATGCTCATCCCCAGAGGTATGACCAGCAATATGCTCCTCCCCAGAATCATGTGGTTGATCATCTGAATGATATTTCATTATCCTTCAAATCAAAAAAACAAACGTCAGTTCACAAATATACAAATTCAAATAATTTAATACTACTGTAATCAGAAAATAGAAAATTGTACAAGGTTACATAATAGTAAACATTGGTAATATGGTAAGCATGTTAAACAATGGTAAAGATGGCAAAGATGGTCAAGATGGTCAAGATGGTCAAGATGGTAAAAAATGGAAAAAATGGTAAACCTGGTAAACATTGTAAACATGGTAAAGTAATTGTCAGTGAACAAAAATAAGCATTTTAAAATTCATGTAATGGTTATAAACTGTTGGGTCGTAGAGCATTTCTTTCTGTCTGGGTTCCACCGGCTGGTCGGTGGTCATCCACCGGTTGGCCGGTGTCACCAGGCAGTGGGCAAGCCTACTGCCTGGGTCCTCCGGCTGGCTGGTGGGCAAGAACCGGTTGGCCGGTGCCCATACCGGCTGGCCGGTGCGCTAACACCGGCTGACCGGTGGCTCTGGCAGAAAGCAATGCTTCTTCCAGAGACCACCGGCTGGCCGGTGGTCATGCTCCGGTTGGCCGGTGTCACCAGGCAGTGGGCAAACCTACTGCATTGCCCTCCCGCTGGCCGGTGGGCAAGAACCGGTTGGCTGGTACCCATACCGGCTGGCCGGTGCGCTAACACCGGCTGACCGGTGGCTCTGGCAGAAATCAATGCTTCTTCCAGAGACCACCGGCTGGCCGGTGGGAATCCACCGGTTGGCCGGTAGACTCAGAGAGTCAATATCAGCCTTCTTGGGCCAACTCCTGGGCAACCTTTTTCTTATCATCAAAACACTTGAAAACAAGTTAGAACATGATGAGAGTGATTGTGATCATTAAAATCCAAGAGAGAGGGGTACAACAATAAACATGATAAAGTAAACTAAACAAACTTAAAACAAACAATAACATATACTTATTTTATTTTAAAACATGTTTTAATAAATAAAAAACTTACAATATCTAACATTTATTGAAAAATAATTGTAAACAAGAAATAAACATATGTTACCTGTAATTTTAGGAATGTACAGAAGAATTGTTTTCCCAAATTCCTTCGTCGTGATCGTTCCTTATGGCACAAACTATGTCTTCAACATGATCGTCATTATGTTCTGTTAATATTTCCATTGAAGTAGGGATCTCACATAAATCAGCATATTCATCAAGTTCATCCTCACCAACATATTGTTTTTTTCCTTGTAAAACAACAGCCCACTGCATATCTGATTGATCTACTACATAAAAAATTTGTTTTGCATGTGTTTCCATTATAAAAGAATCAGCTGTGTCTTCCAATCTATTAAGATTAACAAGTGTCATTCCAAATTCATCGTGTCTAACACTGTTTTTACCGTTAAACCATTTATAGTTAAAAACGGGAACTTTAATTTTAAAGTAATCAACCTCCCATATGTCTTCAATCACTCCATAATATGCATTTGATGCAGAAATTGGGTTTTTTTCCTTAGCACTCGAAAAATGCATTGCTTCTGCAAACACCAATACACCACTATTCTGAACCGCACTTGTATTGTCCTGAGGTTTTGTATGAAATGTATAACCATTAATGTCATAACCAGACCACGTTATCACATTTAAACATGGACCACCCACTATCCATTTTAATGTCTCTGATACATCTGATCTACCAATTAAAGTATTTTTAATCCATGACAAAAAAGTATTGTTGTGCACATTCAAAATCCACATTTCTTTCTTCTTTGGATGACATTTTTTCAACTCGTTAATGTGCAATGTGATATATAGTGGAGCATCAGCTATGTTCTTCAAGATGTATGATTCTAACTTCTTCATCTGTTCAGCTGACAATGATTTGACTTTCAAGCCGCGAATCCCCTTTCCCTCATTATTAACTCGTTCATGGCGAGATGGAGGCAAACCTATGTGTTGCGCCGCAGCCAAGTTGCTCGTACAAAACTCTGCTACCTCCTCAGAAATATACTTTTCAATAATGGAGGCTTCAGGTTGATATAGATTTTTAACATACCCCTTTAATATTTTCATATACCTTTCAAAAGGATACATCCAACGAAGATATACAGGTCCACAAAGCATTATTTCTCGAACTAGATGAATCATTAAATGCACCATTATATCAAAAAAATTTGGAGGAAAATACATTTCCAATTGACAAAGTATTATAATTGCATCATTTTCCAAAATGTTCAAAGCATTCACATCAATCACCTTGTTACAAATTGAATTGAAAAAATAACACAACTTCATTATAGTCTTTCTGACACGAATGAGCAATATTCCACGCAATGAAACTGGTAGAATTTGTTGCATCATGACGTGACAATCATGTGATTTCATACCTATCAACTTCAAGTCCTTCATTGAGACAAAAAATTTTACATTAGAAGAATAACCTTGAGGAACTTTGGTATCATGAAGACACTGACAGAAGCTAATTTTCTCCCTCTTCGATAATGTATGACAAGCCGGGGGAAGAAATGTTCGTCTTCCTTTAGGAGTGGGAGCTAACTCCAAACGTATTCCCATTGATAGTAAGTCTAATCTTGCATTCAACCCATCTTTAGTCTTTCCTTTAATATCTAACAATGTTCCAATCAAAGAATCACAGATATTCTTCTCCACATGCATGACATCAATATTATGTTTAACTTCATGATACCTCCAATATGGTAGCTCAAAAAATATTGACCTTTTCTTCCAAATATGTCTATCATTACCATATTTCTGTGTCTTTCCCAATGTCACGTCATGGTTTTTCACCCTCTCAAAATACAGATCATGGGATAAAGGTTTTGGAGCAGTATAAAATTCTTGTGAGCCATTAAATGCCTTTTTTAGTCTTCTATAAGGGTGTTCCATAGGCAAAAACTTTCGATGACCCATGTACACTGTTTCCCTCCCATGATGCAATTGACAATCGGATGTCTGTTGTTCGCAAATTGGACATGATTTATGCCCTTTAACACTGTATCCAGACAAATTTCCATACGCTGGGAAGTCATTTATAGTGAACAGAAGCACTGCATGCAGTTGAAAATATTCCATTTTATAAGAATCATACACCCTAATACCATCATCCCATAACAGTTTCAAATCATCAATCAACGGTGACATGTAAACATCAATATCATTACCGGGTTGCTTTGGACCAGAGATCATTGTACTCAACATGACATATTTGCACTTCATACAAACTTCAGGATAGAGGTTGTAAATTACCAATAAAACAGGCCATGAACTATGTGTGCTACTGAGTGTTCGGTATGGATTCATTCCATCTATGCACAACCCTAGTCTGAGATTTCTTATTTCATTTCCAAATGTAGAATAATGCACATCAATTTTCATCCATTGTGGACAATCAGCTGGATGACGTATTTTTCCATCACATACCAACTCTTCAGCATGCCATCTTAACCTTTTTGCATCATGTGAATTAGCAAATAAACGTTTGAAACGATTAATTATAGGAAGATACCAAAATACCTTTGAAGGGAGCTTTGTAATATCTACATCACCCTGTGATTTTTCTTTCACCTTATACCGTGATGTCCCACATTTTGGACACTCTGACATAAATTCATATTCCTTCCTATATATAATGCAGTCATTCGGACAGGCATGTATTTTCTTATATTCCAATCCCATCGGGCATAATATTTTCTTGGATTTGTAATGTGAATCTGGAAGATCGTTATCTTTTGGAAGAATGTCTTTCATCAATTGTAGCAGCTCTGTAAAACTTCTGTCACTCCATCCATGCTTCACCTTTAGGTTAATCAATCTTAACACCGCCGACAGAACCGTAAAATCTGTACAATTGGGATATAATGGTTTTTCAGCATCACCATATAGCCGTGCAACTGTCGGTTCTATCTCAATTTGTTCTACTACAATATCGCGAATCATTTCTTCAATTCCATCGGAGTTACCATCTTGCGAATCATCATCACCAGTGACATTCCGTCCAGTTTCACCATGCCAAATCCAAGGGCTGTAACTCGGATTAAAACCATGACATATCAGATGATCTTTTATCTCTCTACTTTTCAACTTCTTCATATTCAAACATTTCATGCATGGAAAGAAAAAAATGTCACTACTTGGAACATTTCGTTTTGCAAATTCCAAAAAGGCATCTACACCTTCCTCAAATTCATTGCTAATTCGATGTGCCGTAATCCAACTTTGACTCATTATTACCTATAACAAATATCAACAAAAAATATATATTTTTAAGATAAGACAAAACATGTTTATATGAAAAAAATCATAATTTGAATGTAAAACAATTTAAAATATAAAACAAATCTTGAAAGTAGTAGTAGTTTTCATAAGTACCCAACACCAAATAGCTATACATCGTAAGTGTCATGTTAAAAATATGAATATAGACCATTTGTTTTATGTTTAATAATATTGTCATATTATCTGATCATTCTGATTATATATTAGAATTACTATATCCTTTTGATCCGATATATAATCTAAGGACATTAATATTTCTTTAGAAAAAGTAATATTAATATCATGGTAATGTAAAAAAAGTATATGTAGAACTATATATATGTAATACCAATAAAAAAATACATATGTTTTTGGCCTGGGTTTCACACATAAATCAACTCATCTCACAGATTAAATTTTTGAATCATCCTACATAATACTTATTTTTATAACTTAGGGAATGAAAATAATAATGTTGCTGGAAGAATGGAACGTTACAGTACCACCCATTATTTTTCAGATTTTGCTGAAGCTAATCCACAATGTTTTAATAATCATTTGCGAGTTGAATGTTGCGAGTTGAATGAACATAATAACCATTTGTAATAAAAAAAATTCCACGAGATTCAAAAACGAACGAAAAGCACATCAAGAATTGAAACAAAAACGAACGAAATAAATTCGTGGAAGGCTTACTTGAATGTCGCGAGTTGAGATGATAGATCCGAGAGTAGTGAAGAAGATAAAAAATGAAGCCAAAATGAGTGTAATGCAGGAGATCGACGAGCCGATTAGAGTTTACCACGCGAGAGAGAGACGAGCCGGCGACTGTCAATCGAAAAAATCGTAAATGACAGAACACGGTCTTTAATTTTTTTAAATGCTTTATAACGTTGGTTATTATATAACCGACGTTATAAACTATTTTTAAGCTTTTTTACGTCGGTTATAAAATAACCGACGTAAAAAACTCCCGGGTGCTTTGGTTTTTTACGTTGGTTATTTGATAACCGACATAAAAAACGTGTAGATATCAGGTTTTTTTACGTCGGTTTCCAAATAACCGACGTAAAAAAACCCGATATCTATGCGTTTTTTACGTCGGTTATCAAATAACCGACGTAAAAAACGCAGTTTTGTTACGTCGGTTACAAAATAACCGACGTAACAAACCCCCCGCGCATTGATTTGTTACGTCGGTTATCAAATAACCGACGTAAAAACCCAATAGGCGCGATTTGTAACGTAGGTTATTAAAATAACCGACGTGAAAAATCTACTCGCCGCATTGTTACGTCGGTTATATATAACCGACGTAAAAAATGGTGACGTAAAAAACGATTTTTGCACTAGTGCTACTAGGGTTGGGGTATCTACATCGATTTTGATCTAATATCATATAAAAAATATATAAATATCTTAATATAATATTTAATATCCTTATTAATAAACATTACTCTACCATATAATTTATTTATTATCATTTATTATAGATAAATTAGTTAGTTATGGCTTATTTTTACCATTGGTTATTAGAACCTTTGATTCTTTATTTCATACATAATTCAAGAGGATAAGATCAATTATCACTAAGTGGTTTCAAGTTCATCATTAGGAAATCAATCATGAAATAATAATATTTTTTTAAGGATTACTTATTTCACATTTTCATTTTTTGAAAGACATTAATACTTCTTAGAAAAATTGAAAACACAATGAACTAGTTTTTGACTTTTTAATGATCAAAATGTGATATATTAAAAAATATTTTAAATATTAAAAACACATTTAATGAATAATTATAACATCATAAATATAACATTATAAAATATTATTACCATTATATGTACTCCCATAATCATAAATGACATAATTGTTATATAACAATTTTTGTGGGTAGTTAAATCGATAAAAATGGTAATATGTTTTACTGATTAAATTATTAAGGTGATGTATTTATATAATGATAATGTGATATATAAAGAAGCATAAAAATTTCATAAACATCACATATCCTCATTAAATGAATTATAGGAACCATTAATGATGGGTAGTGATGAAAAATGAATTTCATTTCGGGTGGATGTGGTAGTCCGCACATAGGCCTGAAGGATGATTTAATTTTTTTATTGGATTGGATAAATTAATTGATAATAATAATACCCTTGATTTAATAACATTAAAGTATATAAATGATACTAATATAATCATATTAGTGTGGTTATAATTAATTTGAATGAACATAATTAAGAATAAAATTTATGTAGTTGATAATACTAACATCAGGGACTTGAATTTTCCTTGAAATTCTACCTAGAAATGAAGGTCTTATGCAACTAATGGTCACCAGATTATTTTTAATGAGGGATATTGTTCTATGAAGATTTATTTTTTTGAATTTAAATAATAAATTCTAAGGATAGGTGAGCCTTTAAGTGGTGGAAGTGTTACACATGTATAAGTAAAGGTTAGGGTATTTTTGGATGTAACCATTTCATTTTCAATAATGTAATGTTACTATTCAAATTTTAATGGCTCAAAATTGGAAAAACATGGAGTGGAATTTTTTCGGACCATATTTTCCCCATATACTCATTTTGTAGAAAACCTAAAGAGTTTTAAGGATTTTTATTTTGAAATTTTATCTTTCACCCAAATATACTTTTACCTTAGTAATTAAATTTAAGCCTTATTAATTAATATTGATGAAAAAAAGTATGCTTTAACATTTTAAAAAAATTGGCCTTTTGATTTTAAATTTATAAATCATTTTACCATATAAATTTTTTATGGTTTATAAATGTTAATGTAACATCCCAGGTGAATAAAGAATAATACATTTTCATATTTATTAATATTTTTGAATTAAATATTAATTTTACTTTAAATGGGATTCTATGTTAGATGGTGTACCCAATACGCAACAATGGGTTTCTTTGAAATCTTATGTGGCACACAATGCTGAGTTATACTAAAAAATAATAATATAATATTATTTTAAATGGTAGTTAACACCTATCCATTTCATCAGTCGTAATGAACAGAACTAACTACAATATGATTATATATGTTTTTAAAATGTTTTTACATTTATCCAAAAAAAGATAGAGGCTTAAAATGTGAATGAATCCAATTTTAAGCATAAACACCGAATACTCTTTAAAAGGTTGATTTACCACCTTTTGATGGAGAATCATCTTTAAATCTAGTTTTGGTCACATTTATATGCAATATTTGACAAAATAAAATTTTTCTTTAGAATCAGGACATCAAAATTTACTTTCGAATAAATTTTTGGTATTTTTCTCATAAAATTAATTATAAAATGAATAATGAAAAATACTATATTTTAATTCAAAATTTCCTTTTAATATAATTTATCTATAAGGTTAGATTATATTTATAATTGTTTTTAAAGTGTAATTATATTATGTATATACTATTTAATCTAATTTTTGTCATTGGAATTAATTTCACTTTGAAATTGGACAAAAATAAGTGTCAATCTTTTGATAGTTATTTTTTCTTAAAAACACACCTTATGTCTTGATAGCGGGAATTAATTTTAAATTAATTTTTGCCACTTTTTTGTTTTTAATTTGAAAAAATAGATTCCATATTTGGAATCAGGAGGTCCAAATTTTGTAAATAGGTGACTTTCATTTTTAATCATTATGAATATTTAATTCAGTAAAAAATTTATTTGCCATTATTAAAGGATAAATCTGGTAAATAAGGGTAAAAAAATATTATTATAATAATATAAAATTACCCTAACACGTGTCATAATCCTCTTTTTTGAAACATATCTGACCATTGGCATCCTTGGGTAGATTTTTGGACCCAATGGAGCCACTTGGGAGTGATAATGACACTATATTTTAATTTACATAATGTAAAGTCAAAAATGACATAAACAAATATTTTTAGTAAATAAATTTTTACATGGGGATATATAAGTTATCTATTAAACTATAAATATGAATTTGAAATCTAAAAAGACTTCTTACATCATGGTATTTTTTCTTTAATTTTTAGACATCAAATAAATAAAATTATTAATGACACAATAATGATGCAGTGTTTACCTCATTAATGAATGATTTAAATAAATAAGACTGTAAATACTAAAACAATATTTAAAACCTGTTCAATTCTTATTGGATGATTTTATTTTAAACAAGAGTCATCTTATCTTTAACTTTAACGATTTATGGACCTTCTGAAACCGAATATAAGTTTATAATAAAATAATTGTTTCAAAACTTTCCTAAAGAGCTCATCCTCCCTTATAAAAGGACACCACTTATAACCCATTACACACACCTCTCAAGCTGCTTGTATCATCCAAAATCTGCCTAAATAATATCCCAACATCCCTATACTCCTCCTATAATCCTTAACATAGGCATATGTCACTTCAAGTAAACCATTTGGTTCAAACCAAAGAGAGATACCAGATTTAAAGGTAACGTCTTCTTTTAAGATCTTATCTTCTGTTTTACTTATCCAACCCCCTAAACTCTTTTTATAAATTATTTTATAAAAACACTCGTATAATCAATATACTAGGATGTTATTATGAGAATTATTTTAACTACACTTACATTCACCTTTATCTAATGGGTAAAGAACATACTATTTCTGTGGACGGCAAACTGCTTCCTCACGAAACGATGATTGTTCAATTATCTACAACCTCCTTTCATGGTGTAAATTATGATGGAACTATATTTATATGTGATATATATTATATTAATATTATCTCTATGCTTCTCTATTTTTTATTTATATCATACCTTTATGGTTTCCATTATGGGTAAACGCGATAATTTCATTTGAGGAACTGCGAACTACAGCCCCCTCAAAGTGATATGACTCATTCATACCATATGTGGGACATATAAAGGATGGAGTTACTAATATTATATATGATATTATAGTGTGATTATAATATAACTATTTATCATTAAGTTTTCATCACATTAAAATATGAAATTGAAATGAAAGTAGTGTTCGTGCATAGGTACGGCTTACCATCTCCATGAACGGTGCATTTCATTTCTTATCTCCAAATATTATGTACTATTATAAATAAATATATATACTGTATATATATTATATATATGATATATAAATAATGAATATCATTTTGGAGATAATTGAATTTTGACCACATGAACAATTTATAATTATAACAAATTCATTTTTAACTCATGTTCCGAACATTGACAAAATGTACGATATGAACTCAAATAATTAAATAAATTCTATAGAATGGTAATAAGTGATATAAAAGGTATAATAAAAAGAAAAAATGTTATTTAGAAAGTAGAAATTTACTTAAGTTTATTATTAGGGAAATTAAAGAAAGGACGGGTCAAGTCGGACATGAGGTAAGGGACTTCGTCTCAATCTCCTTTCATTGAGGCATATTTTGCTTTATACACGAATTTATTTTATACGGTGTATAAAAAATTTTTATGTTCATTTAATTCAAAAGGAATCTTTTTCTATTAGGCGTTTTACTAAATAACAAAAAAAAAATTTGTTTTAACATAAGGAGTGACAATGGCCTATCCGCCACCGCGAGTATTATTTTATATTTTTCTTCCTTAACAAGACATAATGTTTTTAAAACGAAAATAAATACCATATGATTTTTTACATATTTTTGTATAGAAAATGGTTTTGGTAAGTGATTTGTTATGCCAATATATTTTATTGATATATTGTGATTGAAATGTGGAAATTTTATATTTCCTTTATATTTGTTGTATGTGTTATATTTTATAATGGTACTTGGAAAATTGATGGGTGGTTACGTGATAAACAAAATGACAAGTGGTTTCATGATAAACCAGGATGGTTGGTTACAATATAACCTCTAATTCATTGAGTATAGAAGTCAGTCGTATGGATATTACATTTAGTGATATGTGTGGAAGTTGACCGTATTGTTATTCCTTCTAAGTATGTTTATGTTCCAAGTTACCTTTATATGTTATTTGTTATTTATATGGGTGTTTTGGAAATATTTTGGTTACAAAATGGTTAGTAATGATATTTTATTCAGGGAATAGTATTTACTACTTTATAAAGGTGAAACATATTAATTATGATTGGTTATCCATGGTTTACTTGTTGTTTTGAAAAACTAACAATTTTCCTTCTTTGTGTATCCCTAACTGAGCTTTTTATGCTCATACCAAGTTTTTGAAATGTTTTTCATAGGAAATAAGGTGGGATAGGGTCAAGGATATGGTCAAGGAAAATTTATGTTGTCTAAAACAAGGAACTAGATATGACTCTTTTTTTCAAAAAGTTTTTATTTTATGAAAAAATGGAAACTGAGTATAAGTGTATACTTTGTGATTTTTGAGATGAAATGTAATAGTTATGACCAAACATTAAAAAACTCTAAACAGGAAAATATCATCAATGTAAATTATTCATTTAATTCAAGATTATGTAATGTTTTAAGGTTGGGTCATTATAGTTGGAATCAAAGGTCAGTTTAGACAACTTTAGAAGTTAGGATATTATTAAATTAATTAATTTATGGTAAGATTTAAATAATATAGCATTTGAATATTACCATGTTTCATTTCCTAAGATATGTTTGATCAGAATTTTTTTTCATGAAGGAAATAGGGCAGCTATGCTAGGAAGGTATACTAAGGGAAATGACCTTCCAAATCACCATCCTGAGATGGTCAGAATGAGAATTGAACAGTTTGTTGCAGTGATGGATCAGTTGACTTAGGTGATAAATGTAAGTTGTGTTTATAGATAATATTTTGGTCTATTCTAAAAGTAAATAGGATCATGAAATTCATTTTAGGGTTGTCTTGCAAACATTAAAAGAAAATATATTGTATGGAAAATTCAAAAAGTGTGAGTTTTGGTTATAAAAAATTTCATTCCGTGGTCACATTGTTAAAAAAATGGCACACTATTGATCATGCTAAAAAAAATTAAAGAATGGCCAAGACCCAAAAATATAACCGAGATCTGTAGTTTTTTTGGTTTTTCAAGTTATTACCGAAGGTTTGTTGAGAATTTTCCACGGTTATCTAGTCCAATGACTAAGTTAACTTGAAAATGTGTTAAGTTAATTTGGACAAAATAATATGATGGTTGTTTTCAGAAATTGAATATAATATTAGTGAATGCTCTTATTTTGGCACTGCCTTCTAGAAATGTTGAGTTGGTTATCTACAGTGATACTTCATTGAAAGGACATGGTTGTGTCTTTATCCATAATGATAAGGTAATTTCTTATGCATTAAGTTAGTTAAAACCTCATGATTTAAATTACCCTACACATGATTTGGAATTAGCTACTATTATATTTGATTTAAAAATTTGAAGTCATCATCTATATGGAGTAAAATTTGAAATATATAATGACCGAAAAAGTTTGAATTATATATTCACTAAGTAAAAAATTGAACATGAGATAGAGGATATGGATAGAATTAATCTTGGATTAAGATTTCAAGATCCTTTACTATTTTGGTAAGGAAAATAAAGTGGTTGATGTTTGAGTTGAAAAAGTAATTCTACATTAACCATGATATGTTTGGAACGAGATCCTTTGGTTTTTGATTTGATGAACTTTGGCATAGAAGTTTTTGGTGCAGTAAATTCCTCTGTTTCATTTCAGGTGTCAGTAAAATCATCTCTATCAGACATAATAAAGAAATCACAGAAAGAAGACAGTGAGTTATATAAAAAGGTACATTTGGTTCAGATTGGTAAGTTTCCTGAATTTAGTATTGATAATTATTGTGTTTCGAGGTTTGGGAAAATATTATGTGTTCCTTGTGATTCACAGTTGAAGAATGAGTTGTTATCTGAAGCTCATAATTCTCCATTTCCAGTTCATCCTGGTAGTACTAAGATGTACAAAGATCTTCAGGAGTATTACTAGTGGGATGGAATGAAAAGAGATATTGTTGATTTTACTATGAAGTGTTTCACTTGTTAGTAGGTTAAAGCAGAGCAGTAGTTACCGAAAGGAATGCTTCAGTCTTTACCGGTTCCAGAATGGAAATAGGAAAATATATCCATGGACTTTGTTGTGGGATTACCAAAGACGTCTCGGGGTAATAATGCAATCTGTGTTATTATTGATCGATTGACTAAATCTTCTCATTTCCTTTCTATTAGAGATAATTTTTCTCTAGATCAAATTTCTTGGTTGTATATTAAAGAGATATTCAGGTTGCATTGAGTTCCCCTCTCTATTGTATCTGATTATTATCCCAGGATTACTTCTAAATTTTGGAAAGGCCTTCAGAAGTCTTTGGGTACTGAATTAAATTTTAGTACAGTTTTTTATCCTCAATTATATGGACAGTCAGAATGAACAACTCAGACTTTGGAAAATATGTTATTTTCTTGTTCACTAGATTTCCAGGTAAGTTGGAACTAACATTTTTCTTTGGATGAATTTTTTTATAATAACAGTTTTAATTCAAGTATATAGATGGATCCATTTGAGGCATTATATGGGAAGCATTGTCGGACTCCATCTTTTTGGGATAAATTATGTGAAACAGAGTTTATGGGACAATAATTGGTAGAAGAGATGGCAAAAAAGGTTCAATTGATTCATAAACACATGAGAATAGCTCATAGTAGGCCGAAAAGTTATACGGATAACAGGAGGAAGGATCCTTCTTTAGAGGTTGGTGATCATGTATTTCTCAAAGTTTCCCCATGGAACAGTGTGATGCGTTTTGGTAAGAAGGGAAAGTTGAGTCTGAGGTTTATTATACCTTATGAAATCCTAAAGAAGGTTGGATCAGTTCCCTATAGAGTGGATTTACCTCCATGTTTATCCTAGGTACCTAATATTTTTCATATTTCTGTGTTGAAAAGTATATGTCAGATCCATCTCATATTTTGATCCTAGAGGTAGTTCAGTTGGAAGAGAATCTCTCTTTTGCGGAACTACCAGTTCAGATTATTGACCAAAGAGAGAAAGTGTTGCGGAATAAGGTAATTCATCAGGTAAAGGTTTTTTGGAAAAACCATATGGTTGAAGAGGAAATGTTGGAATCTGAAAATGTTGTGAGGGATAATTACCCCCACTTATTTGATAAGTGAATAAAATTGTGAGGATGTAATTTCCAAAAGGGGGGAAGGATGTAACATCTCAGGTGAATAAAGAATAATACATTTTCATATTTATTAATATTTTTTAATTAAATATTAATTTTACATTAATGGGGATTCTATTTTTGATGACGTACCTGATACGCAGTAATGGGTTTATTTGAAATCTTATGTCGCACACAATGCTGAGTCATACTGAAAAATAATAATATAATACTATTTTAAATGGTAGTTAACACCTAGCTAGTTCATTGGAGGGAATGAATAAAACTAACTATAATATAAATATATGTGTTTGTAAAATGTTTTTACATTTATCCAATAAAATTTAGAGGCTTAAAATGTGAATGAATCCAATTTTAAGCATAAATACTCTAATATTCTTTAAATGGTCGATTTACCACCTTTTTATGATGAACCCACATTAAATATAGTTTTGGTCACTTTTATATGTTCTATTTGAGAAAATAAAATTCTTCTTTAGAATCAGGTCATCAATATTTACTTTGGATAAAATTTTTGGTATTTTTATGATAAAATTCATTTTTTTAATGAATAGTGAAAATACTGTATTTTAATTCGAAACTTCCTTTTAATATAATTTATTTATAAATTTAGATTACCTATTTAATTGGTTTTAAAGTGTAATTAGAATATTTTTTACTATTTAATCAAATTTTGGTCATTGGAAGTAATTTCACATTGAAATTGGACACAAATAAGTTTCAATCTTTTGATATTTATTATTTCTTAAAAACACGTCTTTTGTTATGATAGCGGGAAATAATTTTAAATTAATTTCTGACACATCTATATTTTGAATTCGGAAAAATTGATTTCATATTAGGAATTAGGAGGTCCAAATTTTTTAAATAAGAAACTTTTATTTTTTTGACATTATGAATATTTACTTCAGTAAAAAATCTATTTACCATGGTTAAAGGTTAAATCTGGTAAATAAGGGTAAAAAAATATTACTATAATAATATAAAATTGACCTAACATGTGTCCTGATCCTATTGGTTGATATATATCCGACCATGGGTATCCTTGGGTCGATTTTGGGACCCCATGGAGCCACATGGGAGTGATAATGACACTTTATTTTAATTAACTTAATTTAAATGCAAAAATGACATAAACAAATATCTTTTAGTAAATCAATTTTTACATGGGGTTATATAAATTATCTCTTCAACTATAAATATTTATTTTAAATCTAAAAATATTTCCTACATAATGGTATTTGTTTTATAATTTTTATACATCAAACAAATAAAATTATTTATGATGGAATAATGATGTAGTGTTTACCTCATTAATGAATGATTTAAATAAATTAGATTATAAATACTAAAAAAATATCTAAAACCTATCCAATTTTTATTGTATAATTTTATTTCAAAAATTAATCATCTTATATTTGACATTAAATATTTTTGGACCTTTTGAAACCGAAGACAAGTTTATAATAAAATACTTTTATCAAAACATTCCTAAAGAGCTCTGCCTCCCCCTTATAAAAGGACACCACTTCTACCTCATTCCTCACACCTATCAAGCCCCCTGTCTCATCAAAACTCTGCCTAAATAAGCTCCCAACATCCCTATACTCCTCCAAGAATCCTTACCTTAGCTATAAAGAACTTCAAGTAAACTTTTTTGGTTCAAACCAAAGGGAGATACACGATTTAAAGGTAATGTCTTCATTTCAGTTCTTTTAATTTATTTTACTTCTCCAACCCCCTAACCTCTTTTTATTCATTTATTTTATAACAAAACCATTATCCTAAATATACTAGGTTGTTTTTATGAGAATTATTAGAACTAAACTTACACACACCTCCATCTAATGCGTAATGAACATACTGTTTTTGTGGACAGAAAACTATTGCCTCACGAAATGATGATTGTTCAATTATCTCAGACCTCCTCTCATAGTGGCCGTTATGATGGAACTATATTTATATATGATATATATTATATTTATATTGTCTCTATGCTTCTGTATTTTTCATGTATATCATACCATTACGGTTTCCATTATGGGTAAATGCAATAATTTATTTGAGGAAGTGCGGACTACCGCCCCCTTAAAGTGATATGACTCATTCATACGATATGTGGAATGTATAAAGGGTGGATATACTAAAATTATATATTATATTATACTAGAATTATAATATAACTATGTATCATTATGTTTTCATCCCATTAAAATATGACATATAAATGAAATTAGCGTTCATGTGTACGTACGACTTCCTGACTCCATGAACAGTGCATTTCATTTCTTATCTCCAAATGTTATGTACTATTATAAATACATATATATACTGGATATATATGATATATATAACATATAAAAAATGAATATCATTTTTCAGATAATGGAATTTTGACCAAATGAATAATTTATAATTATAACAAATTCATTTTTAACTCAAATTCCAAACATCGACAAAATGTCTGATATGAACTCAAATAATTAACCAAATGTTACAGTTAGGTAATAAGTGATATAAAAGGAATAATAAACATGAAAATGTTCTTGATAAAGTATAAATTAACTTAAGTTTATTATTCAAGAAATTAAAGAACGAACGGGTCAAGTCAGACACGAGGTAAGGGACATCGTGTCAATCTTCCTTCATTGATGCATATTTTTCTTTATACACAACTTTCTTTTATATAGTGTATAAACACCTTTTACTTTTCATTTCATTCAAAAGGAATATTTTTATATGAGGATTTTTATTAATGACAAAAAAAAATTTGTTTTAACGTAAGTGGTGATAAAGACTTTTTCACCACCGCGAGTATTATTTGATCTTTGGATTTCTTAACAAGCCATAATGTTTTTTAATGGAAAATAAATACCATATACACTTTTACCTATTTTGGTATTGAAAATTGTTTTCATAATGTGATATATTTAAGTGATCTATTGTGACTGAAATGTGGAAGTGTTATCTTTCCTTAATATTTGTTGTATGTGTTATGATTTATAATGGTACTATGACATTTGACGTGTGGTTACGTGATAAAACAAATGAAGGGCAGTGTTGTGATAAACCCGGATGGGTGGTTATGTTATAACCTCCAATGCACTGGTTATGGAATTCGGTCGTACGACTATTCTATTTATTGATATGTGTGCAAGCTGATGGTATGGTTATTCCATCTAAGTATGTTTATGTCTCAAGTTAACTTTATATGTTATATGTTCTTTCTATCGGTTTTATGGTAATATTTTGGTTACAAAATGGTAAGCAATGATCTTTTATTCAGTGAATGGTATTTACTACTTCACAAAGGTAAAAATAATTACTTATGATAGGGTATTCATGGTTTACTTGTTGTTTTGAAAAACTAAAAGTTTTCTTTATTTGTGTATCATTTACTGATCTTTTTGTGCCCATCTAGAGTTTTTTTAATGTTATTCGGAGGACCTATGGTGGAATATGGTTAAGAATGGGATTAAGGAAAATTCTTTCTATCTAAAACAAGGAACTAGACATGACTCTTTTTTCAAAAGAAATTTATTTCCTGAAAAAAATGGAAACTGAGTAGATGTGTATACTTTGTAATTTTTAAAATGAAATGTAATAGTTATGGATTAAATCTCTAAAAATATAAACCTAAAAAGATCCTTAATGTGAATTATTCATTTAATTCAAGAATATGTAATGTTTTAAGGTTGTTTTTTATAGTAAATCTTAAAATAAATTAACCTAACTCATAAAAATATTTTATTAGAAAAAAGTGTTTTATTAAGTATAAAAATTTATATACATGAAAATATTATAATAGATACTGATTTTTTTAGGATCCATTTCTTCCATCCCTAGGTCTTATAGTCCTAATAAATAATCCTTTCTAGGGTACCATCCCAAAACTCATGGGTGCTAGGGGGAATTTCTCATACAAGCTTATATTTGAGACACCATCCACCAATGTGGGATTAAATTTGAACCGAAAAATAATCCCCTAAAACTAAAGACCTAACAACATGGACATCCTTTAAATGATAATCCATCTAATCCAAATTATCTTCAACTTTCATCTTTGTTTCTCTCCCAATCGGGACACATCGTATGTACATTGTTATCAGAAACACCTTTGATACAAGGCACTACCATGGATCCACATGGTCCAACTCGAGCCATAATTATCATTCTGAATCTGGTTTTGGTCTATGGACTTCACATATAGGGTAAAAAATCCCTCTGATAACAATTTTCATGGATGATTTTTTCCAACCCTAGGTCTTCCAAGCCCATAAAATAAGACCTTGGAGTTCCATCCTAAAACTCATGGGTTCTAGGAGGAATTTCTCATCCAATATTATATGTGAGCCAACATAATTTTATAGAAACAATGTGGGATTGGGTTTTCACCAAAAAATCTTGTCAATAAAACAATTCAAACTTATATTTTAAAATTTAAAACAATTTAATTAAATTTTTTAATAAATACTTTTTTTATAAAATTGGTAAGTCTTATGAACCATCAATTTAAATTTTTTGTAATTATGGGATTTATTTGACTTATTATTAAAGAAACTATTTAATTATTTCATGTGTAATTAAATTTGGTTAAGATTAGTGTTTATATTTTAAATTCAAAGAATTATTTTTAAAATTATTATGGGTAATAACTATCCCTCTCCTATATAATTATTGTAATGATAAATTTTATCTCTATAATATTTATTGTTATTATTATCTGAATTTTTTTTACACTATTCGATATTGATTTGGTAGATTTTATAGATTCTATTAAAACAATTTGAGGATGCTTGGAAATGATAAACCATAAACACAATTATCTCATATGTTCATACTCTTTTGATATTCAAGTGATCATGTACTTAAATGTTTACATCATTTTTTAATAACTCTAAAAGAACAATTCATATTCAAATTCATTCTCCTTGAAAAGATGTATTGTATATTTTATATAATTTTTGGTCATTATCATTTAATTCTATTTGAAGGGCATGCATCAATTGTTTCAGCAAAAATAATATTTTTTCTTCTATCTAGTTTTAATCTTTGTTATATATTTTTTGTATGGTTATAGGTATACACATAATCCCTTTATAACCTAGTTTATATTACCTCTAAAAAGAATTCCCTTGGTAATGAACACCTAACCAAAAATTAAAACACTTAGGTTGGGGATACCACTTTATAAATTTAGGGTTTCTTTCTTATCCAGTAAAAGGTTGTTTGTTAGTTTTTGGGCTATACCTTGTAAATGCCGAGGTTGGAATTTATCCCATGTAAAATTATTGATTGGGATTTCTCTCCTCTTGAAGCTTCGGTTGAGATTTTATTTGTGTAAAAGTATCTCACTCTTTCATAGTGGGTTCCTTACTCCTTTAGTTGAGGTGTAAATAGTATATATAGGATCACTTTGATCCAAACTACAATAAAATTATTTGTGTTCATCTCTTTAATTTTCTACATACACTCATCACACATCCACTATAATAATTATTTTAATAAAGAGTCATTTAATGATTTCAGAACACAAAATTTTGCAATTATTTTTTAATAACTATGATAATATTAATAAATACATATCCACCCCCTCCCCCTGTAGTTCTTCTTCCATCAACCCTTCAAGACCAAACAATTAGTATTAGAGTAATACCTTGATCAAGGATACATAGATCTATAATTTATTTTATTATTTATGAAAACATGTATCCTAGTACATAACAAGAATAATTAAAAATCTAATTCTGTGATGGATGGACATAAAAAGAAAAAATAAATAGAAAAATAAATTCAATCAGGAGAGTGAGCCAAAATCTTCTGAAGTAAAGGAGTATTTTGGTCAGGCATGTAATATCATTTATTAAACTGAAGTTTTTTATTCTAGATCCTATATTTTTATTAATAGAATTTTAGAAGATATGTATGGGAAATATCCATAAAAACATTATAAAATGATAGATTATCATTTATCTCTTGAATCAAAATATAATAATGTTTTTTAACAAAATTAAATATTATCTCTTGAAGGTGAAAGGTAAAAAAAATTGATCTTGAAATTATAAATAATAAAGATATAAATGATAGATTTATGGATTTTATTTCTAAAAATAATGAGGAAGAAATTAAATTTAATCAGTTTTTATATGATTTGTCTCAATATTATGAAAAATGTAAAAATCATATAGAAGAAAATGATAAGTTGAGAAATTTAGATAATTTTATTAATTGTAATTTTTTTACGATATTAAATTAAAATTTGACTTGGATAATATTATAAGAATATAAAATTGTTTGAAAAATCCTATGCCTATTTTAAAATACTAGCCTAATCATCCTATTCATTTTAAGAAGTGTGATTTTAAGATGAATATTTGTTATTATTTGGTTACATGATTTAAATATCAGTTGCATGAATACTATAGAAATGAATGTTCTCTAATGTTTTTTCGATCTCTTGGTATTACTATATTTTTTATCTCTAAAAATTATTCTTCGCCTATACTATATAAAAAAATTTCTAAATTCTTTTTAGGAACTAAATTTTTTTATTACTAACCTGATTAGACCTAAAATAGCATGGGTACTAAATATAGTTTGTGTTTGATATTTTATAGGACTCTTCCACATGAAAACAAATTTTAAATAAAATTGTGATATACCTTAAATAAAGTTTCATTTCTATGATATACATGGAGTTTTTTAAATTTTCTTCTATATACACTAACAATTTCATTCACGAGGTGCTCTTCAATATAATTTTCTATTCCTTTTAGGGGAGATTTATATATTTTATTTATTATTTCTACAATATTCTTCAATATTTTATCATTACAAATCTTTTTAAGGGGTTTTTATGATATTAATATTCATATTCCTAGATTTAATAATTTAATTAAAATTTTCTTATTCTTAAGGATAAAATAGTGGATAAATTGTTATTCATAATAATATTTATTTAAATAAAATTAGTAGTTGTATTTTTCTTTATTTAAGAAAATGGGAGAATTTTTTTAACTATTTAGTTTTGTAATAAATAAGGGGAGATTTTTTGTACATGTTTATATATGTGTTTTATTCTTTTTTGATTAAAAAGAATATTTATAAGTTAATAAAACTACAAAACCCTAATATCGTTTCATGTAAAAATGAATTTTAACTTTCTCACTTTGTTTTAATTATATCTTGAGTTTTATAATCATATTATTATAATTACAATTTAATTTGAAAGAAAAAATGTTAATCAAACTTTTATTCAACTATGAAGAAGTCCAATTCAATCCCTAACATGTTTTAATTTTGATCTAAACATGATACAGGCTTTTGGTATAAGCAATATTTTTTTTCTTATTCTGTCATTAAATTTTCTTTCTTTATTTAATTATAATATAATATATATATATATCACCTTCTCTCTAAAATTATGTATTTATAAATTCAGAAAATTTATATATATTTATTTATAATAGATGGATGATTAATATTATTTTTTAAGTAGTGGAAATTTTTTCCATAGTTTATTAAACAAATGTAGAATTATTGAATTTCTATAATTTTAAATATTTTTTAATTCAATGAGATCTCCGATGATATACATCATAATTTCACTCCATTTTTTTGGTTAGAAATTTAATATGTTTTTCTAAATATTATTAAGATATATAATAATCTAAAAATGTCGTTTAAGAACCTTAAAAATTAGTTGAAGTCCAAAGTTTTTTTTGAGGTTTCTATTTTTTGTTTCTACTATTTTTTGATTTTATAATTTAATATACATAAAGAATTAAATAAATTATTGATTAGTAGTAAATATCTAAAATTTTACTCCCTTTAATTCTTCTGTACCAACATCTAATTCGGTTATCTATATGGCCTAAAAAAATACATCAAAATTGTGTGTTCAGCTTGTACATGAAATAATAAACTATTCATCAATTTAAATTTTTTTAAACCATCAATGAATTTTTTTAAAATTCAAATTATATATTTTTTGAAAACCATAAATTTTATTTTTTAAAACCACCAATTAAATTTTTCTTTAATAGTGAATTAATTTTATATTTCTAATGAAGAATTTATTTTTTATTTATAACGGTGAATTAATTATATATTTCTAATGGTTAATTAATCAAATATTTCTAATATTTATGTTTTTATATTTTGATTTAATTTCATTTAATTGATTATTTTCTAAAATAATATTTAATGTCAATGAAATTATTTAAACTTATATTTTAATATTTAATTTAGTATAATTAAATATTATTTTTAATACACACTGTAATAAATTATAAAATCTTATGAACCATTAATTTATGTTACTGTAATTATGGGATTTATTTGATGTATTGTTATAGAACCTATTTAATTATTTAAGAGGTAATTAAAAATTCATTGAATTAGTGTTTATATTTCAAATTCAAACAATTGTTTTTTTAATTATTGTGGGTGATAACTTTCTCTCAACCAGATAATTATTATAATGATAAATTATCTCTGACTCTGATATTTATTGTTTTTTTATTTGAATTATTTTACATTATTAGAGATTGATTTGTTAGATTTTACAAATTCTATTTAAAGGAGTTGAGGATGCTTAGAAATAATCAACCATGAACATAATGATCTCATATATCCATACACTTTCTACATACAAGTGATCTTGTGCTCAATCATTTACATCATTTATGATAAACTCTCAAGGAACAAAAAATTAAACTTTGAAATAATTATCATTGAATAGATGTATGGTACCTTTTCTGGAATGTCTATACTTGATCATTCAAATCCTTTCGTGGGCCCCACATCAACTGATTCATCAATTGTTATATTTTTCTTTTATCCAGTTGTAATATTTATTATATATTTCCTATATAGGTAGGGGTATGTGCATAATAATTTTCTCACATAGTTTATACAACCTATAAAATTTATTAACTTTTTTATTAACACCTAGAAAAATATTAAAACAAAAAGGTTTGGTTTTCTCTTGTAGAAAGTATGGGTTTTTGTCTGCTCTGGTCAAATATTGGGTGTTAGTTTTGGGGCTTCTCCTTAAAAATTTGTACGTTGGGATTACTCTTATATAAAATTATTGGTTGGTATTTCTCCTATGTAAAAGTATGGATTTATATTCACTACTAGAGAATGGGTTTTCCCCCATGGATCCATACCCATGGTTTATAAAAAATGTGGGGATCAATTGTATAGACTCTTTTTATAACCACGGTTTATTGAAACTATGAGTATAGACTAGTTATCCCAAAGTTTTTTAAAAAATAATAGGGATAGGTTCCCTCATATTTCTCTTTCCCCCCCCCCAACTCGAGACATATATACCCCTTTAGTTGACCCCTATTAAACCCTCACTTATTCAACGATGGGAGGCTCTCCTCCTCTACAATTCTCCACTAATACAACAATTTTTTAATTAAAATATTCTTAAATGTTAGATTATTGAGTTCTGAATCCTTATTATATTCTACTGAATATAGTTATCATTTTTATCTATGTATGAAAACCAAACCAATATATAGTTAGGTCACGATTATTCAACATTATTTAAAGTAAGGTTATTTGTGAGAAATTTTTTATTTTTTTATTATGTTGTTTTATATTTTAGATCTAGTAAATTGTTATATCATGGGAATCAATGAGTCTTGGTTTTGGTTTGCCTCATTGGTTGTAATTCTAGATTAATTATTATAATTATTCCTCTATTTTTATCTTTTTTTTTGTTCTCTTTAATAGGTAATATTTCCTTTCTATAAATATTGTTTTGATTATAATTTCATCATTTTGAAAACAATCCTACGGATTATTCTAAAATTAACTTAAATATGAGATTCTTTTTGTGGAATATTTTAGGGATTTATATATTTTTAGTGCTGGGAATCATATTTAAGTTAACTATAGGGGTTAATTATTGTATTTATTATCCTTCAGTTATGGTATTTAATTATTTAAATTTAATTTTTTATATCTTGAACCATGGTTAAACTATTTATTCGATTATTTTATCCAAAATAATAATAATATTTCAATGATGTACGTGGTTATACTATTATAAATAAATATGGAAATTTTTTAACTATGAAGGTCGGTTATTTAGGAATTCATTGTGGTATTTATATTACTTTTTAGGCATGTTTTTTAGAATTCATTATTATGATTTAGAAATGAATTAATGATAAAATATTCTTTCAAATAAATAATTATTTATATTTCGAATGTTAAATAATTTTAAAACCATTATTATGTACAAATATTTATAGAATATTTTGATAAATTTAAGGAAATAATTATATAAGTTAGAATGTAAAGGTTTTTAGATCACATTCATTTTATAAAACAAAGTTTCCATTGATAAAAAATTAATAATAATTTTCTTTAAGAAAACATGAATTGTATAAACCATAGTTTCACCTATTTTGATTAACTGTTGAGTATAAATTCATTCTTTATTAATAATGCTTTCTTAGTATATTTATCATGTATTAAGTAAATAGACATTTATTTACACTACATGTTATATGAATTAAAAACCATATAACCACAATATACCTAGATTAATATTTTTTATCAGTGGTGAAGTAATGGATGGGTTTCATAAAGTGGGATGGAATGGATAAATTATTTAGTCTGGATGGATCATCCCCAAATTAAGTACTTCTTAAATTGAAATATAACATCACGTAAAATATATGTTTCATATTTTTAAATAATATAAGTAATGTTATCCTTAAGTAAAATCCTTTCATAACTAAATGTTATACTCAATTATGTTTTCAAATGAGAAGACCTCTCTGGATAAGAAATGCACATTTTTTCTAGTATTCATTAGTTGTTATTTATTTTAATACATGAACCTTGTTTGGATTTTAATGAGTATCACTTGGTTTTTTTATGATATTCCATGTTATTTTGTTGTATAGATGGTAGTATTATATAATGGTCACTTTTATCATGCATTGTATTCAATTTTGTTTCCTATTAGTGTTCTTCAATTTCTTCTACACTACAATTTTAATTTGTCTTTGAATTTAGATATCATTCTAGTATTGTATTTAGTGTATTAAAAATTTTCATGCTTATTTCCCTATTATTAATCATATAAAAGGGGATATATTTTTGAGATATATCCCTTAATATGGTATCATAGCCAGTGATGAATAGGTTTTCAAAAAAGGGACTTGTTTTTGGATATGGTTACTCTATATTAGATTGGATCATAGTGCTCTGACTCTACCCAGTTTCTTCTTTCTTAATATGATGGGATTAAAGGTCTCTTAAATCCATATACACTTTCCCATTTCATCTTTTATACAACTTCAGGATTCCAGATCCTTTATTATATTTTGGAAGTATTTTTTTATTTTAAAAATATTTGTTTCCATGATATTAGGATTGGATGATTATTTATAATTATATCAATTAAGGTATAATTTCCATGATATTATTATAGATTTTTTTCTGTTTTTTAAGTTTGGAGACATGTTTTTTTTATTCTTGATAAAAAAAAATTCCATTATAAATACAATAGTATCTAATTGGATTAATTTCATATTAAAAACATGGGTGTTTTAAAAAAAATTATTCACAAATACATATGTATTTAATTGGATTTTTAATAGTTTTTATCATTACATGTACTATACTTTGTTTGGTTCATTATTTTTAGGCATCAATTATAGAATATATTGTTTCTATTATTCTTTTTTAGCTACTTTAATGGTTTGATGACTTTCATATTTAAAATGTTTGTAATGAATTTCTTAATTATTGTTTACATTTTTTATTGGAATATAACATTTTTCCCCTATATTAGAATAGATACACGATAAATGTATCATATAGATCATATTTAAATCGAGTTTCAAGATAATTTGGATACTTTTTTATATTCTGAATTTAACAATGCTTTAGATAGAGGTTATATGTTTTGTCTATGTTATAATTTTTTTAGAAGACCGTGGTTAATCTTGTAAGAAGTTAGCCACCATATACCAAAATCTAGATTTCAAACTAACTATTTTGTTTTGTGTCATAATGAAGTGATGATACAATCTTCTACTGTTCTTGAAGGGAAAGAAAAAAATATAGGGAATTTAGTATTTGATCAATTTCCATTTGTGCATCATCACAAGAGAGATATTATGATAGTGAGAGAAGATAAATATATCAATACATATGAGAAAAATAAGAAAGTTGGTGAGGTTTATAGAGTGAGAAAAATAATGTATAATGCCAGAACTCCAGTATTTCATGAATGTACTAATGTGATAATGATGGAATTTTTAATGCAGTTATATCATGGAAAAACCATGTATGGAATTTATAATACTGCCATTAATTATATTCTTAACATTTTTGATGGGCTTGCTTTCCAATGGTGTGTATATTCCCTCAAATCATTATAATTCATAGAATTCAATTAAGAAACTCAAATTTTCTACTAATAAAATTCAAGCTTGTTAAAAATATTATAGTTTATTTTTGGAGGAAACAACAGACCTTAATAACTTTAATGAATGTGGTATATCTTGATATAAGAAAAATACATATTGAACACCATCCCTTATTCCATATAAATACATGTGGAACTTTCCATTTATTCATAGGCTTCAAAATCTATTCATGTCTATATAAATCCTAACCAATATGGGATATAATAATAATGATAAAATTAAAGATAGTGATGATTTGGTCCATCTTGAATATGAATTGGCATTGTGGGAAATTTTTTTAAAACAAACCTATTTTTAAGCTGAGGTGTGTAATGTTATTTTGGGTCTATTATGTGATGTTTTTGATCCATTTGGTCAGATGTTTATAGATAACAATAGGTAGGCTATTTTTCTTCATGTTAATAATCTTCCTATGTGGATGTGTATAAAATAATCTTTCACTTTCTTGAGTATAATAATATATGCACCTTATGATCCAATAAATTATTTATACATCTAATTTAACCCTTTAATAATAGAGTTGAATAATCTTTGGGATATGCGTGTACTCGCATTTGATGCTTCTTTAAGAAAATAAAATTTGTGTTTCCCTTCTATGAACTATAAATGATTTACCTTCTTATGAAATGATATCTAGTTGGATCACAAATAGAAAACTATCATGACCTATTATTATTAATAATGAATGTTTTAAAATAAATAAATATCATCATAGTTTTAGTTTCATAGGCTCGTAATAATTATTTCCAATTGATCATAAATATAGGAAGAATCACTAGAGGTTTGATAATACTATTGACGTTGGACAACCACCTCAACATATATCAGGAACTGATGTGGTTAATGAATTGAAAGATTTTAGTTTTTCATTAGGGAATGGTCCGATTACATATAAAAATAGGAATAATTTTGACACTAAACCCACTTATAATTGGAAAAAAGAAAATATCTTTTTTAAGTTTACATATTTTTCTGCCAAATTATGAAGTCATTATTTAGATGTAATGAACATTGAGAAAATTTTATGTGAAACTTCACTTGAATTTCCTCTAAATATCAATAGGAATACTAAATATGAATTCTAATCTTTTTAGGACTTGTTGGATTGGGTTATTTGACTACAACTGTATCATTTGTTTTGGTGAAAAAAAATTGAATGTTCATTGTGCTTCTTATGTGGTGACACCTTTAGAGAAAAATCAATTTTTTGGAAGTATTAGATAATATCAAGGTTCCTAGTGGATATTCCAGCAACACATCTAAAGGATTCAACAGAAGTTAGTTGAAACTAAAATCCCTAAAAACTCATGATTATCACATTCTTCTTCATCAACAGATTCTAGTAACAATTTGGTATTTACTATCCAATAATTTAAGGGTATATATGATTATATTGTGCCATATTTGTAGATACCATTATGCTAAAATGTTATCCAATTATTTTTTTGTTAAAATTTAGTAATAGGAGCCATTGATTTTTTGTGAGTTGGAAAAAAAATACTACGTCATTTTTCACATTCATGCTACATTTAACAGTTCATATTCCAAATAAAACACTTCTTAGGGGACTCTTTTCTTTTTAGTGGATGTATCCTAATAAATGAAATATGTGCACTATGAAATATTATCTTAGAAATAAGAATCATCATCAAGGTACCATTGTGAGCAGTTATCTGAATTAATAATGTATAGATTTTTATTCAATTTATTTGTATGATGTTAGAAAAAGACATAACCGGACATTAAGAAATGAATTTTAGAATTATGAGGAAATAAAGCCATAATTTCCATGTATTCTCTAAACATGAGGACTTACTGGGTTATATACATTGTCAACATTGAGCCTTGAAGAGCAGGATATGTCACATCACAAAATCTTATTTCATTATGGTTTATTCGATTATTATATCAAGTAATTAATTTGAATATTTATATGTTATTTCATACTATTTAATTTCACATATTACATAAACATTTATTATCATTTTATATAGGGAACATAAAAAAAATTATAAGTAGGGTTCGTTGATTTATCCTTTTGATAAGGATATAGGATTTTAATAGCAAAGAGTTTTCTACTTTGTTGAAATAAAAGGTATGGCCATTAATTTAATTAACATAAAATATATATATTCTTTTAATTGTATTATTCATATATAATTCTAGTATTGAGTTTACATGTTGACTTTGTTTCTCACGAATTAAGAGTGTTGTCTTTAGTTCTCAATTATTTGGTTCATGAATGAAAATATTTAATAATCAATGGTTATATATTTTTTACAACTGATTGAATATATAAAATGAGAACACAACAACATAGAATTATTTTAATTTCTAAAACATACTCTTATGTCAGTGCATAAGATATTATGCCTTGATATGAAAATGTGTCTTATTAGGGAATTTTTTAGAAAATATTGTTATTTGATTACTACTATCATGGTCGAGTCACTCTGATTAAATGTAAATGGTTTGATTCAATATCACGACAAGGTTCATTTATTGATGAATATAGATTAAAGGTTATTGACTTGACTAACTTTCAGGATATCAATAAACCATATATTTTGGAATAAATAGAATTAAATTTTTTATTTCAGAGATCATGTGATAGTAGATTATAGTGTCATTATTAAAGTCATCTAAAGACATATTTTCCCTAATGGTGGGGATGAAATTGACACAATTGAAACCCTATTGATGTTGACCAAAATATTATATTTGATGACTCAAATTTTTCCATTGTGGTAGTTGATGTTGAACCTAAATTAGTGGTGGTTATTATATAAATGTGACCATATATGATCACATTATATTT
Organism: Viscum album; assembly: GCA_963277665.1. NCBI lineage: Eukaryota > Viridiplantae > Streptophyta > Magnoliopsida > Santalales > Viscaceae > Viscum > Viscum album. Next base: position 791,116,765 of record OY728156.1, on the reverse strand, counting down.
ATTTTACCTTAACATGGGTTTTATAGGTTGTTACTACTTTAATTAATTTAATTTAGATTCATTTTGGAATGATATGTTTTTTTAGTATTTTTAGCATTTTTTTTGATTTATTTCAATTCACAAAACCATGTTCAAATGGGTTTTTAAAAAATCTAGAATATTGTTTTAATTTATAGATTCTAAAATATTTTATTACATTGTTTATGAATTCTTCGACTTCTAAGTTGTATGTGGGGCTTTTTAAAAACTGTTTCTAAAAATGTATATTTCATTATTATGTAGATTATGAAAGATAGTAAAGAATTTATAAGGAATTGACTATTTGATAATGATAGATGAATTAATGATATAGGGTTTCCTCCAATTATTCCCTTTACTGGGTATAATAATAGTAAAAAAAATCTTCTACATTACATTTAATGTCATGTTCTTATTCTTTATCAAAAAACATTTAAGACATACACTTGAAGCAAAGTTGAATTCTTCTCAGCCTACTAGTATGGTTCCAAGAGGTGGTGCCCCTAGAGATATATAGTGCACATATCCTAACTATACATACCCTAACCCACCATAGGAAACACCATATACCACACCTTTTCATCCTCTACCCGAGCCTTTAGGGATGTTCCCACACATTCCCACATCATCATCTTATTAATCCTCTTATTCACATACCATGACTACATCATGTTCATGGATGTTTCAACCTATTCCATATACATATCCTATAATGTATCTCAATCCCTTTTGTCATTATCCTAACATGTCTACTCTTCCAACATTTCCTACTATCCATCCAGGATTTGATTATTATATTCCTTCAACTTCCACCCTTTTTCATGTAGATGGCCTGGTTTATGTAATGGAATAGGAATATCTTTTTAGAGGATACTAATCTAGGACATCCCATAAAACCATATGATATTAATGAGTATCATGCATTAGGTTTTCTTTATTATACGTGTATTAAATTATATCACATCATTTTTTCCTATTTTATATGAATTAACATGTTTATTGTAGCGTCAGTTTAACATTATCGATGGTGAAGATGATAATGTTGCACAGTTGATGGATCTTGGTGAGTTCTGGAGATCATATAAGAACAAGTTATATGTTAGTTGGAAGAGTAGAGTTAGTTCTTATTCATATGGTGTTCCAATATTCCCTAACTTTATAATAACACAACAATAATAAATTATCTCATATTTGAAGAGTAATGAGTTTAATGTATTCTTAATCTTTAATGGTTTCCACTGAATATTTAACTCTTTTTAATTATATAAAATTCTTATGTATGAGAATCTCTAAGTACATTAATATGAATAGAAATTATATCTATATTTATATTGTTACTATAAGTCCCCAGCCTTAAAACTTACTTAATCTTGAGTTATTACAAGATTACACATTGAGGATCTTTTCAGGTTTAGAGTTTTAGAGAATTAGATTATGAAACTTGCATTAAATTCCACATTTAAACAAAGTGGTTACATAAAAGACATTATTCATTCTTCCCATCAACGGAAACCTATTTAAAATAAAACACGGATTCTTTCTTGACACATCCTTGACACTATCATCACATCATGTACCTTTCCCTTGACCTGTGAAAAACATTTCAAAAGCTTGGGATGAGCATAAAAAGCTCAGTAAGGGTTATAAAAATATGTAAAGGAAACATGAGTTCATATATACATAAGAATGAAATCATACTTTACCCATAAAACATAGGCATATCAAATCATGAATAAATCATAGAAAACATAAGACATAAAGGTAACTTGAGGCATTCATAACATTCTTACGTAGGGAGTAACCCTCTTGGTTACATTTGGAATACCCATCACAGTATATTCCCTAAATCTCTTCGGAGAAACCTTAACGTTTCACTCCTTCGCGTTACCCAATGCATTGGAGAGCTATATCGGGCTCACCCACCCTTAGTTTATCACGGAACCACCCGTTCTTCATAACAATGCCCAAGAACCATAACATAATCGTATCACATAAACATGAATAAAGGAAACATAACATTTCCACATTTCAATCACAATATAACATTTTAGGATATTGAAATAATGAATCCATTCAAAAAGAAACCATTTCCAAAACCATTCAAAACATTTAATAAAGAGATTTTTGAATCAAAGTGGCCCATACCACCTTGAAGCTTTTAACATTTTAAACCATTAATATCCATATAAATAAATCCTTAAAACCATTTTGAAGACATGTATATTAATAAGAACAAATAATTAAAACATTTAAAACGATATTTTGGTTAAAGGGGTTTTACCAAAATTAGAGACACTTGAATACAATAATCGAGGAATAACATTTAGTCAGAATTTTATAATATCATGATAATAAAAGGATTCATGATATAATACTCCAAAGGACAGTATATACACCATATATGAGTGAATTGGTGCATAACAACAATGAGCCCTCAATAGAAATGACAAATGTGGTGAAATCTCTTATAAAGAAGGTGTCCTTAAATTAAGGACAAATAAGTCTCAAAATATGTGTGACAAATATATATACACCCAATATAAGTTGATATTAAGTGTAAAATAATAAAAGGTCATTCACACATATTCAATGGATGACATATTCAATGACTAAAAGTTGAACCCAAAGAAATCGATATTGGGTTAAAAAGTTCCCTTGACAGCCTAACGGCATCACATCAAAATGAGTTGATGAGAGATAAAAAGTGTATCTCATCACTTGGACATAAAATTTACATTAATAAGGATGTATGAGAACATATCCCAACATAAAAATATGTAATTTAAAAGACCCAATAAAAGAAGTCTTTTAAAAAAAGAGGAGGGTGAAAGGTTCCCTTACCGACTTGGGTATCTTTCAAAACATACACCCCATGAAAGAAAGACAATAGGTCATTGATGTAAATACTCATAAACGAAAGTATATTACACAAAGAGTAGAATAATGGGCAGTACATACACCACTCAATGGAATTTGTGGCAAATGTAGCATAAATCTCACGGGAATAAAAGTGAGATGAAAAATTCCTCACGAAAAATCGGCAGCCTAACGGCGCCACATAAAACTCCCAAATATGGATTGATGAGATCAAATAGGGTATCTCATCACATTACAATATAATGTACAGAAAGAGTAATATAAAATAACATCCCCCAACATTACAAATAGGAGCTTAAAAGAAGTGACATAAAGGAGAGTACTTAAAAAGAAAGAGAGAAGTTAGATCTCTTACGAAAGTTCGGCAGCCTAACGGCGCCAATAAAAACATCCAAAATGGATTGATGAGAGAGAATAGAGTCTCTAATCACATGAACATCAAAATTACAGTAGGATTAATATAACAGATCATCCCAATAACAAGAAAGATGAGCTTTAAAAGGAATGACATAAAAGAGTGTACTTAAAAAGAAAGAGAGGAGTAAGATCCCTTACCTCGGGTCCGACTTGACTCGATCGTTCTTTAATCTCCTGAATAATAAACTCTAGTTATTTTCTAATTCCTTAAGAACCTATTTCAAGTTCATTATTACTTTTATACCACTTATTACCATGTCATAAACATTATGTAAACATTTAAGTTAATAATGTTTGTTTTGTCGATATTTGGTTCTTAAGTCGAAAGTGGACTTCTTACCATTACATGTTGTTCGTGTGGTCAAATGTTTATTATATCCAGAATCATATTCATTATTTGGATATCATATATTTCATATATATCCAGTACATGCATGCATTAATAACATTACATAATCATTTAGAGGTAAGAAATGAAATGCACCGTTCATGGAGACGGTAAGTCGTATGTACGCATTAACGCTACTTTCATTTGTATTTCATATTTTATAGAATGGAATAATAATGATATAAAGGTATATTATAATTACAGTATAATATCATATATAATATCATAGTTCCATCCTTTATACGTCCCACATATGGTATTTAACGAATCAAATCACTTTGAGGGGGCGGTAGTCCGCACTTCCTTAAATGAAGATATCGCGTTTACCCATAATGGAAACCATAAAGGTATTCCCAAAATGAAAAAAAAGAATCTTAAGGAAAACATAAACATATTATATATCATATATAAAAATACTGACATCATAATGGCCACCTTTGAAGGTGTTAAATGAGTATTGAACAATCATCGTTTCGGGAGGCAGAATTTCGCCATCCACGAAAACCGTATGTTCTTTAACCATTTTATGTAGTTGTGTGAGAGTGTAGCTCGAATAAATCTTATAACAACATCCTAGTATATTTAAGATACTGGTGTTGTTACAAAAGAAGTAAATAAAAAGAGTTTAGGGGGTTGGAGAAGCAAAATAAAACAAATGAACATGAGAGAATGAATTACCTTTAAAAGTGTAACTCCTTTTAATTTGAGCCTAAAGGCTTCTTTTGAAAGGATTATTCCCAAAGGGAATCCTCTAGGATGAGGATAGGGATGTGGAGAGAGTAAATGGGCAGGGGTTGGCCGAGCCAAAGGCTTGAGGAGTGTGTGAAATGAGGTAGAGGTGGGGGCCTTTTATAAGAGGAGAGGAGGGGCACTTTTGGAAAGTAAAGAAATATTACTTTATTTGAAAAAATATTCGGTTTCAAAAGGTCCCACATTGATATAATTCGTGTATAAGGTGATAAGGCTTCGAAATACACTCATCCAATAAGTTTTGGACATGTTTAGTTCATATATTTTACATTATCTTTCCATTTTATTTAAATCGTCAAATAATGATGTCATCGCTGTATCATTATTATGTCATAAATAATTTAATTTATTTAATGTCTAAAAATTATAAAAAAGATACTATGATGTAGGAAATCTTTTTATCTTTCCAATGAATATTTATAATGAAAAATATGACTTGTATAACCCCGTTTAAAAATTGTTTTAGTAAAACATATCATGTTTGTGTCAATTTTACTTTTACATTAAATAAAATGTTATTTATGTCATTTCCCAACCAAAGTGGATCCATGGGGTCCCCAAGTTGACCCATGGCTTGTCTTGGTCGGCCATGATACAACCAATGAGGGTAAGACATGTGTCAAGCTCATCTCATTTTATTAAAGCATTATTTTTACCTTAAACCACGCTAATTACCACTAATCGCGATTAAAAACTTAATAAGTTACTATTCACCAAAAAATTATTTTAATCTCATTGAACCACATTTTACTTATTAATGACAACCATGTATGTCAGATTTTTGAAAATCAAAACACAATGATGGAAAAATTTCATTTAAACGGAAAATCAGTTTTATAAGTACCACTTAGTGGTTTCACTATTCATCAAAAATTGATGTTTTTCAGAAAAATCCCAAAAATTCACCCTAAGCTATATTTGATATTCTGAATTCAAAAATGAAGTCTGTTTTACAAAATTCAAAACATATAAGTCACATTAATTAATTTAATAATTAATTCCCGCTGTCATGACAAATAGCGTGTTTTATGAAACAATAAGTATCAAAAGATTGACACTAGTTTAAGTCTGATTTCAAAGTGAAATTGATTCCAACGAACACTATTGGATTTAATGGTAAAAATATTTTCTAATTTCACTTTAAAACCAATTCAAAATATAATCTAATTATATAAATAAATTACATTAAAAAGTGGTTTTGAATTAAAATACAACATTTTACACTATTCATTAAAAATGAACTTTATCGGAAAGATACCAAAAATTTACACAAAGTAAATTTTGTTGTCCCGATTCTTAATAAGAGTTTTATTTGGTCCAAAAGAATGTTTAAGAGTGAACAAAACTATATTTAATGATGGTTCTCCATCAAAAGGTGATAAGTGAACCTTTAGTGAAAACTATGGCATATACGCCTAAAATTGAATTCTATCCGTATTTTAAGCCTTTATCTTTTATTTTATAAATGTAAAAATATTTAAGAACATATATAATCATATTTTAGTTATTTCTATCCATTACCGCCATTACAACGGCTACATGTTAACTACCATTTAGAATAATATTATTTTATTATTAGAGTGCAACGTAAGATTCCCAAGAAACTTGTTGTTGCGTGTTGGGTACGCCATCGAGCATATCGTCCCCTTTAAAGTTATTTAAATATTTTATTCACAAATATGGATAAATATGAAATGTCATATTCTTTATTTACCTGGGGTGTTACATCCTTCCCCCCTTTTGGGAATTGTGTCCTCGCAATTTTAAAATTGCGCTTGGAAACATCCTTGAAAGTCCCACATCGGAACAAAAGTCGGTAAAACAAACACTTTAAAATAAAGAGAGATAAGTACAAAGGTCACCCGAGTTAACCCATACTAGGATTCCAAGTATGAAAATTTGGACATGGAGGAAAAAACAAAGGGTCATGTTCTGATGGAGAGTGATAGAAAACATGTTTAGGAGAAAGTTAACGACGAGAAAATCACAAACTTGTGATGGGTTAAACGGTATTCGATTCCCCAGTAGGAAAAGTTAATAGAAAACATTTTTGTTTTAAGTTACTTTTTATTGAGGAATTTATTCATAAGGAAGAATAATCACTTATCATGTTGACTTTCAACTTTTACTAGATTCCTTAGTCAAACTCATATTTTTTCCAAAAGACGAGTATTGAGGGAGACTTGTTCGCATTAAGAGTACTATAATCAACTTCTAGAGAATCACCTAATCCCCAAAAGAGAACTATATACATCCCATGTTTTTAGGCTTTAACCAAAACCAAAACCAAAAAGGTTAGTAAAAGATCAGATAATCCAGAAAAGGATAACCCCTTATAAAAAGAAAATCTATTCTTAATCTCCAAAATTTGTCCAACAAAACCCAATGTTCAACGAGGACCATCCGATAAACAATTTGTCCATAAAATTCTTCAAAGTAAACCAAACTAAGATTGAAACCCAAATATTTGAAGGATTTAGTCACATAGTCTTCCAAGTTAAATCGTAACATTTATCTCCAAACAACATCAGTTGCTCCTAAAGTCTCACATTGAAAAGTAATTATCCTAATCACATATCCTCCAAAATCAACTTACTCTTAATTCATAAAATCATATAACTAAAAAGAATCAGTCAAACTAACCAGGGGATTCACGTAGTCCAGTGGTAGGAGATAAATACCAGTCGCACTTTGGTTGTGGGTTCAATTCCCGCAGCATTGTCCGATGTGACGGGTTGTCACACGGTCTGCGTGTTGTCCTTTTTCCAAAACTATATAATTCTCAAATCATTACCCAAAAAGGGATAAAATCATTAAAAATAACCATAACATAGTTTAACCTCAATTTTATCTCATGCCTTTCACTTCAATCATAACATATGGTAACCAATAATTACCTCAAAAGTAAGGATCATATATACCCAAATGGTTCTTTATAACTATGTCCACAAAAGAAAAGATAACTATTACTTGAATAAAATTTGCCTATATTAAACATCAGGGTTACACATAATATAAAAAGTCTTCTAATGTAACCCCATCATCAAAAGAGACTTAATACTCTTAAGAATTTCACCCTAACTCTTGAAGCCCTTATATGTTGACATCTTACCCATTCAACAATCTTCATGATCCATTATCCATTTCTTTCCAATGTATTCCGAAATACCTCTTTCCTACAAACAAAATCATGAATCATATCCTAAGATTCCAAAATAAGAAAACAATACTCATGAAATAGTACATACCTTTGATTGGTCATTGTCAGTTTCTTCATCCTCAATCGGAATGGAATTAGGTATTGGTAAACGAATATTGGTACGCTCTTGGTGACCCCATTCATGAAACTTCTTCATAGGACATGTGTTTTCATAATGACCATGCACACCACATTTAAAACATTCAATTGATCCCTCAGAAAGAACTTCTTTCCCTTTCCTCGAGTCAATTGGATGCTTCCTTTTTCCATGGCAGGTTCTTGCTTTATGACCTTCATTTCCACATATATAACATATTTATGTCCCTTTGAAACATTTTCCTAGGTGTTTATTTCCACATAATTGACACATAGGTTTTTGAACACACTTACCTTTATGATTATTACCTGTACTTCTGTAGGGATTTGTTTCTTGAATATATGATTCCTTAGAGAAATCTCCAAGGTTTAGGTGGTCAATCATGACTCCAGATAGTTGGTTGAGGATAATCAAAAGAGTTCTCATTGCAGCTCCCATATCATTCAGTTGCTTGCTCAAAAAACTGTCACAGTTTCCTTCACATCCACTGTTACTTTGGTGCCTGCTAGATCCAGCCATTTACTAAAACCAAAAAGGTCAGTGTGAGTAAATCAACAAAACCATCATGTACTAATGAGTAAGATAGACAATAATATATACTTACTCATTCACTTTATCTAAAACTAAGACTCTTTCTGAAATCCTAACCATTATGGTAATTGTCAATTATGCTTAAAGAATACCCTAACCTCTAAAGTTATCTAAACCGACCTCTGATACCAACTATAAGGCCCCAGCCTTAAACCTTACTTAATCTTGAGTTATTAAAAGATTACACATTGAGGATCTTTTCAGGTTTAGAGTTTTAGAGAATTAGATTATGAAACTTGCATTACATTCCACATTTAAACAAAGTGGTTACATAAAAGACAATATTCATTCTTCCCATCAACGGAAACCTATTTAAAATAAAACACGGATTCTTTCTTGACACAACCTTAACACTATCATCACATCATGTACCTTTCCCTTGACCTGTGAAAAACATTTCAAAAGCTTGGAATGAGCATAAAAAGCTCAGTAAGGGTTATAAAAATATGTAAAGGAAACATGAGTTCATATATACATAAGAATGAAATCATACTTTACCCATAAAACATAGGCATATCAAATCATGAATAAATCATAGAAAACATAATAAATAAAGGTAACTTGAGGCATTCATAACATTATTACGTAGGGAGTAACCCTCTTGGTTACGTTTGGGATACCCATCACAGTATATTCCCTAAATCTCTTCGGAGAAACCTTAACGTTTCACTCCTTCGTGTTACCCAATGCATTGGAGAGCTATATCGGGCTCACCCGCCCTTAGTTTATCACGGAACCACCCGTTCTTCATAACAATGCCCAAGAACCATAACATAATCGTATCACATAAACATGAATAAAGGAAACATAACATTTCCACATTTCAATCACAATATAACATTTTAGGATATTGAAATAATGAATCCATTCAAAAAGAAACCATTTCCAAAACCATTTAAAACATTTAATAAAGAGATTTTTGAATCAAAGTGTCCCATACCACCTTTAAGCTTTTAACATTTTAAACCATTAATATCCATATAAATAAATCCTTAAAACCATTTTGAAGACATGGATATTATTAAGAACAAATAATTAAAACATTTAAAACGATATTTTGGTTAAAGGGGTTTTACCAAAATTAGAGACACTTGAATACAATAATCGAGGAATAACATTTAGTCAGAATTGTATAATATCATGAGAATAAAAGGATTCATGATATAATACTCCAAAGGACAGTATATACACCATATATGAGTTAATTGGTGCATAACAACAATGATCCCTCAATAGAAATGACAAATGTGGTGAAATCCCTTATAAAGAAGGTATCCTTAAATTAAGGACAAATAAGTCTCAAAATATGTGTGACAAATATATATACACCCAATATAAGTGGATATTAAGTGTAAAACAATAAAATTTCATTCACACATATTCAATGGATGAAATATTCAATGACTACAAGTTGAACCCAAAGAAATCGAAATTGGGTTAAAAAGTTCCCTTGACAGCCTAACGGCATCACATCAAAATGAGTTGATGAGAGATAAAAAGTGTATATCATCACTTGGACATAAAATTTACATTAATAAGGATGTATGAGAACATATCCCAACATAAAAATATGTAAATTAAAAGACCCAATAAAAGAAGTCTTTTAAAAAAAGAGGAGGGTGGAAGGTTCCCTTAACGACTTGGGTATCTTTCAAAACATACACCCCATGAAAGAAAGACAATAGGTCATTGATGTAAATACTCATAAACGAAAGTATATTACACAAAGAGTAGAATAATGGGCATTAAATACACCACTCAATGGAATTTGTGGCAAATGTAGCATAAATCTCACGGGAATAAAAGTGAGATGAAAAATCCCTCACAAAAACTCGGCAGCCTAACGGCGCCACATAAAACTCCCAAATATGGATTGATGAGATCAAATAGGGTATATCATCACATTAAAATATAATGTACAGCAATAGGAATATAAAATAACATCCCCCAACATTACAAATAGGAGCTTAATAGAAGTGACATAAAGGAGAGTACTTAAAAAGAAAGAGAGAAGTTAGATCTCTTACGAAAGTTCGGCAGCCTAACGACGCCATTCAAAACATCCAAAATGGATTGATTAGATAGAATAGGGTCTCTCATAACATGAACATAAAAATTACAGTAGGATTAATATAACAGATCAACCCAATAACAAGAAAGATGAGCTTTAAAAGGAATGACATAAAAGAGTGTACTTAAAAAGAAAGAGAGGAGTAAGATCCCTTACCTCGGGTCCGACTTGACTCGATCGTTCTTTAATCTCATGAATAATAAACTTGAGTTAATTTCTAATTCCTTAAGAACATTTTTCAAGTTCATTATTACTTTTATACCACTTATTACCATGTCATAAACATTATGTAAACATTTAAGTTAATAATGTTTGTTTTGTCGATATTTGGTTCTTAAGTCGAAAGTGGACTTCTTACCATTACATGTTGTTCGTGTGGTCAAATGTTTATTATATCCAGAATCATATTCATGATTTGGATATCATATATTTCATATATATCCAGTACATTCATGCATTTATAACATTACATAATCATTTAGAGGTAAGAAATGAAATGCACCGTTCATGGAGACGGTAAGCCGTACGTACGCATGAACGCTACATTCATTTATATTTCATATTTTATAGAATGGAATAATAATGATATAAAGGTATATTATAATTACAGTATAATATCATATATAATATCATAGTTCCATCCTTTATACGTCCCACATATGGTATTTAACGAATCAAATCACTTTGAGGGGGCGGTAGTCCGCACTTCCTTAAATGAAGATATCGCGTTTACCCATAATGGAAACCATAAAGGTATGCCCAAAATGAAAAAAAACAGAAGCTTAAGGAAACCATAAACATATTATATATCATATATAAAAATATTGACATCATAATGGCCACCTTTGAAGGTGTTAAATGAGTATTGAACAATCATCGTTTCGGGAGGCAGAATTTCTCCATCCACGGAAACCGTATGTTCTTTAACCATTTGATGTAGTTGAGTGAGAGTGTAGCTCGAATAAATCTTATAACAACATCCTAGTATATTGAAGATACTGTTGTTGTTACAAAAGAAGTAAATAAAAAGAGTTTAGGGGGTTGGAGAAGCAAAATAAAACAAATGAACATGAGAGAATGAATTACCTTTAAAAGTGTAACTCCTTTTGATTTGAGCCTAAAGGCATCCTTTGAAAGGATTCTACCCAAAGTGAATCCTCTAGGATGAGGAGAGGGATGTGGAGAGAGTAAATGGGCAGGGTTTGGCCTAGCCAAAGTCTTGAGGAGTGTGTGAAATGAGGTAGAGGTGGGGGCCTTTTATAAGAGGAGAGGAGGGGCACTTTTGGAAAGTAAAGAAATATTACTTTATTTGAAAATGTGTTTCGGTTTCAAAAGGTCCCACATTGATATAATTCGTGGATAAGGTGATAAGGCTTCTAAATCCACTCATCCAATAAGTTTTGGACATGTGTAGTTCATAGATTTTACATTATCTTTCCATTTTATTTAAATCGTCAAATAATGATGTCATCGCTGCATCATTATTATGTCATAAATAATTTAATTTATTTAATGTCTAAAAATTAAAAAAAAATACTATGATGTAGGAAATCTTTTTATATTTCCAATGAATATTTATAATCAAAAATATGACTTGTATAACCCCACTTAAAAATTGTTTTAGTAAAACATATCATGTTTGTGTCAATTTTACTTTTACATTAAATAAAATGTTATTTATGTCATTTCCCAACCAAAGTGGATCCATGGGGTCCCCAAGTTGACCCATGGATTGTCTTGGTCGGCCATGATACAACCAATGAGGGTAAGACATGTGTCAAGCTCATCTCATTTTATTAAAGCATTATTTTTACCTTAAACCACACTAATTACCACTAATCGCGATTAAAAACTTAATAAGTTACTATTCACCAAAAAATTATTTTAATCTCATTGAACCACATTTTACTTCTTAATGACAACCATGTATGTCGGATTTTTGAAAATCAAAACACAATGATGGAAAAATTTAATTTAAACAGAAAATCAGTATTATAAGTACCACTTAGTGGTTTCACTATTCATCAAAAATTGAAGTTTTTCAGAAAAATCCCAAAAATTCACCCTAAGCTATATTTGATATTCTGAATTCAAAAATGAAGTCCGTTTTACAAAATTCAAAACATATAAGTCACATTAATTAATTTAATAATTAATTCCCACTGTCCTGAAAAATAGCGTGTTTTATGAAACAATAAGTATCAAAAGATTGACACTAGTTTAAGTCTGATTTCATAGTGAAATTGATTCCAACAAACACTATTGGATTTAATGGTAAAAATATTTTCTAATTTCACTTTAAAACCAATTCAAAATATAATCTAATCATATAAATAAATTAGATTAAAAAGTGGTTTTGAATTAAAATACAACATTTTACACTATTCATTAAAAAAAAGAACTTTACCGGAAAGATACCAAAAATTTACACAAAGTAAATTTTGATGTCCCGGTTCTTAATAAGAGTTTTATTTGGTCCAAAAGAATGTTTAAGAGTGAACAAAACTATATTTAATGACGGTTCTCCATAAAAAGGTGATAAGTGAACCTTTAGTGAAAACTAGGGCATATACGCCTAAAATTGAATTCTTTCCGTATTTTAAGCCTTTATCTTTTATTGTATAAATTTAAAAATATTTAAGAACATATATAATCATATTTTAGTTATTTCTATCCATTACCGCCATTACAACGGCTACATGTTAACTACCATTTAGAATAATATTATTTTATTATTAGAGTGCAACGTAAGATTCCCAAGAAACTCGTTGTTGCGTGTTGGGTATGCCATCGAGCATAGCGTCCCCTTTAAAGTTATTTAAATATTTTATTCACAAATATGGATAAATATAAAATGTCATATTCTTTATTTACCTGGGGTGTTACAGTTACTTAAGTATAAGAGATTTATTTTATGAAGTTAAAATTTAGTGGGATATATCTATTTTAAAGGATTAAATGTTTTTCATGTTGAGAGTGAATTGAAATAGAATATTATATAAGGTTATAAATTCCCCATTAATTTGATGTTCATGCCCAAAATTATGTTTCATTCTTATGATTACCTTCAATATAAAGCTAGAAATTCATCTTTAAAATGGAAAAATAAAAATATGTCCAAATGGAAAAATTATCAAATTCTCAAATGGAAATTTGGCCACTTAGATAATTATCGAAATAGAAATTTGGAAACTTTGATACTCGACTGCTTAGCCTCTTGTCCCTTTGGCTGGTTAGTCGCTTATTAATTTTGGTCATTTTCCCATTTTTTTTTATTTTCCCATTTTCTAGATTTCCTAATATCTCAATTTTTCAATTGCCCAATTTCCCAATTTCCAATTTCCAAAATTTCTCAATTTCCCAAATACCTAAATGGCCAAATCATCAAATTTCTAAATACCAAATTTCTCAATTTCCCGATATCACAGTCATCTAATTTCCAAATCACCCAATTTCCAAAATAACCAAATTTCCAAATGGAAATTGGGAAATTTTAAGTGTCTAAGTAGCCAATTAGAAAAGTATCCAAGTGAATAAATGGAAAATTTACCAATTTCTCAATTTCTCAATTTCCCAATAGCCCAAATGTAAAAATTACAAAAATTCCAAGTGGAAAAATGGTAAAATGGTATAAATTTTAAATGGTAAATTTGCCAAATGGAAAAATAACCTAATGGAAATATGGCCATTTAGATAATTATCCAAATTCCCAAATGTCCAAATTCTCAAATAGAAAAATGGAAAATTATACGAATGGGAAATTTCACAATTAGCCAATTGGCCAAATTTCTAAATGACCAAATAACCAAATAACCAAACAAACTAACCAAAAAAATGAACTTAATAACCAAATGATCAAAATTACCAAGTGATTGAATACCCAAATAACATTAAACAAATAAAATTATCTAATTATCAAATTTACCAAATGGCTAAAATGGCCAAATGGCCAAATACAATTGGTCAAATTCCCAAATGCAGTTATCGAAAAGCACAAATTCCTAAATGGACAAATGGACAAATAATCAAAATTTCAATTGACTAAATTACCAAATTACCAAACAACCTAACCAAAAAATGAACTTATTGACCAAATGATCAAAATTAACAGGTGAACAAAAAACAAAACAATATAACATAAATATAATTGCACCAAAATAAACATACATTATGAATCCATATCATATCCATGTTTATCATGACAATTAGCATGTATTTATTATGTTATTCCAATAGTATTAAATTTCTAATTAAATGTATATTTAGATGGTTCTTAATTTTATGGATTAATTCAATAGGTAAACATTTATTTAATGTACGGTTTTTTAATTTTATGTTATTAAATAATGTACTATTATAGTAATAAATTTCAATTTTAGAAAGTGTCATTGGGCATCGAAGGATGTGTTCGATGATAAAAAATATTTTTCTTGAGTAGGAAGAAAATGTATAAAAGTGTTGTAAATAAACATACATAGGAAAATATTTTAAGTGTTTTTATTGATATTTAAAATTTTGAAACATAATTCATAATTATATATAATTTTTATATTTTCAAAAATGATACCTAGAGGCCCTCTATGAAAAATAAGATGAAAACATCATGCTAAATGGTCATTTGAGACATGTATTAGGTGACGAACACAAGGGTAGATTTCGATGTTGACCTAGAAAAAATGTCATGCCCACTAGGTTTTGGCCCTCATCGGGAAACTCTCAAACCTCTCACACCACCAAGCTACAAAATGATCATATAAAAGTATTCAAGGAAAAAAATATATATATATATATATACAAGAGAATGAAATAGGTAAACTAATCATTGAACAGTTCTTGAATGAAATTTCAGTTATATTTCCATAATTTCCATCATAGTCTATTGCTACTTTTGATTCATGTATGGCATAAAATCACTCTTTATATGATTCCATGAGTGATGTAAATGAGTTTTCTAGTGGAATTCGAGCTGATAGTACTTTTGGTTGTGGTCGTGGTAGTGGTGGTGATGATGATGATGATGTTGGTGCTCCAGGCACTAATGTTTGTGATGATTGTAATGGAACTGGTGGTGATGAGGGAGATATTGATCCCCTATATTTTTGAGTTTAGGTACAGATACATGTGTGGATGACTAAATATAATTAATGGTATGGATTGTATATGTAAGTTACAATTTTATAAATGGATTGAAAACTATTTATAACATTATGGTTGAATTCTAAATATATAATAAGTGTGTTGCATTAAATGTGTACCATGGTTTTTAATTTATTTTCATGATCTATGGGTGGTGTTAGATGGTGTTACTGGTGTCTAATAGGGGTATCTCTCTACACCTCCAATTAAAAAAACTAGGGGTATACATGAACTTTTGACACCAATCTATACCCATTATTTTGGGAAATGTGGGTATAAACATATACCCATGATTTCAAGTGAACCATGGGTATTAATAAATTCTCATAGGTTAAAACCGTGGTTTTTATAGAAACCATGGGTATGTCCCTATACTTATGCCTTTATCACCCATGGTTCTATAAACCATGGGTATATCCTATACCCATGGTTTTCTAGTTTAAAACCTTGGGTATAGGGTAACATTCTAGTAGAGATTGTTCCCAAGTAAAAGTACCTCTAACTTTCATAGTGGGTTCCATACTCCATCGGTTAGGTTGTGAGTAATAGATATTAGATTGCTTGGATCTGAACTAATATAAAATACTCTGTGTTCATATCATTAATTTTTTTTATACACACTTTACATATCCACTATAATAATTATTTTAAGAAAGAATCATTTAATAATTTCATACCACCACGTTTTGAAATTAATTTTTAATAACTCTAATAAATTTAATAAAGGCATATTCACCCCCCCTCTAGTTATTCTATGATAAACCTTTTAGGACCTAAAAATTTCTATGAAATTAATTTTTTTATTATAAAACATAAAAAAGGAATGTCAATTTTAAAGTAAAACTAATCATAACTTCAGCATCAAAACCCTTAATTATAAGAAAATATGTAAAATGGTTTTTATTTAAGTAACATTCCAATCTATCTCTAGAAATATTTTACATGGGATTTATAAGTTTAAATAATATTTCAAAATTTATAATTTTATTCCTAAAATAGCTATTTTATTATTTAAATGGTTTTTCAATCTTATAGGGTACTCTTACATAAATATAAATTCATAAAATTTAAAATTTAAAAAAAACCATATTTTTCAACTAAAAAATAAAAAAATTATAAAAATCTCAAAATATAATTTTTCTAAATTCTATTAATTTATCTTTTTAGATCAGTTAGATGAGGCTTTATGGTGTAATAATTCATGTCTGTAGTTTTCATTTTCAACTCTCTAAATATAGCTGATTGTAAGATGTAACAAAAATGAGAAGTTGCCTCTCAAAATCTCTTACAAACATCCTTCTCCTGATTTCAAGATTACTATGGTAGTAGATTTGGAATAGGGATTCCAACACATAGTAGAAATTCTTTTACAGTAATGTAATTAAAACATTTATTCCACTCTGGGAAATTTTTTTCTCTGAGCATATGCCCTGAGTTTAAAGAATGGTCATACTGTTTTTCATGGTTTCACTAAACGTTTTTTAAATTAATTGAAATAGATATAATAGTACTTTATTTGATTCTCAAAATTAGTGAGATTAAATAATTTATTTATTTTATTAAGTCTCCCACTATTTTATCAAGTCTCAATATACCACTATTTAACTCAGAATGTCCCATCATGTGAAAATACTATTGGGAAGGATTTATATTTCCTCTATTGTAATCTTAATAAAGGTTATGAAAATTATAATAAACTATTTTGGTAGGTGATCTTGACAACTGTAATATACAAGCACCTCGATTTGTTGAGCATAATCCTCTATCCATAAATATTGACTTATATTGTAAATACCCCAACCAGAGCATCCCAGAGTTGGTGGTTAGTTTATTACATTCACATATGATACAAGGAATTGCATCCTAAAGGAATGAATAGTTTAATAGTCTTTGTAAACTAGACACATACTTGAAATAAAAATATAATTTCAAATATAAAATACACAAATTATTTTCTTTTAGAACACCATTATTCCCTTTAGCATATCTCTTCATAATCAATCATAAAACACTTATTTGTATCGTAGGAAAAATAACACATAAGAAAAAAGTGAGATCAGATGCTCAGTGAGGGTAATATTACAGCATAATATATTAGTAAATAGAGTATAAATAATATGAAAAGGTAAATAACTGAAACATGTTCCATTTAATAAATAACATGAGAATAATATTGGAGGAATAAATGATAATCAAATAATGTCATATAAATAATCACATGAGACTGAAACTTATCCATGGTTATTCTAGTAATTTAATAATCCCATAGAATATCAATAAATAATCTCATAATAATAGAATTCATAACATCAGAAAACTAAAAAATATCATTGAAGCTTTGTTCCAATACATCTAATGTCATCTACTTTATACTGACATCTAATATCATCGACTTCATGTCGATATCTAATATCATCGAATTCATGTAAACATTTAATGTAATGTAATTTTTTCTTGACATTTAATACCATCAATTACTACGTATAGTTTATTCCTTATCTGGATAAATAATACAACTCAATCAATATTCTTAACAAAAATCAATAACTGTATGTATTTGAAGGACAAGTCATGTGGAATATCAAAACTTTCCCCATTCAAACTGATTATAAACCATCCAAATAAATATATTAAATGTATTAATTATATTAAATCTTCAAAATAATATTCAAAATGATGTTTAAATATATGAAAATACTTTTAATAGATTACTAGAAAATTTCTTGAGGAAAATAACCTTTTTATTTTGAAAATAATTTATAAAATCTAAAAAATATGGAGGTAATAAGAAAATAATTTTCTTGGAAATTAGCCTTGTAAACTTGTAAAATAATATTCAAAACATTAATATGACATAATGGTTAGAAATTACATTCATTTTTATTAAGTTAAAAAACATTACTTCCACACTTTCGTAAGAAAAGTCATAAATTACCTTTTTTGGGAAATGATAGAAACATTCCTTTTTAAAACAATTTTTAAAAAGTAAACATGGAATAAAAAATTAATTTAAACCATCATATGGCAATATTAAAATCAAATTTTAAGTCAATTTTTTAGAAAAAAAATTTATGTGGATGAAAAATATTTCCCCATGTAGACAAAAACATAAAGAATCCCAAATAATGATGAGATTGTGAAATAAAAACATACCAGTTTGTAATATATTGAATTGTATGAACCATGAATGAATAAAATTTAAATGAACTTTTAATGTCCGAATTAAAAATAAATTCACAATATAACATTTCAAAGGGGAATTATATACACCTCATTAAATAATATAGGTGCATAACATTAAAATATGCCTCAACGAACTAAAATTGAGTCGAAGTGCCTTATAAAGATCATATCATTAAGGTGAGCATCAATCAAATGAATAGATTAGGTATATACTCTATAAATACACATAAATAAAGTGAAAATACATCATTATCTAATAAAATATCATTTCACTCAAAATATTTGCAACACATAATCAATGAAGTATAATTTCAACCCAATGAATGAAAGTTTATTTAAGAAATCCCTTACCTTCCTCTTTATTTTAGTTAAACACGATTTAACATCCCATATAATAGTTTAAATCATGTTATTAATTTATTAAAAAACCATATTAATATTTATTTTATCATATATTATCCTCTTATAACATATTATTAACCATTTTTTATTAATATTCAATTGTTACCCTTGCTTCGGATGTTAGCTGCATCATTTTACTATGCATGTTTTATCATGTATGTTCTGGTTATTAAGAATAGGATATAGTTACATAATATATATATAATTATATTAGGGTCATAGATATCATATTTAATCATTATATGCATTTTTATAAGCAATATTCAATTTTCAACATAGAAAATGAATTGCATCGCTTTGTTTTGAGGGTAAGTCGTTTGTGCACACGAGCAATGATATCATTTCTAAATGGTTGAAAAGGTAAAAAATTGGATGGTATTTCAATTTTAAAGAATAAAATTTATTTAATAATTATCATATATATCCATTATTTCCATAATTATAACCATCCATGTAAATTGGTGATAAAAAATGAATTACACCACGATGTGGAGATGGTAAGTCGTACGTACGAATGTGCGGTGCTTTCATTTTTCATAGCATGGATAAAAGGTAAAATATAATTTTTTAATAATAATAATAATAATAATGACATCTTAGTATATATAAGATACTGGATTTATTATTTTCGTATGTAAATAATAAATTAAGAGTATGTAGATGAATAAATAAATTTTAAAGAGTTGGTAAAGTTGATTTTCTCTTCTTCGACAGACTTCCTTTAGAACTATTCTTAAGGGGCCTAAGGATATTCTTTTGAGGAGAAAAAAACCTATAAAACTTGGATAAGTAATTTTTCAAGGGAAATAAGTAAAATAGATTCTATACATATGGCTCAATGTGTTGTGAAAAAGTGGAGGAAGAGGTTACCTGTTATAATTGAAAGGATTGGCGCTTTAAGAATTTCTTAAAATATTAATTTAATATAAATTAATTTTCAATTATAAATGGATCCAAACTTATTAATTTAGAGTATAATATAATTATGGGTCAAAATAAAATTATCCAATAAAATTTAGATAAATCGTACTAAATTTATACCATAATCTTTTGGTTGTAACCGTTATTTAACCTCTTGGACTCTTACCATGACAACATGGATTATTACTCTTTGAGGGTTCATGTAGTTATTATAAAATAAAAAACTACCCATAACCGGATCATGGATAAAATTTTCAATATTATACCAATCATTTTTCCTAATTTAATATTTATATTAATTTTATATCATTTAATAAAATATTATTTACTATATAATAATCAGAATGTCTATTTTAAGAATTATTTATTACTTTGGACTTAATAGAATTAATATGAAAAGATAACTTCAAAAAAATTAATATATGCGTAATAATTTAAGTTAATTTATAAAACTTCTGTATGAAATTAATTATCTAAAAATATTTTTATTTTAATATTTTAATATCATTTATTTTATTTTTTCATTAATTGAATAATTACTTCATCATTGTTGCGTAATTATTTAAGGTAAATATTTATTCACTAAAAATTAAAAATAAATTACCATGATGTAAAAATATATTCTATATTTCAAAAGAATATTTATAGTCGATTATATATTCTAGGTAACAGAATATTAAAAATGTTATAGTTATTATAAACATGAATGCGACATCTTTGACCTTTCATTAAATAAAATATTATAAACATCATAATCTAATTAAAATGGACATAAATGGTAATATAACCAAAATATAAATGATTATGGATTAAAATTATTCATTAAATAAAAAAATTCAAGTATTAAGGTTATTTTATTGTCCCTACCATTTTATTTTTAACCTAAATTACCCAATTTACCATTTATCATGGTAACAAAAATTGCTAAAGTTACTATTCACATTTGTCAAAAATAAAAAGGAACTACTTACTAATTTTTTACCTTATAGATAAAAATATCACATCTATTTTTCAAAATTCAAAACACATAAGTTTTAGAATTAAATATAAAATTAATCCCATAAAACGCAACAAAAAACAGTTTTCTTAAAAAAATCATTTTTAAGCCGAAATATACATACTTATACCAAAATTTGGTGTATGGATGATTAAACTTTAACTAATTAAATAATAAATAACTATATATTACTTAATAATATTTTATATAAAATTAAAATCATAAAGAGACTTTTTAATATAAATAATATGACAATTTTATAAAATTAGATATTTTTCACTATTCACTATAAAATCAAACTTTTCTAAAAATTTATAAAAAATCACCATAAGAAATTTTTAATATGATTATTTAAAAAAAATTATATTACTATTATAAAATACATTTTATAGAAGTTTCATAATTTTATTATAATATTTACTCTTAAAAATATATAAATAAATTTTTTAAGAAAACGTATTTTTGAAGAATAAATGAATTTACTAATAATTATGTGCTTATGAAAAAATCATTAATTAATACATTAAAAATGAGTTAGAAAATTATATATTTAATAATGTGTTTATTAATATTCATTCATACTATTTTATAGACTAGGTTACAATGATCACATAATAATATTTCAGTATTCATTTAAGCAACGTATTGTGTGCAACGTAAGATATCAAATTTGATAAATTTAAAAAGAAACATACCATAAAAATTGGGGTGTTACATTATATCACCCTTAAATAAATTTCAACCTTTAAATTTTAAATTTTACATCCAAAATAAGAGGTTTATATTTGAAAATTTATTTATGAGAAACCCACATCGTGAAAAGGGTTAATAAAACTTCCTTTTAAAAATATGGAAAGGAAAATGTGAAGGTCACCAGAAAACTAGGATTCGGGATATTAGATCATTAGTTGTAATTGAAAATAATAACAATGAAGAGAAATATAACTATCAAGTTTTTATGGATATTGAAAGATAACATTGTATTTTGATAGTTAACCATAAAAAACCATAAATTTGTGATGTGTTAAAAGGCCATTGAATTCTTGATAACAAAAGTAAACAAATAACACTTTTTTCCAAAGTTAGTTTAATATATTTGATGAATTCATTTATTGCTAATAGTAATAACATAAGAAACTTAATTACTTAATCAGTAGAGTTTCACCCTTAATCATTTTCCACCAAAACTCATATTTTTCTCCAAATGATGAGTATGATTTATTTGATGCATGATAAACAAGAATCAACTTCTATGAATCAAAAAATCCAAAAAAGAATAAAAAATTATTCCACCTGTCTTTAGATGTTAACAAAAACCAATATGTTTAGAACAATATAAGATAATTCCCAAAAATAATAAATCTTTATATAATAAAAACTAGTTTAATCTCTCAAAATTATGTAATAATTCCTAGAATTAAACATAGATCATTCAAGAAATAATTATCCCTAAATTTTCTAAAAAATATTCCATCCCAACATTGAAACCCAACATTTATAAGGACTTGATCACATATTCTAAGATAAATTTAATGTTTTTCTCTAAAAATTTGGATTTCCTAAACATATAATCTCTATGATATGATAATTATTTACATAAATTACTTGAATTACCATAAATCCATAATGAAATGATATATTCCTCAAAAATAAAATTCATCCTTTATTCCTAAAATAAAATTCTAGAATATTTTATTTACCATAATCATATAAGGTTCCTAAAATGAACTAATCCTTCATCCATAAAATCTTTTAACTAAAAAATAAAATGGTATACTTATAGGGACTTCGAGTAGTTCAGTGGTAGGTGTTTCACCCTTGTCTCCCTTCGGTTGTGGATTCAAGACCCGCAGCTTTGCTGAATATGATGGGTTATCTCCCAACATGTGAGTTATCCTTTTTCTAAAATTATATTAATACAATATTTATAAAATTACAAAACAATTTGATAACCATCTTGAATAATAACCTTAATATATTATACATTAATTAAATGTTTTAACCTCAAATTTAATCTCATATGTTTTGTTTTGTATTCCCAAAAATATAATAACCCATAATTACCTTAAAATTAAGGATCATATAATCCCAAAGGTTTATCCTCATGTAATGTCCCGGATTTTTCCATGTATTCTTTTAATATTATATGGGAATTCTTTTGAGACCAGGCTTTTATATGGTATGCAGTTCTGAGGCCTGGTGAGCCCGGAACAAATGTTTGAATTTAATTAAATAATTAAATTATGCACGCATATGGTTTTCCTAAAAAATTGTAATAACTCTTGAATGGGTGCTCGGATTGGAAATCTGAGGGCACCGTTGTGTCCAGAGCAGCGGGTTTACCATAGAAGAGACCTAACATCGGCTGGCACAGGTTGGTGGTGAAATCTAGTTTTTGGACGTAACAATAATAAAATATTTTATTAAAATATTTTATTAAATCTTATTGTGGAAAATATCTCTTATCTTTTTAAATAGTTATTTGCGCAGGGGTCCAGGGTTATAAACCTCATAACCCTGAAACCTCTAGAGGCTCTAGAGGAAACCCCAACGAGGAGACGACGTTCTTGACAGGTGTCACTGACGGCGACGACACGGTGATCGGATCTTCGCCAAAAAACCCCGTGGATCCAAGTAGGATGTTTGGTTTAGGTTTCCTTCTCAATTCTTGATTCCTATGACAAACGTGGACTAATCCACGAACATATTAGCATGTGGATCGATCGTATTTTCGGGATGGGATTTTTCGGGGATTTGGGGATTTGGTTTTTGGATGAAATTTGGTTTCGTTCAACCTTCTAATAGTGAAGAACCAAGATCGAAACGAACATCGATCGAGATTCTTCCCTCTCAATTGTTGTTCTTTTCTCCCTGGTTTCTATGCGTTCTTCATGTAAGTTCTACGCATTCTTGGAGTAAATCGATCGTTGCGCATTCATTTGATGGCACAATGATCTAAGATTGTAGATCCAACCTTGGGAGTATGGTCCGGAGATAAGACGACAATTTTGGCGGATTATTCGGAGCGGATCAAGAGATATGGATTTTTGGGCATTTTTTTCAGAAGATCATTTGTTGTTCGTCGAGCCGATTGAAGGTCTGAATCACCCAGATTCAATATTACGATGGTGAAACGAACCGGCTCCTTGAGTTTCGTGGAAAACGGATGACAGAATCGAGAATCTGGAGATCGGTCAAATCCCGAGAAAGAAGACGGTGTTCTTGAATTTTCCCGACTACATGGTCAGTAATATGGGCTACACGGCATGTGTTTGTTGGGGATCACCTGGCATGTACTCCGGGAGTACACGGACACAGGTTGGGTACACGGCCAAGGACAGGGCATGTGTACCCCTCCCCAGCCAGACCAGGCTAGATACATGGGATACCCCGCGTACTGGTACACGGGCATGCGACACAGATAGACACCATCTACGGGCATACGGCCAGGGTACATGAGTGTTTTCTAGTTGACAGGACATGGCTTGTGCTTTGACTTACACACTATGTATATGCTTTCCTACACGACTTCGACTTCTGACATGGGCTGTTTACATGGGCAGTACCCGGAGTCAAGGAACATGGCGTGTAACCCTACTACACGCTGTGTAGTGGAGCTTTATACAACTTGGATGGATGACACTGGCCATTACACGGGCAGTACCCGGGGTCAAGGAACATGGCGTGTAACCATACTACACACCGTGTAACCAGTTTTATATGGCTTGATCCAGTTTCCTTCTATGACTTGGACTAGTTTTCTTAGGTTTTGTCCCCTAGGACTTTCTCTTGAAAGTTTTAGGTATCATTTCCTATGTACAATAGTATGATCCCTTCGGTAGGACTTCCTGAATAGAGTTGTTTGAATCCCGTCTTTGAGACTTAGATCCATATCCTCTATTCATTTCTGGAACCCTAGGTCGAGTTCTTGGTTTTGACGTGACCAACTTTACCCGGGCGTCAATCCTCTGCTTAGAGGATTAGTTCAGACTGAGTTATTTGAATCACCCCATGGCTATTGGTTGTGATTCTCATCTGAGCATCATACTTATCAAGTACTTGTGGAGTGTGTTCTCCCGAAACGAGTACTTTGTATTTCTCTCTTCAGACCTAGGAGTGTGTTCTCCCTGTTACGTGCTTAGTGGAATCTTCAAGCTCGGTCTTAGTGGTGGTTTTATGATGGTCATTTGTGTATGAGTATATCTTGATATTCTTGTTATATGTTCTATAGACATATACTGTGTAGAGCTGGTTGTATCTTTCCTTTGTGGTATTTTCCCTTGTTGTATTCCTTTTTGGTTTTGGGGTGTCCTACTGTGTATTGTTATACTCACCCCTGCATGGGATTTTCCCACACGTGTTGTGTCTTGTGCAGATGAGCGAGCCTTTAATAGGATTCTAGGTGGACCAGGACTAGACGGTGCTCAGTGAGATCAGGCCGGCTGAGGTGTGTTACTACGGCTACATATTGCAGTCTCAATACCTTTCTTCACTGGTTGGGCTTTTTTGCAGACTCTCTTTTGGTGGGTTTGTACTTTTGGCCCATTGTTTTACATTACTGTACTTTACATTCCTGTTGTACTCTGTTGGTTGGAATTTTTAGTGTATGCCTGGATTTTCATTTTTAGTAGTTCCTACTTTTCATCTTTGTGGGCTTGGATATTTGAGTGCATATGTACAGTTTTATAGGCAATACCTCCCATGTTAGTGATATGCCTACTTGGTGCTAGTCACCAACCCCTAGCCTATTGGAGGCGGGCTTGGGGAATTGCGGCTCGGGCCCCACTAGGATGGGTCATGATAGAGTGGTATCAAAGGTGGTCATTTATACCTTAGGATCGAGATTCTGTGAGTTGGTTTGATGTAACATTGTTAAGTGTTTCAAGTTTGGATTTTAGTCCAGGGACCCCAGTGTTGGTCCGAGCGGCCGACGTATCCATACACCAAGACTCTGATAACTTGCTTTTAGACTCGGAACATGAGAACACTAGTTGCAGGGGGAAAATAAGGCTACATGCATCATATTGGAATGGGTTGTGGTTTCCATGTCCTTCTTGAGTCAGCTCTCTAGATATACTCACTGACTGGGATACATCTTGTTTCTCTACAAGATGCCTCCGCGACTCACACCCGCTAGGATCCTATAGCTCGATCATGAGGATGACCCCTTAGTGATGAATCTTCTATACAAGGACCAGATCCCCCAGTTTTACCATCGGGTGGTGTTCTAGTTATTCCACCACCTGTAGAGCAGTTTTGAGTGCCTATTGTACCAGTGGAGGAGGAGTGCAGGCTAAGCACACTCCATGAGTTTTAGAGACAGAGACCCCTTAGGTTTTGAGGTGAGCCTAACCCTCAAGCGGTAGAGTATTGGCTTGAGGCAGTTAGCAGAGTCTTCCGTTTGGTCAAGACACCAGCAGACTAGATGGTGATCCTAGAAGCGAGCCTTCTGCAGGGCTTGGTAGGGCGATGGTGGAGTTTGGTTATCCAGACCCACGACGAGGGGACTATTTCATGGTCAATGTTTGAGCATCTCTTCAAAGAGGAGTTTTCACTGGTTACCCTGAGAGAAGTGCGTATTCAGGAGCTTCATTAGCTCTAACAGGGGACCATGATGGTGGCTGAATATTCATCAAGGTTTACTGACCTCTCCCAGTACTCGATGTATATGATCAGAGATCAATACTTCAGAGGTCGGACTTTTGAGTGAGGCTTGTGTAAAGACATCCGATCTAGAATCAACCCTATGAGAATTATTACTTATGTCGGGGTGCTCTTGCGGGATTTGGTGGTCAAGAGCTTCTTAGAAGAGCAGAGACAGCTGGAAGTTGCCAGTAGTGAGTGAGCTAGAGCAGAGACCTCGGCAGCAGGGGGCCGACGTCAGGGACCCAGGCGTGGGAGACATTTTCAGAAGAGATCCCAGGACAGGGGATCTACCGTATAGGGTTCACAGGGCGCATATAGCTAGCCTCAAGAGAGGCGATTCTACTATTGCAATGGTAGGGGAAATCTCACTCGAGATTGTCCGACCCACTGTACTACCGACACAGGAGCAGTGGATGGACCACCAAGGCAGAGGCAATGTGTGGAGCAGACAGATCCGCGGGGCGGTGTACATCGTAGAGGAGTTGGGAGAGTAGCTGGAGGTGGTCGGTGGTTTGACCTTTTACCACCACCACCCCCGTGAGGTCCACCCCAAGGCTCAGGGAGCTGGTGTACAAAGGCAGGGACAGCTGCAGGTGGCAGAGAATTATGACCCAGGTGCTCTGGTAATGGTTAGAGGTACAATCTGTGTCTTTTCTACTTTGTATGTCATACTAATAGACACAGGTGCTAGTCATTCTTTTCTGGCTACTTATCTTGTTCGAGACCTTGAGATTCATGTTGATCTGTTGACTCGACCCTTACACTTAGAAACACCCACTGGAGAAGATTCAGAGATCACACATCTTTGCAGACAGTGTGACCTGACCCTTGGAGACGAGAGTTTCGGTTGGAACCTCTTGGTGGTAGCATCAAGGCCTTACGATGTCATTCTTTGTATGGATTGGCTATCCACTGTTCATGGCCAGATTTATTGTTTTAGGTGAAGGGTGTGGTGTGTCTGCAGTGATGGAATAAGGTTCTCCTTCGTTGGTGAAAAGAAGACCCAGGCAGCGCAGGATGGACTCGTGCATAGAAGGGCACATTCTATTTCACATCAGTTGGCTAGCCTAGCCCTTGACGCAGTAGATGTTATGAGTTTCTAGTTTCCAGCAGTGGTGGATGAGTACGAGGATGTCTTTCCTGAGGATGTCCCCGGGCTACATCCCCATCAGGAGATAGATTTCTGTATTGAGTTGCAACCCGGGACAACACTGATATCAGCATCAGCATATCGGCTGGGTCCTGTAGAGCTTCATGAACTAAGGGTGCAGCTGGAATAATTGCAGAGGAAGGGCTTTGTGAGACCCGGTGTTTCATTCTGGGCGGCTCCTGTTTTGTTTTCCAAGAAGGCAGATAGGATCTTGAGGCAGTGTGTGTATTACCGGTGCTTGAATCAGGTGACCTTGAAGAACCGGTATCCACTACCGAGGATCAATGACCACTTCGACCAGGTAATAGGGGAATGATGGTTCTCAGAGGTTGATCTATGATTAGGCTATCACTAGTTGCAAGTACGGGATGTGGATATACCGAAGACGGCTTTCAGATGTCTCTATGGGCACTATGAGTACTTGGTGATGCACTTCAGCGTGACAAACGCCCTGCTAGTGTTTATGGGACTTATGAACCAGATCATTCATCCCTATCTAGACTGTTTCGTAGTGGTCTTCATCGATGACATCCTGGTGTACTCTGCATCCAAGTAGGATCACGCGGGGCACCATAGGATGGTTCTAGATACACTTCAAGAGCACCAATTGTACGGTAAACTCTCAAAGTGTCAATTCTGGATACATGAGGTCCCCTTTATGGGACACGTTATCTCAGTAGATGGTGTAGCAGTGGACCCAACCAAGGTAGAGGCAGTGTTAGCATGGGAGCCACCCCGGAGCATGACGGAGGTGCGGAGTTTCCTTGGGTTGGTAGGCTACTATCAGAGATTCATTCCTGGTTTCTCCATGATTTTAGCACCCATGACATCTTTGACCCAAAAGGGGAAGCCTTTCGTGTGGACTAAGAGATTCCAACAGGCTTTTCAGTAGTTGAGACAATGTCTAACGAGCGCCCCGATCATGAGATTATCATAGGAGGGTGTCGAGTACGTAGTGTTCTACGATGCATCAGGAACCGGCTTGGTTGTGTTCTTATGTAGAGGAAAGTGGTGGTTTCCTATGGCTCACATCATTTGAGGCCACACAAGCAGAACTACGCGACCCATGATCTTGAGTTGGCAGTGGTAGTCTTCACGTTGAAGATGTGGCGGCACTACCTGATGGGCGAGCGTTTTATAATCTACTCTGATCACAAGAGTCTCAGATATATCTTTTCTCAGAAATATCTGAATTTGAGACAAAGGCGGTGGCTTGAGTTCCTCCAGGATTATGACTTTGAGATCATTTATACTCTTGTGAAGGGCAACGTTGTGGTAGATTCTCTCATCAGGAAATCCATTTTTCAATTACTGGATGAGGCAACGAGGCAGTTGGCCTCTTTACAGTTATCCTTCGTGGATTGAGATGAGGGAGCTTACCTTCAGTCGATGGTTGTTACCCTTCCACTATTACAGTGAGTCTGGGAAGCACAGCTCGAGGATGCTAGCTGTGAGACTTTACGTGCTCAGATATCTGTAGGAAATACTGCTGAAGGATATTCAAAAGATGGGGAGTACGTTGTTCTTTTCAAAGGGTGCACAGTAGTACCAGTGACGTTACGGGAGGAGGTTCTGAGGGAGTTCCATACATCTCCTTTGGTGGTGCATCTAGGTGTGGAAAATATGTACCAGGACCTCCAACATCAATTATGGTGGCCAGGAATGAAGAAGAGTGTGGCATATTTTGTCTCTTGATGCCCTACTTTTCAGCAAGTAAAGGCTGAGCACCAGGTGCCAGCAGGTTTGACTCAGCCCCTTGGGGTTCCAGAGTGGAAGTGGGATGTTATATCCATGGAATTTGTGACGGGTTTACCACATACGTCCAGGGGACACGATTCCATCTAAGTGATCGTTGATCGACTCACCAAGTCGGCCCACTTCCTAGCCATACGAGAGAATATTTCAGAAGAGATCTTGGGACGCCTTTATGTGCAGGAGATAGTTTGACTTCATTGATTGAAATCCATGATCGTCTCAGATCATGACTCTCGTTTCACATCCCGGTTGTGGAAGCGATTGCAAGAAGCTTTTGGGACCCAGTTGCGCTTGAGCACAGCGTTCCATCCTCAGACAGATGGTCAGACAGAGCGAACCATCCAGGTTCTGGAGGATATGATACAAGCTTACATACTTGACTTCGGTCGTAGTTGATAGGATCACCTACCACTGGTGGAATTATCTTATAACAACAGTTATCATTCCACTATTGGTATGGCACCATTAGAGGATTTGTACGGATGGTCTTGCAGGTCACCACTTTGTTGGACTGACCCAGGAGAGTCAGCACTCATGGGCCCAGAGATGGTGCAAGATACTATAGAGAAAGTGCAGGTCATCCAAGAGAAGATGAAGACTACAAAATGTCGGTATAAGTCTTATGCCGACCGGAGATGGGGTCCCTTGTAGTTTGAGGAGGGAGACCATGTGTTCCTTCGGGTCTCACCTCGAAGGGAATTGCGGAGATTTGGCCAAGGCGGCAAGCTATCTCTGAGTTTCATTATCCCTTTTCAGATTCTGAGTAGATTGGTTGAGGTGGAATACTTCTGGCCTCCACCTCCTTAGATGGACCGGGTACACAACGTCTTCCATGTGTCACAGCTGTGGAGGTACGTGCATGATCCATCGCACGTTATCGACTAGGGCGAGCTCGACATTGATGTCGGAGTGACCTTTGCTGAGTACCCAGTGGAGATCGAGGATTGGAAAGAGAAGATCCTTCGTGGGTAAGCTATTCCCTTGGTGCGTGTCTGGTGGCAGCACAAGAATCTCCAGGAGAGAACGTAGGAGCAGGAGACTCAGATTTGTGTGCAGTACCCATATCTTTTCGAGTAGCCTTTGTTTTGGATTTTCAGGGATGTAAAGCCCTGAGGTGGGTGTGATGTAATGTACTAGAATTTTCCATGTATTATTTTAATATTATATGGGAATTCTTTCGAGACCAGGCTTCGAGACGGCGTGCAGTTCCGAGGCCCGGTGAGCCCGAAACAAATGTTTGAATTTAATTAAATAATTAAATTACAAGCACTTATGGTTTTCTTAAAAAATAGAATAACTCTTGAACGGGTGCTCGGATTGGAAATTTGAAGGCACCATTGCATCCAGAGCAGCTGGTTTACCCTAGGAGAGACCTAACATCGGTTGGCACAGGTCGGTGGTGAAATCCATTTTTTTGACGTAACCGTAATAAAATATTTTATTAAAATATTTTATTAAATCTTGTTTCAGAAAATATCTCTTATATTTTTAAATAGAGATTTGTGCAGGGGTCCAAGGTTACAGACCTCATAACATTGAAACCTCTGGAGGCTCTAGAGAAAACCCCAACAAGGAGATGGCGTTCTTGACGAGTTTCGCTGGCGGCGATGACGCGGCGACCGGATCTTCGCCAACGAATGCCACGGATCCAGGTAAGATGTTTTCTTTTGGTTTCCATACCTGTTCTTGATTCCTACAATGAACACGGACTAATCCAAGAATATATTAGCCCACGGATCGATCGTATTTGTGGGATAGGATTTTCAAGGGATTTGGGGGATTTGATTCTTGGAGTAAATTTGGTTTCGTTCAACCTTATAACAATGACGAACCAATATAGACATGAACATCGATCGAGGTTCATCCCTCTCAATTTTTGTTCTTTTCTCCCTGGTTCATATGCGTTCTTTGTGTGCGTTCTACGCGTTCTTGGAGGAAATAAATTGTTGCACATTTGTTTGTTGGTGTAATGATCCGATATTGTATATCCAACCTTGGGAGGATGGTCCGGAGTTGCGACGATGATTTAGGCGGATGATTCGGAGCGGATCAAGAGATATGAATTTTTGGGCGTTTTTCTTCAGAAGATCATATGTTGTTCGTCGAGCCGATTGAAGGTCCGAAACACCCAGATTCGGGGTTAGGATGGTGAAACGAACCAGCTCCTTGAGTTTCGCGGCAAACAGACGACAGAATCGAGAATCCGGAGATCAGCTGATGTGCGAAGAAGAAGACATCTTTCTGGAATTTTCCCGACTACACAGCGTGTATTATGGGCTACACGGCATGTGTTCATTGGGGATCACCTGGTGTGTAATCTGGGAGTACACAGACATGGGTTGGGTACACGGCCAAGGACACGGCGTGTGTACCCCTCCCCGTCCAGACCCGGCCAGATAAATGGGATACCTCGTGTACTGGTACACTGGCAGGCGACATGGAAAGACACCTTGTACAGGAATACGACCAGGGTACACTGGTGTTTTCCAATTAATAGGACATGGTGTGTTCTTTGACTTACACGACGTGTATATTCCTTCCTACATGACTTCGACTTCTGACATGGTCCGTTTACACAGGCAGTACTAGGAGTCAAGGAACATGGCGTGTAACCCTACTACATGCCGTGTAGTGGAGCTTTACACAGCTTGGACGGATGACACTGGTCATTACACGGGCAGTACCTGGGGTCAAGGAACATGGAGTGTAACCATACTACATGTTGTGTAACCAGTTTTATATGGCTTGAGCTAGTTTCCTTCTGTTACTTGAACTAGTTTCCTTAGGGTTCGTCCCCTAGGACTTTCTCCTGAAGGTTTCCGGTATTATTTCCTACGTACATGAGTATGATCCCTTCAGCAGGACTTCTTGATTAGAGTTTTTGGAATCCCATGTATGAGACTTAGAGCCGAATCCTCTATTCATTCCTGGAACCCTAGGTAGTGTTCTTGGTATCTACATGACCAACATTACCCGGGCGTTGATCCTCTGCTTAGCGGATTAGTTCAGACTGAGTTGTTGGAATCACTCCATGGCTATTGGTTTTGATCCTCATCTAAGAATCATACTTCTCAAGTAATTGTGGAGTGTGTTCTCCTGGAATGAGTACTTTGTATCTCTTTCTTCAGACCAAGGAGTGTGTTCTCCTTGTTACATGCTTAGTGGAATCTTTGAGCTGGATCTTAGTGGTGGTTTCATGATGGTCGTTTGTGTATGAGTATATCTGGATATTCTTGTTATATTTTTTATAGACATATACTGTGTAGATCTGGCTATATATTTCCTTTCTGGTATTTTCCCTTGTTGTATTCCTTTGTGGTTTCGGGGAGTCCTACTGGGTATTGTTATACTCACACATGCATAGGATTTTCCCGCACGTGTCGTGTCTTGTGCAGATGAGCGAGCCTTTGACAGGATTCTAGGTGGACCAGGACTGGACGGTGCTCAGTGATATCAGGAAGGCCGAAGTGTGTTCCTACATCTACGAATTACAGTCCCAGTACCTTTCTTCCCAGGTTGGACTTTGTTGCAGACTCTCTTTTGGTGGGCTTGTAC
Source organism: Viscum album (assembly GCA_963277665.1). Lineage (NCBI taxonomy): Eukaryota > Viridiplantae > Streptophyta > Magnoliopsida > Santalales > Viscaceae > Viscum > Viscum album. The sequence continues at coordinate 791,083,612 of OY728156.1, read as the reverse complement.
TTTTGGCACAGGGTTTTACATTACTATACTTTACTTTCCTGTTGTACTCTATTGGTTGTGATTTTTAGTGTATGTATTCATTTCCATTTTTAGTAGTTATTAATTTTCAGATTTGTGGTCTTGGAGATGTGTGTGAGTGTGTAAAGGTTTATAGGCAATGCCTCCCATGTTAGTGATATGCCTACTCGGTGCTAGTCACCAGCCCCTGGCCTATTGGAGGCAGGCTTGGGGAGTTGCGGCTCGGGCCCCACTAGGATAGGTCATGACACTCACCTTTAAAATTATTTTCAAAAAATGTAAAGGTATTATTCATTAAATAACTATTATAACCATACTAAACCAATGGGTTTTATTTCCACAAATTTATTCCAAAATATACTTAATCCTGATTAAATCACATAACATAAAACCTCAAAAGGGTGTTTAATAATTTAAACTTATAATCAACATTAAACTCATAAACCCATGATGGTGTTTAAAACTCATAAGTTAAAGAAAAAATATATTCTTCCAAAATCAACACTATTACTTAGACGTTTCATGATTCTTCTAGAAAGATTACCATTGGTGAAATACTTCTTCAACACATTATCTATCACATTCAATTTTAAATTAGTTTCTTCTGGTTCTCGTTGTTGACTAAAACTCGAATGCAATGTGTAAACATCAAACTACGATAATCAGAGTGAGTTATTCAAATAATCAAGAAATATAATTCAAATTATGTATAAATCATGAGACATTATTCTAAATTTATGTGTCTTTATATTTATCTTAGTTTATCAATGGTCATTACCATATCTATATGATGTTATCTTATACTTATACTTATCCTCAACAATTGGACATATGGTTATGTTCCCTAATCTATGATTTCTTAAATATAGTTCCCAATATTTCTAATAAATGTCCTCTGATCCCAACTATAAAAACCCCAACCCCAGTAGACTAGATTCAGTGGTTAATTTATTACATTGGCATAAGATATAAAAAATCATATCCCAAATTACTTACTAGTTTATTAGTATTTGGAAACTAAATAGATACTTCAAATTAAAATTAGATCTCAATCATAATATATATAAAATATTTTCTTTGAGAACACCATTATTCACCTTAGAATATCCCTATATAATCAATCATAAAACACTTCCTAGTATCCTGGAAAAAATAAAACATAAGAAAGGAGTGAGATCAAATGTTCAGTAAGAGTAATCATGCAGAAAAAGATATGAGTAAATAAGGCATAAACAATATTTATAGTTCAATAACATAAACACATTTCATTTGATCAATAACCTGAGTATAATATGGAAGGAATAAATGATGATCAAATAATTATATATAAATAATCACATGATAATTAAACATAAGAATGGTTATTATACTAATTGAATAATCACATGGAATATGAGTAATTAATCTCAAAAACATGGAATTCATATTTATGGATATTAGAAACATATCATCAAGGCTTCACACCAAGACATCAAATATTTTTGACTTCATACCGACATTTAATATAGTAGACTTCATACTGACATATAATACCATCAAATTCATACTGATATCTAATACCATAAATTTCATGTCATCATACAACACTTTTACAAACTAATTCTAATAAATTACTCATCTATAAAATAATACAAATAAATATGATGCCTAAACGAAATCAATAATTGTTTGTATTGTAATAACTAATCATACAGAATATCAATATTTTCCCCAGTCAAAATGGTTTTCAACCATCTAAGAATATATAATAAATGGTATTATTACATTACAACCTCAACATAAGATTCAAAAAATGATGCTTACATATATGAAAATTCTTTAAATATGTTACTAAAATATATATTGAGAAAGTACCCTTTTATTTAGAAAATAATTTTTAAAATCTAAAAACTATGCATGTAATAAAGAATTCGTCTTATTTGAAATTAACCTTGTAAACTTTAAAATTAATCTTCAATAATTTAAGTTGAAATAATTATAGGAAATTAAATTGAGTGTGAATAATTAAAAAACATTCTTTTCAGAATTTCGAAATAAAATTCATAAAGTGCGTTGTTTGGAAAATGATAGAAATATTCCTTTTAAAAAAATTATGTAAAAATTTAAATGGAAAAAAATTAATTTAAAAAATAATTTGGGAATATGAAGATCATTTTTGAAAAAAAAAATTAGAAAACATGGATATGGAAAAGAAATATTTTCTCATAGAGACTTAAACATAAACAATCATAAATAATGATAAGATTGTGAAATAAACACTTATCGTTTTTTAATCAGTTGAATCGTATACCCCATGAAAGAATAATATTTAAAAAACATTAAATATCATGATAATAAATAAATTCTTGATATATCAAGTCAAATTTTTGTTAAATACCACTCATAAAATAATATAGGTGCATAATATCAAAACAAGTCTAAACAAAAAAAATTAGATAAAATCCCTTATAAAGATCATATCATTGAATTAAGAGTTAATCAAATGATTATATTTTATGTATCCACTGTAAATTCACATAAAACATGTGGGAACACATCATAAGGTGATCAAAATTCATTTCTATCATAATATTATCATGACATAATCAATGATGTAGAAATTTAACCCAATGAATGAAAATTGATTTAAGAAATCCCTTACCTTGCGCTTTCCTTTAGTTGAACATGATTTAAAATATTATATAATATTTTAAATCATGTTATTTATTTATTATAGAACCATATTTATATTTATGGTATCATATATCATCCTATTAAATCATTTTATCACCCATTTATTAATAATATTACATTATTACCCTTGTTTTGGATGTTAACTACATCATTTTACTATGCATGTTTTTTCATGTAAGTCGTAGTTCATGTGAGTATAATATAGTTCCATAATATTAATAATGATATTAATTTCATAAATTTCATATTTATTCTTTATATACATTTTTATAATCATTCTAGAATTTTGAACATAGAAAATGAATCACATCGCTTCGGGGAGACGGTAAGTCGTATATACGCACGATTGGTAATATCATTTCTAAATGGTTGAAAGGATAAGAAAGCTTATGGTATATTAATTTCTAAGAATAAATATAATTTCATAATTATCATATATATCCATTATTTTCAACATTATAACCATCCAAGTAAAGTGATGATGAAAAAATAAATTACACTGATACAGGGAGACAGTTAGTCATATGTACGAAGGTAAGGTGCTTTCATTTTTCATAGGATGCATAAAAGGTATAATATAGATATATAATAATCATAATAAAATATAAATATATATATTATACTATATTTATTATTTTATTTTGTAAACAACTCATGAAAATTATGTACAATAAGAAATAAACTTGAAATGTTCAGTAAAGACATTTGTCTCTTCTCCAGCACGATTCCTTTAGATATCTTCTTAAGGGAATTAAGGTAGGTGTTTTTAGGATACTAGAACCTAAAAAACTTGGATAAATAATTTTTAAAGTGAAATGGGAAAACAAATTTAGAGATATATGTCTCAATTAGGTGTAAATAAGTGAAGGAAGGGGTTCTGTTTTACAATTCAAGTGAGGGGCACTTTAGGAATTTCTTAATATATTAATTAAATATAAATTAATTTTCAATTGAAAATGGAACAAGACTTATTAATTTTGAATAATATATTATTATGGGTCTAATTACCCTATACCTACAAAATTTAGATAAGGTTTGACTAAATTTATACCTTTATCTTTTGGTTTTAACCCTTATTTAACCTCTTTGACTCTTACTGTGACAACATAGATTTTTACTCTTTGAGGGTGATTATAGTTATTATAAAAGGAAAATTACCCATAAATGGATTATGGATAAAAAGTTTAATATAATATTAATCATTTATAATAATTAAATATTTTTAGGAATTTTATATCATTTTATAAAATATTATTTACTATAAAATATTCATAATGTTGATTTTAAGAAATATTCATTAATTTGACTTCAATAAAATAAATACAACAATATTACTTCGAATAAAATATTTTAATAAATCCATAATACATAAATGTTTTCTATAAAATTCATATATGACATTATTTATCTCAATTTATATTTATTTTAATATTTTTAATATCATTTATTTTATTTATCCATTAATTGAATAATTACTTCCTCATCGTTGTGTAATTATTTAAGATAATTATTTATTCACTAAAATTACAATTAAATTACCATAATGCAGATAAATATTTTATATTTTAAAATAATATTTATAGTATAATATATCTTCTGAATAACAACATATTAAAAAATTTATATCTATTATAAACAGTAATGTGACGTTTTTGACTTTTAATTAAATAAAATATTATAAACATCATAATATCTTTAATATAACCATAAATAGTCATATAAATAAGACATAAATTATTATGGGTGATCATTTCTCATCTAATAAAATATTTCCAAGTGATAGGGTCATTTTATTGTCCTTATAAATTTTTTTTACCTAAATTTCCCAATTTACCATTTATCATGGTAACTAAAATTTCCATGATTACTATTCATATTGGTCAAAAATAAAAGTTATATATTTACTAAATTTTTTACTTTATGAATAAAAATATTTCATTCATTTTAAAAAAATTAAAATAAATAAATCGTATAATTTAATTTAAAATTAATCCTGCAACATGCATTGAAAATAGTTTTCTTGAAAAAATAATTTTTAAGCCAAAAAATTATACTTAAACCAAAATAAGGTATAAATATGATTAAAATGAGATCAATTAAATCATAACTAACTAAATAGTAATTAATTTACTTTCAGATCAAATTCAAATTATAATGGTACTTTTTAATATAAATAAGATGATACTTTTATAAAAAATGGTATTATAAATATTCACTAAAAAATCAACCTTTTCAAAAAGTTCCAAAATGTTCACCATAAGATATTTTTAATATTATGAATTATAAAATTATATTAGTCATTTAAAAAAACTACAAAATTTTTATAAATTGATTACAATATTTACTCATAATAATTAAGAAACCCATTTTTGAAGATAACATATTTTTGAAGAGTAAATAAATTTAATAAAAATTAAGTACTTACTAAAAAATAATAAGTTAATAAATTAATAATGGTTTGGACAATTATATATTTATTAATGTGTTTAATATTATTCAGTGCTTTCATTTTAACAAATTTAATATAATGATCACATAATAATTCATTGTTCCTTTAAGCTAGATGTTATGTGCAACATAAGATTTCAAGGAGGTTAACTTTAAAAATAAACATACCATAAAATATTGGAGTGTTATACATAATTTCTCAAAACATTCCTCAAAATTATTATTAAAGACAAAAGTACATTAACCCTAATTTAGATTCAATTAATCCAACTCGCTATATTGGCTAAGACTTCCAGATAATCAAAATTGCCCCTAATGGAGTCTGAAACGACACATTAACTATGGGTACATCTTTATTCAAATGAATCAATATTTATTCTAACATAATATGTGATTGAGAAGTTTTTTATTTATTATGTTTAAAATTTCATTTTATTATTTTTCATATGTTTTTAATGCTAAGTGAATTTTATTTATGTGATTAACCATGTGTCGATAATATTTTTACAGATAATACATTTATTTTAATTCCATATTTTAATGTTAATCAATTTTTTTATGTGGTTGTTGTATTTTATTAATAAAATTAACCATGAATTATATAGAAATGAAATAATTAAATGTTGTATTCTCATTAACTTTAACTATTGGTTTTTTATTGAAAATACAATAAGAATACCATTGACCCTCAGTGAAAGAAAACTTCTTGAGCCAACATGGGCTCGAGTTGAAGCATTTCACCTCCAATATATTTATCTCCTAGGTTTGGTTTTTCCTTTTATCTATGTTGAACCAACTTCATGAACATGGTATCTCCATACTTACAATTAATTTACTTCACAAGAATCTGAATAGAGTCAGAAGTGGGTTTTATATAAAAGAAACCATGGGCACGCAAACCCTATACATAATAAAGAGTGAGGGATAAATCATAAGATGTAGTTTTAATTTAATAATAATAATTTAAAATTCCTATTTAATAATTAAATTAAAATAATTGACACACATACATAGTTCATATTAGTATAATGAACATTCACTTGTGAAATGAATAAGCATTTAAAATAATCGACTAGCATTCATTTCAATTCATTATTTTATTTAGCTAAAATAGATGTAAATTAATGTGATTAATTATCTTATTAATCAATTAAATCAATTTATCTTAATGTTAATCCAATATATCCTAGACAAAACCATTTATGATGATTTTTAATAAATTAAAAAAATTAATATTATTTAATATTTAATAAAATAAGAGAACAGTTTGTACATAGAAGAAACTTAGTGAGTACCTGTTCAAACTACTCAACATGTATTGAGATTTTATATAGTATACTCATATGGAATATAGAATACTCATTTTTTAGGTAATTACATAGAGTTTATGTGTCAATAAATGACACATGAAACACCTGTTAATTAATGTTTCATATACTTCTTTTAATACATGTAGAGTAGTCGATTTATTATGAGTATACACAGTATGTAGTTCATAATGTTATTCATAAATTAATGAGCTATTTAATATCATATAAAACCAATCATATGTATTGTCGAAATCAAAAAATAGCACACATAAAACAAAATGATGGGGTTTATAGAGAAATAAATTAGTTTGTAATTTTATGTATAAACCGGTTAATTATTTAAAATGTATATCCATCTATATATAGTGAATAATACTCTGAATATATGTGTGATACAACTATAGGTACTTGGAAATTATTTTTTTATATAAATTTCTATGTTACACTACTTGTTTTGCAAGTACACGCCATGTAACCACCTTATTACATTATTTTATGAACTTATATGTCTTATGTCATATAGTTCTTGTTAATATATGGAGTGTATTTGATATATATTTTTGCCAATATTTCAAAAAACCCATGGAAATCACGGTCCATCCAGGTGAAATATACTGGAATACATGACGTGTACCTTCAAGCTACACATTATGTACTGCTTTACTATCCAGCCAAAATTTCAAGCTCCTTTATATGGGTTCTTTGGATGTTTTTCATTAAATATTAACCTGATCAGAATTATATGAGTGAGAGATGAGGAGTATAAGTTATCTTGATAATTGTGTTATAATAATTAATTTCTATAAATGATGACTAACTTTTAAATATATAAATCATTCCACAATAAATAAATAATTATAAATTGAATTGGACTGCTATAAAACCACTGTAAGGTTCCAAATATAGCTGAAGCACTTATTAGTCCTATAACGACCTCAACAATTTTTGGATTCAATAAATAATTCACAATGTACCTGAGGATGAACATCAATACCAACGTATTTTTTTTAAAAAGTATTGAAAAATTATTTCACTGAAACCAATATAGAGGATGTTTTCATGATACTATATAATTAATTTAATAGAAAGAAGAAATACTTTGGTCTTTATTTATTTCTTCAATGTGGTTTTTTATCATATGAACACTCTTTATATTGATTTGGACCTAAATTATATCCCCTCTAACAATTATTCAAACATTCTCATTTTATCTTGGAACGTCATCTATGGTACTCCATGTGCTACCATAGTGGTATTGATCATCTTGCGTTTCTCCCTTGATCTTTATAATAATCGCTTATGTCTAAAAGGATAATATTTTGATATCTTCATCTTGATAGGAAGGGAATGAGGAAGATAGAATATCTCAATATTAAGATAAAACCCAATATATGATCTTCATTGGGTGAGAATTCCCTTGGGAGCAGAATGTTGTGCACAATGACCAATGTCTCACAATTCTCATAACTATCTATTTATAGAGAAAGTTTATGGTTTAACATTAATTAATTTTACAAACACCATTAATAATATGTTAAATCCATAATTAACCTCATGCAGTGAAAAATAATAATATTATTATTTTATTCCATGGTGTGCGCTAACTTGAAAAATTATAAATAGTATTTGAAGTATTGTAAATAAATATTTATCACTAGAACCAAAATTGAGTCTACTCGTCCTCCGTGACATTTATTGAATTTTTGAGTAAATATTTAAATAAAATAAATAAATATATTATTTACAATCTATAAATTAAAAATACTTATTTTAATCTTAACATAATTAAATGAATTGTTTATTATTAAATAATTATTTATTACCTTGAAAATTAAAAGTGATTAATATTATACGTTCAGTAAGTAAATAAATAAATATTATATTCACAATTTGGGGAATAGAATACTTATTTTAGTATTAACTTAATTAAATAAATTATTTATTAATCAATAAATAATTATATATTAACTTGAGAATAATAAAAGATAAGTATATGGTATTTTTAACCATGTAATCAGACAATTAATTTGAGAATAAATATTTATTTAATATCTAGGATCAATTAATCCTGAATAAATATTCCCTCTCAGTATTGATAATAATATTTATTCAAACCATTAAATATAAATAATATTTAATTTATATCAATGGAAATGGTTTTTTTTTTACCCTCGAGGATTTTTTCTTAGTGTCAATAAGTGGATCTATCTAAAGTCCAGGATTGTTGTATATAAACGGATGAAGGCACTAAAAGAGAAGAATGTATGTAAAAGCTATAGAAACCACAAAATAATGATCATTTTTCAATATAACCACTTCATCCTGATTCCTCATTAAGAAGGTATCACACATGTTTCATCAACCTATATGCATGATACATCTTTCATTGAATATCTGAAATAAACCTATCGTTATACCATGATTATGGAATTCAATGGTTTAGTTCTATTTTAATCAACGGTTTGAGATATCAAATTCCTTAAATATTGAATGGGAAATTCATTTCTCAGATTATTTTTTAATAACATATCATTCGTGACACACCCAAAGTACCCAACGTCACAATGAAAATATATCAATATGGTATATGGAAATAAATTTATACAATGAAGTCATGAAATGCATTAATAATAGTCTTAAAGTAAAAGTGTCAGTACAAATGTTCGTAGACAGGAATATATAATGTCATGTAAACATATGGAATTTATATTAGCATGTTTGTTCTCAAAATCTACCATCTTGATGATTACCAAGTAAAAACATTATAAGATAAAGTTTATTTTTCTTAAGAGTACTCATACCCGATAGTAAATATATTATGTGTCTCGTAATAGAATTTTATTCAATCAAAGAATAGTGTTTTATAATATCTTCATTTCATATAAAGTTTCTCATCATAATGGGGAACTATATATGACTTTTTTAAAGCGATAAATATTCTAGGAAATTTTTACATTAATATTACATAGAAGAACAATCAATATGATATTAGGTATTTATATTCATATCCAATAATATACAATCAATCTAATGTATAGATTAGTTTTTCATAGAGAACCAACTCCAACATATTGTAAAGGAAAATAGTTATTTTTGGGATCAAAAGAAGAAAAAATATATGAGATAAAATTCTTACACTCATTATGATTTTAATGGATATTTATTTTTCTATGATGGTTATGGACACAAATCCATAAATTTCCCATAAAATTTATAAAAAAATTTGGTAATGAATACCTATAGAAAGATATCTTTATAGCAGGAATCTTCGTCAAGAAATCAGAAAACTCATAATCAATTTACATCATTATGATATGAGGATGATCCAATGTATCTGGAGGTGGAACAATATTATTTTACACCAATTGAAGGAAATCATCAAACATGTATCAATAAAGGAAGGTTGTATAAGGATAATTCCAAAAATGATTCTTTGAAATCAATGGATCAGGAAGGAGTATAGATCATTGATTTTGTATTCACTTCACATATGATGAGAAACCAGTATATTATCATAGTAATAAAATAAATAAATAAGTTATTTCTTTTTTTGGAAATTATAAAGATTTTAAGATTATTGGATTTGAAAAATCCAAAATAATAGGCAAAGGATTGCGAAACATGGATGTATTTGTGGTTGAAATAATTTGTCACAATTTACTAAGTGTAAGTAAATTGTATGAATCAAGACATATGGTAAACTTCAAAAATAAGGAATATATCATCAATGGAAGATATTATTCTTTCATGGTGCATGGGAAGTACACATGGGTAAGTATTTATCCCATTATTGGATAAAAGGTTATGTGTTTTCTATCTAAGGAGGAATAAAATAAGTTGGGGCACACGAGGCCTAACCACTTGATCAAAAAGTACTAGGAATGTTAGTGAAGAATAAATGAGATCATCAAATCCATTTTCATTCACATGATCAAACACACACTTGTGATACTTTTCAAAAATTAAAATCATCCCAAAAACGTTTAAGTAAAAGGAAAATAATTTGATGATATTTCTTGAGTTGGTTCATGTCGATATGTATCTACAAATATCCCCCAATTCCATGTATTAAAAAATTTATTCTATTATATTTATTGATGATTATAGTATCATGGAATGGTTGATGGTAATCTTAAATAAATAGAAAGTGTTCAAGTGTATTTCACATCACCGAAGATTGGTAGAGAATATGATTGGGATACAAATTTAGAAGTTCTGGAATGGTAATGGTATGTTATTATCTAACAATAACTATTAGGAGTATCTCTAGAAGAATTGGATAAGGAACCATGTTTTAGTGGTGAAGAGTCCTCAAAAATTGGAGTCATTGATAGAAGGAACAAGATTGTTAACAATATTTCACATAAAATTCACATTGAGTAGGATTTACTGGATATATATTGGAATTATTTTCAACAACAATTTATATCTCCAAAAACTATTTTCTATGTTATAATGAATAGAAGACGCCCTATGAGATTTATTATGGAAAGAATCTAACATTGGAGTATATTTGAATCTTTATAAGTAAATTATTTATTTTTGATAAGGATTAGAAAAAAACGTTTGAATCTCATGGGGATAAATGTATTTTCTTAGTTATTCATAAAAAATAATGGTGTGAAAAATCTATAAAAAAGGCTTGTGAAATTTGTAAAGAGTTAAGATGTAATGGTTGTGGAAGCTGAGCATATTTCAAAATCCAATGAAATAGTTCGCAAAATTGAGATGAAGATACTGAACTGATTATAATAAGGAGAGAAATGGGGATATATAAAACTCATAAAAAGTAACTGATGATGATGGAAACATATCAGGTTTAGAGACTACAATGAAATAAAGTAGAAGGGTTGAAATTAAAGATGGAATTTTTTTGGTGATCAGATAGATACAGTGAAAAAACATCAAGAATAAAATCTCTATAAAAAACCTATTTCTTATCTCAAGTAAAGCATATATGTTTTTTATGTTGTAAATAATGAAAATTTGGTCAAAGTGATGAATTAAAATATTTTCCAATTTGAGAATAATGAAACATTGGAAATTGTCTTGAGGACAGATTTCAAAAATATAATCATAACTAAGTGGGTATTCAATAACATGATCAATGAAAATGCTAATGTGCCTTGGAAAAATCATGATTGGTGTGAAAGGGGTATTCACAAATTGAAGGGATTAGTATTGATGAAACATTTTACTCAATTACTAATTGGAAACTATTCAAATTTTCATGGAAATGTCAGTGTAAATAGGAATAAAGGTATATAAAATCAATGTTAAATCAGGATTACATGATTTAGGATGAAGTTTAAATTGAGAAACTAGATGGATTTATTATGAATTAATATTATAAAAATAGTTTTTATTGAAGAATGTTTTTTTATGGGCTAGAGAATGCACCAATAGATTGGTATTATAGGCTTAGTCAATACCTAGGAAATCATGGATTTAAATGTTGAAAATTTGATCATAGAATCTATATCAAGGAGGAGAATGATCAAAGAAAATTATTTATAATATATTTTGAAGAAATAATCTTTATAGGATCAAATGAAACATAATTCAAGATGTTTATAGAATACATGAGGTGTGAATTCAAAATTTTCTAGATTGTGGATTTAATAATTTTCCTTGATTTATAGGTTACACAATGAAGTCATGTCCCAATTATTTTTGAATAAAAATATTTTAAAGGAGTTATCAATATATTTTTAATAGATGATTCTATGATAATGAAAACATAGGTGGCTACCTAGATCAAGTTATCAAGAGATGATAGTGGTAATAAGTTTGATGTAACATAGGATAGAAAAATAATTAGAAACCAATTTTATATTGACATCAACATAAACAGACATTAAGCTTTCCACATGTCAATGCCCTTAATATCAATGTTGTTTCAAGGAAATCCATATACTAGTAGTGAAAGTAATTATTTAGTACATCAGTATCATGGTGGACTATGGGTTGTTATATCATGGAACATCATAAAAGTATTTGTTGTGATATACAAATGTGATTTTGGTGGGTTCATCAAATGATCACAATTCAGTATCTAGAGGTTCTTTTTATCATGTAGGTTTATACATTTATTAGAGAATTAAGAAGCAATATTGTGTCTCAACTAGAATTATGGATACTGAAAACATAGAAGATACTTAATTATTTACTCAATTACAATAGATGAAGAAAATAATTTATTATTTCAAATTTAGTATGAAATATCCTCTTTTAATCAGGTGTTATAACTCGAGTGTTCATAATATAACAAAAAAACATTTCTTTCATTCAAGGGAAAATCATGTTGAGATAATGTATTGTTCCATTAAGGATAAGGTTGAAAAATGTATGAAAAATCTAAAGTATGTTTCAATATATAATCATATTATGAGTATCATGATGAATGTACTATATAAACCTATGTTTGAGAAGAATTAGTTGACTATTGTATTCCAAATATCTTTATCTAGATTCAGAATATGGATATGTAACCCTAATTTCACATTGGATATTTTTTTATGAAAAAGGATGGTAACTCTCTTGAATTAAAGTTTTGATTTCTAACCCTCATTTGTAAAATTCCAAAGAAGGTCTATTTGTGTTTCTTTTAAAAGGGGTGTAATTTTTTTATAAGTTACAAGGTATAATATTTCCATTATTGGAGATAAAGGCGGGAGTTTTGTATGGGAGTGTGTTTGAATGTTTATTTAGGGGGAGAAGTATCATAAAGTATTGTTGAAGGGTATTGAAATCATGGGAGTGTTTTAATGAGTAAATTTTCATTATAATATTATTTCACAAGATTATATGTGATCATATAGAATTATATTTTATTTTCATTAAACCATTGATATACTATTTGAGGTCAAAGAGTTTAACTTTTGGTGTAGTTTAGTTCTAAAAGTTTCTAGTGAGAATGGATTAAATCTGTTTTGTAAGGGTTGTTAACAAACCCAATGGGGGATATTTTTAGAAAAAATACATTGTAGAATATTTGGGATGTGTTTTTCAATAATAATGTTGAAAATGATGTTATAATACTTTCAAAGAAGCTTATAATATCACGAGAATTGCTGAATAAGTGTTGGAAGAAGATAGGAGAATTTTGAAGAATCGTCCATGCCATGGAATGAAGTTCCACACTATGATGGTTTCAAAAAGGTGAGAATATTGGTGCCACATAATGGAATATATAATTTTAAGTTTACAAAGTAACTATATAAAACAGGGAGTAGTTTTGGTCCATGTCATGGTGCATAACATTTCCATTGAAATTTTACCTATGTAAAATAGGGATCAACATCTTAGGAGTTCTGGATGTCATGATCCAAGGAATTTAATGAGAAAATGGTAAAGTGGTAATTTCTATATGATAAGGTTACTGAAAACAAGAAAATATTGGAGACCATTCCATGGTAGATTACATAGTGTATCTTCAGAGACATTATAGGAAATAGGAAGGATCATTATGAGCATTTCAACTAATGTGGGGTAATCATGTAAGGATAGTAGATATGGGGTGATAAATAAACCCTATGTCATAGTCTTGAATGTAGAAAGTATCAGGATTCTAAATATGAGGAGAAAATTTTCAAGGTGAGAATGGTGTCAATCTTTTCAATGGTATTTTTTTCATAGATAAATACTATATATTGGGTATCACTGTAATATTCTATAGTGTGAGGTTCAAAGTCTTATACCTAAGTAAGTTCCATGAAATTTTTTATAGGTAGCAGTGGAAGATACAAGTTCTATTCCATGGTTGTTATGTTTATGTTGTGGCAGAGTCAAGTCAAAAAACTCTCATGTTTGAATATAATATCTTTTTGGAAGAAGGTTTGGGAGTTTGATGAGTAATATGGAGTCAAACTTAAATGTGTATTTGGGAGAATTTTCCCCACTTACTGGAAGTGAATTAAATATTTTCTAGAGTTTAAATTAGTAATTATATCATGAATTAAATTCAAATATATTTCTATTTAAGGAGGAATAAGTTTCATGGAAGATATAGTGACAAATAGAGGTTAGAGAGTTAGAGTGAATTCGGGAAGGAGATTTATAAGGTTATTCCCACTAGTGGTTCATGGATTTTATCATTTGTTCAAAGTTTATTAGAATTTATGTATCCCAATTAGTGTGAACTTACTCTATATTCATTAATATTAAGGAAACAATACATATAGAGGTGATGAGTTATTTTTGTGTGTGAGAGAAGTGGGTTCTTATTTTCTGTGAGGGTTGTAAACCTAGAGGGTCAGTGTAGTCACTCTAAAATGTAATATAATAAGTGTAATTAGGGTTTCAATTGAAAGTAACATCATTAATGCATTCTCTTTGGATTATCCGTATTTGGGTAAACAATGTAAAATTTATCATTTCTCTCTCTTTAATTTTTTTTGCGCTATTTATCAACTTTGAGGTAGATAAGTGTTTCTAAAAATATTAGGAAAATATTGTTAATAGGGGTCATTTACAAAATTTTGAGACACCTTGATTCAACCCCCCCCCCCCAGGGTATATACCTTACATAGAACCAAACTATATTAATTAATAAAAATAATGTTTTTCCACATTTTCCTCCCAATGGTAAGAAGCACTCCCTAACACTCTCTATCTACTTACCTCCTTCTCTTTCCCATGTAGGATATTTATTGTTTTTTCAATATTTGAGAATCTCATGTTATAATGATTCACCTAAGGTAAGGATTGAAATCCTTTGATGATTTTTTTATTATTTCATATATTTTCAACTAAAATATCTATTTTAGAGATTCTTATCAAAAAAATTTATTTATTCTTACTCAAGGTGAATCAATATCTAGTATTCAATGAGAAAATCCTTACTTGTATGAGGTATTTGGTTCTTATATATTTCTGGTGTTATATATTTTTTTATCTGTCGTGTGATAATGGGGTGTGGGTAGGGTCATGTATGTGATAAAGTATAGAACCAATTTTGGTTTCTATTGTTTGTATAAGATTATGAGGGGTAGTTTTATAAGGGTATTGGTGGGTATTTCTAGGTATGGATTATTCTAGTTGGTTATGTGGATAGGGATACTGATGGTTGTGAATTCATTTTTTAAAAATTTAAGATCCTTGGAATGTGATGCTTGATGTTATTCCTTGAGAACGTGATAGGAGTAACCCTTATGACTACTATATGATGGGGTCCAATAAAAAATGAGAGGGTTAAATATCATTAATTAATAAAGGTTATAAATGTTAACTGAAGTTGTTGGTGATTTTTGATCACCTTGATGTTGAGGTCATTAGGGGTATGTTCATATAGGAAAAGTCCCAGGATGTGGTGTTGACCATGGTTTCTTAGCGGTATCCTCTACAGTTGAGTGGATTAGGTTGAACGGTTTTTACTATCTATTTTGAGGAGGGATAAACTATAGGGATAGATAGGGGTTAAAGGTGGTGATAGAGATCACCAGATGGGTTAATGTGCTTATCATGTTTACAACAGGATTTGGTTGGTCATGGACCATGTGGTGTGGTATGTATATGTTACATTGGGACACCATTTCTAGTGACTTGGAATTGATGTACAGGTAATTTATTAGAATTTTACATCATGTGGTATAGAGATGGTTGGAAATACAAGGGTAATTTTGGTGTAATAGAACATGGGTATATTGTCCCACCTGACACTGGCCAAATAATGTAAAGTTATTTTTATGGCATGAGGTGCACATAGGGAGCAGGTTATATATGTTGGAATTAGATTCCATTATTTCACTTTGTATACACTTATATATGTATGGATATTATCTAGGTATATAATTTTTCATGGAGTATAGAGTTCATACACATTCAATTAAATGCCCCTTAGAGATGTGTTTAGACATTATTTTTCATGATAAAGTATGGGGTAAGGATCTAGTGTCTAGAGATTAGTGGCTAGAGATGTAGTTGTTGCATAGGAAGGTTGTTAGTGAATTTAAGGAGTCGTATTGGGTAGTCCCTCGATGTCAAGTTGAGTTATTTTATGGATTTTTTTATATTTTATGTTTTATTGGCCTACGGGATCCCTATAATATTTTATATGACTTATACTACATTATAGATATTTTTTACATACAACATGTTGTGTCGTAGATCATTATGTTATATGATTTTTTTTTATGATTATGTTATTATTATATTGTCTCTATTTTTATTTTAAAATGGTATAATATCCCCAATATCACCTATTAGATCCTCACTTATAGTTAATGGCCTCTGCTATATGCTTAGGATCACCGATGTCAGTGGGTCTCTAGCTCGAGTGTCATTCAGGTGATCTGGGTAGAGATGCTACAAAGTGGAAACAAATTAGGTGATCAAGGTTTTAATAATGTGTCACTAAGGGTGTTTTTATTGGTTATTTGAATTGTGGTAAATTGAATTTAAGGTATGTTTTGGAACTTGGGATTGATATTGAATTGTGTGCCAATCTAGTACAGGTGTGGCTTTAAATCCAAGTCCCCAGGGGAATGGGGTTATTGTTTTCGGTTTTAATTACATTTGTGTTGTTTAATTTGAATAACTGTGATGTTTAATGTTATTTATTTATAATTTCTGGCTCTTGGACCCAATAGGTTATTATTCGTACTCATGCATCAAGTTAGAAACATAGGACTCACATGCCATGTCTGTGTATTCTTGTGATTGTAACTCTATTTATGGAAAGGGTTTGTCTATTTAAAGTGTTAATGAGAACTTGTATAGTTTTCCCCATATTACTTATTGGTGGAATTATAATAAATTAAACAGACATAGTTGAAAACCCCCAAGTCCTTTTGAGTTTTAAATTCTAGGTAAATTTGAATTTTTTTAAAGTTGGATTTATTCTAGAGGTGTTTTGGCCATTAGTGGGTGTAAAGGATATCATTTGGGAGGAACAAGAGGAACCTTGGGTTCTTATAGGTCATTGTAACATATTCTACATCATTTCACCGCTATTCTGGTTGTTTTTTATGACCATTAAGAGATCCATGCTGTAGAGATCCCAATGGTTCCAAAGGTATAACCGATGTAAAATGGACCTATAAAAATGACCAAGTCTAAGTGTTTGGTCTGATGTGTTGGAAACATGAGGCCTCATGGATAGAAATATATATGGTTATGTTGTAGTCCCCTCTTACGAGGTTTTTTTCCAACTAGAGATGCTATAAAAAATTTGAGTAGGGAGGGGGATGTGGTATGTCCTTGGGTGTGTTAGGTGCTTGAGGGGCTAGCTAGATCACACAACAATGTAGTGCAATTCATGGTCCCCCTGTGTGTTTTGAGAATTTTAGGAATTTACCCATTTTAATATTTTCAATTATTAAAGGCTTGACACCTATTTTTCATCCTCTCTCATAAATAGATTACCTAGGGATCTCTCTCCCTTTCTCTCCTCAATCTCCTATGATTTGGGGTCGGTTTTCAGTGCAATTTCTTCAATGAATCAAGGTGATCATCTCCTCATTTTCTATCTTTTATTATTATCTTATTTATCCAAATAATTCTGGGTGACCTGAATTAGGGTTAGATATGATATTCACCATATCATCATCATGATTTAGATGGAAGATGACCCAGGATGATGAATGTACATCGTCACATATTGTTACGATGAATGTATGTTGATGTATGTATTTTTTAACGGTTTAGATAAAATTTAATTAAATTGGATAATTAATAAGTTTCATATTTTATGGATTTTTTCCATTATTATTTCAAGAATATTCCATAGGCCTTCCATGGGAGTTTGCTAAGGTTTTTGTTGTGATGAGGTCACTCAGTGATCTATTTGGAAATTATGCCTAATAAATTTGATTTTTAAAAATAATTGTAAATATTTTATTAAAAATTAATTGATTATAAGTAATTATTTTGTATTTTTTAGTGTGAATTTGGGAATTATGATGATTGTTGAGGGATGTTTGGATCTGTAGAATCTTTAGAGAGGATGTTCAAGCTATTTTACAGGATAGTAACTCCAGTTTTAGGTATGTGGTCCCTCAAACATAATTTATTTAATAAATGCACTTTATTTATTTATTCATAGGATATATGGTCTATCCACTTAGGGAGATCCAATTTTTATTTATAATGAACTATATTTTTTTGAATGAAATGTTTTGAGTGAACAAAGTTCTAAATCCAATGATAGACCATTGTGCACTAGATTGATTTCCTCAACTTCCAGTGGTCGAGGCCTTGATTATACATGTAATGCATATGAATATTAGACATTGTGGGGTCTAAATTAACCATGGGGAATGCAATTTAGTGGATCTAATGATTTTTCCATTAGTAAACTCCAAGTATATGTGAGTGATGAAATGAGACAGATGGACTAGGGATTGTCCATGTGAGAACATTCAGATCCCTTAAATCCTTCAAACTAGTTGAGATGAGTTTGGAGAATGCATTCTTCTGTTATTGATATGTGACTACTTGGGTGAGTAGACCCTGTAGATATTGATGGGCAAGTTAGTTTTGAGGATATACCAATGGTGACATAGGATGGGGATGCGATTTAGGTCTTTTCATTTGTATGACTATTCTTGCAAGGCTAATGAGGTCATGTGATGAATATGATGATCATAGGGATGTTATTCTATTTTAGTGATGGCTGTTGACCTAAGAATAATTAATATGAATGATGATCCCATGTAGGGTGTTCTTGTATGAGGTTTACTAGGGGACCCATATGGGTTACCTAGTGGTATATTGAACCTTGAGATAGTGAAAATGGGAATAGATTATAATGGATGAAGGAGTCACCTTAGAACCTGAATCTATTATGTGATCCTAGTATTTTGGGTGATGATGTTAGGTCATATAATTGAGAGTCTGAACTCAAACTTATGAGATGGGTTCATGAAATTACTAACCACATTGAGATGTATTATATGATATTATTTGGGTGGATTTATGATGTATTGAGATACATGGTATTTCTTGGATACTCTCATTTGATCCATAATTCGTGTTTGATACTTATGAGATGCTTTTTATGGGACACACTACCCGTTGAGATATATTGAGATACAAGGGATTCTTTATAAATGGTCCTTGGATCTGGCCTTCATTCATGTTTTTATGAGATGGATGGGAGGGTTTCACTAACCCCTACCCAATGTGATACATATGATGGATGAAAGAAACACACTACCCCATAATGTGATATGTGGGATGGAACGTAGGGATGTTATACCCCCTAATGTGATATATGAGATGTTACAAGAGGGATGAACCCCCCCCCCCCCCCGTAATAGGATTTATATTTGAGATTATCTGAGAGGAATGCATTACCCTCTGACTGATCAATATACCATTTTATTCCTTGGAATTTTCCTTGGGATATGATTTTTCAGCCTGATACTATGGGATTGTTTATGTAATTTCCCCTAGGAATAGTTCATAGATGTGATATTGGTTGGCATAGTTGTGTGATATGCTCAAAGACACTTCATCCCCAGGTGAAGATGTTATTGTTAATCTCAATTGTCATGTTAAAACCGAAGGATTGGAGTTGTTTATTTATTTTATTCTTTCATAGAATATTATTTATAGATGTTGATCATATCACATGGGAATACACTTCTTTTACTATATATGTGTGAGAATGCATTGGTGGTTCCCTACTAAGTTGTACTCACACCTTACTCAGGTTTCCATGGAACCTGGGTACCTATGAAGACTTAACTGATCACAAGTTTAGGTTTAGAAGAGGCTCAGGATTGATCATTCTGTTGGATTGAAGTGCCTATAGATTTTAAAATATATATTTTCCTTTGAAAATTAATGTTTTTAATAACTTTATTCACATGAAAGACCTATCACAACCAAATCTCTCCAAATGTAACCTACTTTTACTGATAATAAAGGATAATGGGTAATAACTCCTAAATCTTGTCTCTAATAGGACACTAGTTGGAAACATTCATGGATTATATCACCAAAATGGGAGGTATTACCATCTATAATTTTTAAAGAGTAAGAGATAAGAAGGATACATCACCATCCAAAACCATAAAAAACTAAAATAAATTCCAATACATGTGATTTCATACATAAACTAAAAGGAAAACTAAAAGTACCAAAATAAAAACAAAATAGAGACCATGAAATATTTCCACTATCAGTAGGTAATCAGTATATCCATGTAGCCAGTAACATCCAACCCAATCTCCAAATACTTCCTACTAAGATGAAAAAATATTTTTTATGTATTTTGGGTGAGTATAACATTTATAATCAGTAGGATCCTCCCTAATTCCACTTGTGAAAATGTAAAAGAAGCATTATAAAGATTAGTGAATAAAAAAATGAAATTAACTTTTCACCTAAATAAGAAATACTATTTTCTCATACTCACCATGGATCACTCAGTAAATAATTCAGAGAAGTAAATCATTCTATTATAAAATAATATATATAAATGAAGGTTCCCTGCTTACACTTCTCCACTAGTTTATCGCTATCTCATCCTAATGGTTACATCCTATTCTTATCCATACTATAAACCATATTTGACCTCTTCATATGAATCCCAACATCTCATTATTTTTATATACCAAAATTAACCAAGTGTATGTTCAAAATCCACTACATCTTGTTTAAATTCATTATACCTCAATATTTCACAACCCATACACATACACCTATGGGAAGACAAATCCAAAATAACTAGATCCAAGTTTTCTATATACCTTAATCCATTATATCATACCCATAAATTTATAGTAAACTATGATCCATCACAACCCTTTTAGGAATGGAATTTTAGTATTCCTAATTCAAGTGTTGGTCACACTATTAATTATCTTTCTTATATTCTCAAGTATGTCATAATCTTTTCTAAACATCATAAACCAAATTCATTAATTTATTAGTTCATTTAGGATTTATTAATAATTTGGGAACTATAGGAATCATCCTAATCTTCCACTTAAAGTATTGAGTCATTTTGCATAGTATTAGTGTCCCCCAATTGGAAACTAATCAAGAATACGTCATCTGGTCATCAGGCCATCAAAAATGAATCAATTAAGAATAAAGAAAGAATCAAATAAGATTAATTATATATCAATGAGAAATCATTTCTTTGAACTTTTCCTAACTGCTCTGGTGTCCTAAACTATTGTGTATACTATAATATTCCTCTCATCATTGGCATCAACCATCACTACAGCTCGAGATCCCATCCCATTGTTCATCCATCAAAATAAAATGTCAAACAACACATCCTTGGTCCTCTATTTTATTACATATTAATATTTCCTACAACAAAAAAATCATCATCGAAAACAACATGTCTCTAAATCCCAAGAGAATGAATACATGTCTAATATATTTGTTTCTCATAGGGGATGGAACTAAGTTCATGGAATTGAGTCATTTAAGAATCCCACAACACGGAATGGGATCATTCAGTCCCAAACATGTATTTTTGATTAATACCATTTTAATTTAATATTTAATTAATTTTTTAATTAAGATTAGGTTATATGCATAAGGAAACCTAAGGTCATTAGCTAACCATTGCTAACAAAAAACATGATTTCAAGCATTATTTCAAGTAATCAAATATAAAATGAGTAGTAGACAAATTTTTCATTCCTCCCTAATTAATTATTTTCATTTGGATTTACATTAGTATAATTTCATTAAATTTAACATGATAAATGAACAACAATGAAGATACTACAAAACACATATCTCGGTATCTTAGTAAACATCAAGAGGAAGTACAAAAACATGAAATAAAAGCGATCTAAAAACCCAACCATTAATTTAATTGTAAAAAAGAAAGATTAATTATATTGAACATGGGATATTTATATTTTTCAATTCATTATCTTATAGGGTGGTAAACAATTCCCAATATAAGAAAAAATGTATACTACACTACTTCAAGAGAAAATTTCATTGGTTGTTTTAATTTATGTATTTAAAAAAGCTTAACCCTTTATGTTACAACATGTGATTAGAGTTCTAAGTTAATTATTTGAATTAATGACCACAAACTTTTTCTATGTAATTCAATTAATTCAAATGAAAAAATTAAACAAGAACATGCAATAATTATTTTTAATCATTAAAATTATTTGGATTTTAACGAATCATTTAAAATTTTATTCCTTTTATGGATTTGTATGTTTTTAAGATCAATTACACCTATTTTTACAAGGTTATAAATCATGATTCCTTCACACTTGTTCATAAATAAAAGGACAAGTAACTGATCCCCTACCTCAATTAGAATCTAAAAATTATCATGAGTATGAATAAAAAAGTGACAAACAACCACCGTTGAAGTAATACCTATCAAACCCAAAGTAAATCATACTAGAACATAAACATGGTAAGCACCATCAAAAAATACTCAAAACCTTAACCCAAAATAGATAAATCTTACAAAAATGGATTAATATAAGAAAAGAAGAAGTTGGGGTTGAGAAATAGAGATTAAATATGAAGATACCTTTATTTGAGACTTCAATATATCAATCCAAAAGGATTAGATTCATTATTGAATTAATAGAGGGTGGTGGGAGGGATAAGGGTCGGTTAGGATTTGAGAGAGGGAGAAAAAATCTTATCCAAGACTTCTAAGACATTTCATGTTTAGAGGAAGCCTAAAATCCTTCATTGTAGCATGGTGAACTCCCAATATTCCCATGGTTCCATTGGTCAATGTACAATCTAATTTTTAAGGTGTTTCAGCTATAGAAACCTAATCCTTTTATAAATATTGTTTCATTATTTTTAATATAAATTTCCATTAATACAAATAAGGATCATGAGGCCTATTTTATTTTGGAGACTATATTCATAATACGTAAAAAGGAATCTAAAACATGGAATCCGTACTTTTATTATCCATAATGAGCTAATAAATCTATATAAGTTCTTAAAACTTTATTGGATAATCTTAGGAGTATATAAAATAAAGGGGTGATCTAAAAAGCATTGTAAAGGAGTAAACAGGATATGGAAACATAACATGTGAGCCAAAGGAATAACCTGATATGATAAAATATAAGTCTCATGAGTAATCTCTTGCAATCATATTAAAAATAACATGGTATAATAAGATCATAAAAAATAGGAAATATGGCAGAAATATATAAAATGACATAAACATGAGTCTAGTCTAATTTCTTAGACAATATCACATGATGGAAAAAGTTAAATAATGTATTATGTTTACTCCCTAATCCCATGCATAACATCTCACGATACAAAATATTTATCCAATAAATTATAGTTCTAACTGGGTTCATCCATCATGACATGTACATGATTATGTGTTTCAATATAAGGAAATCAATCTTACAGAATAAACCTAATAATTTCCCAGGGGAAGAAATTGGACACAGTTCAGAAAAAAAAACTTATGGTATTTATTACCTCATAAAATGAAGAGATAATAACTATGGTATATATTTTATATACTTGTATATATATAATTTAAAATCGAACTATATCATTAATGGGAGATATAATGTGAGTCCGAGAGAGAATAGTCATAACCCCAAGAAAAGGGTGGTTAAGAGAGACCTATACGTTGAGCCCAAATCATTATGTGTGTTCCTTATCATCCTAAATAGTAAACTTATTTCAATTATATACTTTATTAATAACCATTTTCAATTTTATTATTAATTTAATATTCAATTACTTAATCATTTTGGTTTATGTTAGATGTTTTGATGATATTCAACTCAAATGTCCAAAATCACTTTGGTAAGTTGACTAAGGTCAAATAGATTATTAATTCAACTTATAAATAATTAAAATCTTAAAATAGTTAAAATTGTTATATAAAAATTATACTTTTATAACCAATTATTAAAAATGGTTATGAAAAATGAACTATGTTATAATCATGGAGATGGTAGGTCATATGTACGCATGAGTAACGTTTCCATTTTTCAATGATTATTATGGAAATGAGGTTTGTTTTATTTTATTTTTATATAATAATAAATATAATACTACTTATTTAAATACACTTATATATACCATCCATGTGATTATTTAATGAAAAAAAATCAAATCAGTTCATGGAGGTGGTAATCCACACGTGAGCACGAACGGCGTTATCATCCTTTAATGAATAGAAAGGTATGAAAATATATAATATAATGATTTTATATAATGATAAATATTTCATTAATATAATATATTCATCAAATAAATTATCATAAATATCCCTGAGATGCTATTATGGAAAACTAATTACATCAGTTTTTGGGGCAGTAGTCCTCCATACACACAAATGGTGGTTTTGTTTCCCACTTGATGGAAGAGGAGATGCATATAGGTTATTAAATTAAAATAATAACATATCAATATATGGTATATAATAATGTTATTATATCATCATGGTTTAATAATATGTTAAATAGATGTAATAAAAAATAAAATAAAACCATGGGTTAAGAATGATTCTTCTTCTTGAGACAACCACTTTAGGTTTTAACCAAAAACCTTCCTATGAGGTTTTTATAATCAAAACAAGTACTCTATGAAGTTTCAATTTAATTAATTAAGTTATTTTAGGAAGTTATAGGTCACAAAAAAATGATTTTTATGTTTGAATAAAATATCAGAGTATGCACCCTTTTATAAGTGAGGAGTGTCATTTTCATAAAAACTTAAAATTATTCAATAATGAGATGTCAATCTTGCCAAAAAAATTATAAATAATGTATTGGGGAAAATATAAGTTCGATCCAATCCTTAAAATTAAAAAATAATGATTTTTTCAGTATTTTATTCCCTTTATCTTTAAGGTTACTCGCTTTTACCATTTTAGTTTTCACCAAAAATAATTATTTTTTACCTAGGTAATTTATACTTTATTCCTAAAACTAAAAAGATCCTTATTATATAATTTGAACACATTTATACAAAATATTATATCATATTTTTATAATAAAAAATAAAATATTTCTAGAAAATTAATTTTAACATAAGCACATGTAACACATAAAACCTCATTTTAACCTTAATAGCAGTAATTAATGTTTACTATTTTTACTATTTATTATTACCAAAAATTAAGTTTTATTTATTAAATAATATCAATTATGATTATTATAAATATCTTATCCATCTAATAAAATTAAATTCATATAAGTGGTAGAATCTAATTTAAAAATAAACTAGAAAACGTGTTGAAAAAAAAATTCAATTAATGAATTTTTCAGGCATAAAACGATATTATATTAACTATATGACTAGTAATCATAATTATATGAAATTAAATTAATAAAAATATATATATATATATAATAAATTTCATTTAAATATTTCTTTTTTAGGTGTTATTTTAACTAATTAAAATGGATAAACTTTAGGAATGTAAATATAGTTTGTAGAAAATCGTGTTTTTAAGCATCAAAATAAACTTATACCAAAATCATGAAATTTTTTTATTACAATGAAATTAATATTATTATTAAAAAAATTGTTTATATTTAAATTTAATACAAAATAAAAAAAATGTAATTTTTAATTACCTGATTTAATGAATGTAAATGACATAATTTGAAGAATGAGTAATTTTCATTATTCACTTAAAAATCAATCATTTTAGAAAAATCCAAAAATTTCACCCTAGGTTAAATTTGATATGATGATTAAAAAAATTAATTTAATTTTATAAAATACATTTTTAAAGAGTTCTAAATAATTATTATAGTATTTTCCCACAAAAAGTAATAAATATCATTTTTGAAGAAAATATATTTTTGAAAGAATAAAATGTAATTATTAAAAACTGAGTTATTTTTCCTTGTAATTTATCAATACATTCATATTTATTCATAACTATATATTTATTTAATAAATAATTTCATCCTTTTTATACCCTTAAATTTAATGACTAGTTTATAGCAGTTATTTTTAAATTATAATAGTTTCTTTAGTTTCAGTTTTTTTTGTCGTATATGCTATTAAACATAATTTTTATTTATTTAATATTGAGGTGTTAAATTGTGCCCTACTTAAGTAATTTCACCCTATAATTTCATTTTTACATACTAAGATTAAAATGGGTGAGGGTACTTCTACTTCATGGCCTCCTCTGGTTCCCAGTTTCCCTCTTCGTATTTATTATTTTTTCCATAGTACTTTGACCAAATGATATTTCTTACTACATAGAACTTTATCTCTATAGTACAAGATATTAACTAGATAGTCCTTATAATAGTGATAATTTTCCAGTTGTACCGCATCTCAATTATATACATATGAGGGATCTTGTATTTCTTCCCCAAGAGGTACCCTTGGATTACATCATGTACTTGAGAAAGGGTTGGTGGGGGTGCTAGTCAATAAGCCACAACTCTGATGCAATTAAAAATATCAAAGGGGCCAATATACCTAGGGGTTATATTTTACTTTTTTCCAAATATCATGATTATATTCCAGGGATATATGCATAGAAAAACTTTATCTCCATCGTCAAACTTGAGGTCTCGTTGACGGTTCTCAATATAACTCTTATATGGACTTTGAGCAGTCCTACTGAGTTGTTGAATAGTCTTTAATTTCAATACCATTTACTCGGCCATTTTAGGTCATAATAGCTTTTATTATCCATCTTCATCCCAATATTAAAGTTTGATACATATTTTACTATAATTTTCTTTATAAGGATCCATTTTGATGATTAAGTAAAATATATTATTGTATGAGAACTCAATCAGAGGAAGTCATTGATATAATCCTTCTTTGAAGTCCATAGAGCATGATTTAAACATTCCTTTTAGTGTTTATAGATTATGATCATATTGTCCGTCAGTTTTTTAGGGATAAGTTATACTAATGTTTGACTCATTATTTAGGTCTTTTCGGAGGATCTTCTAGAACCCAGAGTGAAATCTTAGATCTCATCCAGATACAATTTATAGTGGTTTTTCAAGTAGCCTCACCATATCTCTAATGTACATCCTTTCAATTTTATAGAATGATAATCCTCTAAAATTTCAATGAAGTGAACAGACTTTGTAAGATGATCCACCATGACCCATACGGCATTATTTCCTCTTGATGACTTTAAAAGACGAGTGACAATTCTATAGTGATGTTTTCCCATTTCTATATAAGTACAGGTAATTATTACATAACCTCGTTATAATTGTTTCTTTTAGTCTTCACTTTCTGATATATTATACACTTTGATTTATATTCTAGGATCTTTTTAATCATATTGTCCCACAAATAGTACTCTATGAGGTCTTGATGCATCTTTGTGCTCCCTGGTTGGATGCAAAAGGTCATGCAATATGTTTTATTCAACAACACTTTCATTAAATCAAGATTTTATGGTATACATATTCATGAATAATATATTACAACTCATTATTCACCAATTTTAATCTCCTAGTATTTACCATTTCTTATATCTTCAAACTTTATATTAATTTCAACATCATCTTTTTGAGCATCATTTTTCTTCTGTAAAATATATGGTTGAGAAATATTTTGAGGAAGGGCCAATGATGTTCATTCTTCATGATTACCATGTCTATCCTTTTCAATTCTTAGAATATTGGATCCTTTTCAATTCTAATCATTTATAATGTTTTCAAATCATTTATACTTATATAATTTTTCAATTCGTTTTCTTTCTTAAGATGGTATGAATTGTGCAATCATTCTCCTTGATTAGATCTAACCATGTTCACTGGCACATATCAAAATCCTTCATTTTGAATATATATTTTAGGCTCATATAATCTATATATATTATAAAATTCTGTCTATATAGATAATTTATCCATATTTTCAATGCAGATATCACTTTTCCCAACTCTAGATCATGTGTTGGATAGTTCAGCTCATGAAATTTCAACTACCCTAAGTCGTAGTCTATCACCTTGTAATTATAAATTATTACATAGCCAAAACCCTTTTTATATCATTTTTAAATTACAAAAAAAGGTTCCCCACTTGATGTAATCGCAAGGACTGGTGTATTGATTAGCCTTTTTTAGACACCGTAAATGTATCTACACATTCACTGATCCAAAAAAACTTTACACCCTTTTGTGTCATCTTGGTTATCAGGTTTGAAAATCATGAGAAGTTTCTCACAAATTTTAATTAATATCCATATAGTCCAAGGAAACTACATATCTCAGTTATAGAGGTCAATCTATGAAATTCATCAATTTAATTTTCCTTATAAGGTTCAATAGATATCCCTTTACAGGTGATAATATTCACCAAGAATGATACTTTCTCCATACAGACTCACATTTATTGTACTTTTCATATATCTTACCCTTTTTCAAAGTCCTTATTATATTATTCAAATACTCCTCATGGTCATTTTTGATTTTAGATTATATTATAATATAATCTATAGAGTCTACCACAAATTTGTTGAGGTAATATCTAAAATATCTATTCATAAGTCAATAAATTTTATTAGAGAATTAGTGAGTTTGAAAGGAATCACTATGAATTAATTGTGTGTATACCATATTTTAAAGGTAGTTTTGGGAATATCTTCCTTCATTGAACTTAATTGGTGATATCTAAACCAAAGGTCCACCTTTGAGAAATATTTATCCCCATATACTTGATCACAGAAGTCGTCTTTCAATGGTAGGGGATGTTTATTCTTTATCATGATATTTTTTTGATTTAATGATAATCAATACATAGGTGTATTTAAATATCCTTCTTCTTAATGAATTATATTGTTTCATCCCACGATTAAGATATCAGGAATATAAAACAATTTTCTACATTCTCTTGTAATTACTTCTTCATCTCTTCCAACCCAAACATGTCCATTCTTTAAGCATTCTTCTATGTTTGATTGAAAACTAAACCTCTTGGTTATGCGGAATACGAGGAAACTCTTTGGGGAATACATTAGTATAATTCATCATAATGATATTTTCTTCAAGCATGATTCTATCCTTTTTCTTGATCACTTGAGCTAGACATTCTTTCTTATAAGGAAATAATATACATGCTTGAGCTGAAGATTCCAAGGGAGATACATCTTCCTCCTTAAACTTTTATAGAATTTGAGGATGACTTGGTATGTAAAGAGAGATCTACCTCTCTCAATAGTTGATGTTGGAATTATATAAGGAAATACAATTCAATACCAATATATAATCAAACTCCACTAAAGAAATTAATACAAGATTTTATTAAAGTTTTAGTCCAGAAACATTTACTTGGGAGGAGTTATTTACTTTGGATGAAACCATTGACCTATTTATTATTCTCACAGATAGTTCAATTCCCATGATTTGAGGTGGTGTTGGAATAGTTCTACAAACCCCTTTAAGATATTAAATAATTCATATAACTATAATCAAAAAATTATATTCATTATTCTTGAATTAGTAACTAGAATACCCACATCATTTTCTGGATCCACCTAAGTAGTAGTGATAGAATTTTTCCTTCCTTTATCTCTAGGCCTATAAGGTTTTTTCATTAATTTTCACTAAAACACATTATCTTTGGGAATTGTATTTAAAAATTCTCATGTTAAATTAAATTGAAATAATGTACCATAGTTTGAGTGTTGATATCACTACTATTAAATAGGCCTTTAATAGTGCTAAAAATGGCCTTTATCAGTTCTAGAGAAGCACTAAATACCAGAGTGAGATTAAAAGGCCTTGCCTTTTATCTATGCTAAAAATAATTGATAAAGGGATCTTTTAAAAGTGATTTTATTAAGAACTAATATGTGGTACCTTTATCGGTGTTTTTAAATGTGCTGATAAGGGACCAATTTATCATTGCATTTAAAAGTGCTGATAAATGACCCATTTATTAGAGCTTTCAAAAGCACTAATAAAGGACCCATTTATTAGAACTTTTAAAATTGTTGATAAAAGGGGCATATTGTAGTCTGTTGTAACAACACACTGCAGCACCAATGCAATATAATGAAAAGGAACACCTCAGTGCCAAAAACACCACTATATATTAATAAATCCAACTACCAATATATAATTTAAATTAAATGAAATTTACAAAAAAAATACAAGAAAAAAATATTGTATTATAGACATTTAAAACATTGGTTTATAAAATTACATAAGTAAAAATTATTACATACATTCAAAAAAAGAAATATTCCTTTTTTCTTTCAATCCTAACCCTGAATCATTCTATTTCTGAACAAACTACCCCTGAACAAATAAAATAACACATCTGTATAAGAAAACAATTCTTATATTAGTAGTAATATAAAGAAATAAATTAACAGAAAGTGTTAATTTTTAACTAAACTTTGGGTCATACTAGAAAAAATGTGTATCAGAATGAGTTTTGATTGATTCTTACATGTCACACCATTTATTCTTCATATTTAAGCATTATCTTTGTGAAAATTAATTAAATAAGTATAAGATAAATCCCCATGATCACTGCCTATTGGTTGCGTCATGTGGTGGTGTTTGGGAGGTCTCAGTTTGGAGCCTCCCCATGTGCATTTATGCAGGTTTTCTTTTTTTTATTCCCCCTACCTTGACCAATGTAATATAAATAAGTATAATATAAAAATAATAAGGAAATAAATTATGTAATAACAGATAGAATTATGAGAAAATGATCTAGGCTCGTTTTCTCAGTTTTCATGATGTGATGCACGTTTAAAACTAAAATGAAACTTATATATTGAAAAGACACACTTGGAGTCATAGAGGTCACACCATGCATTATATTGAGGTGTGTCTTATTATTACACATCTCAAATGACTTATAGATCATTTTACTAAAGTATAAAAATAATCCAAATGTGTTTTCTCAATTTTGAGTATGTCGCATTTCTATTTTACTAAAAAATCATTTTAAACTAGAAACATGCACTTTGAATCATACTGATCACATCGTGTATTAGTTTTACATGAGACGAGTTATTATACATCACAAATTAATTATAAATCATTTTCTTAAATTATCAATAAAATCCAAGCATGTTTGATCAGTTTTTAGTGAGTGATGATTTTTCAACTAAAATATCGATTTTCAACTGATGACAGACACCTTGAGTCATACCTAGCACACCATGTATAATATTGAATTTCATATGATTACTATATGTAATAAATGACTTATGGGTCAGTTTTTATAGTATAAAAACAATTTTAATGTATTTTCTTTGTTTTAGGTATTTTAGTTGTCTATTTTACTAAAATTGACGTAAATTTTAAATAAAAAGACATACTTAGGGTTATACCTATAACACCATGCTTTGGATTGAGGTAAAGATAATTTCTAAATGTCACAAATTTCTTATATATTTTTTCATAATGTATCAAAACATTATCAATGTGTTTTCTCAATTTTAAATACTTCACTTGTCTCTTTTACTAAAATATCATTTTAAATTGGAAACATATAATTTGGCTCGTACCAATCATATCTTGTATCAGTTTTATTTGAAAATTATTCCTACATGTCAAAAATTACTTTTGTATAATTATTAAAAATTATCAATAAATTTAGAGCATGTTTGATTGGTTCTCATTGCGTGACAATTTTCAAACTAAAATTTTGATTTTAAAATGATAACTGAAACATTGATTCATAATAGGTACATCATTTATTAGATTGATCTGTGTATAATTCTTAAATATCAAAAATGTCCTATGGATAATTTTTGTAAATTATTAATATAATTCTAATGTGTTTTCTCAGTTTTATGTAGTTCAGTTGTCCATTTTACTAAAATTGATGTCAGTTTTAAATAAATAGACACACTTTGAGTCATACCGGTAACACCGTGAATCAGATTGATGTGAGTATAATTCATACACATCAAAAATGACTTATGTATCATTTTCATAAAGTATAAAAACAATCTGAATGTGTTTTCATGGTTTTGAGTATGTCACTTTTCTTCTTTACTAAAATTTCATTTTAAACTGGAAACACGCACTTTGACTCATATTGAACACATCATAAACTAGTTTGACATGAAACTGATTCCTACACATCAAAAATGACTTATTAATATTTTTTATAAATTATCAATAAAATATGATCATTTTTTATCAGTTTTTAGTGAGTGACACTTTTTTGAACTAGAATGTTGATTTTAAACTGATAATAGAAAATTTGAGTCATATTAGGCACATTGTGTATCAGATTGAGATAAAGATGATTCCTATAAATAAAAATGACTTATGTATCATTTTCATAAATTATCAAAACAATATGAATGTATATGATTATTTTTGAGTAGTTCAATTCTCTATTTTACTAAAATTGATGTCAATTTTAAATAAAAAGACACACTATTAGCCATACTGGTCACATTGTGCATTGGATTGAGGTGAGGCCGATACCTACATATCTCAAATGACATATGGACTGTTTTTATAAACTATAAGAACAATCCAAATGTGTTTTATTGGTTTTGAGTATGTCACTTGACTTTTTTACTAAAATGTTATTTTAAACTGGAAGCATGCACTTTGACTCATACTAGTCACATCATGTATTAGTTTTATGTGAAACCAATTAAAGAAAATCAAAATTGAATTATGAATTTTTTTATAAAGTTATCATGAAAATATGAGCATGTTTGATTTGTTTTTAGTGAGTAACATTTTTTGAACTAAAATGTTGATTTTAAACTGATAATGGACACTTTGATTCATACTGGGTATGTCATGTATCAGATTAAGGTACGTAAAATTCATAAATAGTAAAAATTAATTAAGAATAATTATCATAAATTATAAAAACAATATAAATGTATTTTATTGGTTTTGAGTAGGTCAATTTTCTGTTTTACTAAAATTGATGTCAATTTTAAATAAAAATATGCACTTGGACTCATACCAGTCACACATTTCATCGGATTGAGGTTTGGATGATTATCACATATCTCAAACAACTTATGAATCATTGTACTAAATTATCAAAATATTATGAATGCATTTTCTTAGTTTTTATAATGTCACTTGTCTTTTTTTATAAAATGTCATTTTAAACTAGAAGCATGTACTTTGACTCATAATGATCACATCATGTATCGGTTTGATGTGAAACAAATTTCTACATGTATAAAATGACTTATTAATCATTTCGCTAAATTATCTATAAAATATTTGTGTGTTTTATTAGGTTTCATTGAGTAACACTTTTTGAACTAAAATGTCAATTTTAAACTAATAATGGATACTTTGAGTCATACTAGGCACATCGTGTATTAGATTGAGGATAGGATGAATCCTACATGTCAAAAATTACTTATGGGTAATTTATGTAAAGTATTAGAACAATATAAATGTTTTTGATTGGTTTTTAGTAGTTTAGTTTTCCATTTTACTAAAATTGATGTCAATTTTAAATAAAAAGATGCACTTTGAGTCATACTGGTCATACCATGCATCTGATTGAGGTGAGGATGAATCCTACACATATTAAATGAATTATATATCATTTTAATAAATTATCCAAATAATAAAAAAAATTATTGGTTTTGAGTACAGCACTTTTCTTTTTTACAAAAATGTCATTTTAAAATTCAAACACGCACTTTGACTCATACTAATCACATCAGGTATCGGTTTGACATTAAACAGATTCCTACATGTCACAAATGACTTGTGAATCATTTTTCTAAATTATCAAGAAAATATGAGTGTCTTTGATTTATTTTCAGTGAGTGAAACTTTTCAAACTAAAATGATAATTTTAAATTGATAACAGACACATTGAGTTATATCGAGCAAATCATGTATCTGATAGAGGTGTGGATAATTATTAGACATCAAAAATGACTTATAGATCATTTTCAAAAAGTATAAGAACAATATAAATATGTTATCACAGTTTTTATTATATCAGTTGACTTTTTAATTAAAATTAGTGTCAATTTTAAATATAAAAAAAAGCACTTTGAGTCATACCAGTCAAACCATGTGTCGGATTAAGGTGAAGATGATTCCTGCATGTCCCAAAGTCTCAAAAAAATCCTAACTTACAATTTTATAAAATTGCCTTTATTTTTTGAAATTCCAACACTATATATTGACTCGATGTTCTTAGACAAAAAACCTTTTCTTTTTGTTTAAATACAAAAGTGTAGATGAATCTCATATTCCCATTATATCTTGAGAAGACACCAGAATGACCACATGAGATTCCTATACACTTTTGGATTTCAATGATAAAGGTTTTTTATCTAAGAAAATAAAATCAATATGAATTTCCAAAATATATGTGAAAAAAACTAAATAAGTAATAGATAAAAATGGTAAAGAAATTAACTTAAAATAGTAGAAAAAATAATGAAAAAATCAATCAAATAAATAGCAGGGATTCACCTTTTTTTGATGATTGTATGTATTGTTGTTGTAGCTCCTTATTTTCATTATCTCACTTGTAGGATTGAAGTCCAATCTCTCCCAAGCATGAGTGTCTTTGAACAAACCACCCTAACTTGAAAAAATGAATCCAGATATATAAAAAACAATAATTATATGATAAATACTAAAAATAAATAAATAATACCTAAATAAGAAAAAATACATTAATTTTATGGAAAATTATTTTACTATTAAAACATCAGGATCCCCTATGTGATTGAATAGTGGAGGGAACATGAAGAAAAGAGATAAATGCGAACACTACAAGGGTGAAAATATCTTGAGGGATAATAATTCTATGGATGTTTTGGTGAAAAAAACATGAAATATAGATAGGACACCCCAAATTGAATAAAATAATTGACCTATATAAGAAAAAAAATTATTATGTGAGTAGTACTAAAAATAAATAAACTAAAATAAATATGAAATAATAAATTAATTCTATAGACAAGGATTTTACAATGAAAAAATCTAGATTACCTCTGTTATTGAGTAGAGACATTGTTATTTATCTTTATATAAATTCATAAAATATGGATAGAAATCTTCTAAAATAAACTAACTCTTTAAGTAATAATGAAAATTAAATAAAATTTCCATTATACAATACTTTTAGAAAAATAAAGAATGTATATTGTCACATTTCCTTTAAATCTTCCTAAAGGGTTCCCTTTGTTATAGTTTGTTCTTCCGAGGTATTTTTAACATCATCATATATAGAAGAAATTATCTTCATAGTAGTCAAACATTTAGTTTTGATTATATTAATGAAGTATAGAATATATAATATTATGAGGAAAAACATAGTATATTAAAAAAACTATTTTACCTTCTCATTGAACTCCCTTTATTTTTTTAAAATGTTTTAGGGATTTAGTTTCTCTATCAAGAATCCAAATACCCTCTTTTTGGTCCCCTATAATGTAAAATAAATTGTCTACATTGGTATCAACATGAACTAATTTTGATCTCCAAATTAAAGGGTTACCCTTGATTGAATTTTCATCTAACCTAACATATGTTTTATTCTCTAGTAGGATAATCAATCAATTATTTTAAGGGATCTAAGACATAAAATACATGCTATGATTGTGATGACATTATGAATAGCTTGTCTTTTTTCCCATCCATGCTGAAATTAACATTCGTAAATCTTATTTCATCAACTTTCACATCCCTCATATTTTAAACCCATTAGCAATGAAAATAATCACTTGAAATGTTGTGTAATATAACTCATATATATGTTCAATAATTCAAAAATATGAAATATTTTCATAAATTGGATTTCTATCCTCGAAAATAGATATGTGCATCTCTTCAGCCACAAGCATAACACCACTATTTTTCATCGTACTAAAATCATCATGATCTTTTTAATAAAACATATAACCATTGATCATAAAACCAGTATAAGATATAACATTTTCATTTGGTCCCCTGGATATCCATTGATGTTTTTCAACAATTGAATTTGGATTTTAAGATAACCACTTATAAATTTGATCTTGGAACCAATCTATATATTATTTATTATGTGTATTTTATATCCATACTTTATCCCTTGATGGATTCAAAACTATAAGAATTTCTTTATGGTATTCAATGTATGGATCAACATCTTCACTATTATGTAAAATGTAAAGGTGTGCTTGCTTCTACTCTATCAAGGTAATTTTAACAAAATTTCATTCAAAAATTCCTTCACCCTTAATGTGTTCAACATGATGAGACTTTGAGAGACTGATTTTGTCAACATATTATAGGTAATCGATATATAATTCAATAGCTTCTTTAATAATATATTGTTCTTCAATAGAACTTTCTGACTGAAATCTATTCTTAACATACCCTTTAAAAATCTCTATATACCATTCAATGGGGTACATCCAATCACAATGAATAGGACCAAAAATTTGAACCTCTTTGTCCAAGAGAACCATCAGGTGGACCATTATATCAAAGAATGATCGTAGTAATGAAATCTCTAATTTACATAATATGACTACAACCTCCTTATTAATAATTGCAAACTTCTTTAGTTTTATAATTTTACTACTTGTTTCTTTGGAAAATAAGTAGGTTATGGTTAATGTATGTCATATATTTTGAAAAAGAATATATCAAATAATTGGGAAAAGCATTTATTTTTTAGATATAATTCTCAGTTAACGTTGCATTAATTTAGCATCATATGTTCAACATGGTAGTTAACTTTTTTCTAGGATCATATCATTCAGGAGACCAAGTAGTTTTGTAATGCTGGTTTCACTCCATCTGTTGCTAGCTTTAAAACTATATAACTTCAATAAAACTTAAAATGTTGTGTATTTAGAACAATTGGTATACAATGGTCTCTTGGCACAACTATTTAACTTCTCAAATAACTTTTTACAATCATGAAGGTCATCTTTAATTTCCATTTTCATTTCTTGCATGTGATATTAATCATAATTTACACTGGTATTCATATCAAATGATCCATAAACCAATTCATCATACCAATCGGTGTGGACATTTAGTTTTCCCCTATATTTAGTCCAACATCTATAGATCTGATCTATTACATAACAAATAAAATGTTCTTCCAACTCTTCTAAGATAATTTTTATTAAATAAAAACAATATAAAAATGGACAAAGGATTTGAGAAGGTTCATATGAATGCACTCTTTCAAACTTTATGAACTCTTTAACAACATATTCATACTATTTTGTCAAAAAATTAGAGTCCATCCATTTTCCATTCATATCCCTCTTATTGGGTTCATAGAATATTAATTTTGTATAATAAATAAATAAATACACATATGATATTCATTATTAAGGGTGAAAGTTATGGTCAATTATAATAAGGTAATCCCAATATTTGATTGTTTCAAATAATTTTAGTATTCTTTGAAGAAAATGTGTAATTTAATTTAAGAAAAAAATTACTTCATTATAGTAGGTGTTATCCTATAAAATTATTCAAAGTTGAAAGTTATAGACAAATATCATGCTTATCAACTCATCTCTTGAACATTTATCATTGCATTTTTTTTACACACATCATTTATATCTTGTGTTAATTCACCAAGGTTGCTTGAAATACTCTAAGTTGCAGTAATCCAAG
Source organism: Viscum album (assembly GCA_963277665.1). Classification (NCBI taxonomy): domain Eukaryota; kingdom Viridiplantae; phylum Streptophyta; class Magnoliopsida; order Santalales; family Viscaceae; genus Viscum; species Viscum album. Next base: position 791,045,682 of record OY728156.1, on the reverse strand, counting down.
GGATAACTACTACTCAGAGTAGTACAAGCAACATAAAAGTGATGGGGGTGAGTCTCAAGCATTAAAATATAATAACTATTTGGGGAATGAAACTGATGATACTGATAATTTTCTATAAAATATATGGGGGTGAGTATCAAGTATCAAATTAAAATAAGAAGTATTGTTTTCCACACATCAAGTATTTATTAAATCTCCTAAAAAATGAAAATATAATATTAGAAATTAAGATTTAATAAGAAACCCAAATATGGTAAAAAATAATAATAAACTCTTATTCAATCAACTATAAGATATAAAAATGTATTGATAAAACATTTTAATAAATAAAGAGTTATTTCATATACAAGGATGGTAATCATAGATTCCTAGGGGTTGAACCAATACATATAGACCTAAAATGATGAATACCTAAAAAATCTAATATATATAATTTGATAACCTTTATTCTATTTTTTGGAACAAGTGATATGACAACCTAAGGAATTATTACATTAAATATTAATGGTATATCAAATACTTAAAAAAATCTCAAGACTCTAAGGATATCATATCACCACACCAACCCATCCCAAGGATTCTAGGGTTGTCATCACATCAAATCTACCCATATCAAGGATTCTAGGGGGGTTATATAATATGTATTGACCCATCCTTGATATTCTATGGAGTTCCGTAAAGAAGTTTGCATAAACCAATAATACACATCAAAAAGATATATCATAGACAAGGGGAGAAAAATACATAAAACATTAAAATATCTATCCCATATACACTAGCCTCTACTGAGATGGAACGACTCCCATGAGGTCACATTTTCTATGTGGACTACCCCTACTTCACTTTAAAATTTAAGTGGAATAAAAAAATTAATAGATATATAAATCATAACTCCCCATATAAATTCTCTACTACAAAAATATGAAAATAAATGGTTAGTTTAATATTCTATGAAGTATTCTCATAGGCTACCCAACCACCATCAAGGTAATTAATACATTAAAAATTATATAGATGATGTAAAATAGGATAGGACTTCTTCCATATGGTCAATTAAACTATTTATCCAACAAAAATAGATTATGATTCATCTATACTCTCACATAAATTAAAGATTATATCACAAACTCCCTACATTAATTCAAAACTACAATTGAGAAGGTAAGAGATAATCATATGGCCTGGGAGAAAAGTAGGGAAGGCTTACCATATAGGTGTTTCACACTCTAAAAATTCCAAGCATCAAAATGGATGATCTCTACTGCCAAGTATCCAAAATAGATAACTCACCACACTCACATTTAAAAAAAAATCCTCCTCCATGGCCATAACCATTGATGTTTTATACCCTGAGTTCTCTAAGAGAGAGTAAAGAAATACCTAAGTTAAAGAGAAATTAGATAAAGACTTGTGTTCAAGTCTTCAGTTCATTCGACCCTTGAATCATTTGAGACTTGTATTGGAGCCCTATATTTGAGACCTGTAATTGTTAGATAGTAGATTTGAGCTTCAATTCACTGAGGATGAGCACCTATGGAGGGTGGCTTCCAAGGAAAGCTTCATATATCGCGACAGGTTCATGGCTAGTTAGGGTTTTTAAATAGATTAGGGAAATTTTATCAACGCTTCCAAAAAATTGCTAATAAAGATACCTTTTATCAACTCATAAGTAAAAATAATTGATAAAAGGCATCTTTATTAGAGATTTTTAGTGCAGTTAAAGATTCCTTTTAACAGTGCTTATTACTTAAGCACTAGTAAAGGATTTATAATTATAACTATAAATAAATTTTTTTGTAAATATATATATAGTTATATATATTTAATAAATATATATAAATATAAATATGTTAAATATATTCTTTAATTAAATATATTTATAATAATTTTATAAACATTTAAATATATAATTTTTTATTTATAATTATATAAATATTTTAAAAAATGTATTTATATCATTATATATATTTATATAATTATATATATATTTAACAAGTATATATATGTATAAATATATTAAATATATTCTTCATTTAAATAAATTTATTATAAATTTAAAAAACATTAAATATATATACTTATTTATTTATAATCATATAAATACTTTCTAAAAAGAATATTTATTAATTTATAATTATAAATGTGTGAATGTATAAATATAGTAAATTTACATTTATAAATATATTTATTTGTAAATATTTTTTTACAAATATATTTTTAACATTACTAATGAATATTTAATTTTAATTTCAGGCATGTTAAAAATGATTGAAATTGAATAAATTAAAATTAAGTACACTTTAACAATATTGAAAAAATGGATAAGTTTTGTGTGTGTGTTTTATATAAAAAATAATTAAATGCATATATGTGAAATTAATATAACACATGCTTGACCTATGTTAAATTGAAAAATAAACCACATTCAATTATGTCAATTACTCTATGCTATTAGTTTTTATTTTTAATTCATATGAATTTTCAATTATAAACCATTTTTCACTAAATATAAGACTATTTAATGTAATGAATAAATTTTTTTATTATATAAGTCATATTTATATATATTCAAATATATCTATATATTTAATATATACTATTTATTAAAATTATGAATAATTATCTAATTACTATGATATTTAAGATTTTTCCAAATTTACTTATTTTTAATTTTTATTTGTTGAATTTTTATTTTGAATATATTTATATATTTAATATACACTATTTATTATTATTTACAATTTGTATATAGTATAATCAATTTATTCATTTTTATCAATAATTACTTAATTAATAAAAATTTAAATATTTTTTTAATAAAATCATTTTTTTAATTTTTTTTAAATTATTTCATTTTTTTATCTTTATTGGTTTTAAAAAAACATTGATAAATTATCCCTTTATTATCACTAAAAATTTAGCACTCATAAAGGGTACCGTTTATCTGTGCTAAAAATAAAGCACTCATAAAGGGTACACTTTATCACTGCTAAAAAAAGTACTAAAAATGGTACTTATTATCATAACTAAATCAAAAGTGTTGATAAAAGTAAAAATTTATCAATGCTTTTTTAACATTGATAAAGCTTCACTTTATCAACACTTTTTGCTTGTATTGTTAAAGGCATGTTTTATAGTAGTGTCTAAACCTTATTTTCTTCTTCTACTTTAGTGGCCTTATTCATTTGCATCCATCACTAATTAGCATCAATCCCCACTTTTCTATATTTGAAAGATATCATAGTTTCTGTTAGATAGTTTTTAGCATGATTATTCCCAAAATATTGATAAGATGTATGTTAGGTTTTCATTCCTCTATGGGATTTATCCATTGATCCTCCAGAAGAAAACTCCATTTTATACTTTTTATCTCTATTACCATGAAACCACTGAGAGTATAAAACATCCATATTTACCTTGAGGTAATAATAAAAAATCTATTAATAACTATCAAAGTCTATAATCACCAAATATTTTCATTGATGTGTCTTTAATCCACTAAATAATCGGTTCACCTTACTTTTGGTGTTAATGATAAAGCCTAAAGCATATCATGTAATACTTGTGAATTTTTCCTCATATGACCTAATAGACTCATATTACTTTTTCTTTAATATGAGGAACTACCACTCTATTTTATGATGGATATTTTAGGAAAAATATTTTTTGAAAATATTTTCTTAAATTCTTCCCATTCCATGGAATCAATATCTTCTTTGGAATTTATGTTCTCGATTAGTTTCCACCACTGATCATCTTACCCAAAAATGTGATAAAAGGTCAATACAACTATCTATTTCTCTATGTGTTATAGGATAGATAATATCTACGTGATGTATAAAATTCATTATTCCATGACGAGGGGATCAAAATATCCACTAAAGTTAAGAGGCCTTTGTCACATAAAATCCTCGACTGCAACTTTCTATTTCTTAGGTGGAGGATATTTTAAAAGATTCACGTTATTATTAAAAACTGAGGTAGTTTATTGACTATTTGTTTGAATTTATTATCTCCTACTCCAATAATGTTAGGCATTTAATTGGGTAAATCATCACTTTTACCATCATGTTGGTTTTTGTCACAGTTTCTTCTATTTATTTCCATTAACTAAAATAAATAAAAAACATGATGATAATACATTAACATGAAAAAGGGAAACTTATATACATATAAGTAATAACTTATAAATGATAATTATATCTTGTCTTATGATTCTCTATGGTTCAATATAGTTTTTATATGTTAATGTTTTCTACTATCTTTTCTAACCTAATAATTTTTTCAAATCCTTAATAATGGTTCATTAGGATTTGTGAATTTCAAAAACATATCCCCTAGGAGTGGAAAAATAGGCATGAATTATGGACTCTTTATCATGCACTAGATGAATGTAGATTCAAGTCCCAATGTTCCATTTTCATACTAATTACCCCTTAGTACAATTATATCATAGACACGTCCACTTGTAGTATCTAGATAGGGATGTAATTGCTTAGAAACCACTCACTATACACTTCAAAAATATTCTAGTATTTTTTCTATAATTATACATACCCCAAGGTTTCATAATAAATTATTCTATTCTTAATCAAAAAATATATATCATCCTTTGATACCAACTATGGAGACCCATTCCTTTTACACATATTATTACATAATTTTTAGCATATATATCCATAAATACAAAACAAGGATTGTGAGGCCTAGTGTCTTTGGAAGTATAGGTTAATAATACATAAAAATGAATCTAAAACATGAAATAATTATTTTATTCGCCATAATTAGATCCTAAAAACATTTAATCTACTAAAACTACATAGAATAACTTCAGAAATACATAAAAGAAATGGGTGATTTAGAAAGCCCAGTAGGGGAATAAATATGATAAGGAAACATAATGTGTGAGTCAAATTTATAACATGATATCATAAATCAAAATTACTATGAGTAATAAAAAATAATTACAAAATAAAAAACATGTTATAATAAGATCATATTAATATAGGAAATGTGTCCGTAATATATAACATGATATAAACATGAGTCAAGGATAATTGCCTAGACAATACCACATAGATGAAAAATCACATAATGGATTAGGTTTACTCTATAATCACATACATGACATCTCATGATACAAAAGTTTTTCCCAATTAATTGGAGTTCTATCTGGGAACACCCATTATAACATATATATGCTTATGTGTTCCATAAAAGTAAATCAATCTTAAAGAATAAACATAAAAATTACCTAAGGAAATAAATGGGTTTCATTTGAGAAAATAACATATAGAGTGTATTAATATATAAAATGAAGGTATAATAGGCTAGGTATATATCTGAAAGAGATATATATAGAGTTTATAAGAATTACATATCATTAAATAGAGAGAAAAAGTGAGTTAGATATAGAATGGTCTTAACCCAAAGAAAATGGTGGTTAAAATAAATACCTTACCTTGATCCTAAACCATTATATGAATTCTTTATATTTATAAATAATAAAATTATGAGAACTATTTACTTTCTTAAGAACCTTTTTCAATTTTTTATTCTTTTTATATTCAATTACTTATTCATTTAGGTTCATGTTGGATGATTTGAATATATTCAACTCATATGTCTAAAATCACTTTGGTAAGTTGAGTAAGGTAAAATTTATAATTAATTAATCATATATATAATTATAAAAATGAAATAATTACTATTTTTAGACAGAAATTATAATTTTAAATCTAACCACGAAATATGGTTATGAAAAATAAACTACTATACAATCATGGAGATAGTAGGTTGTACATATGGGTGAGCAATAATCCATTTTTCAATGATCGTGGTGGAACTATGGTATGTGTTATTTTGTATTTATAAAATTATAATTATATAAAAATTATCATATTATTTCTTTAAATAGTTTTATTTATACCATCTATGTGATTAGGAAATGAAAAATGAATCACATCGCTTCATGGAAGAGGTAATCCACACATGTGCACGAACAACATTATTGTCTTTTAATGAATCAAAAGGTAAGAAATTATATGATATATTAATTTTACATAATGTTAAATATTTCATTAATATAATATATATATATATATACATTAAATCTGTCACCATAAATAGTTGTGAGAGGTAGTGATGGAAAAAATAACTTCGATTTGTGAGGTGGTAGTTTGTCATACACAATAATGATGGTTTCTTTACCATTTGATGGAAGAGGAGAAGAATGTGGGTTATTGAAATAAAATAATAAAATATCAATATATGAGATATATTGATTTTATTATATAAATATTTTGGAATAATATTTGAAGGAGGTGGAAGAATAAATAAAACAAAATGATCTGTTAAGAATGATACATATTCTTCAGACAACCACTTTAGGTTTGCACTAAAATCCCTCCTATGAAGATTTTCTAATAAAATAAATCTTGTATCTAAGAATATAAGTTAGTAATGTATTTAGTTTACAAGATCTTCAACCCATTTTGTGAGGAATAGGTAAGTGTATCCAAGAGACCTGAGTTCAAATTTGAGTGAAGACATATTTTCTAGGGTATTGTAGTAGTACTATAACAAGAACTGTAATAGGTACTGTTTAGTACTGTTTGGTACTATAGAGGATAGAACTATTTATCTTTTTGGGATTTCGGGCCACAAGTTTGGTCCTCGGGTCCTTTAAGGCCCTCAGGCCACCCAAGGCCTTCGGGCCAGTAAGGCTTTCTGGCCACCTCAAGGCCCTTGGGCCACCTCAAGGCCCTTGGGCCACCTCAAGGCCTTTGGAATGCCTCAAGGATTTCAGGCCACCTGAAATTGTACTAAATAGACTAGGTAGAATCTATAATGGAGAAAAATCCATATGAGGATTCAGAGTAGGCATATTCACCAGAGCAGAATCTAATGGATGTAGAAGAAAGAGAGGGTATGGAGCTGCCATCGGGACTAGCATCTGCATGCACAGGAAGCCTAGCTGAATAGCCACACAATGGTGAGGAGATGATATCACGATTCAAAAGATATGGAAGAGTAATTTCATATAGTTATAGTCTAGATATTTCCTCTAGACCTACGAGTCATGTAATCTCTAAGCTTATGGCCCTTATAAGGGTTCCCCCTTATCCATTGAAAGGAGGCTTATCAAAAATCAATAAAAAGAAGGCCTTTGAGACATTTAGGTATTTAGTAAGTTATTTTATGAAAAAAAACACATTTTATGTTTTAATAAAATTGGATAGGAGGTTCACTTTTATAAGTGAGAAGGAGGGGATTTTTTTGTAAATACCTAAAACTATTCAATAATGATAAGTCACTCTCAACCCAAGTGCCTCAAAATTTGACAAATAACGGATTGAAGGGAACATAAAGTCAATAAAAACCTCTAGCATAAAAAAATAAACTTGTTCCAAATATGTTATTCCCTTTACAATTATGGTAACTGACTTTTACTATTTCAGTTTTCACCACAATAACTAGTTTTTACCTAGGTAATTTATCCTTTAAGAATAAAAAAAATATAAGCCTCATTAGATAATTTAGAATAGTTAATTATTAATATAAAATAAAATTTAACAAATAAAAACACCTATGTGTGTGGAAAATTAATTTTAATACAAGTGCATAGTGAACAAAACCTCATTTTAACCTTAACCGCTATTATTAATTTATACTTTTTTACTATTAATTATAATAAAAAATAAAGTTGAACTTATTAAATAATATTATTTATTTTTATTTCAAATATTTAAATCATTTTATCTAATTAAATTCATATAATTTTCATAATTTAATCTAAAATAAACCCATAAAACCTATCAAAAATGGTTTTTCAAGAAATGCATTCAGGTCACTGGTGTGTCACGTGGAATCAACGGCATTATCGATGGTGTTGATAGAAGAAGATTAGCTTTAGGAGGATAGTACTCTTAGGGATGTGGAATTTTTAGGTCAGCATCATCATTGGTGGGGAGTATGTTGGATATTCTAGCATTAGGTGGGGGTGGTCGGGCTGAACGATAGAGGATATGTATGTGGAGGGGGTGATCTCGATGGTAATAGGGAAGGAGGTGCTCATTCAGATCATCCGAAATAGGAAGTCGATGGGGTGACATGTTCGGTTCAGATAACGGTGTCACAAAACAATGGGGTTTGGGCGGGATGATGGGGACACGGGACGCATCACTATAGCGGTATGGATCATCGGCTTGGCAGCGGGCTTCTTGGATCAAGTGCAGCATTACCAAGTGAGCTCGGATAGTGATCATGTGATGGTGATTAGGGTTTTTTGATGTGTGTTGGGACTTTGGGTTTACTGTAATTGGATTTGTGGAAATGGGAATTGGGGCCACTTGAATCTAAGGCTACGTGCCTCTAGGCCTTTGTTCTTGTAATGGATTCTCTATTATCCCAATCCAAAAGGGATCTCTACCTATTTTTGTTTCTCTTTTAAATAATAGGGTTGGTCACCAACCTATTCCAATTATAACAAAATCATGAAAATTTCTAATTAAAATAAATTTAATTATATAATTTTAAATAAAATGGTTCATGTGTTAGTTTTTAACAAAATAAAAAGTATAACGGGATTTTTAAATTACTTGATTTAATGAAAATAAATGGTAGTATTTGAACAATCAATAATTTTCACTATTCAGTGAGAAATCAATCATTTCAAGGAAATCCTAAAATTTTACCCTAAGTTAATTTGGATATGCTAATTTAAAAAATTAATTTCATTTTATCAAATGAATTTTCTAAAATTTATAGAAATTTATTCTAATATTTTCTCAAAAAATAGATAAAAATATTTTTTTAATAAAATTTATTTTTTAAAGAATAAAATTTCATTATTAAAAATTGAGTGCTTATTTCCTAAGAATTTATCAAAACATTTATGTTGAGTATAAAATTTATATATATTTCATAAAGAATTTAGTCTTATTCATGACCACTAATTTAATGGATATGTTATAATGGTAATATTTAAATAATACTCATTTATTAACATTGGTTTTGTATGTCATATATGCTATCAAACATGGTTTTATTTTTTTTAAATCTCATAGTGTTACAATAAATATATTTATTTCACTACTTTAAAACCCTTTCCAAACTACTTTAACCACTACCACAACCTCCACTAATTAGAGCACTAAAATCCAATCCATTTTACCTTGACCACACCCATCACTATGGTGTGGTGAGCCTCACACTGCATATATCCAATAATGGGACTCATTGAGTACCATCCCCTACCAACCTTCAACAACGAAGCCTTATAATCTTTTTTCCCATTCATGTCTCACATGAGTGAAACCCTATGGAAACATTCCTTTCAAATGTCCTAGAAATCCATTTCTCTCACCATGGTGCACTCTAGCACCAAATGAACAACACCACATCCAAACACCGATTACCCAAGGCCAAACTTGCATTCCTCATGCTCAATATTCTGATAAAACTTCAAAATGGAAAGAACTATTCCCACTGCTATGATATGGGGACCCTAAAAATGTCCAAAACTCTTTTGTAACCTCCTTAACTCCTCAAAATTCACTAAAAACACCTTCAATCCTTGGGAAAATACAAAGTAAAAAAATTATATAAATTTTGAACTTTACATTATATACCTCTAAAATAATTTTCATCCTTAACAATTTAAAATAATACCCAAAAGAAAGAAAAAAGGGGGTCTAAACAACCACCCTCAGATATGACACTCAAGGATATTGATACAATAGGAACAAAACCAATATAACATGAGGAAATATCATATAAACATGAAATGGCACCAAATGAGGAAGAGAAATGAACCAATATATTAAAATAAAATCGTACACAATATCTCAATAGAAAGGTAAAATAAACAAGACATCATAAAAACTTGGTTATTAATCATGCATCTATAACTCCTAATCCAAAGTAATATCTTCTAAACCACCATGTCACCGTAGGATAGAAACTAAAGATATATAATTACCATGTAACACCTTCTATTAATGGACCTAAATCTCGACAGGTCATCCCTTTAAGGTCATAATTTCCTAAAAATATAGCTCATCCTAGTTAATTATATTAGAATCATCATGAAGATATTGGTGAAGTTCTGATGCATGGAAGTCATCGTGAATCTGGATCATATATGGGGGTAGTGGTAACCGATATTCCATGGATCCAACCTGAAATAATACCTAAAAAGGCCCAAAAAACATGGGAGAAATATTTATCTCATGACAAAACCTTTACTACCCATGATGAGGATACACCTTCAAGGACATGTTATCTCTGACATTAAACTCAAGAGACCTCCACCTATAGCGACCTATCCCCAGATATCCTAGACCTGGTGTTTTCTACTAATTACATTACCATGATTACAAGGAATAAAATCTAAAAGGAATGAGAGTTTATTAGTCTTGGTAAAATAGATACATAAATGAGTCTTGTATTAGAAATTAATACACTAATCACAACATAAATTTTTTACTTTTTTCTAAATAAAAAACATCGAGGATAACTTTATTCCAACTAGAAAATCCCTGCATATATTTCTTAGTATGCTTCATGGATTCCAGAAGAAATAAATATAATAAGGGTGATCTCAAATGGTCAGTAAAGGAAAAATATAGCGTAATAGATAATGAATCAATGATAATAGTAAATATGGAAAGGTAAATAACTGAACACACATGCCATTTAATCAATAAACTAAATGGAAGTGTATAAAAATATGGCAAGGTAATAACTGGAAACACGTTCCATTCAAATAACTAGATAAGGAAATATCAACATGGAAATGTAATAATTAGAAATATGTTCCATATAAATAACTCAAAATTAAATGTATCCATATATATATCGACACAAAGTCACATTGATGAATAATAACTCAAACTAAATTAGGGCTAATACTTAATTTTTAGACACCATGTTTCCTAGGTACATAGAACCAGTATTATCAAGAGACAGTTTACCCAGACCAATTTGCACAACTAATTCATCCCATGAGACTACCAATGCATTTCGGGGATTCCATTAAATAGTCCACAACATGTAGGTATTTTATTAATGGTCCACAACCATGTATTTCATGTCCCAATCATTCATTATATATTGAATAAATAATGTACCTTATAAAATATCCATATTGAATAAAGTATACGGATTTTTAAATATTTCCCCTAATAATCAAATAACTTTCAAAGTATATACTATATGTAAAATGGTATACCATTTAGTAAATAGTAATATCCATGATAAATGAGATGGATATTTTGGGGAAAATTCAGTGTTCAATGATCAGATGAAATTGAATATTTAAAGGGGACTAAAAAATAAATCAGGGAATTGAATGTAAATAATATCCTTGGACAAATAAATTATAAACCATCTAAGTAATATTAATGATGGTATCAATAAAACATACCCTAAGTGGATTAAAATAAATTTTTGTTGTCATTGATGAATGGAAGAATTATAAAAATATCTTTTAAAATCATTCTTGAAAAAAATATACTTTTATTTTAAAAAACCTTTTTGAAAACCCTTTTCTTTGAAAATAGATTATGAAAACATTTTCTTTTAAAAATTTCCCTTTTATCCATTCAAAGTAAACTTCAAAGAAATCATGGTGAGTAAATCCTTACTTGTCATATAAGTTAAAAGGGCATTCCTTTTTCACAGTAAAAATGTTTGAAAAATGCCTTGTTTGGAAAGAAATAAGAATATTCTTTTGAAAACATTGGTAAAAGGAAAAATGGAAAAAATTTATTTACCAAATAATTTTAAAAAAATAAAACATTTAAATAAAACATGGTTTCTAGAAGAAAACAGTTTCTCTAACGAAAGAGATAAACAAAGTCAAGTTTTCTTAAAAACATATTTAGAACACTTTGAGTAACAAAGAGTGGGAAATGGTAATAATACTTGAGAATGTTCGTGAATAACCATAGAATAATGAAATGGTTTATTTAACAATGGTTATATAATTTCCTCAAATGGAAATACCATTTAAATATCATTAAAGTTTTTGTTGAGGAAAATAATCATTAAACATTCCAAAGTGTCTCATACCACATTGAAACATTTTAAATCATAAACCTCAATAAGTAATAACATTAAATTAAATCCTTTAATACCTTTAAGATTAAGAAATTAATGACATAATATATAAAAATTGTAAGTAGATACACCACACAAAATATGTAAGTGGCCAACATGGCATTTATCTCACACATGTAAATAGTGGGAGGAGAATCCCTTACCTTGAGTTTCATTTTGGGTGAACATACTTTGACCCCCTATATAGGGGTTTTAAACATGTTAATAACTTAATACAGAACCATATTAATATTTATGATATCATATATGATCCTCTTATAATATCTTATTACTCGTTTGTTAATAACTTTTCATTGTTTTAACTATTTCGAGTGTTAATTTCCTAGTTTGTTGAGAATGTTTTAACTTGTTATTTGTTTTTATTATTAAATATTTCATGGTTTCATCATCTCCAGAATATAAAACCTGATTTTAATATCATATATACATCCATTATATAAGTATTTATAGTAGTCTATAATATTTGGATATTCTAAATGAAGTGCACCGTTCATGGTGACGGTAGGCCATACGTACACATGAACGCTACTTTCATTTCTTTGTCATATTAAAAGAATTAAATATAAATGATACATATTTATATTATAATCCTAGTATCAAATATATTCTTTATATTTTACATATTTTTATTAAAAACATCTTCTATACTTTCCATGTATGCTATGAACGAGTAATATCACATTGATGGGGCGGTAATCCACACTTCCCCAAATGAAATTATTTACAAAAGATGGAAAACATAAAAATATATTCTAAATAAATATTAGAAACATAAATAAATAATAAATATAATATATAAATAGAGTGTCCATAATAATGTCCATCATGATAGTTTGTAAAAGAAAATTGACCAATCATTGTTTCGTGAGGCAGTAGTTCATCACACACAGAAAGAGTATATTTGTTACCCATTAGAAGGAGGTGTGTGTAAGTGTAGGTCAAAAACATTACATAAAAAAATCATAGCATATTTATAATTCTGTTTTTTTATATAATAATGAAATAAAGATATTTTATGGGGTCGATAATATAAATAAAACTAGAGAGCTTTAGAGAAGACGTTACCTCTTAATCGGGTAACTTCTTTTGGTTTGTGCCAAAAGGATTCCATGGAAGTCTTTCTGCCCAAAGATAAGATTATAGGACAATGGGGGTATTTTTTTATGTTATATGGGAAAATATTGGCAAAAAATAAGTGGTTTGAGAGATGTAAGGAATGGAGAGAGGTGGTGGCCTCTTATAAGGAAGGAAAATGACTTACTTGGGATTTTTTGAAACAAGTTATGTGTACACATGTTCATACCTAAATAAATTCATAAAAAACTCAATAATGGATGGTTGATGTAAAAATTCATGACCATAAAATCGGTGTTGGACAATTTTCTAGGTCATTTGGGCCCCTAAGTTAAAGGTTTAGTCCTTTATTAAGCTTAATTTTTCCTTAATAATTGTAATTAATTTTAATTCCTTTCACTAATATTTTTTGGAAAAACATTGGTCTTATTACACATTATAAAATATAATTATTCCAAATATGGAATCCATTTTTCAAAAATAAAATCATATAATTGTGAGAAATTAATTTAAAATTCACCCTACAAGCGGGATGACAATGCAAGTTAAGTAGAAACATCTAAAAGTTAGTCATGATTTTATAATTAATTTCATAGTAAAAATGATTCCAATTAAATAAATTGTATTAATTGATAAAATTATGATATAATTAAACTTTAAAACTAACTAAAATTATAATTTATCCTTATAAATATATTAGATGAAAAATACGTTTTGAACTAAAATTCAGTATTTTTAATTATTCGTTAAAAACTGAAATGTTTCAGAAAAATATCAAAAATTCAATATAACCTAAATATTATGTTTTATTTTAAATTTTAAGTTTATTTTATATATATTAAATCAATTATAGTTTCAAAATTCATATTTAAAATGGGTTCTTCATTAAAAGGCGGTAAAATTGCCTTTATAAAAATATAGGTTTTTATGTGTAAAATAGAGTTTCTCCTTATCTTATGCCTATCAAGCATAATGGATGAATATAAAAAAAATCACTGAATATAATATATATATATATATATATTACATTAATATCACACAATAATTGTAATTAATTTAATATATTATCATAATACAACTTTTTTAGCATAAAAATAGTTTTCTATAAAAATATTCTCTTTATATTCAATTTATTATTATATTAATTTCTAATTAATTTGAAACTAATTAATTAATTATATATTTTTATAAACCATAATTTTCTTAAGTTATTTATTACTACTCATAACTACTATTTTAATAGATATTTTATATCTCATTATATTTTAATAATATATTATTGTTCGATAAAACTCAGTCTTGCATGTAACGCAAGCCATCGAAAAAGGTTTCTCTTGCATGTAATGTAAGCTAAATCGGTGTTGAATGCATTTAAATATATTTAATATATTTTAAATAGTAAATATTTTATAACGTATCTATATATTATATTACCTTATGCACTTGGTGTCGCATGTCATGCATACTATCAAATACAAGGTTCTTACTGTATATTTTTAGGGCATCACATTCTCCCCACCTTATTTAAATTACTTCCAATAAATTTAAACTTGATTATGGTGATATATTGTTTGATAATTTCTATGTTTTAAATCCCACATCGTGATAAGGTTTCATAATTCATCCTCTATAAAAGAGAGAATGTAAAGTACAAAGATCACATGGATTACTGTGTAACTAGGTCTCTAAGTACGAGAAAATTAGTGGAAAGTATAGATATGTACTTAGAGGAAAAGCATAAATATTTATGGATATTGAATGATTTCATCAATCAAAAACAATTGAATGATCAATTTAAATTTTGGGGCCTCAAATAGAAAAAATTATGATGGTTTATAAGGCCATTGATTCAAAATAAATTAAGTTATTATCAAAACATTTTATTGAGAACTCATTTTTATATTGTTGAGTAATTCTTTTACTACCTTTGTATACTTACTTGATATATTTCTATAAACATAATTTCTACATTTGGTTGTGTTTTGATCTATTTTCAATTTATTCAAAAATTAATATTGATTCATGAAGTAAAAAAATACATTTCTAAAGTATCTTAAGGCCCATAAAAGAGTGAAAAGTCTAACTATTTTCCTTTAACTATATTGTAAAACCAATATTATTAATAGATTAATCCATAATACTTAAAATTGACATTTTAGTTAATCATTAACATTTATTCATCCAATTTTTGAACTATAAAATAAAAAATTAACTAGGACATTGTGTAGGTCAGCGGTTGTCATGAAACCCTCATCATCCTTCAGTCATGGGTTCAAGACCCACGGCCTCGCTGGATTTTAATGGATTTCACCCAGCTTATAGGTTTTCCTTTTGTAAAAAAAATTAATATAATTTCAAAAATAAATATGATGTACATCATTGAAATAAGTTTAATCCCTAAATATACTTTTAATAAATGTTTTCAATAGAACCTCAATATATAAATACTTTATCCATTTATTTCCACATATTTTATTCCTTAGTCTAGGGTTTATCCATAATATCATTTCTAGGATTTGTAAATCATGACACCTTATCTTGAATATAAATTCCTTAGGATTAACCTAAATTATTCAATATCATTATCCATTAAAATTATTTATATTGGTTTGTAAATAAAATGTGTATTACCCTAAGAAAATCCCCCAGGAGTGTCAAACCAGTTGCACAGTAAGGCATGTTGTTGTATACCAAGTTAACCCGAGTCAGGCTCAGAATACCTTGTTGGATTTAATAATCCTAGGTACATCTGTTCTCGAATCACATACACTTATATTATATATACTGGGATGTATTTCTAGGAATACCCACATAATCTATACTTTATAAGAATTCTATGGTTGTATTCTATACTTATCCTCAAATTTTACCTTAGGGTTACGTTCTCTAACCAATGTTTTCCTAAATTTAGTTCCCAAGGTTTCTAATAAACTTCCTTTGATACTAACTATTGTGACCCAATCCCAGATATCCCGGATCTGGAGTCTGCTACAAATTACATTGGTGTGATTATATGGAATAAAATCTCGAAGGACCAAGAGTTTAGTAGTCTTGGTAAACCAGATACATAAATTTTTCTTATATTACAAATGAATACACTAATTACAACATAATTTTATTTATTATTTCCAAATAAACAACTTTGATGATAAATTTCTTCCAACTAATAAATACTTGCATATCTTTTATAGTTTTCTTCTTGAATTCCTAGGTAAAGAGATATAGTAAGGGTGAGCTCAAATTCTCAGTAAGGGAAAAATATATAAGAAGTAATAATGAATCAATGAGAATATTCAATATGTAAAGGTAAATAATTGAACACACATTCTTTGTAATTAATAAACTGAATGGAAGTGCATAAACAATATGGAAAGATAATAACTGGAAAAAATTACATTCAAATAACTTGATAAGGCAATATCAACGTAGCAAGGTAAGAATCTAAAACATGTGACATATAAATAAATAAAAATTAAATGTATCCATATTTATGTTGATGAAAAATTTCATGGATGAATAATAATTGAAACTAAATGAGGGATAATGATTAATTATTTGATTCCATGTTTCCTAGGTACATGGAATTGTTACCCTCTATAGATAGTTTACCCATACTAATTTGCGCTATTAATTCACTACATGAGACAACCAATGCATCAAGTTGATTTTATTAACCGGTACCCAACCCATAGGCAATTATTTAAATAGTCCCTAACCCATATATTGAATTTCCAAAGCATTCCTCATATATTGAATAAACAAAGTTCCTTATCAAATATCTGAATTAAATAAAGTATACAGATTTGTCAATAGTTCCCCAAATAATCAAATAAATTTTAAAGTATACATCATATGTAAAATGGTATATTGTTCAGGCAATAGTAATATCCATGGTAAATGATATGGATAATTTAGGTAAAATTTAATGTTCAATGATCATAGGAAATTTAATATTTAAACGGGACTAAAAAATAAATCAAGAAAGTGAAATTGAATAATATCCTTGGCCAAGTAAATAATAAAACATCTATAGGAATATTAAGGATAGTATCAATAAAACATACCCCAAGTGTATTAAGTTAAAGAATTTTTTTCTTTGATAAATAGAAGCATTATAAAAATATCTTTTAAAATCATTTTTGAGGAAAGTATCATTTTGTTTTGAAAAACCGTTTCATCGAAAATCACTTTTGAAAACATTTTATTTTAAAAAATAACCATTTATCTATGAATAGTAAGATTCAAATAAATGACGGTGAGTAAATCCATAATTTCCATACGAGGTAAAAGAATATTCCTTTTTCATGGTAAAAAGGTTTGAAAATTTCCTTATTGGGAAAGCGACAGGAAGAGCCCTTTGAAAACATTAGTAAAATAAAAAAAAGTGTAAAAAATTATTTACCAAATAATTTTAAAAAAAATTCAAAACATTTTAATAAAACATGTTTTCTAGAAGAAAACAAGTTCACTGACTAAACAGAGAAACAATGACGGGTTTTCATAAAAACATTTTTAAAACACATTGAGTACCAAAGAGTGAAAAAATGGTACTAATAATTGAGAATGGCCATGAATAACTAGAAAATAATGAAAGGGTTTATTGAATAATGGTTATATAACTTACTCAAATGTAAATACCATTGAAATATCATTAAAAATATTATTTAGGAAAATAAGCTTTAAACATTCCAAAGTGTCGCATACCACTTTGAAAAATTTTAAATCATAAGCCTCTTGAAGGAATAGAATTAAATTCAAGACTTAAATACAATCAATATGAATGAATTCATGATATAATATATAAAAATGGGAATTATGTACATCACAAAAAACATGTAAGTAGTGAACATGGCATTTATCTCACAAATGTAAAAAGTGAGAGGAGAATCCCTTGCCTTGAGTTTTCTTTCGGGTGAACATCCTTTAATCTCATGTATAAGGGGATTAAAAATGATACTAACTTAAAATAGAACTATATTAATATTTATTATATCATATATGATCCTCTTATAATATCTTACTACTCATTTGTTAATAAATTTTAATAATTTTAACTATTTCATGTGTCAATTGGCCAGTTTGTTGAGTATGTTTTAACTTGTTATTTGTTGTTATTATAAAATATGTCATGGTTTCATAATCTCAAAAATTTAAACAATTATTTTAATATCATATATATCCACTATATATTTATTTATAGTAGTCTATAATAATTGGATATTAGAAATGAAGTGCACCATTCATGGACACGGTAGGCCGTACGTATGCATGAACGCCACTTTAATTTCTTTGTCAAATTAAAAGAATGAAAGATAAATTATAAATATGTATATTATAATAATATTATAATATATGTTCAAAATATGTTACATAGTCTTATTAAAACCATCCTTTATATGTTCCATTCATGGCATGAACGAGTTATGTCGCTTTAAGGGGGTGGTAGTCCACACTTCCTCAAACGATATTATCGTATTTACACAAGAAGGAAATCATAAAGGTATATTATAAATAAAAAATACATAAGTGTAAAAAAATTATAAATATAATATATAAAATATATAAACATTGTTTCTATAATAATTTCCACTATGATAGGTGATAAAGGAAAATTTAACAATCATCGTTTTGTGAGGCAGTAGTTCGCCGTACACAAAAATAGTATGTATGTTACCCATTAGATGGAGGTGTGTATAAGTGTAGGTTGAAAAAATTACATAAAAACATAATATTATATTTATTATACTTGTGTTATTGTATACCAATGGAATAAATATATTTTAGGGTGTTTATAATGGAAATGGAACTAGAGATCTCCAGAGAAGACGTTATCTCTTAATCCAGTAACAACTTTTGGATAGTACCAAAAGGATTATTTGGAAAGATTTCTGCCCAAAAAGAGGATTCAAGGTAGATAGGAGGTATTTTTGGATTATATATGGTCATATCTTGGAATAACCTAAGTGGTTTTAATGGTGTGAGGAATTGGTAGAGGTGGTGTCCTTTTCTAGGGAAGGAAAAGTACTCACTTGGAATTTTTGGAAACAAGTTAGGTGTACACATGTTATTAACTAAAT